>OX458317.1:14863614-16063614 GCA_949768715.1 Dascillus cervinus | reverse complement strand
ATGTTGTCCATATATAGCTTGTACTCTTAGGAAAGATGTTTAAGCTACTCTTTTATCATTTGTAATTGATTGCTTTTCAAATCTTTTAATTGTATGATGCTGCGGCTGAAGTTATTATGACATTTGAATTGTAATCATTTATAATTAAAATATCATTTATATGTTTATGTATTCTTTAATAAGATACTAATAAAGGTTCAAAGTAGGCGGAACAATTATTCTATTAGTAGTTGTTGTAGGTAATGCACAAGCCCTAGTTAGCAGCTCACAATGTCAATAAAATTGAATATTTACAATTTTTCTTTAAAATACATTCACTGTCATTTAAAATTTTATACTGCAAATTACTTATTTAAATAATGAACAGTTTTTGGGTAATTTTTTTACAATACCTAAAGTATTTGAAGGGTACACGGGAAGAACGATCAGAGACCATTTTTCTTGAAATTCAATTTTTAATACTACAGTCGAACTCCTCTATAGTGATGTTCGAAAAGCCATGAAAAAGCATCACTATAGAGAAACTTCACTATATAGAATTCAAGTATAATTTTACAATTTTGGCAGTCACTTTAAAAACCAATTGATATTCAAAACAAAAAATTAATATTCATTATATTTGAAAAAATATTTGTTTAAGCATATAGAACTACACACAGTTATTAACAAACAATACAAATTTTCATCTGAATATTTACATAACATGTACTTATTGATGAAAAAATATGTTCAAAGTTGATTGCATAAGTAAGGATTTTGCAAGAAATTTTTTTAAGGATTTTTCAGGTTTTCTATTACCGAAAATTATGTTCCTCGAGAATTTTGGTAAACCTTTCGTAAAGAATAATCACTATATAGAGGCTTAACATCATAATATAGAGGTATTTTTATATGGAAAACGTTCAAAAATGCAAGTTCCTGACAAAAACATCACTATAGAGAAAAAATCATTATAGAGGAGTTCGACTGTATTTGGTAGAGAAATTTGTAAGCTTTCGAAATATGCTCGCAGATTTTATGAGAGAATGCTGCAAGTCTATCAAAATAACGAGGAAAGTTTCAAACCTTGCCGGAGTATGTAGGAATTTCAAACATTAAAACAAGTTTAACACAAAACAAGATGAAAATGTGACTATTCGTTCTTCTCGTATACCCTTCATTTAGTACACATCTATAAAACCAATGGCAAAGTACCCGAGTCTTCCACCTAAGCAATTCATTCATTCCCAGTGTTTTCATGTGGAGGCCCTGAACGAAATATACTATATTACAAAAACATGGATATCGCGTCTATAACGTTCAGTGCCATCAGGAATTATTACCTAGGGATAAAAAAGCAGAATAACTTTTTGTCAAATTGTTACGTTATTTTTGCTGCTAGTGTACTTGCTTCAGAAATAGATGTGTTAATTTTAACAAAAAGTGCAGCTTGCCAAATTAAATATTATATTTGAATTTTTTTTTAAGAATTCGCAAATGAATTTAAATTTTGAAATTTACAGGGTCCAGCAAAAGGTATGGCCCATGTTAAATTACTTAAAAAAGTTGATTAATTTAAGTGATAAAAAAAGCAAATACAATAGATTTGCGTTAGTATGAACATGGAAACTTTTAACCTGAACACACAAAGACAAAACTTCCGCACTATAGAGAATATGAATAATCTCAATATAATACAGAATCTTGGAAGTACTAAAATACGGAAGAAACCTCAAAAAACACAATATTCAGGAGGCCCCAAAACTGATTAGTGCCAAAATAAACGTATTTGAATTTTCTGCACTTAAGTCATCGATTTTATTGACATAATTTTACAAATAAAGTTCAAATTGCACTTTCTTCAATTCCTTGTATTTGAAATGGTTCAGTATTTTGTTTCAACCATAATACCCATTGATCAGTGACTATTTTATTATATGTCACTTCATTAAATACTGTGCTTCGACTGATTTCGCTGAATCCCATTTTTACAAACATTTTAATACTATACAGATTCCCTTCCTTAATTTTGGCTATGTATTCTTTAACTTCTAGTTCATTAATTCCATACAGAAACATAAGTAACATTGCTTCAAAACCGCAATGTCTGCTTCTAGCCCACGGCTCAGCAATCATTATTTCTGCTTCAGCAACCATACTACTGTCAGCATTTATAAAAAATAAGTTTGTATCCCCAATCATGGAATCTTTAAACAATTCAGTGTTCTTATTTTCTCCATGGAAACTAAATAATTACTTACTTATTTCATCTTTAGTTTCTGTGTATGTTTCTTTGTCCAGAATTATAAAAGTGCATTCTAAAAAAAATTATTACTATTTTACTGTTGCCAAATTACAATTCTTACTGTTAATATCACGCATCCAACTTTCTTGCATTGCATATTCTTCCTCCAATGTTAAAGGTTCGGAACCAGTTAATTGTTGGAGTTCTTCAGATTTCATCCATTCATGGTATCTAAAAAGATTATTACCGAAACATTAAATTAATTTATATTTTTCAACTTACTTTGGAACATGTTCTTTTTTATACGGCACCAAAATAACTTTATTTCCAATAATTTGGGTAGATTTATTATTCAACATTACTTCAATTCACAAATTTATTAATTTAATAAATAAATAAAAATTATTTTGTGGTTATGAAAAAAGAGGAATGCAAAACTAAGCGAATTGGGAACAGGCGGCTCTAGATGGCGCTGTATAACCACAAAAAACAAAACAACAGAATGCCAACTCAATGTCGGTACTTTTGACCTTTATAAGATGGCGACGGCCATGTTCGTAAGGTACATAAATTGCAGCCAAATTAAAATGAAACTACCCCAGGAGTAGCTTAAAGACAGGACCGAACTTACTAGTAGTATTTTTTTAGTTATCTGCCCATTTCTACATTTTTTCTTTAATTTTTTGTTTTAAAATTTTTTATAGCTATGAATTTAAAAGTTTATTTGGGAAAAATTCGAGTTTATGGTCTACGCACCGATTTCGCCAATTTTTTTTTTATACATAAAACACACCGTAACAACACTCATTCCGCAAAAAATTTAGTGCGGAAACGCGTACTTTCCACAAAAAAAAATGTTTATATTGAGCCATGTAGTGAGGTTATTTTGATTGACAACTAACCTTACTTGCGCGTGGTATATGTAACCTAACCTACTATACCAAACCTTACCCCCAGTCTAACCTTTCGAACGCGTGGAATAGTCTAACCTAACCCAATATACAAAAGTTTATAAGGTATAAAGAAAATAATAATTATGTAAAGGGTGATATTGTAGCACACCATATAATCAGGAGTGGGCTGGAGCCGATTGTTAAAATGTTAAATGTACTCATTTACCGTTTTTGCCATATACCGAAATAATAGCGAGCCGGAGCGAGACGGTTGTTAAAAATTTGAAATCATGAACGCTGGTCGGTAACGTAGAAACCATTGACGTAGTTGTCAATCAAAATAACCTCACTACTCACCTCACTCAATATAAACTTTTTTTTTGTGGAAAGTACGCGTTTCCGCACTAAATTTTTTGCGGAATGAGTGTTGTTACGGTGTGAAAAAAAAATTGGCGAAATCGGTGCGTAGACCATAAACTCGACTTCTACCTTTATTTGTACAATTCTGCAATTATGCTTATGGGGACACGTCATAAAAACTAAACAGTATAGTGGTCACGTGGCACAAAAGTGGCCGTTTGTTTACGCGTACTATACCACGTTTTTTAATTTTAGAAATGATTAGAAGGCTATGAAAAAATATTTTTTTTACTTTATGTTGAAAGTAATATCTGTCAGTTTAAAGTTACATTAATAATGGAGCTTTGGCATTAGAAAATAGAACACAAAACGGTTCTGCCGAAGAAAGCAATATGATTATTTTCAAAGAAACTTTCGATGAATATTTTGTAACATTTAAGTTATTCTGCGAACACAAAGTAAGAAAAAAAAATTCTCCATCCTTCTAATCTTTTCTGGAATTAAAAAACACACTATAGTGCATTATAAATTATAAAACAGAAAATTTTAAAATGTGTGTGAGTTAGCATTCTGATTGTTTCCTCTTCTGTGGCATAATGTCAAAATAACTGTCAAATTTGTTGCGGTTTTTTGCAGTTGATAAAAATTTAGATATTGAGTGGTGTTATGTAGTAATTGTTTGCCTAAGAATAAGTTAATTTATAAGCAAAGATGGGTCGGCGTTCTATAAATACCACGAAAAGTGGTAAATACATGAATCCAACAGATCAAGCAAGTAAGTGAGGTTATCTTCAATAAAAACATTTTAAGATTTTATATAGTAATTTTGATTTAGCAGTTTTAACGTACGACAAAAATATAACTTAATATATGTTTTAGGGAAAGAAGCAAGAAAACTTGAATTAAAGAAAAATAAAAAGCAACGACAAATGGTTCGAGCTGCTGTGCTGAAAGGCAAAGATCCTATGCAAATTTTGGAAGAAATGGAAAAGATTGACCAAATGGGTTAGCATTAAAGTAACAAAATTATAATAATTTATAAATTAAGACTTTACATTCAATGTGTAATGTTAATATGCCAAATATGACCGATTTGACTAAACTAGAAACAAAATATGCACCAATATTAATCATCAGTTTTGCAGATTTTTAACATTAAATTTGAAGAGCTATGGTTAAAGCTTTATGAAATATAATTTAATTGATTCTCTTGCAACAGCAAACTTGATATTATACAGTACAGCGTGAAGTGGGAATTGTGATGTTTATAAAACTAAATCTTTTAATTTGATTGTTATTGTGTTTCGTGAAAATTAATTGTATTTTTGCAATAAATCATATGTAACCGGTGAAAAAATTAAATGTGACGCGGCATTCAAACTTTTTGCAAGCTGTTGAATTGTTAATTTGGATTTTTCATTTTGTATGAAATAGAGGCCTGGTATTTGTAAACAACCCTGCGAATACTTTTGTAACAGGGTGTGAAAAGGTCGAATGTCTTGCTAAATTTCAAGTGTTCCCATACATAACAACAAACACTTGGAACTAATATTTTTAAGTAGCAAGATTATTACTTTGTTCATATCAAAGCCTTACCAGTATTTAAAGAAAGAAGCACAATTAAAATTGTAGGCAATTAGTGCTAACATGAAAGATTTTAGCTTATTGGCATAAGCAAAATTTTTGACCAATAAAGAGTATACACAATCATTTCAGTATCATACAAAATCTTGAAATATTACAATCCTGATGTGTTGTCATTCATTTATTTAAAATATTTTGTTAAAAATATATCTGTACCAGAAAAGCAGAACGAAGTATGTCCACTTTTTCCAACCATGTATTTTGATGTATTTTGATTAAAATATGTCCCATCTACACATTACAGCGGGAATTATATCCGAACTTAGAATTTATGTTGCATTACGATGTATCTCCAAGCATTACTTTTTTTTTCTTTTTTTTTTTGTTAAGAGGAGGTAACCTGTGTGACTACTAACTTCCTCCCCCATACGTCTTCCTCACCACGGGAACCACATTAACATTACGTCAAGTATTACTTCGAGATGAGTGACATAAAGCATTACTTTAAAGTGACACCAAAGATATCAAGTCGTTAATTTCCTGAGCATTGTCACTTTCGGACATACATCGTCTGCTTCTCTAGTACAGACATTAAGCATTTAAATTCAAGTTCGCATGCACAGATGATGTCCAAGCAAATTTCTCATTACAAACTATGTTATTTGTTGACAGAATAGTCAAAACATTTTGATGTTCATATTAAATAACTTATTAGCAATTTTAAAAAAATTGTTTTTACTTTTAAATTGTTTATGTATATCCATACTAATAATTTTATTTTGTAGAATATAACGTCTACCAACCTTCGCCTTTAAATGAAAAGGTTTTGAAAGATAAAAGGAAAAAATTAAGAGACACTTTAGAAAGGGTGCTGAATATGTATGTAAGTAAAATATTTTAATGTATTCAAAAACATCTTCACTTATAAAAAAAATTTTTGAAGCATCGTGATGACCCAGACAAATGGGCGGAACTGAAACGTGCACAGTCTGAATATGAACATAAAAAAAACCAAATAGTGGCATTTTATGAATCGGTTAAAAGTGCACAACAGGTTTCTGTAGATGAAATACCGCTGCCACAAATGCCAGAACAACCATCCAGTAACACAGCATCTCAGATACCTTTACCTGCTGAAATAAGAAAACCAGAACATACAATATACTCAATAGCCACAGCCTTAAAATTACAAGCTTTGGTAAGTTTTAATCAATTTATTTATATTTACTAATCCATTTTAAAACAAGCCTTTAGTTGAATTTTCTGAATATTCTCTCTCTAGGGTCAACCTATGAAAGAACCGCCAGGTTGCCCGCCTGGTCCACCGCCAGACATAAATAGTGATGGTGAAGAAGTAGAATATGCAAAAGAATTAGCTCGAAATTTAATTGAACAAAATTCAGAATCTGAAGGATTAAATCAAGAATCATTAATAACAGATGAAAATTCAGATTCAATAACTGTTAAACCATCATCAGTGCAACAGAAAATGGTTGCGATTTCTGGTCAGAATATCGATGAATTTATGAAAGAAATGGAAGTAGTTCATAAGAAAAAAGAAAATGACAAAGATGAAGAAAGTAGAACAAAAGGACCAACAAACTTAGAACCTCTTGTACCACCAGGTACAGATCCGGTGCCTCAACTGCAATCACATCCACAGGTTCCTACCGGTCCACCACCTCTACTTTTTTCAGGACCAACTCATCTCAGATTACCTCCTGGACCACCACCTGGTAGACCTTTAATGCCTCCTGGCCCACCTCCAGGAATGCCACCGCCAAGGTTACCTATTCGTATGCCACCGGCACCTCCAAGATTGATGCGAATACCAGGTCCCCCACCCAATATCCCTGCTCCTCCGAATTTACCAATCGGAACACCAAATGTCCTTACAGCTGGTCCACAGTTGATAAATCGATCTGAACCAATTAAACATGGTGCAACCATTATGGCCAAACCACAGATCAGAAACTTAAGTGCTGATGTAACAAGATTTGTTCCTTCAACATTACGAGTGAAGAGAGAAGATAAAAAAGCAAAATCGAACACAAGAGCACTTGTAAATGAACTTAAACATAAAGAAATGATTGCTCATGCTATTGCTACTGGTCATCAGCCTACAAAAGATGATGCATATATGCAGTTTATGAAAGAAATGCAAGGACTATTGTAATTGTTTTAATCGTTAATAAATAATTTGTAAAAAATAATTTTCACTTATCTACTTATAATGTAACAAGGGATCCAATGCAAGAACCTCCCAAGTCCGTTATTGAGAAAACTGTTACGTGCCTAGTCCAGCTTTAAGTATCTGAATCTTCCTGCTCATAAAACTGCTCTTTAGGTCAAAATTGCCAAAGCTGGAGAGTGTATTTATTATATGTATATTTTGTAATACTCTACATTAACATTAACTCTGCAAAAAAAATTCTGAATGGACTTTGCTGATTCTCACATTGGACCAGCCCCTCTGTAAAAATTATGCTTATTGAAATTTTTTGAATTAAATGGATTTTCTTTTTAATCCAGTTTAACTGTACAAAACTCGTATTAGGAATTTTATAGTAAATACAACCTTATTTTATTTAAGTGATTTAAAACTAAAATAAACTAGTCTTTATACTGCTTAACATTTGTTTTAGATAATCCACTTTTCAGAACGTTGGCACTATCAGCACGTCACATCGTATAAATATTTCTTAATAGAACTACAGACCCATGGGGGGGGGTTTCAATCTGAATAACAAATATGTACAACTAAGACCTCGTTTGACGCTGATTTGATATAATGCTGTCTGCTCGAAGTCTAAAAAAAACATTGCGCTGATTCAAATTATTTCGGCATTTTGTTGATTCGTTATAGCTACATAGTACGATTATTTCTGAACAATCAGCGAAAGGTGACAATTTATCGTAGCGCTGTGTACTTACCCTAAATCTATGTTTGCTTAGTAGGTACGTTTATTTTCGCGTATCCTGTTCATTAGCAGTTATTAATTTATGTGCTGTAAATCTTGATATGATTGTGAAAGAAAATCAATAAAAATTCTATTTGTTCATTAAAAATACATCGTACAATTTTTTAGATTATTCAGAATGAATTGAGTGTAGTAATAAAATCAAAATGACATGAAGAAGCATTTCGAACGATATTAAAATGTAGGTGCTGAGCAGACTAGAACACGATGAATGTCAAGTCGACATTGGAACAGCTTCAACCCGATAGAGCTGGCGCCATACGTCTCAGAAACCGGCTTTTTTTGGAAACGCTGAATAATATTTTAATCTTTTAATAAATTTAACTGATTCTTCGGGTAGCTGCCTCATTTGGTCAGCGCTATCATTAGTCTTTGGTATGATAGCGACGTGTGCAGACATATTGTTTTTGTGTTTTGGGTAGTCACCAGCTGTGGGACCCGACGCCAGTCGGTATGTAAGTAAAATAAGCTGAATGCAATTTTCCTTTAAAAAAATTTTTTAATCATTTTTTTCATTTTGTAAACTTATTTTGGAAAGAAAGTCTAATGATTTGTTTCTTTTTAAAGGTGTTACAAAAAAGTGACATAATTTTCATCTCCACTGTTTAAGTTTAACAAAAATAATGTTATATTAAATTTAGTTGTGATTTATTGTAGAGAAAGGGCGCAGTTTCCAATATACTATAAATTTAGATTTAACATAAAATAATATTTTTCAATAATAATTAAACTATAAAAACTCTCGGTCTCTGAGACAGGCGCCAGTCACGATTAAAATTCATTTCGCTTTAGCTCTGGTAGATTAAATATACCTGTTTCTAAAGGGTTTTCCAATAAGAGGTGTTATTTTGAATAGCCCGTTATTTCGGTAGATGTAACTTTTGGAGCTGTAATTTTTTGACATTTGACAAGTAGAAACTACGCCATTAATAAAAATGGAACGATACACGCTTCAACAACGCATTGAAATTATTAAAATTCACTATAAAAATGGTGAAAATTTGGCAGAGACGGTTCGTAAAACTCGAACATTTTTGGGTCGTCGTGAAGCACCTTGTCGGACCGCAATACAGAAATTGGTGGAAAAATTCGAGCTGTTGGGACAAGTTAGTGATGTGAAGAATAAAACCCGTGCACGTCGCTCAAGAACAGCCGAGAATATTGCTGCTGTAGCCGAAAGTGTTGAAGAAAACCCAGGTTTGTCCATTCCTCGTCGTTCTTTGGAATTAGACATTCCAAAAACGTCATTACACCGTATTTTGCATAAAGATTTGGGTCTTAAGGCTTATAAAGTTCAGTTAACACAAGAACTCAAGCCGGCCGATCATCAACAACGTCGTATCTTTGCCGATTGGGTCCTTGAAATGCATGAAAATGATCCGGAATTCCATCGAAAAATCATCTTGAGTGATGAGGCCCATTTCCACCTGGATGGCTTCGTCAACAAGCAAAATCGGCCGGGTTTTATTCTTCACATCACTAACTTGTCCCAACAGCTCGAATTTTTCCACCAATTTCTGTATTGCGGTCCGACAAGGTGCTTCACGACGACCCAAAAATGTTCGAGTTTTACGAACCGTCTCTGCCAAATTTTCACCATTTTTATAGTGAATTTTAATAATTTCAATGCGTTGTTGAAGCGTGTATCGTTCCATTTTTATTAATGGCGTAGTTTCTACTTGTCAAATGTCAAAAAATTACAGCTCCAAAAGTTACATCTACCGAAATAACGGGCTATTCAAAATAACACCTCTTATGGGAAAACCCTTTACAATACAAACCATTTTAGAAATAAAATGTGGTTATTTTCGGTTTCGTATTCCCCTTTCCCTATTTACTATGTGTTAAAATGACCTCGTTTAATGCCGTTTCGTTTAGCGCTTTGACGTCTAGGAACACATCCTGAGCGCTAAACGAGATCTTAGTGTATATATATGCCTTATTTTGTTGAATCGTCTAAAAAATTGTGTTCACAACTTGTTTGAAAGTGTTATATTGAAGCTTGTGTAAATTTTACCTGCTCGTCTGTGTTGTGCTCAGATTCTTTTATAAGTTCACTTTCAAAACTTGTGACTTGTAACTATTTCAACACGAGGGTAGAAAACGAATGCAGGAGTCAAAATATACCGGTGAGCCATTGTTTGTAAACCGAGTCAAAATTTGTTAGGAAATTGTGTTCGTTAATAGGGGCGTTCGTGATCTGAGGTACCACTGTATTTGAAGTTAGTTGAATGTTCAGTTAAAAAAATAAAGTTATCTTTTAATGATCAAAAATTGCTGTTCACATTATTGAGAGTCGCCAATAATCAAACAACTGAAAAACAAGTCATGGTTGAAATTTACTTATTTCTGTCAAGGTTTACTTTTGTCCCCACTAACTACCCTTTAACCTTCAATGCAAAGTTACAAAACAGACAGGCTGGGGTCCAACAGGAAAAGTAACGAAATTGTTCCTCATTGATCTAATTATATGCAATGAAAATAGAAACAAACACTTACGAATAAATATAAAAACATATAGAGGAAATGCCAAAAAAGGATGGTGATCATTCAATATTCATATCTTAAAATTAGAAGTTTTTTAAAAAAATAGTGGCCTGGGGTCCACCTGGACCCTGGATAGTCCATTGAAGTTTAAATTTTCTCCGTTCCCTGTACAGTGAATGTCAGAAATTCTTGTGCCATATTTCTTTGATTCGACAAATGTTGGCTCTAAAATTTGGTTACAGTAACTATTATGTTACATGTTACAGCTTATCCAGCAAAACATGCACCTCAAATGAGGAGCTCGCATGCAAAACCGGTTATATCCATTTTTCTGTTTTGCAATAATAGACTTTAAAGATGTGCAATAAAAAAGATTTCTAAATAAAGGCACTATTTGGTTCAATCGTGAATGAACGTGTCCTCTTTTGATCTTAAAATCTTTAAAGTCTATTATTGCGAAACAGAAAAATGGATATAACCGGTTTTGCACGCAAGCTCCTCAAATTCACTATGTACTACCAACACTATAGAAAAAAATTGATTGTCACTTTACATGGAAATTGCAACCATTGTTCTAACGTCAAACTTTAACTTTATGGTCTTAATGGTTTTAAGGCTCCTTAATAGCTTAGAGCTTACAGTAATCCTCTTGTTGCTATTGCTATCTTATTAAAAAAATAAGCAATTCATTTTCATGGTTTAAGAAAGAAAAATCTATATCGTGAATTATTTTATTTTCCTTGTTTTATAGAAGGAATATTAAAAAGATGTACTGCTGAGTATTTAAAATGAAATTTACACTTGTATCATAATAAATACAGAGACTAGGTGAAGTGATGAATGAGAATAAAATGATTGATTGATATGTATGGACTACCTAGCAGAAAATATGTTTATTGAATTGGTATTTGTTCGTTTTCTGATGAGTCTAGCTGATACTAGAAAGAAAATATTGATAGTTAATATATTACTAAAAAAAAAAATAAGACGCTTACTTGAACTATCTTGTGGTGTGAGAGGTTTTTCAATTACTTTCTCCAAAACTTGTAACCACTGATCCCTGTCCAGTTCTGTACTAGCTGATAAATTGAATATTCGATCGGGAGTTGCTAATGTAAAAGGAAATCCCTGATCTTTTATCCCTGCTCCAACACCTATCCTAACACTAAATCCATCCAGAGCATGTCCTGATAATAATAAATTTTAAATTAGAAAGGATAGCACACAATTTTATTGTAAAATTGGTAGAATTTTGGATATGTTTGTAGTTCAACTTATTCTGAACCAAAATTCTTATAGACACAACTTACGCTGTAAACTAGTTTTGGCACTAGAGACGGATGATGGATGTGCAAATAATTGTCTTTGTGGCTAACCTGACTTGGATAGTTCCAACTCTTATTCAAAGAGAAAGGTGAAATCTTGAATGCACCAAAGCCAGCTTACAACGCAAGTTGTTTGGTTCAAAATTTAGACTACTACATATCCAAAATTCAGTCAATTTCCTTTTAAAATTCATTTAAACTTCACCTAAAAATATTTCGCCTTTAGGGTACGCATCTAGTGGTTCATCATGGTACATTAATTTTCGGTTATCTAAAGTAAACCATCTTTTTTTAAAACCGTCACTCAGGCGAGGACCCGTTTTCCAAAGCCATCCTTCTTTAGCAAAGTCTTCTGTCAAATGACCAACAAGATCAATTTCGCTAGCAGATGGATAAGCAACTTGTAGTCTATGTAGTTTTGCACACCTTATCGCCATATACCAATTAGTAATAACCTCTGGATCATCGTGATGCACATATATATGTCTCGTGGATCCTTCTTTTAAAAATGTTAATTGCAATGAAGCGGAATAATCGATTTTTTCTGGTGCAAAAACTACATTCAATTCTGATAATCGTAATATGGCTTTTGGTTCTTTGTTTTCTTTGACAAAATATTTTAAAGTATCTTCAGTCTCTGAAAGTACAAATTTTCTAGGGTGATATCGACTATCCTCTTTACCACGTTTCATGAGAAAACCGACCATATAACCGCTTATATAGCTCTGTCGTTCTGGATGACAAAATTCTTCTCTTTGGTATTTAGCACGAATCCACTGCTCTACTAATACTCTGTAAAGAAATTAAAACTGTAAATTTCATTTATAAAATGACAAAATAAATAACAGATACATTCAGGTTCAAAGGTTAGAATTTAATACTCACCGCCAATAATATTCATTTGACAATTTTATTACTATTAAAAATACTCACTGTGGATCATTTTCTTTAGGTCTTCTATAACATGGGGGCACTCGTTCTTCATATTTAAGTTTTGCTGAAGTATTTCCAACTTCTTTCATTCGCTCAACTTGAGAATCTTCCCATCGATCTAATTTTAAGTGTTTCACTTTACTAATATGCACCCCCATACTTCTATGTACTCCGGAACATCTCGTACATAAGAATATTCCTAAATTATATGATGCCCATTCTGGGTCTACAAATATAATATAAATCAATATAATAAAGAAAAGATGTGATTAGTTACATATTTACAATATCGGGATCAAAGTGAATTATGTGAATAAAAATCAAAAGGAAGATGTTTTGAATAATTTTAAATATAAAAAATTTAGTTGGTATATTTAACCTATGTAATTACTTACTTCGACTGCCACAATCGGCACATACATTGTTTCCCGGTTGTTTCAATAGTTCCAGCAATACTTTTTCATTTCTATCTGCCATGTCTTACAAAAATTAGTTGATTATGCTTAATGTAAATAAAACAAACTGACAAAAACAACGTCCACCATTTTAAAAAGTACTGTTTACATCATCGCCGTTCAAACTTCCCTGGTTCGAACCAAACAATATTTTTGTAATTAAAAATGTGTTACGACCGTCGATCAAACAAAATACAAAATCTTGCACACAATTAAAATGTAAAGTTAGGTATTTGATTGCTACACAAGTGTTTCATTTATTAAATATTTATATGTTTTGGTTAAAACATAATACTAGGTCTGGTCGAATTTCTGCTTATTGCTAGATGTTTCAAACTCAATATACGATATAAAATTACTTTGATATCAAATTAATAGTTTCAAACCATTAAATCTGAATTAATTATTATAGCTGGCTGTTACCCCATGTTACCCAGAGTTACCTGTGCAAACAATTATACAGTGAGCGCCAGCCAAATGGAATAAATTCATTATCTCAATTATTGTGCATATTGAGAGAAAATCCCGAAACACGTCATTTTTAGTCTATCACATGATATTCTGTAAAGTGAAAATTTCATCCCTAACCTCAACCCCCTTCGAGTGACAGTTGCAACCCCCAAATTTTTAAATGGGAAGGGGAGCTTGTGATACCTCATTTGAAAGGTCTCTTCATGCTCTATTCAAAAATGCAATGGTTTAAAAATCAATTGCAAAAATGAAGAGTAAAAAAAAATTAATCTGTTTAACGAAATTTGCTACAACACATTAAAAAATCAAAAATTAATAGCGTTTCGTTCTTAGTAATGTAATATAATAAAAAATATATCAATCAACGCTTTCAACTAAACTAACACTACATCAGCTGACGAAAAATGTTGATAAGTTTTTGTTAAAGTAGTTATCTGTATACTGTAAAGTGTTAAGTTAAAAAGTCATTTAATAGGTGGCGCAGTATGTACAAAAGCGAGTTAATAAACACAGTAAATACAATAGGTTATGGGAACAGCCATGCTTTTTATTTAAGTGAGAATAATTAAAAAAGTTTCTTGTGAAGTCTCGTTCAAATTAAGATGGATTTAGCGAAGCACATTAAACCGTTGACGGGCGAATCAGACTGGCCCATATGGAAAAGGAAAATCAGAGATCTGCTAGATTATCACGAGGGAGCACTGGATGCCATTGACAAGAAGTTAGTGAAGCCAGAGCCGATAGCAGCAGATGCATCTGAATCTGAAAGAAAGAAACACAAAGAAGATAGTCACTTGTATCGTAAGGCAAATAGTTATGCTAAGTCAATGATAACAAGTTCAGTAACAGATGCAGTCTATCAGAAAATTATGGACAAAGAAACGGCTCATGATGCGTGGGAGGCATTAAAGCAACAATTTGAGGCAACATCTAAGGATCAGCTGTTCAAAATATGTACAGATTTCTTTGCATTCAGTTGGACGTCGGGGGAAGATGTTTCAACGCACATTGCACAGTTAAGAAGTTTGTGGAATGAGTTAAACAATGGACTCAAAGCAAAGGGTGAGAACACGCTACCAGATTTAATGTTGGTGTGCAAGGCGTTACACATTTTGCCAAGCAAATTTGAGACTTTTCGATCTAGTTGGATGCTGTTGACGAAGGACGATTCGAAAACGTTTGACGAGTTAACAATGCAGTTGTGCATGTTTGAGAGAAACGTCAGAAAAACTGCAGACAGCGACAAATTTGAACAAGAGGCGCTAGTGGCAAAATCAGAAAACCAAAATAAAACAAAATCAAATTACACGAGGTCCAAAAAGGAAGACAGTTGTAATTATTGTAAAAAGAAGGGGCATTGGGTTCGGGACTGCAGAAAGTGGATAGCTGATGGACGACCGCCAAAAGCCAAAACTGTAGGTGATGCTCAGAGCAACGCACTCGATACCAATGTAGCTATAGTTACTTTGTGCAACGAAGTTTACACAACAGAGGTAAATGCAGCTGACTGGTGGATTGACAATGGAGCGACAAGACATGTGACAAATCTCCCTAATCAGTTTGTTGAGTTCATAAAGTTTGACAACCCGTGTGTCATAAGAGGTGCTGGAGAAGAGACACTTCAGGCAATTGGGAAAGGAACCATTCAGATTGTATCGACAGTCAACCGCATAAGTCAAAAAATGGAATTAAAAGATGTGTGGTACGTTCCAAAAATTTCAAGAAATTTATTCTCTGTTTTAGCAGCTCAAGACAGAAATAAAACGAGCGAGTTCAAGTCGACAGCAACCAGATGCTGGCTCGAGGTCGATGGAAAAGTAATATTGTGCGGAGTTCGCAAAATAGGTGGAACGCTATATAGGGCATCCATCGAATCAATTTTTCCTAAGGAAGAAACAAATATAAACATTGTAGTTGATGATAACTCAAGACTCCAGTTATATCACGAAAAATGGGGGCACCAAGATAAACGACATGTCAAAGAGAAGCTTGAAAGGGAGTTAGGCATTAAAGTCAAAATGAATAAAGAAATATGCGAGCCCTGTATCTATGGAAAAATACATCGTCTACCATTTGGCACCAGAATTAAAGCAACTAAACCTGGAGAGCTGATGTCAACCGATGTATGTGGACCTTTTGACGAATCGTTTACGAAGAGGCGATATTTAGTTGTGTTTAAAGACAGCTACACTAAATTTCGCTACGGTTTTACAGTAAAAGTAAAATCAGAAGTTAAAGACGTGCTCAAACAGGTACTAGAACACGCAAAGACCCAAGAGCATCAAATCAAAGAGTTCCTTAGCGATAATGGAGGAGAATTTGACAATGAAGAAGTAAGGAAAATTCTACGAGATTATGGAGTCACACAGAGGCTAACGGCTCCATACACGCCTGAGCAAAATGGTAGTTCTGAAAGAGAAAATCGGACCATAGTTGAAATGGCAAGAACTTTCAAATACTCAAATTCAGATGTCAAATTCCCAATAGAAATTTGGGCAGAGCTAGTGAACACCGCAGTTTACGTTCTCAATAGAACAGGAAAATCGTCGGAAAAAGGAATCAGTCCATATGAACTATGGATGGGTCAACAACCACGGATAAAACACTTACGAATTATTGGATCGACGTGCTACGTTCACATTCCAGTTCAGAAACGAAGAAAGATGGATGAGAAAGCTGTAAAAGGATACCTAGTGGGATACGATGGTGACGAGCGATACAGAATCTATGTGAAAGAACAGCACAAAGTCGTTTTGTCCAGAGACGTTCAGTTTCTTGAGATGCCAGGAGATTGCGAAGAGAGAGTTGAGCTACCACTCAGAAATCTCAGATGTAAGAAAGAACATCAAGACCAGATTGCAAAGCAAGAAGAAGAAGAAGACACAATAGAAAACGAAGAAAGCGACGAAAATGAGTATGAACCCGAAATTGACGTTGACTCAAACAATGCAGAAGAAGATTCTCAGTTGTCATTAGGAAAAAGTCTAAGGGATCGTTCGACTTTGAGAAAACCGCAGCGCTACGACGACTTTGTGTTGGCAGCGGAGAATTTTGTCAATGTAACAGAAAATCCTGAAACATTCGAGGAAGCTTTGAATAGCAAACAGAGTTCCGAATGGAGAAAAGCTATGGACAATGAAATAAGTGCGCTGAGAGAAAACCAAACATGGGAGCTGACACATCTACCAATGGGTGCCAGGGCAATCTCATGTAAATGGGTTTTTCGTTTGAAAATGAATCCTGACGGAAGTATCGATAAGTACAAAGCAAGGCTTGTTGTCAAAGGATTCAGTCAACGACTTGGAATAGATTACAATCAGACTTTTAGTCCAGTAGCAAAGATGGGCACTATTCGTTCAGTTTTAAGCATAGCAGCAAATGAGCAGATGCATCTTGCCCAGTTCGACGTATCGACAGCGTTTTTATATGGTGAACTTGAGGAAACTATCTATATGAAACAACCAGAGGGATACACCGAAGGCACAGATAAAGTCTGCAAACTGAAGAAAAGTTTATACGGTCTCAAGCAGGCGCCAAGATGTTGGAATCAGCGTTTCGGAAAATTTCTTTTGAAGTTGGGATTCAGAGCCAGTGAAGCTGATCCATGTTTATACATTCGCGAGAAAAACAGCAAAAAGCTTTTGGTAGTTTTGTACGTGGATGACGGATTGGTTGGAGCAACAGACTCTCAAGACTTGGAAGTTTTTCTTGAAGAATTGAAGTTAGAATTTAAGATTGTCTCAAAAGAAGCTGCATATTTTTTGGGACTAGAAATCAAAATAACAGAAACATGCATAAAAGTAAATCAAGAAGCACATGCAAAGAAAATTTTGGAGCGATTCAATTTCTCAGAATGCAAGCCAGTTTCGACACCGATGCTGAGAAATGCTGAAACGTCGCAACCAGGGAAAGAAGTTAAGAAGGAACACAACTTTCCATACAGGCAGGCAGTTGGAGCACTGATGTACTTGATGCTTGGTACCAGACCAGATTTGGCCTACAGCGTGGGGTTTTTGTCAAGGTCACTTGACAATCCGTCTACAGAAGACGTTACCAGAGTCAAAAGAGTTTTCCGGTACATTGCTGGCACCACTGATCTGGGAATTGTCTATCAACGTGATGAAGAAAAGAGAATCCTAGAGTGCTATAGCGACGCAGACTTTGGAGGATGCACAAAGACTGGTCGATCTACCTCTGGAGTCATTATAGCATATGCAGGTGGGGCTATATCATGGCTGAGTAAGAGACAAGCAATGGTTGCTACATCTACGACAGAGGCAGAAATAGTAGCAGCAAACGAGGCAAGCAAAGAGATAATCTGGCTGACCAGATTGTTCAAAGAAATTGTTAAGATATTACCCGTTCCGATTCTAGCAGTGGATAATTCAGCGGCAGTGAGACTTACTCAAAACCCTGAATTTCATCGAAGAACGAAACACATCGAAGTCAAGCACTTCTTTATTCGAGAAAAGGTAACAGAAGGAAACCTTGAAATCAAACAGGTCTCAACTGAAGAACAGGTTGCAGATATGATGACAAAACCTCTGGCCAGAACTCGACTCAAGATTTTGTGTGATAAAGTGGGACTTTTAGAATAGTTTGATGTTTTCTTAGTTTTTAATGACTTTCTAAAATTAACAAGGGAAAGTGTTAAAGTAGTTATCTGTATACTGTAAAGTGTTAAGTTAAAAAGTCATTTAATAGGTGGCGCAGTATGTACAAAAGCGAGTTAATAAACACAGTAAATACAATAGTTTTTATGTCAAGTTTTTAGTATCAAGAACCAAACGCTATTAGTTTTTGATTTTTTTAGTGTGTCGTAACGAATTTCATTAAACAGCTTAATTTTTTTTTACTCTTCATTTTTGCAATAAATTTTTAAATTATATCATTTTTGTATAGATCATGAAGAGACCTTTCAAACGAGGTATTATAAGCCCCCTTTTTCTATTTAAAAATTTGGGGGTTGAAACTGTCACTCGAAGGGGGTTGAGGTTAGAAATGAAATTTTCACTTTACAGGATATCATGTGATAGACTAAAAATGACGTGTTTCGGGATTTTTTTTCAATATGCACAATTATTGAGATAATGAATTTGTTCTAGTTGTCTGGTGGTAGTTTAGTTTGTCACGAACATGAAAATGATTCAAAGGACTTAAGGCTGGCATATTTTCTTCGAAAAGGGATCAGGCGTACTCTGTCGCTCACGTGCGTCAATATAGGGAAAACATACGAATATTTTATGGCAATTTTTTAAATAATTAATGAATATTTTGGACAAATTTACAATTATTCTCAATCTACACACTTGACTATACGTCGTAAGTTGTTGTCAGTCCGATATGAAAATGATTTACGTAGATACACCTTGTTAAATATCAAATGAATTGTGAACGTTAATATAACTCTTGTTTTAAGTCAATACTAATTTATTTCGTAACAAATTCGATCCAGAATAACTCATCCCGGAGAATAGAAAATTTGCTTTGTGTTAAAAAAAACGGCACTCAAAAATATTCTATACTTTTTGAGAAAATTACTTTGTAAAAAATCAAACCTTTTGTTGTGTCAAATAAAATCAAAGTATTGCAGTAAATTGTGCATTTGTGTAACTATTTTTAAACAGATGTCACTATTCAAACACCGTGCAAATTAACAAAGCGGGAACATTCTTTAGAGAGAGTCATGTTATGACTGTGGCGCCGAGCTTTATATCAATCAAGCCTTTTGTAATTATTGCCGCCTAACGTAAATAACGTAAGTAATCTCAAGTTTTCACCAATCATTAGAGAGTGGAACTAACTCATATTTACATGGTCTGTATATAGCAAATAAAATTAAATTTGTTAAAAAATTCTAAGTACCTATTCAAAAGGAAGGAAAAATTTAAAAAAATACTGGATCTTGTTACAGAATGTAAAGCATTACGAGGTTCGACAGTATTATAAGACGGGTATAAAAAATGTACTTTTATTTTAAAACTAATATGCAATTATTAAAAAATTTGAGTAATTTTACAGTTTTGTTTATAAAGTCTCTTTATACATAAAAATTGATCAGAAATTACATTTTTTTTTCAAGTATAAGTTAGAAATTACATATTTTCAAGTACACTCAGGTCTTTTTTTATGCGGTAGATAAGTTCCACAGAAAACCGATAAAAAGACATACTTTCCTAAAACCGCATAAAACCAAAACAACAAATTTAGTGTTGTTAATATTTAGGTACGTAAATAATTGTGTTTCAGCCAGCACCATTTATTCGTAAACGATAGACTCTCGTTTTGCGTCCGCATTCGTCTCGTGGTTATTCTTTGTCGCAGAAAACGATTTCACAAGATTCAGCACGAAAATGTGAAACACTGGTCAAAATTTGATTCGATACACTCGAACATGCACTCAAAAAAAAGCCAGATGTGCGAGGGTTTTTTTGACAATTGACTGGAATGGTGTTAATTTCTTTATTGCCGATATTTTTTTTCTTGAAGGGGCGTTTAAAGTGTTACCACAGAATAAGAATTTATACAGAACCAGCACTTTGAGCGGAACCATTCAAAACTCACACTGCGCGTCAGTGACCCTGGGCATTTAAATCGGAAGACCAGAACAAAGATATATTGTTCTGTGCTTTTCGGCTACTCCAGACAGCGTTAATGGACCGCACGTGCTCAAAACACGTTGGATAACGTTCACAGTCAAATATTGTCATCCTGTACTAACCTAATAAAACGTCATCTTTTTCGCTCTCATACGCACTTGTATCTTTATTCTGTGGTGTTACTGACAATAGATTTGTTTATTTGCAGAAATACTTTTTCCCCACGTAGGTCTGGTACAGACAAATATATGTGATACCATGTTATTGGCGGCAAAACCGATTTTATATTAGTGTAGCTAGCTGGACATAGATGGCCAATAAAAAAATACTCATGTAGGCAACACCTATACGTTAAAGAAAGAAAGATATACAAGACCATTTTCTGTCTCATAAATCCCAGTCTTAAAAACGTTGACCGTGTTGGTGTGGTGATAGCGACGCAAAGTAAGTTGCGATGTGCAAACGTTTTTAGGTAGCGTAGTTCACCCGTACGTGGACCGATTTTTGTTGATTTGTGTACGTGGCAAACTGTACTTATAATTGGACCCCCTTATGCAGAAAGGAACCAACCTTCTTTCGTTCGCTATAGATACTGAATGCTTATAATGCTTTAGATTCAATATCGTCCAATTAGTCTACCGCATACACCGTGATTTACGTTCCATTTCGATGTCCCATATGAAGGCAGATTTTCTGTCACGTGATGCTAGAGCTCTTCAGACGGCTTCCATAAATTATGTCACAGGTTTTTCGTCAAATTTGACCCCCATTCCACCCCCATGTCACAAGGTATCCCCCCCCCCCACGTGTGAGAAGCAAAATTATTTTCATTTATAAAAGAAAAAACAATAATTTATTCACGTCTTCCCTCGAAGAAGGGTTGTTTAACGATGTAAAACGTGGCTTGAAGGACCAAAATGTTTCACAATGAAGATGTAGTGTACGTTGTTTGCGGGAGTCTTGTAGACGTTATCAAATTCATAGGAACAAAGTGTTTCACAATCGGGAATCTTGCCTTGATTAATTCAATGGACCAAAATTTTCTGTGTTAAATTTTTCTATGTTGCTTATTTATCCAAAGTTTATATGATAATTTGAATTTCGACAGTCGAACAAATAAATGAATCTACGCAGTCTATCTATACTGAACAAGGGTTTATGCTATTTTTGATTATTCTTACTGTAAACTTGCTACGTAGTTTCTCAATTTTCCCCACTCTCAAAATAAAATCTTAAATTATTTCTGTTTAGGTAATTATTAAGGTGACCAACAAAGTGTCCTCCTGTATATCTTCTTTTTCAATATTTGATAACTAATCTGTAAATCTCCGTATTCGAACAATGCCAGGCTGAATTTTTGTATTCTTTATTCTTGTTCAATTTACTGCTGCCCTGGAACTAATGCAACAGTTGAGAGTTTTTTTTTTTTGTAACGATTTTTGGACAAGTGAGAAATTGAGATTGAATGTTGAGACTCTAGCTGCAGCACTTGCCGTAAATTCAATATGAAGGATATTTCTTTTATTTAAGGTTTTGTGTCCTCCTTTACATTTAAAAAAAGTTGATCACCTTATAATTATAACTAAGGGGTCGTTGTTCAGTTACGCTTTAAATATAAATATAATTATAAATATATGGGGAAGAAAATAAAACATTATAAAATTGTATTGGCAATGCCGAAAATTTGAATTATTGTCAACTTCACTTTATAACTCTACTTGTTCATGTGTCAATTTAAAACATAAAAAACAACACATACAGTGGTACCTTGGGTTACGAACTTAATTCGTTCTTTGACTTAGTTCGCAAACCGAAATGTTCTTAAACCGAAACAGTTTTTCCCAGAAACATTGTTCTGTTACTATTTATGGATTTATGTGTGGCAAAAATATGAAATCAAATAGACAGTATAACTTTATCTTTGCGGTTTATAGCTGCTGGCACAGGTAGATGGTAGAGAAGGAGGAGAAGGATGACTACTTCTTACATAATAACGTCTGATGGACGATGGCGAAATATTTTTAGAAGCATTATCTTATCTTTTCACTTTATAATTTTTAAGACCCCGACCCCTATAAGATCAATTAGCTTCAATCAATAAACCGCATGAAATTCCGTGTAAATTCCAAGAAACCACGTGCGGTAATTATAATCAATCACGCGAAATTCCGAGAAATTAGCGGTAATCAAGCCTGATTATGTAATCAATTAGAGCAATCAATAAATCCGCGAAAAAAATCCGTGAATAAATTAAAGATGGCGTCGAAATCAGATTAATTACATGAGTGTAATTAAGGGTTGTAATTAAGGTAATTACATCTGTGATTAAAGGGTTGTAATCAGACCTGTGATTAAATAGTTGTAATTACATCTGTGATTAAAGGATTGTAATTAAAGATGGCTTCGATCAATAAATCCGCGATTCCGCGAATTAATTTAATTCGCGGAAAATTCCGCGATCGAGGGAAAGCGCCTGCGGTGTAGGCAACCCACGCTACATGAACCACACGAATTTCCACCATGCTAAATCCCTATCTCAAGTGCCCCGAAAGTCCCACAGGTTAACTACTTATCATTGTACAGGTAGCCCTCGATTTGCGCCGGCTCAATTTACGCCGATTCACAATAACGCCGCTGTGCAATTCACAGTTTCGCCGTGTACATAATTGGGTAATTCACCGATTCTCCCTATGTTAGACTGATTTTCGTTTCAGTGTTGAGCTGCGACGTTGTGGATTCTTTTTTCCAAAAAATGTAAGACATCCAAAACTTTGAAATTTCATTTGTTTTTCTTAATATTTTTAATAAAAACATTTCACTTCATTTTATCTTAAAATACATTTTAAAAATTAAATTTATAATACACCTATCCCCCGATTTACACGATACTTTTTTTACACGATTTCGCTTTTACACGGTTTTCAAAATAAGGAATTCAAAATAAAATGGTAAAAATGAATATTTCAGATGAGTACATACAGGGTGATGAAATAAAGGTGCCTGTGCGTAGCGACATGTTATAGACGATTTCTAACGAAACACGAATTTGAAAGCCAAAACAAAATTTGTTGTCTCTTCACCAAGATATAAGCTTTCCTATTCAGACAATAAAAATCTATACGATTAACAATTTTGTAATAATTTCATTATTAGGGTCTAAATTTGATGCAGTTGATGGTGCTTTTAAAAAGAAAAGTGTAAAAATTCTATTGAAACCAACTTTATTACCGATGTGAAAAGTACGGTTTCTTGGCTCCGAAGAAAATTTATCAATGTCGCAACATCGTAAATCTCCTAGGAAACGTTGGCAACAATAATTCACTTTTCAATGTCAGTTCTCTTGTCAAATTTGAACGATACAAGTTAAGTGCTCTAAAGTCTTAAAATGGAATACAATTTCAGCGAATATTTAGACATGTTGCTCAGCTTGAGTGCAACCGATAATAACGCTTCAGGAGCTGCTAGGGAATATGCTAGATTGTATCCATATCGACGACATCCAGATGCTAAAGTAATTAGAAGAGTGGAACAAAGATTAAGGGAAAATGGACAAGTATTGCCGATTTCTGTAAATCGTGGACGACCTCGTGAAGTTCGTACACCAGCGTTGGAAGAAGCAGTTGTGGAAGCGGTAGAGAATGAACCAGGACAAAGTATACGAGGATTAGCGCGACAGTTTCAAGTAGATTATCGAACAATACAAAGTATACTCGTCGATGAACATTATCATCCTATCTTTCTAGAGTGCAATTTTGCCAATGGTTACTTGAGCGTCACGGTAACAACTTTAGGTTTATAGAGAACATTTTATGGACAGATGAGTGCTATTTCTCTCAAGACGGCATATTCAATCAGCATAATAATCACATATGCACAGCAACGCTATGGAGTAAATTTGTGGGGTGGCATCATTAATAGTAACCCCCTAGGACCATTTACGTTACCTGCAAGATTGAATACAGAAAATTTTCTACAATTTTTGCAAAATGATTTTCAAATTTTGCTTGAGGATTTGCCCCTTGCTATTTTCAGACAAATGTGGTTACAAATGGATAGTACGGGACTGGTGTGATGAGGCTTGTCCAAATAGATGGATTGGTAGAGGTGGTGCAATTGCATGGCCTCCCCGATCACCTGATCTTAATCCTTGCGATTTCTTTCTCTGGGGTCACCTCAAAAATTTTGTATATGCCACTCCGATAAGCAACATAGAAGAGTTAAGACTAAGGATAAACGCAGCGGTTGGTACAATAAATGCCCCTATGCTTCAAAGAGTAAAGGAAAACTTAATTCGAAGAGCAATACTGTGCATTGAAGTTGAAGGGAGACATTTCGAGCAGTTGCTATAAAATTTAATCCAAACGAAGGGCTCTATGCAAGAAGCCACTTTTTTGTATTTTGAGATATTTAAATTTTGTTTCAATTTGATTTGGAAATTATATTATTTCGATTTTGATTGATGTTTTTGTACTAAATAACATGGTTCGGGGTCTTTTAAACGGAAATCAGTAAGTGCAATCGAAAGTTCATCCATTCTTGTCAGAAGTAGCGCAAATAGTAGAAAATTTCTACGTCACTTAAGGACTTTTTGCATAGAGCCCTTCAATTACCTGTTTGTTGTGTATTATTGTTTAATTACATTAAATTCTTTTGAAATAAAAAAAGTTGCCAACGTGACAGTTGTTTGTCTTACGCAAGTGACAGTATCTGTCAGTGTTGGTTGCTTAAATACAAGAAGTGGGCCTACCTGAAAGTAATTCTTTAGAAAAAAAATATGTGCAATATTGCCACGTTGTGCTCTTAGACAAACTGTTTTAATTTTAAACAGAATCTACTTGGACCACTTTTGTTGCGATTTCCACAAAGCTTCAACAGAAAGCATTGTCCCGATATCAATCACGGGCACCTTTTTTTCATCACCCTGTATTTCTACAATCATTTTTTAACTCCGTTCACTTGGTTATACATATTGGTGATTCCCCGTTTTTTATGCACAATAAAACTTCCTACGTATTCACGTAAATTACTGCAGTAAATTTGTGCCAGTAGAAAAGTGTACATCATTGTGTTTTTACTAATCAGAATTTTTTTAACTTCATATTTACTGGTTAGAGATAAACAATTATTTTTTGTAGCATTTTTACAAATTTTTTCGCAATAAAATTTTAAACCATAGCAGTTTTTAATAGAGCATAAAGAGACCTTTCAAATGAGATATCACAAGCCCCTACTTCCTATTTAAAAATTTGGGGGTTGAAACTGTCACTCGAAAGGAGTTGAGGTTAGGAATGAAATTTTTACTTTGCAGGATATCATGTCAAACGGGATTTTTTATAAATATGCACAATAATTGAGATACTGAATTTATTCCATTTGACTGGTTCGCACTGTACATTTGTTATTTTATGATTGAACTGTTATTTTAATTTTTCAAAATATCTTATTAAAAAAAATTACGTTAAATAAACGACTGAATTATGCACATTGTACGTTGTTTTTGATTTACACAGTTTTGCCTATAAAAATTTAAAATTCCGTTGTATGCGGTTTTTTGAGGAACTAATCTTCCGTGTAAATCGGGGGATAGGTGTGTATGTATTTTGCATTGTATTAATAAACAAAATTATTTGCTTGTTTTTTACTTATGTAGAACCTAAGCCTATACATCACTGTAAATATGGGTTCTTTTTGTTAAGTTTGTATGAATGTATAGAAAAAGAGGTTGGTAGAAGAAGTGACGCGTAGAATGTATGTACAATGGGGCGTGCAAGGTATTAAATAGTAAACGTCCATTAGTATGGTCCTACAATAAAGGGTCTGTTAAATAGTGTAAAATGTATTAATCGTAACCATAATAAAGAAATATAAAAGGTTATGGGCCCAGAAAAGAAAATAACATAAAAGTTAGGGCAGACAAAAGGTAAACGATAACCTAAAAATTGGAAGCATGGAAACCGCCAAAACACAAATTATTCAATATCCACAATTAAGTACTGGAAACTTTAATAATTGGATCTTCAGAATAAAAGCAATTTTAGAAGAAAAAGGTGTAGTGGAAATTTTAGACATAAATTATGGAGATTTGGAATCCGATAAAGAACGAGAAGATTATCGACGTAAAGATGCAAAAGCAAAATCGCTTATCATACAGTGCGTTACAGATAAGCACTTGGATATCATCAAGGATGCAAAATATGCAAGCGAAATGGTGAAAGCGCTACGGGACATTTTTCAACGTAACAGTGTGTTCACAAAACTTACATTAAAGCGAAAATTATTGCTAGTGAAGCACAATAAAGGGCAAAGATTAGAAGATCACTTCTTAACATTTGACTCATTAATAAGGGAATTGGAGAATTTGGGAAGTAAAATGGAAGAAGAAGATAAAATATGCCACTTACTTCTATCATTGAATGAAGAATACGAAAATGTTATTACAGCAATAGAAACTGTAAGCGCTAACTTGACAATGGACTTTGTGAAATCCAGACTGCTTGATGAAGAGATGAAACTACAAGGTAAGGAAGTTAAACAGACTGAGACAGAAAAATCTTTTACAGCCTTTCCATTTACCTGTTATACCTGTGGTTTGAAAGGGCATAAAGCTAAGCAATGCAGGAGAAATACTGGAAAACAAAATAGGAGTGAAACTGGACCAGGAAGAGGTCGAGAGTTTCGAGGACGAGGAAGAGGAAATTATACAAATTATCTAGGTCAAAGGGACAATAAAACCGAACGAGCAAACACAACGGAATTATCATTTGTAGCATTAAGCACAGAATGTTTAACAGATGATCATTACTTTATTATTGATTCTGGCGCAACAGAAAATTTAGTCAAAGACAAATTGGAAAAATATATGACATCAGTCGAAAAAATGGAAAATGCCATTAAAATTAAAGTAGCAAATGGTGAGACCCTGACAGCAAACAAAAGGGGAGTATTAAGAGGCAAATGTGGAAATCAATATGTTAATATAGCAGCATTGATCGTCTCTGGATTAACACATAATTTAATCTCTGTTAGAAAATTAATGGATGCAAATCTAAAATTGAATTTTAACAAAGAAGGTGCAAGGATATATAAAGATGGATTGAATATCTATGCAAATTTAAGTGGAAGTTTATACACATTAAGAATTGAACCAGAAAATTATGAAAGAGTAAACAGTAGCATAGAGGAAAATTTATGGCATCGACGTTTAGGACACTTGAACAGATGGGGTTTGACGAAATTAAATCTACCGGTCAATAAAGAAGTATGTAATGAATGTATGGAAGGAAAATCAACCAGACTACCATTTGGAAAACAACAGTTACCAAGAACAAGAAGAATTGGGGAATTAATTCACAGCGATATTGCTGGTCCGGTAAAACCATCAACAAAGAATGATGAAAGGTACTATCAAACCGTCATTGATGACCACAGTCATTTTTGTGTCATATACTTATTGAAACATAAAGGAGAAGCCGGAGAAAACTTGATGCATTATATTAAGAATGTAGAAAACCAAAAAGGAATAAGAATACAAAGAATAAGATGTGACAATGGGGGTGAGTATACATCTAATGATTTACAAAGTTTTTGTAGAAACAAAGGAATAAAACTAGAATATACTCTACCATATTCACCACAGTCGAATGGGGTCGCAGAGAGGTACAATAGATCAATTCAGGATAAAGCAAGGACAATGATGATCGAATCAAATCTACCAAAACATTTATGGGGCGAAGCCATACAGTGTGCAGCTTATTTGTTAAATAGATCCCCGACAAAAGCACTATTTGGAAATGTACCGGCAAGAAAATATTTTGGAAAATTAGACTTGTCAAGGCTGCGAGTATTTGGATGTAAAGCATGGGCAAAAATACTGCCCACACCTTCGAAAATGGAAAAACGTGCTATTAGCACAAGAATGGTTGGCTATGGGAGCGCAAGCTATAGACTATGGGACCCGGAAACTGACCAAATTATAATATCGAGGGATGTAAGATTCGATGAAAATGACAGTAAATACATTAAGCAAAGTAATGAAAATAACGAAGGAAATAAATACGGTTGTGAAGAAGAAAGAGAAGAAAGTGATGTAATAAATAATGAAGATAGAAATAGAGAAGAAACGAGTGATACTGAAGGAGAAGAAGAAGGAACGATTAGAAATGGAAATAACGAAGAAAACCAGAATGAAACAATAACAAAGTCTGGAAGAATAATTCATCAACCATCACGTATGAATGATTACGAGCTGTATACGGCGTACTGTTTTTCAACCGATGTAGATGATCCGCAAGAATACAGCGAAGCGGTATCAAGAGATAAAGAATGGAGGGTTGCCATTAGAAGAGAACTAGACGCACATTCTCAGATGAAAACCTGGACAGAAACTATACTACCATACGGAAAACGTGCCATAGACGTTAAATGGGTTTTTAAGACAAAAGAAGATGGAATAAAAAAGGCAAGGCTTGTAGCAAAGGGCTTTCAAATTAAGGAGGAGAACTTCACGAATTATGCACCTGTGGCAAGAATTTCTACAGTTAGATTATTTTTAACATTCGCAATACAAAAATGTTATCAAATTCGACAACTAGATATTCCAACTGCCTTTTTGAATGGACACCTGAATTCGGAAGTGTATATCAAGTCACCGGAAGGACTAGAAGTTAATAAAAACAAAGTATTGAGATTGAATAGAGGACTATATGGATTGAAAGAAAGTCCGAGATGCTGGAATGAAAGGTTTGATAAATTTATGAGTACCAACAATTTTATAAGATCAAATCATGACTTCTGTCTATATGTTGGACACGACATTTGGATACTTATATTTGTAGATGACATCTTAATAACCGGAAATGACGATATGATCGAAAAAGCAATAATAGCCTTAAAGGAAGAGTTTAAAGCAAAGGATCTCGGAGAGATTAAAACCTTCCTAGGAATGGAAGTTGAGCGAAAGAAAGATAAATTGGAAATCCGACAAACCAAGCATATTACAAAAATGCTACAGAAATTTAAATTAATCGATTGCAAAGTAGCCAAAACTCCAATGGAGAAAAATTTCCAAAATGAAGAAAATGAAAATGTAATCAATATTCCTTATAGACAACTTATCGGTGGTCTCATGTTTGTCGCCACAACATCTAGACCAGACATTACTTTTGCAGTGTCGTATCTAAGTCAATTCCTGGACAAACCAACTCAAAGCTTATGGACTCAAGCAAAGAGGGTGTTAAGGTATTTAAAAGGAACAAGGGATAAGTGCCTGGAATTTAATTTAAAGAAGGATGATACATTGGAAGGATTTTCTGACGCGGATTGGGCTCGTGATCGCACAGACCGCAAAAGTGTAAGTGGTTGTGTAATATTTTACCGTGGTTGTGCTATCTCGTGGTACTCGCGAAAACAAAGCTCCGTAGCTATATCGACAGCAGAAGCAGAATATTTGGCTGCTGCCAACGCTGCTGCAGAACTAATTTATTTAAAAGGACTGCTCACAGACTTTCAAGTAAATTTAAAAGGTGTTCTGTATATAGACAATCAAAGTGCCATATCGATGATTGAATCATATGAAAACAGCAAGAGAAGCAAGCACATCGACATAAGGAGCCATTTCATAAAAGATCTAGTATTTAAGAAAATAATTGAAATACAATATGTAGAAACAAATGAAAATATTTCAGATATCTTTACAAAACCCTTGGATTGTTCAAAACATTTATATTTTTGTATTAAGTTAAGAATTGAATAATAGCAATTAGTTAAATCTGTTTCAAATTTAATTAATTGAGGAGGAGTGTTAAGTTTGTATGAATGTATAGAAAAAGAGGTTGGTAGAAAAAGTGACGCGTAGAATGTATGTACAATGGGGCGTGCAAGGTATTAAATAGTAAACGTCCATTAGTATGGTCCTACAATAAAGGGTCTGTTAAATAGTGTAAAATGTATTAATCGTAACCATAATAAAGAAATATAAAACTTTTTACGCCGATTCGATTTGCGCCGGCTTTTGTAAGAACGGAACTGCGGCGTAAACCGAGGGCTACCTGTACTTTGATTCCAATCTCTGTATTCCTCCCCCTGATTCCTCCACATGCAGAGTTGCCAGCCTTTGATCACGTGATACACTTTTGTTTTGTTTGCGCGCGGTGGAAAAGTTTGTTACAGGTTATGTTATTGAATTAAATATTTAGATTTCTAAACATTTTAAATATTTATTAAAAATGGAAAATTCAAATGGTAGTTTAACGTGTTCAATTAATTTGGAATGGAACAAGGGACCTACACAGCAAAAGGTATCACAGAAAAAAGCCTTCTTAAAATTAATCAGAAACGAATTCAAAGCAATGTTTCTTGAAATATCTGCAGAGAAGTTTGTTACAACTAGATTACAACTTAAGGGAATTTCAGTACATAATAAATTTATGAACGAAGGAAAGGCCTCCATTAAATTTCCAGAGAATCATTGCACATTATTTTTATCAAATTCTCCACCTGCACAACTCATGGGATTTTTGCGAACTTTGTTTGTTAAAATGACTGGAAATAAAGGGCCAGATAAATTGAATACTTCTCTTCGAAAGCAATTACTATCAAACAAGCCAAATTCTTTTGAAGAGATCAGTCCTGTAACTGTTGCCGAGATTGATAATGCAAAATCAAAAATCTCAAAATCTACTTCTACTACACCATCACCATCAGGAAGAAAGCGCAAATCAATAAATCATGACAATAAAGCTCCACTACCAAAAAAACAATTATATTCTTCATCTCCTGTTTCTAGTGAGAGCTTAACAGCTGAACAACAAGAAGTGTTAGATAGTTGCTTAGCCAAATATAACGTTTTTTTTACGGGAAGTGCTGGGACTGGAAAAAGTTATTTATTAAAACGAATAATAGCTGCATTACCACCAGAATACACAATTGCTACAGCTTCTACAGGTAATTTTATACTACATCTTTATTGGACTTTAAAGTTTCAACTGCATTTAATAATACACTTATACCCCGAAGTTACGTGATAGGTAAGACCGGCAAGAATGGGTTAAGTCAAAAAAGCAAAATTGTCGCCTAACTTTGAGTTCCTGTAGGTCGAGTTATTACTGTATATTTTCACACAACAATTTTTTACATACTTTTCAGTAAATTAGGTAGTTATAGTTAAAATTAACAGAGCAGTTCCATTACGTCATCGTCTGAATTGAAATTTCCAAAAATTATTGTTTAGCCTGAAAAAGCATTTCATTCTGAATAAAAAATCCTAATGTAAAAAATTGGGCTAGATCGCATATCTGCCTACTAAAATTCCCTAAACTTACTTTCATGATTCCATAACGGAACTGCTCCGTAATTTTAGCTACACAATAAATGTTACTTTCGTTACTGACAACTGTTATGATAACTGGCATATTAAAACAGGGTTCACAGGAACATGGAAAATCTGGAAATGTTAGGGAATTTAGAAATAAATCAAAATATCAGGGAAAAGTCGGGGAATTCATGGAAAAACGTTTTGACCGGTTTAGTTAAAAGCACAATTTACTAAAAAAAGGTTAGAGAAAATGCTCGAAAAGGATCAGGGAATTTGAAAATACAGAATTACTGTGAACCATGTAAAATCACAACCTACCCTAATTAATTGACTATTGAAGGGACGGTGTGTACATTATAATGTTAATTGTAGGCGTAGCTGCCTGTCATATTGGTGGCATTACGTTGCACCAATTTGCTGGAATAGGTATTGGCGAAGCTTCCTTAGAAAGAAGTTACGAGATGGCTTCTAAACCAGCAGTTGCTCAAATTTGGAGAAAATGTCAACATCTTATTATTGATGAAATATCTATGGTGGATGGAAAATATTTTGAAGTAAGTGAATTAGAGTTCAAATAGTGGAATTCCATTCTAACTATTAAATTTGTAATTATGTCTATACATATTTTTAATTAATTGTAACTATATTTTATAGAAAGTCGAAGCTGTTGCTCGAAGAATGCGCAAAAATGAAAAACCTTTTGGTGGTATTCAACTTATAGTGTGTGGTGACTTTTTACAGCTACCACCTGTTAATAAGGGAAAAGAAAATATTTCAAAAAACTCTAATAATGTTCAATTTTGCTTTCAAACTGCTGCATGGCGACGATGTGTACAACGATCTTTTGAACTAACAAAAATATATAGGCAGAGTGATAATGAATTTATAGACATACTTAATAATTTACGTATTGGTAATGTATCTGACACAATAATCAAACGATTGATGGCAACGTCAAAACAGAAAATTGATCAAAATGGAATTATTGCTACAAGACTCTGTTCACATACGCAAGAAGCCAACCAAATTAATGAAAGAAAATTAAGTGCTATTGAAAGTAAAGAAGTTTTATTTGAAGCTGAAGATAGCGACCAGATTGCCACAAAACTACTGAATCTTCAAACACCAGTACCTGGTAAATTAGTTTTAAAAATTGGTGCACAAGTTATGTTACTTAAAAATATTAATATAACATCAGGTTTAGTTAATGGTGCACGTGGGGTTGTAATTGATTTTCGTGATAATCTTCCTGTTGTACGTTTTCGAAATCAGCGAGAATATGTTGCAAAACACGAAACTTGGGTAATTAAAACAGCTGGAGGAGCAACAATGACTCGAAAACAAATACCTTTAAGATTAGGTTGGGCTTTTTCAATCCACAAGTCACAAGGTTTAACATTAGATTGTGTTGAAATGTCTCTAGCAAAAGTGTTTGAAGCAGGACAAGCATATGTTGCATTATCAAGGGCACAAAGTTTAGATTCGTTAAGGGTATTAGATTTTAATGCTTCACAGGTTTGGGCCAATCCTGACGTTTTGAAGTTTTACAAAAACTTTCAGAAATTAGGAAATTTAGAATATATACCTTTAGGTAAGAAAAATGTTCAGAAAAGTAGCATAAATAAGTCAAAAATTTTATTAAATAAAAAACTTTTAAACAAACCAATTCTTTCCATATCGTGATATTAAAATCAATTAAATGACAGACCAAATTATTTAAAATGGAAGTTTTACTGAAAGTTCTGTTTCAATTTAATCATTGAAAGGAATTAATGTTTTTTTTTTAAAGAAGTGTTATAATAATACAGCAAAAATTCAATATAACGTCTGTGAAGGAACCAGTCAAAAGCAGACTTTATACCCGACCAGGTGTTTTATATTTCAAGAACCAGGACCAATTAATTTAACAGAAAACATATTTAACATATTTAATTGTTTTCTTTTACCTATGGGTAATAAAAGTTTCTTGGTCTGACAATTCAAATCAGCTTGAAAGAACATGATTGTTATCTTCAATTAAAAATCCTAATGCCAAATTAAGTCTCGTATTTTTATGACATCCTAAGGTGCAATTTGACATTATAGTTTTTATTAGCAATGAAATGCTAATTTTTAAACTGATTCTTCCAATTTTGGAGGCCATCAGACTAAGAAATTTTTGTTACCGATAGGTAAAAGTATAAAATGAAATATACAACTAAAGTAAATCTTTCCAATTAAATTAATCGAGTCTGGCTCTCAGCCTATTATCTTGTACTTATGAAAATCTTTTATGCTTTTGTGATTCTGTATATACAAGGTGTAAACGAAATAAGTACATTAATTTTTACCGGTAGTATAACTCGTCGAGATAAGCCATTTTTTGATGTACCACTTTTTTGAAATCGCATTTTTTAAAATCATTTTTCCCCCCCACAAATTGACGAGCCTTCTATGAAATGCTCCAACAAAGAAAAATAATGACTTTTTATTATTGAAAATTAATTTGTCACTTCTGTCAAGTGAAATCTGAAAAAATGTCTAGATTTACCAATAACGAATTTACTGATATTGTGTTAACCTATGGTGAGAGCCAAGGGAATGCAGCCTTAGCTCGAAGAATTTACATGGACCGATTTCCGTACCGTCGTCTTCCGAATGTTCGCATATTTGTAAATGTGCTGCAGCATCTTCGAGATCACGGATCTTTTCAGCCTGCAGCTTACGATCGTGGTCGGCAGCGTCCAGTTCAAGTTGCAAACATTGAGGAGGCTGTTCTGAACAGTGTCGAGGTTCGACCTGGGCTCAACACAAGAAGGCACATGGAGACACTGCCACATGGAGTATCGCATGGTACAATTTGGAAAATACTAAAAGAACAGCAATTGTATCCTTATCATGTTCGAAAAGTGCTCGTTGGATAGGACGAAGCGGTCCTGTAGCCTGGCCTGCCCGATCGCCGGACTTGAACCCTTGCGACTTCTTTTTGTGGGGATATAGGGATGAAGGATTTAGTATACTCTGTATCAATTGATACCATCGAAATGTTGCAAGAACGGGTGGAACTTGCTGCTGCAATGATTCGTAACAACAGAGCCATGTTACAAAGGGTAGAAGAATCACTTCGTCGGCGTCTTCAAGCATGTGTACAAAACAGCGGTGGACACTTTGAACAATTTTTATGATCGTTTTTCTTTATTTTCGTTAGCGCAATTCTCGCGTCAATGTTTAAAAATAAATTTGAAATAAAACTTTTTTTGGTGTTTATTGGTTTATTGTTTAAAATCGACAATAATAGTCGCAACTAATGGTAACCGTTTCATAAGGTAATCTTGTTGATTAGGTAACTTTGCTTCCAGTGGCGTGTAAGAAAATTGTGTAAGATTTTAAAATAATTTCAACTCGAAAACAAAAACGTTTTAAAAAAACAGTTATTAGGAAAAGTTGTTGGTCTTGAAGAGTTCTATTACCAGTTAAAATTAATGTACTTATTTCGTTTACACCTTGTATATAGTTGAAATTTTGAACAATTTTTTCAAATTTCTTTATATATTCGGCGTATAACACGCATCTGGTATCCAGATGAGAAAAATACCTAAGTGCCTAGCTTAAAGCCAGGGTCTCTGTAGGTACAAAAAGAAATTGCATTTTTGCAATTCCAGTGTACTGTAATAGTTGAGTTATTTATGACGGCTGACCTAAGCTGCCTGACCATCATAAAAGTATGAGAGGTTTTGTATATCCCAATATTTCTAATTTCTGAAGCAATAATTTTTATACCCGATCTATAACACTCACCCGAAAATTTGACCTCATTTTTTAATCTTAAAAGTGTGTGTTATACGCCGAGATATATGGTAATTTAAAGCACATTTATGTATAATATATACACAGAATCACAAAAGCATAAAAGATTTTACCTCCATGAGACTTTTCTTTAGAAGCGATTACGTTCTACGTTCACTGTACTGATTTTTTTATGTCGAATTGTTCTTGGAATTTATTATTTGTAATTTTAAGATATTGTCATCTGATAACCAAACTATTCTATGCTCATTTTTATAAAGAGGGCGTTTTGAAAATTCAAAAGCATTTCTGGCCCACCTAAAAGATCTTTGGTGTAGTTATTTTTGTTAACTCATTTATTTATTTATTTACATTTACTAATGAAAATAAAATAATATTATGAATTCTTATATTCTTTAGAAAATAAATTAATTTACAATATTTACAAATAAAATGGATAATCTGGTTCTAAGGTGATATGTAGTGCTAGTAAGAAAATTTTATTGTACACTCTCTCAGTATTTATGGCATTTAGAATAAAATAAAAGACTTTTAATGGACTACAATTTGGTCAATACCTTCCAATTAATTAATATCTTGTCCTATTTTATGGATGTAAGAGCTGTCAAAAAGTAAAGAGCCCCTTTTAACCATTACAGAGAGAAAAATACAATATCTGGGGCACATCATGCGGAGTAAATACTATGAGATTTTCCACTTAATAATAGAAGGGAAAAGCTAAATCGGCAAAAGACTAAGTTCGTAGTTGAAGGGTCTGCACAGATGGCTTAGACAGACGTCAACAGAAATTTTCTCCGTATGGAGACAGCATCAAATACACATATTGTCTAATGCAAAATTATTTATCGGTATTTGAAGAACATAGATAAAGGATCTAAAATTTATAAGAGCTTGAACATATTTATTTTAAGTATTGAACATTTGTTTAAACGATACCTCACTAAACATTTTACAAAACACATTATTTTAATACTATGGAGGTAAATTAAAACGAACAGACTCATTGTGAATAGCTCGAATTAAGTCCTGATTTACAGAAAATATGAAACGAAGACAAGAGATTTCGACCACAGCATTATCATATAATCGAACTTTATTACCAGCTATCACAGGGCGTCCATCCACAAAAATTGGTCTTTTACCTTCGGATGATAAGTAAAATTCACCTGTATTACGTAACCTGCAATATTTTAAAAATTGAAAAAATTGTGTCATACTGAAACAACCACTAACCTTAAAGTCCCCTGTCTGCGAGATATTTTATGTGCAGGTCCTTCTAAAGATAGATCTATGTCAACTGTGTAACCTTTTGCTGATCGTCCTATGGTAATTTCTCGGCTGCGCATAAGGTAACGCACCAGACGTCCACGAAGTACAGCTAATGTTTGATTATCCAATTCTCCAGGGCAAACTCCAGTGACACTATCAACTAAAACATTCCATCTACCAACTTCATTCTCCAAGTGTCGGATTTCTCTGGCATTGCGACGCTGTTGTTGACGCAATTCACGATCTAAAGCTTCATCTGCCGGTTCGCCGAGTTCTGAATCCTGTATTAATTCTTCAGCATCACTAAAACATAGAACAGGTCTAGTTGCTGTTGGAAGAGGTGCAAGCATTTGGTCAGGTAATAAATGGTACAAACGCAGTGTATGCCAATGACGATATAAAGCGACTGCTGTGCGTGCTGAATAAAATACTTCTGGATGTTGCATTAACATTTCTGTAAATACTGACAATCCAGGATTTGACTGCTATATGAAAAAAATCAAATTAATTAAGAATTAGTGTAAAACATGAAGAGAACATACCGATTTAACAGTACAAAGTAATTGTTCCTCTTGAACACTCCACAAGGCACGATCCTGAACAGCAGCTACCATATCAGGATGTAGGTTGCGCATAGCTGAGACAGCAACGCGCGACACTGCTTGGTCATACATTAAAGCATACCAGCGCTGCTGTAATTCCTGTACTGTAAACTTGCATGAAAATTTAGTACCTAAATGCACTGTTCGTAAATCATTAGTTTGTTGTACTCCAATTATCAACGCTAAATCATCTGTAGGTTTCCAACGACCCAAATCCTTAGTTGCAATTTGATTTTGTTGACGTCCTTTTTTATTACGTCTTGAGAGACCTGGAGTTGTTTTAGAAACTGATTTACGTTTTACTTCCGAGACAGATGCTGCAGATGACGTTGCCACCGGTGGAGGTACTGCAACTGGGCTAACTAAAAATTCTTGAGTTGGTGTAGTTAATTGAGTTCGAGTGCGTGTTGTCTGTAAAAATTCAATTAGTTACCATATTCATTTGCGATAAAAATTATCAACCTTTGGAGCAGAAACTCCTGGTAACCCAAGACTGTATTCTACCAATTCATCGTCAAATTTTCTACGTTTTATAGACCTGTTGGAACTATAATTAAAGACTTCTGTTACTGTCATTACTAAAAATCAACATTCTCGTTTTGGACATACCTGCGTCGTCTTGTGTAATCAAAATTATCAGAGAGACATCCGACCTCAGATCGTTCAATATTTGTTGCTATTAAATTTGCTTTGTTAATTTCATCCATTTGTTCTAAATATAATTCCTGATTATCAAAATTGTTACTTGTTGACGAGTTCGAAAGAACATAGGTTATTTTAATTACCAACAAACTAAAAAAAAAAAAAAGTACAAATCAATAGATGGCGATAGAAACATCCTCTTACCCAGGTGGGTAGGCGAAGCTAGGTTGTTTGCCTCAAAAATATTAGCCGTGTGCTGCACAGATTAGCTGCGTTCTTTTTAACCAGAATCTCAGTGATCCTGGCTCATTTTGAGCCGGCTCACTTCGTGACGCGTTCTTTTTACAAATCAGCTGTTTAACTGAAGTGAGATTTTTTGCACCCCCCTTACCCCAACTGAACAGACTCATTTATCTCAGTTTGGCTCAGTTCGTAATTTAAGGTTAAAAGAGTTCTGTCAAATTTGAAAATTCGCCGGTTCTTGTAATATAAACAGACACATTTTTAAATATCTTAAAATTCGTTTAGAAAATAAATATTTTGTACTTGTAGTGATATATAGTAATAAAATATTTGATTAATTACCTACTTTATTTTTTTCGCCTTTACCTGGTTTCCGTATTTTGTGAATACGATTGTGGTTTATTTTGCGAAGTTTTTTCTAAATTTTAAACAAGATGTTCCTAATCGTTCGTAAAACAATGCCTAAACGATTTGTCTACGAAAATACAGATTTGCGCTATAAATACAGTATATCCACCCCCGCAATAAATTTCTATAAATTTTGTTAACAGTTTCGAAAAATTGTAAAATTTCCGACACCTGCTGTGGGGCATGCAAAAATTTAACAAAGTTTCTTTTGCCTAAAAATGAATTCTTTGATAAAATCCGCGGGGAACATAGTAAGTTGCATTTTCGACTTGTGGCGAGATACAGTACAGTTTCTTGCGACCCAAAAATTCTCCCACGATGTAAAGAAACGGAAGCACTTTTGTACAGTTGTTAGTGATGAATTGACAAGCCAACATTATGAAGTAAGACTTTTTGTTACCGTTACACCATGTGTGATAATCAGTGTTGAATACTTTTTTTCAGTACTCAGACGCAGCGTGTAAGAAAAAATGGTCAAACTTGTTGCGAACATACAAGTCGGTGAAAGATTTAAAAACGAAAAGTGTCCGGGGATCCAGTAGATTCCAATTTTTCAATATTATGGATGAAATACTGGGTGAAAATCCTACTAATGCATCCCCTCATAGTTTGGATGTTTCCAATATAAGTGAAGGGAATGTAGAAGCGACATCAAATGTTTCCGACAATCAAGAAGCCACCACAAGCAGTACACCAAGTGGAAAAAAACGCACAAGAGTTAATCCGAGGGCAGAATATTGCGGTGTTAAAAAATTATTTTATGAAAACAAGGAAAAATTGATGAAGGCAAGAAATGTAGAAAAAAAAAGACAATTTGAAATAAATTTGGAAATCGAAAAAGAAAAAATTTCAATAATGAAGGAAAAAAACAGAATAGAGGAACGGAGAGTTGCTGCACTAGAAAAATTAGCTGGCATCTCATCTCATTTTTTTATCAGTTATGAACTAGTCTTTATTCGTCATTAAACATTTCTCTAACAATCTGTTCCCTTCTTGATCTGCTAAATTGTATACCGCTTACATTTTGTACAAAATCTTCATCATCACTTTCATCATTTGGTTCATTCTCCCAGTCCAATAGGTCATCATAATCAATGCATATATTATGTAACACAGCTGCAGCTATGCAACATTTCACAATGAACATTACATTATTATTTTCGAACATTTTTAATCTTCTATATCTGCCCTTTAATAGGCCAAAGGCATTTTCTATAACAATCCTTGATGATGAATGACGGTAGTTGAAAATTCTTTGATTTTCAGTTAAACTTCCGTTGTCTTTGAAAGGGGGTATCAGCCAATCAAGACATGGATAGGCAGAATCACCCAACAAAAAGTCATTTCCTAAAAATCCATTAAAACCTTTGTTGTAAAGTGAAGATTTCTTCATTAATCTGGCATCATGCATGGAACCAGCTTCTCCACAAAACATATCAATGAATCTTTTTTGTGAATCACACACACCCTGCATTAGAATACTAAAGTCACCTTTCCTGTTGTAGTATAGGTGAGAATGTACAGAATGTGTTTTTTTTTATTTTAATGTGGGTGCCATCTATTGCTCCTAAAATTCCATTAATTCCGTTTAGTTTGTAAAAATCACCTTTGATCCTTTGTTTATTTTCTTCGTCAGGCTAGTAGATGTAGTCTGGGCTTTTAGAAACCAGGTAATGAACTATGGTTGAAATTGTGTGGTGAGCTGCACTTCGAGTGACATCAAATTTATCTGATATTTCGCGGAATGTATTTAAATTCGCTAAGTACCAAATGGTCATATAAACAGCCTTCTCGGCAGAAATTTTCTTTCTACCAAATGTATGGGTTGAAACCACATTATCTTCTTTCACTTTCACTTTCTCTTAAAATAAAAAATAGCAGTGCAATTACATTTGATTAGATTAAATCACTACTTTACAGTACCGATAATATAATTACATGTGGAACTTTTCATTCTGAAATGTTCTTTAAACTCAATTTCATCATATTCTTCGATAGTTTGAAGATAATTCTTCATTCGGTGTAATTTTCGTCTGGGTTCATCGGAACTATCAGAATCACTGCTGGAAGTAGATGAATCAGAAATCATAATGTCTGCATCTGATTCAGAATCAGAAATTCCATTTTGTAATTCCTAAAAAAATCTCACAAACTTGAACTCTCGGCAAACATTTTAATAGTACTTACACTCATAAGAATAGTTTTCATGTCCATTTTTAAAATAATTAAACAAAAAGATTTTTTTTAAATTTTTTACCGTGTACTGTCTGTGGTGTACTGTGACACTTTGACGTTTAAGGTTATGTACTGATCTGAGTCTCGTTTAGTTGTTCTTTTTATGCTGCCAACTGAGCTTGATTTAAAAGTGAGATTAGTGAGCTGATCTACTCAGATCAGTAACGGCTGTCTCAGCTCACTTGCAAAAAGAACGCAGCTATTATAGTGCTGTATATTATCTGTGGCCATATGGTCTGTGGCAACTGCTGCGTTAGGTGAAATCACTATAAAATAAAATTCGTGAGTCGTGGACTAAATCGTCGACAACTTCTTGTACTATTGTTGTATGTAAGAAGACGCAGAAGAACCAAAAAGTTCTTGGTGCATCCTATGTTGAGGGAAAGATATGTAACCGGGGAATTTTACGTTCTTTACAATAAACTACGACAACATGACGATAAGTTTTTTAACTACTTTTGAATATCAATGGGTACGTTTGATTTCCTGCTGCATCACTTGACCACAGCCTTCTTAATTTATGCAATTTAATTTAAGAAGGCTGTGACTTGACTTGCAATTCGCCGCCAAGATACAAATATGAGATTGTCTATACCACCAACTGAAATGCTTGTTGTGATGTTAAGGTAAGTACAAACTAAATTAATTTATATTCATTTATTTGTAGGAAACTTACATACTTATGGAAATCTTTTATTAATGTACAGATACTTAGCCAGTGGCAATACATTTACAAACTGGGAATCAAAACAATTAGTAGGATTGTAAATGTAGTATGCCAGAATATATGGACCATTTTTAGTCCTCAATACCTTCCACTACCGACTACCAACAAGTGGAAAGAAATTGCATAGGCGCAGTCGATGAAAAGCATATCCGCATACAAAAATTTTCTACGTCTGGATCGATGAACTTAAATTACAAGGGATATTTCTCCATTGTACTTTTAGCAGTAGTCGATTCAGATTATAAATTTGTGTTTGTGGATATTGGTTCATATGGGAAAGACTGCGATTCAGCAGTTTTTCAACGCACGCCATTTTATAAACTACTGATGGAGGGTAGATTGGAATGCCATATGTTTTGGTAGGTGATGAGGCATTTCAGCTCACTAATAATTTATTATGGCCATACGGCGGTAAAAATTTGGACATACTGAAACGTATATATAACTATCGACACTGCCGAGCACAAAGGTATGTTAAATGCACTTTCGGTATATGGGCCAATAAGTGGCGTATATTTCATCGCCCACTCAATGTATCAAAAAAATTGTGCAACAATATTGTGAAGGCATGCGTCGTTTTACATAATATTGTTTGAGAAAGAGAAGGGTACAGAGCTGAAGATATGTTCATTGCTACATTCAACAACAGCTTACAAGATGTACCGCCAGCTGCTAGTTCGCAGGGAGGGTGAAGAGCGAATGAAATTCGCAACAATTTTGCAATGTACTTGGAGAGTCCCCTAGGTTCTTTACCAAATCGACGTCTTTGTTGATTAAAAATGCCTCAATAACTTCATAGGTAGCTTCAATTTTATGTATTTAAATTGAATAAAATATATTAACAAGTAAAATATCATTTTTTCTGTTACCTATTGTAATGACCCAAACTTGCCGCCGAATTAATTTAAATATTTGAAATATCCCGAAGCTCGGAAATCAAACCGCGAAATTCAAATTGGCCAAAAATTCGTGATCGTCTAGAATGTCGGTAGGACCCCTCGTTGCGTTTACACAATGCGGCAAGCGTTCTGGATGCAACGGTGAGACTTTTAGGGGAAAGGGTGTCTTCAATAAAACAATAGCGTAGTGGAGGATGCCTTTTTATATTAAATCAAATAGTAAACGAAACAAATGCTCATGCAATAATTTGGAATCTGTGAAACCTCCACCCAAACAGATCCCTCAGGCATGTTACAGTAAAGCCAACACCAATTTAAGTTAACAAAAACACAACCCATGCAGCACACTGAGAAATTGCCCGATTGAAATACCACATAAACGGAATGTGGTCGTACGGTATAAAAAGCCGTACGTAATGCGCGGTTACGTTGTAAATTTACGAATCCCCTGAATCCCACCCGCTTACTCGAAGTCCTGTAAAAAAAGGAAACAGAAAACATGTCCCTGGGCAATGGCGGAACAGTCCAGTTGCTATAACTGGAATGCTGATCCTGTCCCAAGGACTACATGGAAAACACACAGAAAAACATGTCCCTGGGCAATGGCGGAACAGTGCAGTCGCTTTGACTGGAATGCTGATCCTGTCCCAAGGACTAGCAAAAAAAGAACACACAGAAGAAAAAATAGTTACAAGAGTCAAGTGCTGCCCATCCCAGTACGGAAGACCACATACAGATGCGCGACAGACCCCTCTCGCGGGACGCCACTGGCGTCTTTTCGGTGACACTGGGATCAGTGCACAACGTTGGTAACAAGTGCCCGATCTTACAATAAATTAACTCGGGACGATTCCTCAGTGTTTACAATTACGAACAGCCAATTATTTAACCACTAACCCTAATTCGCATGCCATCTCTTATTCAATCACTCCTCAATACAAGCATTCTCGCGTATGAGGTTTTACGCCCCCTCAGGCCCTTTAAACACGACGTCCCTGGCAGGCAACCACTCCTCGCGGTTCGCGGTTCCATTCCTTACGACGCGACGTAAGCCACGCGATTGTAGGCTGCTTTTCCTCCTCGTCTCTTGGTTGAATACAACACGAAGTTGGAACGCCTCGACGGTCGTTCAAAAACATTGCACGCGTCCTGGGATTGCACGTTTAATCAATCCGAGCTGGCATTTCTCTCAAAAAAACCCCGATTGTTTTACTTAAGTAACGCGTTTCCCTTTCGGTTGTACGCCTCCGGGTACTCCACTGGACTCGAAACCCAAACGCGTGACGTCATCAACCCACGCCACTCCGGACGAATTTGAACCTTAAGGGTGTAGAAACCGCGTCCTTTACCCCAAGCCTAAGTTATTTCGCACCCGCGACAAAAAAACCACCGTACTACTCATCGCGGAACGAGTACAACAGACTCACGCGGAATTCGCGACTGATTCGCTAATCGCAACAGCAGTTTCATACAACTTAATCTAACATGCTAACTAACCTATCCCATGCGCTGGAACCGTTAAAAACTTAAAAAATACAACACCCGGTGTCGAGGGAAACCTGCACGGATTACACCACTAATTAAAACCACCCCTCCAAACCAACAAGACACTTTAAAAACAATAAAAAACAACAACTTTTGCGCGAAGCGTCTTCTTCGGTTTTCGGCCCGCTCGCTTCTCTCCCACAACCCTTCGCGGCTCTCTTAAACCGGTCCCGCCCTCTACACTACTCAACGTGGCTTAAGACTCGGGCCACTTAAGTCGGTGCGTGTGTCGGGTTGCCGACGGTGCAGGCGTAAATTTTAAAATTTTAAATTCAATTCACTACACTATAATAAATAGGGATACATAATAATTTGGTTTTAAGATCAAATTTGCTAAATGACCATGGCAACAAAATATTATTAGGTCTAGTGTTTTTTGTTATGTTGCTTTGGTAACGAAATTAGTAAACAACTCATTCTAATTTGTTTTTAATAAATGGTCAGTATTTATCATTAAGTGAAATACTTAAAGAAGAGTTTATTTAGTGTTGTGAATTTAATTTTGGGAACTAAGTTTGTAACAATTTATCGCCCGCAGCGTGGGTCCTGAAGTCATTGAAAATTTCCCGAAATCACTACGACCGAGCGAGCTAGTATGGATACGCGGAACACAGCATGTTCGAACACCGTCGTCACGGACTTATTGCAAACGGAGCAGATGCAGAGGACGAGGTCGAAATCAACATTGAACAATTGCGGTACAGCAGTCTGCAGTTCTCATACGCAACGCTGAAGGATAGCCTGCAACAGAAATTCTGCTTCGAGGTAATGCGCTTTGAACTGACTGACCGCCTTTACAACGAAGCACATGACGGCAGGAAGCTGAGTTATCGGAACCGTCTGGGCATCTACATGCCGTAGCCCTGGATAGTGGAGATGTTGTGGAAGCAGGCATGCAGTATCGCTTGGCGGCCCAGCTGCCCGAGACAATGGCCAGCCTAATTAAAATGGCAAACCGAGTTGAAGAGTTTAATATTTTAGAAGCTGAAATATAAGGAGATTCACACATGGAGGACGATTTGTGGTAAGTTTTTAAATTCTTTATGTAATAATCTTAATTGTATATTTATACATTTACCAGGACAAGAACGAGGAACCCGAATTGGAACGAAGACCACTTTGAAAGGCGTTATTCGAATTGAAGATTGAAAAATCAGTTAAAACGACGAGCCAGGAAGAAGAACCCCCTTTCAAAATGACACAATCGAATTGAGAGGTTTCGAGGATTGGGAGATTGAAGAATTCAGCAAGACGCCAAAGAAAGATGGAAAGAAAACGCCTCCGAAGTTCCCCAACAGGAATCATTTCTGGCAATGGACAAGAAGACAATGCGAGATTTCATTAAGTCATCAGAGAAGCAAGCAACAACAACCAGATTTTGCGCACCCCTTTAGATGAAGTGGCCATTGACGTTTAAATTGGAACTATTTGGATAAGGAAACGATTGAATTGAGGGACTTTGAGAATAGGATTGGAAAATCTAGTCCAAATCGACTCAACTTTTCACCGGGAGACCTCACATTTATGGATTATGCAGTAAGTAAAGATCTCCCTTGTAATCAATCAATCTTTTAATTTTCCTCATTTTTTGGTCTTGCATAATTTAAAATAAAAAATAACTGTCCCTTCATTTACATGGCAACGTAATTTATTAAATTTTAAACATTCTAGATACATCGGACATATTGGGTCTGGAAATGGGTTTAATAAAATGTGGAACTTTTTGGATATGGAAGTTCAATTTTCTTGATTAAAAACAGAACAAACTGGACAAATATGAGAATAGGAAATAGGATTGGAAAATCTAGTTTAAATTGACTCAACTTTTCACCGGGAGACCTCACATTTATGGATTATGCAGTAAGTTCTGGAAAATTCAAACTGGCTGGTTGTATTAGATTTGGATTGGCTAATGGAAAGAATAGTTGGGCATTTGAAGGATACAATGTAAGTGAATTTAATTATTATTTTGCGTGTAATTGTAAATTGTTAATGTAAAAAATTAGACTTCGATACAAGCTGAAAATTGCAAAAGAGTGAAGACAAACGAGAATTGGATTGCCGGCCTTATAAATTATCAATCAATTTATATAATTTTCTGCATACTTTGAAATTAAAAATAACTTTCCCTTCATTTACATGGCAACGTAATTTACATCGTAGTTACATCGGACATATTGGGTCTGGAAATGGGTTTAATTAAACTGGAAGTTATTGATAATTAAAAATGACTACTTGATCATTTGGTTGTTGGTCAGTATTTAGAATAAAATGTTCAATTATAAAATTAATAGATATAATAATTAACTAGGTGGTGTAAACTGGTCCAATCAATCGTTTACTAAGGACAACAAATAACAAAACAATTAACAACATGAATTCTGTTGTAAAAATGATGTAATTTTTGATGTCCCTAGCATGATAGATCTTTGAAATCTAAATTTTAAAGGAACATTTTATTTTGGAACTGGTGGTGTTTGAAATCGCAATATCGGCGGTTTTAAAAAATAACTTTCATTTACCATGACAACGAAATTTATTTCTTTTTCTAATTTTTAAAATTGTAGTTACATCTGACATATCCTATCTGGAAATTAATGGTTGGACTGGACATAAATTAAAAATTACCATTAGATACTGTTGTAAAAATGGAGTAGTTTTTGATGTCAATATGGTGTTGAACTGGTGGTTTGCCAAACAGCGTTAAATCCAATTTAATGTAATTAATTTATTATGTTAGTTTTAAAATGTTCAAATTTTAGCTTCAAGAACCAGTAAGAAATATGGATTATGGAATGGAATGGAATGGATCAATAAGTTAAGAAAACCACACACTCACTTATACACTTTCACAAACACGATTTTACGTAAGGCTACGCCACCCAAAAAATTGTTGACAAATTCAATTTGCTTTAATTACTTTATCGTACCACTAAATATAGGCAAGACACATACTTTTTTATAACTTAGACATCACCATAAGTAGGCTTTAAATTCATTTTCATAAACATGTTGCGACTTAAGGGGTTCGAACTTTTCTTGTACATTAGTAGATTTGGTTTAAAATTATTTACAGTCGTTTTACTACGGCTGTATCACTGCCTGTGAGCTTCATATTTAATGATTATCTCATAGGGTGTGTGTATGATTATGGTCTTCTGTCGCTTTTAAGGACTGGCAGTTATAATATTTCCCAGCGTCATACATGCATAAATAGTGAACATTGAACTTTTGTACATGTATCCATGTATCGCTAATGCATTTGCCCAAATGACCTTAGGTAGTGGAATGTCCCTTATTTTATACTAAATAGGTACGTTTACGTTTTTGATAAACTGTATTATTAAGCGTAATGTAAGTTTTACTTGCATTGAACTTAATTGCATCGTGTACCCGACTATGGCTTAACGATTGGCCATATGTTGTAATTCGGCTATGGATTGCACAGTTGTTATAGCTGTGTCTTTTCATAGTTATAGAATTAATAAAATATGTGATTCTTAGTTACCTCGTTTGTCCTATAAACTGAATCCCCCGACGATTTTTGGTTTTAAAACAAGTAAAAAACGCTTATTGATGCTATTTGAATGCATTATGTTGTGATGAAGTTCACATGAAAACCAAGCAAAATTTATTTTATTTAAAATAGCCAGGATTGTTTAACGATTAAAATGTGCCCATGCAATTTCAAATATTCGGTAATGGTCTTTTCTATATTAGCTACAAAATACACAAATTCTTTAGTAGGATAATTTGTTTAATTTGAACAAACAATTTTTACAAATATTACAATTTAATAATTTTGATTTGTTCCACTGCACTAATTCAGAAAAAAAGATAAATTAGATACAGTGAAGTCCGGATTAAGTGAACTTGAAAAATGCATCAAAATTGGTTCACTTTATCCGAGGTTCATTATAAACAAAACACAAAATGCTTTGTTTATTATGGGAAGATTTTTTGGTATTTCAAATAGCCTTCACTATAACCGGAAGTTCACTAAAACCAGGTTCATTATATCCGGACTCTACTGTATTACATACCTGCTTTTCACTTAAAACTTACAAAATTTCACATCTCCAATATTAAGATTAGCGAAGAATAAACAAAATTAATTGAGCTTCGATTCTGCTAATCACAGCTGCGAATTCAGCATTTTCAAATATAACGGTTGTGTCTGACCGTCGGATATCCTTGTACCAGCGTTCCCGCGTATTTATTAAATAGTTTCAATGAACCGACCCCTAGGGCCGTGGTGACAGCTTTTCAAATCTTCCTACTGGCCCCGTCCCTGAAATCGACTGTAGGCCGCGGAAAATTGTGAAAGTCTGGATTTTTTGCGGTCCGTGAAAGTTTGAAGAAAGTGATTGATTTTTTGGAGATTGGTGGTTGAAGGTGTTTATTAGCTGTTGTATTGGTGTTCTACTTGAGCTGTTTGTTGGTTTGGTGGAGCTGTGGTTTGGATTTGAAGAGAAATTGCTGCTTTTTTGGTTGACGTTTTTCGGATGACATTTGTGTTCAATTTTTGGAGTTCTCGATTATTCGTATTTACGTTTTGACGCTTATCGGGAGTGGATTTGGGCTGGTGCACGTTGTCCTTTGCACGGAAGATTGGGAGAAGGTGATCGGACTGAACTTATTATGTCAAGTTGTGATGTGATTGGTGACTTTACCCAACCTGAGTCTGCTGTTTATTTACCACCTTCCCTTCCCATCCTTACTATGGAGGCTGAGCATGCAGGCTATATTGACCAGTTGGGCAAGTGCTTTCAGTGTATTGCTACTTTCATCCAAAGTACGCAGGGTAACCTGTCTCGAAGAGATGCTACAATACAATCGGTGGTTTTGGCGCAGACTACCTTAAATCATCTGACGCGTCTCTTTACAAAAGTGCACCTTCGGCAGCATCCTGGTTCTGTGCAGCCTATTTTTGCGGAGGATATCCACGAAGCAGTTTGTGTTGCTGTTAGGGAAGCCCTCCCCAAGCCGCCCCCGTCTCTGCCGCTCTACAGCCAGGTTGCTTCTGTAGCCTTACGTCCTAGTCTGCCCGCTTCTGTTCAGCCAAAATTTAAAGTTGAGATCTATCCCAAGGATGGCTGCCCTGGGATTAAGTCCGCAGATGACACTCTCAAACTTCTACAGAGTAAGTTCACCCCTAGGCAGCTCAAGATCAAGCCAGATCGAATTATTAAGATCGCGCGTAATGGAGTCTTGATTGAGTCAAATACGGAAGAAATTACGACTCTTCCCTCTAATAAACTGCTGGAGGAGATTGGCTTGATGGCATCTGTGCCTAAGAAGGTATGGCCGACTGTCATTGTTTACGGAGTTCCGAAAGAGTATGGCCCGAATGATATTGAATCCTGCCTTGTTGAGCTCTTTCCCTCAACAGTTAATGCCTCTTTCATGAAGACTGCCTTTAAAGTGGGACGGGTTACTGATTCAACAAATAACTGGGTGCTGCAAGTTGATCCTGAAGCTAGGAAGGTGCTCTTTGGCTGAGACAGAGTCAGTCTCGGCTGGACCTCCTGCCGCGTCCGGGATTATATCCGAGTTACCCGCTGTTTTAACTGTCAGCGCTTTGGCCATGTGTCAAAGCACTGTAAGTCACCTGAACAGTGTGGCTACTGTGCCTCTACTGAACATGCCTCGAAGTCCTGCCCATCCAGTCAAATTCCCTCAAAGTTCTGTTGTTCAAATTACGTCCGTTCCGGAGTCCGTACCTCCACTCAACATGATACGTCCAGTTTCTCCTGCCCCATCTACCGCCACCGTTATGCCGACCTAATCAATAGTATTGAATTTAATGAGTGACGTTTCCTTCATTCAGGCGAATCTGCAGAAATGTAAAGCGGCTACTGCTGAAACTATACGGTACATTTTCCGGCACAATATCCAGGTTGCCTTACTCCAGGAGCCTTATAACTGTTGCCGTAATAACCGCTACTATGTGCCTGGCCTCATGGGACTCCGCCTTGTTGAAGTAAGTTTGAGGCGTAGGTCTAATGAAGCGTAGTTAAAAAGTAGTAGTTCATATATAAGTCACTAATGTAGTTTTGTGTATGCGACGTGTAGAAGAATAAATATCAGTTTAAGTTAATTACTGTGGTTAATTACCTGAATTATCACCCCAAAATACTTTGTTCTAAAAGGTTATGGGCCCAGTTACCCTAACTGAGCATTTGTAAGGTGATAAGGTGATTTAGTTTCACGGAAAAGTGTGAAAACGGGATCGTAACGCGGAAGCCATTTTGTGTGGTGCGTGTCTGTTTTCGGGTGTGTTGTCGCGTTGAAAACCATCCGAAATGTCTGACGAGATCTCGACACGGAATGTTACTAAATTTAACGGAACGAATTTCCAAGGATGGAAGTTCCAAGTGAAAACGTTATTTATTGCGCACGGTATACTGGATGTCGTAAAAGGTGATCGTCAAATGCCGATTGAGGCGAACCAGGTCAAAGAAAAGAAGCTCTGGCAAAAGGACAATGCACGTGCGATGTTTTTAATTTCGTCGTCGATCGACTACGAGCAGCTGGAACCGCTGTTAGTGTGTGAAACAGCGAAAGAAATGTGGGACAAATTGTCTCGGGTCCACGAACAAAAGTCAGCGTCGAATAAGTTGCTGTTAACGCAAAAATTTCATGAGTATCGGATGTCTCCAGGGGACTCGATAACGAAGCACTTCGCGAAAGTGCAGAATATGGCTGCGCAATTACTCGACGTCGGTGAACCAGTTTCGGACGTAACAATCATGGCTAAAGTGCTCGCAAGTCTTTCATCGAAGTATGCGACGTTACAAACAGCTTGGGACAGTGTTGATCCGCAGCGTCAGACTCTTGACAATTTACAAGAGAGACTCCTTCGCGAGGAAGCCCGATTAACCTCGGACGATGAAGTTCCGGGGGCCTTTGCTGCATTTAAGAAAAATAGTGCGAAAAAAGGTGGTGAATCTGGTGACAAGAAGACGCGAAAACCGATAGATCACAAGAATGTCAAGTGCTTCAAATGCAGAGAAAAGGGGCATTTCGCGCGCGACTGTAAAAATAAAAGGCGCGAAAAAGAAGTTGACGAGGGCAATTCTCGAGAATTTCGTAACTGCGCATTCGTTGCTGAGAAATCGGCAAGAGCGGGTGGCAAAGTTGGTGAAACAAGAAGCTTGGGGCTTTCTATGAGTGTTGTCAACGAGCTACTGAACGCTGGTAAAGAGGATGTTTGGATCACAGACAGTGGGGCATCTGGACACATTACGCATAGGCGTGAGTGGTTGACAGACTATCGACGAGTGCCAGATGGCGGGACAATATCCCTGGGCGATAATAAAGAGTGCAAAGTTATCGGCACAGGAACTGTCAGGATAGAAAAATTCGTTGATGGAGCGTGGTACGAGTCACGAATAGAGAACGTTATGTACGTTCCTGAAATGAAGAAGAATCTCTTTTCGGTCGGTGTGTGCACATCACGGGGTTACGAGGTAATTTTCTGGGAAAATTACGTTCGAATAAGTGATGGAAACAAAGTGTTGGCATCCGGCGTAAAGCAAGAGAACGAAATCTACAGAATGCTATTCAGAGTGAAACGTGCGCGAGTCGACAATGAAGCGAATGTGGCGGTGACGGACATTCGAGTGTGGCATGAAAGACTCGGACACGTGAATGGTCGAAAGTTGCGCGAGTTGGTTAGCAAAGACCTCGTGGACGGAGTTAATCTATCAAAAAAGGGTGATTTATTCTGCGATTCATGTCAGATGGGCAAATCACATAGACTTGAGTTTCAAAAAGTGCGTGATAGAGCGGCAACGGTTCCGGGCGAAGTATTTCATACGGATGTGTGCGGACCAATGTCTGTGGAAACTCCGGGAGGTGCGCGATTTATGCTGACGTTTAAAGATGATGCAACAAGTTTCCGCAACATATATTTTCTACGACACAAGAGCGATGTGTACGACAAATTTAAAGTGTTCGACAAGCTAGTGGAAAACAAATTCGGAAGACCGATGAAAGTTATAAGATCCGATAATGGTCGAGAGTTTCGGAACAAGGCCATGGATAGTTATCTCGAGTCGAGAGGAATTCAGCGAGAGAGTACGGCACCGTACACGCCAGAACAAAATGACAAAGCCGAGCACGATAACAGAACGATTATTGAATCGGCGAGGACGATGATCCATGCGAAGAGTCTTCCACTAACTCTATGGGCAGAGGCATCGAACACTGCGGTGTATTTGGCGAATCGATCAGGATCGTCTGGAACACGGGGTGAGTCAACACCTTATGAGCTTTGGGTAGGCAAGAAACCAAATTTGAAGCATTTGCGTATATTTGGATCCGAAGCGTACGTGCATGTGCCGAAGCAGATGACAACGAAATTAGATGTTCGTGCAAGAAGAATGCTGCTTGTTGGGTACGATGGTGACACGTCAAACTACCGTGTATGGGATCCGGTATCAAAAAAGGTCACGATATCACGTGACGTTGTATTCAAAGAAAGAATAGGGATGACTGCAATCCCTGTCGATGACGAAGAGAACGATGAAATAGTTCTGCCAAGAGGCATGCATAAGGAGCCAGATCAAGACGCCGAGGAAGATGACGTGAACGACGATGACGTGCTTTCACCGGCGGTCGACGCAATACGGAATTTGAGAAATCGTTTGACCCTGAAGCGACCTATTCGTTATGAGTCAAACGTGGCGGAATACACAGTACCATTATCGTACCAGGAAGCGGTGCAGAGCAGCGATGCAGCGCAATGGATTGAAGCAATCGAAGACGAGCTAAGGGCGCATCGAGAAAACGAGACGTGGTCGTTGATTGAACGAAAACCTGGTATGAAATTGATTGATTCCAAATGGGTTTTCAGACTAATGAAAGATTCAGAAGGCAATGTGTATCGGTACAAGGCGCGGCTTTGTGCTCGTGGCTTCATGCAGCGGCAAGGAGTGGACTTTATGGAAACTTTCGCGCCAGTCGTAAGATACGATTCGCTGAGAGTGTTTCTCGCAATCGTAGCTAAAGAGGATCTCGAGTTGTCACAGTTCGACGTGCAAACGGCATTTTTACATGGGAAGCTGGAAGAAGAAATCTTCATGGAGATTCCAGAAGGCTTCAGTGTCGAAGATTCAAGAGAAAGTGTCGGAGAAGGTGTCGTGTGTCACTTAAAGAAATCCTTGTATGGACTTAAGCAAGCACCAAGGTGCTGGAACAAAAAGTTCAGTGTATTTTTGCAAGAATTCAAGTTTAAAGAAACTGAAGCCGATAAATGTATCTTCGTAGGGAATGTCGAGTGTTCGAAAGTTTACTTAGAATTGTTCGTAGACGACGGGCTGATCGCAGCGAAATCTCGCGAAACAATCGAGCGCGTGATTAAGCATTTAAGTAGTGCATTTGCGATCACCATCGGTGATGCGAGTATGTTCGTGGGTGTACAGATTGAGCGTAAAAGAGAGAGCAAGTCTATTTTCTTACATCAAAGTGCATATGTGAAACGAATGGTTGAGAAGTTTGGAATGCAAAATGCTAAACCAATAAAGGTACCAGCAGATCCACACGTGGTGCTTCTACCTGTTGTCGAGGGCGAGATAAAGTCGGAAAATGTACCGTATCGTGAGGCGGTCGGCTCGCTAATGTTTCTTGCGGTTGTTTCACGGTCGGACATAGCGTATGCGGTGAATTTCGTGAGTAAATATTTGAATAATCACAACGATGATCACTGGCGAGCGGTGAAACGAATATTCGCTTATCTAACGGGTACGAGCGATTATGGTATCGAGTTTCGCGGCGGTGGAAGCGAGCTGGAGTTAATCGGATATTCGGATGCTGATTACGAGGGCGATATAGAGACCAGGAGGTCTACAACCGGATATCTTTTCGAACTCGCAAACGGGCCAGTCACTTGGTCTAGTCAGAAGCAAAAGGCCGATATTTTTACGACGGCTTTGCCTGGGGAGCGTTTTAAGATGCTGTGTGCAAGTATGAGAGTGAATGAGTACGCAACACGCTCAAACGGTGGAAGTGTTGAAGTAAGTTTGAGGCGTAGGTCTAATGAAGCGTAGTTAAAAAGTAGTAGTTCATATATAAGTCACTAATGTAGTTTTGTGTATGCGACGTGTAGAAGAATAAATATCAGTTTAAGTTAATTACTGTGGTTAATTACCTGAATTATCACCCCAAAATACTTTGTTCTAAAACGCCTGATTGCAAACAACTCTACCCAATTCCGCTCTGCCATCCTAGTCAATGATTCTCGCTTTGACATCCTTCATCTCCATCACTTGTCTTCTGAAAACCTTACCACCATCCTTATTTCCGCTGGCGCCTTACAACTTCACCTTATCAATGTGTACCTTCCACCTTCATCCCTGATTGAAACTGACCTAATTGCGGTCCAGAATGCCCTTGCTGAGCTGCAAGGCAAATCCGTGTACCTCTGCGGAGATTTTAATGCCCGTTCTACAATCTGGCATGACCATTTCTGTGACCGGCGCTCGGAACATGTGGAAGAGATTATATTGACGCATGCGTATTGAATGAACCCGGTAATCCACCGACGTTTGAATCTCGGAATGGTAGTAGCCACATAGATCTAACGCTATGCACTCCTGACCTGATTGGCCGTACTTTGGATTGGACCGTCTTAAATGGCATAAATTGTGCAGATCATCGTGTAATCTTCTTCCTTGACAAGGACAAGGTTACCAAACTGCTGTGCAAGGTTCCCTGGCTCTACTATATCACCTGCACCAATCGACTATCCAGTTGAAGGATATTGCTGCCCCCCTGCAGAGCCTTGTGGATGGTATTGATTGTAATTGGCCAATCCTAAACTCATCTGCAGTTGTGGATGCGTGCCTTTCTACCCTTCTTGATGGTCTAAACGCCATCATTAAGCTGTATGCCCGCTGCAGAAGGAGGTTCCCTCACCGACCCGAATGGTGGACGGAGAAAGTTGACCGCTTCCGTCTCATATACCTGTATCGTAAGCGATGTCTTTATAGAAACCGGATCTATACTGAACGAGAGAGACTTGCTGCTGCGATGGCGTCTGCCAAGCTTGATTATAACAGGGTGCTTGTGCAGGCTAAGGAGACTTCATGGAGGAAGTTTGTTGAGGAGGATCTTGCCAAAAACCCCTGGGGTGTGGCCTATCGTTTGGCCACAAATAAGATCCATGCTCGTGGAGTTCTTGCTTCGATTCGGATCCTGGACCATGGCTATACTCTTACTATAAGGGATACCCTAACTTGCATCTTACACTCCCTACTCCCTGATGACATTCCTGAGATTAACACAGCTCACCAGAGAATGCTCCATGGCAACCTGAGAGCTATTGTTGCTATCCCTGACTACTCTGAAGATGATGTTCGTGAGGAGGAACTTGCGGCTATTGTCTCCTGCCTCCAAAGCAAAAAGGCGCCTGGCCTAGACAACATCAGAGGTTGTTTCATCAAAATGATACACCCGGTGATAGGCCCTCTCCTAACCCGCCTAATGTCTTCTTGTCTGCGAATCCGCTATTTTCCAACCATCTGGAAGCATGGTAATCTAAAAGTATTGCTGAAAGATCCAAGTGCTGACCCGGCACTAACAAAAAGCTATAGGCCAATCACACTTCTTCCGGAATATGGCAAGATTTTGGAGAAGATTATTCGCTGTCGCCTGCTGGATGCTGTCACCCCCTTCCATGCGTTGAATCAGTATGGCTTTGTTGCGGGGAAATCAACTACTGATGCTCTGCTTGCTTACCAGCGTCTGATCTCTGTTGTTGGTCCCAAGTACATTTTGTCTATCTTCATTGATATTTCTGGAGCCTTCAATGACCTTTGGTGGCCTGGGCTTATCCAAGCCCTGAGGAACAAGGGAGTATCGGGAGCCCTCATTGCTACCATCGTCAGCTACCTGGATGGGCGGAAGGTGGAACTCTCTGCGAACAACATCACCGTTGGAAAGGTTTGCACGAAAGGTTGCCCCCAAGGTTCGGTGCTTGGTCCGACCCTTTGGAACTGCATTGTAGATGTCCTGTTGGAGGAACAGCTTCCTGAGGGCTGTGATATCATGTTATTACATAACATGTAAATTATTTGCAGATTAATTACAAGCGAGTTAAGAAGAATCAAAAGTATGAGAAAAGTTAACAGCCTGAAACGATCAATCATGAATATTATATATAGTGCAATAGATAGCGAAGAGGATGTGTAAATATGAAGTGTTCCTAATCCTTTGATTTTTTGTTATCTGCAATCAAATTTCCACAAGGTACCAGTTCTCTCCTTATATTTTCTATGTATTCTTGTGTTTTTATTCTATTTTTGTATAATAGATTCTGTACATCGTACAGTGATGGATACTGTCATTCTTGAATAAATGCTCATTTTAATTTATATATTTGTCTTATTTAATTTGTCCACTCATATTATTAATTTACTACCTATGTCCTTATCATTGTCATGGCTGAACAAAAAGTACACTACGATGTACACAAGTTAACTTTAATAAATATCATCCTGCCAAGGAACTGCCCCCGCACCATTCACATAATCCATAAATTCTTCTCAAACTTCAAGTGCAAGGTTTCTTGGTCGATTAGAACCTTGATATGCCAATGCATACTTAAATGTAAACTCTTCATCAATTGTTTCATCTTTCCTAACAAACATTGGACATTCAGTTCTTAGAAAATTATGGAGGGCACAGCAGCAAAGTGTTATATCTTGAACTTTTTCAGGGCTTAAATGAATAGTTGTTAAAAATATTCTAAAACGATTTGCCAATATGCCAAATGGATTTTCAACTACTCTTCTGGCCCTGCTCAGTCTATAATTTAACTTACGTTGTTCAGGTGTCATATTCCTGAACGGGAACGGTTTTAGAATTCTTTCAGACAGTGGGAATGCTGCATCGGCAACTACCACATGCGGCACTACCTTGTTTCTCCTAGGCAAATATTTGTCTTCAGGGAAATTAAAAGTATTGCCTGCAAGTGCAGCTGTCAAAGAGCTTTGCTGGAAAACCTCACCATCTGAAACCCTCCCGTTTGTTCCAACGTCATCATATAAAAATTTGTAGTTGTCACTTACTAATGTAAGGAGTAAAATACTATCTTGGCCTTTGTAATTATAGTATATAGACCCTGCACTCTTGGGTGGTCTCAAAACTATATGTTTACCATCAAGAGCTTCCAAAATGTTCGGCAAGTTCCACACTTCATGAAACTGCTTTGATATATTCAGCAATTCTGCTGCTGTTTTTGGTAATGCCATATATTTATCAACAAGAGACTCAAAAATTGGCCTACAAACTATTGGTACAAATAACGAAATGGTTGAATCGGCAACCCGGAACGAATACATCAAATTTCGATACGAAAAAAATCTCAATGTGATGATTAATTTATCACGTGCAGGAATGGCATGTCTTTTTAAAGTGTCTGTTTTAGTAATTCGTTCTTCAATTAAACTTAATAAAATTTCAAAACACCTCCTATCCATTCGTAAAAATGACTTGAATTGGTTTGGATCATCGTGAAATTCGTTATGGATTAAATCTAAATTGCATTTTTGCTTTCGTTGTAACCAAGGCCTTACCCACCAACGACGTTTTACCACCTTTTCCGTATCCTGCCCCAATACATAACATGGTATTGCTATGGCAAGCAAAGCGGCACACCGTTTTGTTCTCGCTTTCTTTGAAATTTTGGTAGTGTTTAACGTAACCTCAAAAACTACTAACAGGTTGGTGGTAAGCAAAAGTCATTATTTAATGATTGGCATCATGGAGCGGCAACTGTAATATAATGACCTTGATTAAATGTATTGCAGCAGGAAATTTTATACCGCTTGGAAGCTTCTCACAATCGACAAAGACAGGTATTTTGTTTTAGTACCCTTTGGAGTTGCTCGTAGCTGCTAATCTTTTGAAAAGTACGTTTTTCACAAAAGAAAAATGTTATGTTACCTAAATATTATAAGTCCTAAAATACAGTATGATGAAATAATTTCATACAGAAATTATTTGTGGAAGAGGATGAAAATATGCATAAAATCGGGAGAGGGCGAGAGATAGAAATAATTTTATAGATTTCTAGAAACTTTAAAATGTTGATCATATTGATATTGAATTGTTAATATTTTACATTAGTGTGATTAGAATTATTTAGATCGTAAGGATAATTACAGTTTATTAAATTGCACAGGCATAAAAATAAGATTTTAGGTATTCATAAGGTGTTTTTATGGTCTGTGGGTGTTTTAACCTTTTGGCAATTGGCAATGACAGTTTGTTGATTTTACGGAAAAAAAACGTACGTTTTACAAACATTGTGCAATACTTAAATTAACAGCAAAAATGCAGACCACAGTGAGAAGATCATTGTTTAATAACCTTCTATTGAATACCAAAAATTTGACACAAAAAAATTTAGCGACTTCATCTTTGGTTCAAGGTATTTTTAAAGTACAGGATGATAAGGATTTTTTGGAAAAAGTGGAGAACAGCAAGGAACCAATTATTGTGGATTTTTTTGCAACGTATAAATAGATTCATAATTGTATCCGACATATAAAGTTTTGTTTTTTAGCTGGTGCGGCCCTTGTAAAGCATTAGAACCTCGTTTGGCAAACATAATGGCTAAGCAGCATGGCAAAATAACCTGTGCAAAAGTTGATATTGATTCTTTAGGAGAACTTGCTGCAAAATATGAAGTAAATATTGTTATATTTCATTAAAATTTAAAGCAGAATTTGCTGTTTCAGGTTGGTACAATTCCAGCATTAGTAGTTTTCCGTAACGGCAAAGTAGAAGAACGTTTGATTGGTTTGCAAGATGAAGATAAATTAAGTATATGGGTGGACAAAATTTTGGAAAAAAAATAAAGTTTAAGTAGCGATATAGTGACCAACTGTTGTATGTTTGTGTTTTGTAAAGTATTTGCTTTGGCATAAATAAAGTTTAGAAAATTTTGTGTGCAATTTTAAGGCAAGTACATCAAACTGAAAGGTTAATGAGCCAAATAAACAATGTCTAAGTTGACCTGGACTGCAAAAAAAAACCTTGCCTTGTAAAGAAACAGTTATAGATTTCAGGAAATGTGATGAAGTTTTGCGTGGGTGTGAATTGATTTAGTTCATATCTAAATATTACACAGTAAAAATTGTATACAGCGATGGCCAAGGGACCGTCCAATTATGGTCGTTATATCTGGATATTGTTAAATTCGATGCGTGATTAAATAATTAAATTTAAGAAAAGTAATGTTTATTAAATTAAAATAATTCAGTAGAAAGGCATATTCTTAATAATGAAAATGATTTCAGTTTTACAAAAGTTTAGTTTTTCTTAACTAGATATTTTTGTTGAAAATAGAGTTTTTCCATTTTTCTTTTGACTATAGAAATATCTGCAACCAAATCTTCACTTTGGGCAAATAAAGCAAAATGTTTCAAAATATTAATACAGTCAAAGCTGGATAAGCCGGAATCCTGTTTATTACGGAACTTTTTTTCAGTCCCGAATTACGTATATGTAAACTCAATGTAAAGTTATCTGCTTAACCCGGAAACGGAAAGTGTTTTTAAGTCCCCTGCACGGTTCTGCGCTAGCTAAGCCGGAAACAATGTCGAAGTAACACTTAATGTTATGCTGTTGCGAGACAAAAACAATAAAATGTATAGTATCAGTTTAACCGTCTGCATTAGCGATTTGCATGTTCAGCTGAATTCAGCTGATTAATGGGCGCTTCTGTGAACGTTGTGATCGTATTGAAGTGTGATCAAAATGTCTAATAGACAGCTAAACACTTTCAGTTTACAAAAAAAAAATAGAGTTATTACAGTGCTATGAAGAGCAAAATACGAGTGTCAAGGAGCTTGTGGCAAAATATAAGTGCTGGAAGATACAAGTGTACGAGATTTTAAAGAACAAACAGAAAATAAAATTGGAGTGGTTAAGTGGAAATCTTCCCGGAGAAACCAAAAGGAAAGTTAAAGAAACTGGGAACGAAACCATAAATAAAATTTTGTATGAACCCACTAAACACAAAAACGTATCACGGACGTCTCAGCAACGTTGCGTAGCGCTATGCGACGTTAGTCAAAAACGTAGCTCGGACATCGAATAACGTATATAGGACGGCTAACGCCTGTCGTAAAAACATCGCCAGGCGACGTACCAGCGCGACATCGCGCGACGTTCGAGCTCTACGTGCGGGTGACGTCGCCTTGATCCGTTTTTCGACACTTTTAATTAATCAATGAATTAAATTGATTTCTAAATTATTTTAATTAATTCATTTAATTAATTATTTTTTAATAGACGTAATTAATCCATTTTTTAATTAAATCATTTGATTTAATTTTTTACGAAATTGCTTCAATTAAGAAATAAGCCAGTTAAAATCATAAATTTATTTATTTCAATGTTTACATAAATAAAACAAAAATAACAAACGTTTTTAAAAAAATTAACGTATTGATAATAATGTTAACAATTTATAACTGCATAGCATATACAAGATATAAATGACATTTAGAAAATTAACTCCTAATATTAACAATTCACAATTATATCAACAACAAACATTATTTAAATAATTATACTAACAATTCATTATTACAAAAAGGAAATTTTAAAAATGTACGTCTAGATAATATTAATAATTTACAATTTCACAACATACACAAAATATAAACGAAATTTAGAAAATTAACTCAATATAACTTAACTCAACCATATCCAAGATAAAAACATCATTTAAAATATTAACGCATAGACAATATTAACAATTTATAACTGCATAACATAAATTACAAGATATAAACGAAAAATTGCAATTTATTCTTATAATAATTCAAGCAGAAATTTCGATAATTGATTACAAATACTTAAAATAAACTTAAAATACTCGAGATTCTTGGCGTGGAGGCAGGTCCAACTTCCCTTTCCTTAAATTAATGGTACGTTTTAGCGCCACATCTGTGAATAAAAAAATGTCAAATAAATAATCTTATTAAGAATAGTCATTAAAATCGATTACCTTTGAAGATTTCTATAGTTTTCAAATATTTGATTTTAATATTTTTCTTCGCACCTGTTTCTTTCAGCTCCTCGAATTCTTTTATCATTTCAATTTTCTAAATTGGTTGTACAAACGCTGAAAAATAACAATAAAAATAAAAACTGATTTCAGTATAGCTATAACAGGTGTAGAGACATGAAACCGTGTATTACCGATTAAATTCTGAATAAAATGTATCAATTTTTTTTAAATCGATGTCGTTTTACAGTTTTCAAATTATACTGTGTCAAGGTATAATTTAATCTTTTCCCATGAATTTACAATAATTCAAAATTTGTTCCTTAATATACGGTTTCATTTATACAACACCTTGCAAAGAGTTAATTTTACATAAAAAAGGCAATTTTATGGGTAATTTTAGAACAAAGTATTTTGGGGTGATAATTCAGGTAATTAACCACAGTAATTAACTTAAACTAATATTTATTCTTCTACACGTCGCATACACAAAACTACATTGGTGACTTATGAACTACTACATTTTAACTACGCTTCATTAGACCTACGCCTCAAACTTACTTCAACACTTCCACCGTTTGAGCGTGTTGCGTACTCATTCACTCTCATACTTGCACACAGCATCTTGAAACGCTCCCCAGGCAAAGCCTTCGTAAAAATATCGGCCTTTTGTTGCTCAGTAGGAACATATTCTATTTCAATCTCTTTGGCATCGGCTTTTTCCCGAATAGTGATAGCGGATGTCAATGTGAGTAGTGAGACTACACGGGTATCGCCCCACCGCGAATTAAATTGATTCGCGGATTTGATTCTCGGATTGATCGACGCCATCTTTAATCGAAGATGTAATTAGGACAATCACGGATGTAATTGTCCTGATTACAATTGATCTGATTGCACTAATTATAACCCTTTAATCACGAATGTAATTAACCAAATTACCGCGCAATTGATTATAACCCTTTAATCACGGATGTAATTATCCTAATTACCGCGCAATTGATTTTAACCCTTTAATCATGGATGTAATTGTCCTAATTACAATTGATTTGATTACAATTGATTTGATTGCAATTGATTACAACCCTTTAATCAGAGGATTATTCTAATTACGATGTCAGGCGTCTGCACTCCTGCGCATCATCTATCTCCCTCCTACACATGGTTGAACACTCCATCTCTCTCATACACATTGCATAAGCGTACGGACAGGAATTTTCTTGTTTGGCGCTGCACAGCCGAGGCTGCTCCGCCCCCGCGCACCATCCATCCCCCTCTTACACATGGTTGAACACGCCATCTCCCTCGCGCACACTGCATAATCGTACGAATAGGAATTTCCCCGCCAGGCATGTCTGACGTCACACTATTGAACTTCCCGCTCAAGTTGTGAAATTTTTAAGTGAAAAAAATGTTTTGCCATAAGCGAGTTTCGAACCCCAATCTCGGGGCTACAGCAGGCAGTCCATTACCGCTGAGCCGGCAAGCATCCTTACTTAAGCATGTATTCAGATGTTATATAAGGAGCGCGCACCCCTGTAAAGTAGAAATCTTTAACTGACAAATGGACTGTATTACAGAACGCGTTTTGTAAAGTGGCATGCTCGTGAATTCGGTCAACAGGTGTCAGATTGAACGCTAAAATGCTCATTTTAAATCATTCATGGAGTGCTTTCCACTATTTAAGACCTGTTTAAAATTTTATGTTTCAAAATTTCAAGTCCGAACCCATAGTTTAAAACATACTTCGACATGCATTTATTTTTCATTATTGTTTCCCACAACTTATATTTTAAAATGTTGAATAAACTTTAAATCCGATTTTCAAATTTCAAACAGAGGGCTAGGATTCGATAAATCATTTAATTCACGGTTTGATTGGGACTGATGTAATATAAAACACTTGTATGGAAAAGCATGTATTTTAAATAAATTCAATTATTGAAAATATGCAAATTAAAAGAAATTATTTTTTCACAATCAAAATTACATATAAGAATATCAAGCAAGTAAATTGTGTGTTTAAACAAATGATGGTAATATTGACAACACCTATAGAATAAAGAAATAATATTTACAGCTTGAAATAATATGTGCAATCTTAAAATACTTATTATCAGTAGTTTATAAAATACATACATAGATTTAAAAATAATTAAAATAAACTTAAATTATGCACATCACTTTAGTCCACATCCATAGTGTCATTTCGCGCCAGTTTGTAATGACCCCAAGGTAATGTATCGGTTGTGTTCTGTTGCAGACTGCGCTTATTGTCATAGGGACTAAGGGCCAATTTAAGTTCTCTCACCGTTTGCACAACATGACATACAGATCTAAAGCGATGCTGCGTTCGGCAGGCGGTTGAACTTTCGCGCAAACACTTGACATAATCATCGAATGTTATTGTGTTCCTAACCACAGCGCCACTAACCCCCTTAGCCTTCTTCACATGGTCCACACCTTCCACGCGCATAGAATACATTTTACTGCGCAGTCCCACAAACTCGGTTACAATCTGCCCGTTGCATTCATCCTTCATCAATCCAACCACCTTTTTGTTGACCTGGGGCATGTTGAATTGATTTTCAACAGGATAGTCGGATGTGTCGAATAGGTGTATGTCTCGCCGCATCACCTCGTAAACATCTGGGGTGCGCAGCTCATAGATAAGGCTGTCAGTATCAGTGTATAACAGTTTGCATCGTCCGGAAAACTCCCGCACTATGTAATCATAGTGGAAGGCGTATACGCATGTCTTGGATATATCCAGAACACAAAACCCAACGTATGTCGGCTTATTCATCACTACCTCGGTTTGCGTCAACTGAATCGCAACAAGATCCTCAGCGAAAATTGAGTGGCTGTGGAAGTTTGGTCGGGATATCAGAGCTTCAGCGCCATACCGGCCGCTCCACTTCGTAACCAATTTTACATCAACTCGCTTGCGTACGTTTTCCATGGTCTTTCCAAACACCGCATTATTCATGAGCTTGAAAAGATTCTTTTCAAACTCATTGCGGGCTTCTTTACGCTTGCTGCTGTTAAGGTCGATATAACCCTTTAACCATGGCGACTGGTTAAAACTGAGGATGCGGTGAATTTGCGTGATGCGCAGGCCACATTTCACAGCCTGTTGCAAATTGCGATAGTGAATCACATACCGCAATTTTGGTGACAGGGTGGCGAGAAGTTTGTGTTCCTTCGATCCTGGTGGCGCTGCCTGTTCCGGACACATGGGTAGATCTTGGTGTGCGTCGTGAAGTTCCTCTGGATATGCCAAATCGACTTCAAGAATGTAACCGATTGGTGAGTCATCAGGGACATCCCAGCTGATGGTCGGGTCGACCCACTTGAAGCCACCTGTTGGGAGATGCTGCGACATGGCCCAACCGTATAGGTTATTGACATCAAAATACATTATGTACGTTGAGGGATTATTCGGATTGAACGTCGCCATATGTTTGTTGTTCGCGAGAGCATAACGGTTGCTGCACTGACTCAGGCCGCCTCTGATCCCACGCTCAACAAACATTAGCATATCGATATCTGTAAGCAGTTCCAACTCGATCTCTGTATACTTTAACATTGCACTCCAGGTGAAGCCCGGAAGTGTGTAATAGTGTGCAGGGTCAAGTTGGTATGACTGCAAGCAGCTGTTTCGAAAGTTTTCGAAAACATCTGCAAGCAAGAGCACGTCTGTTTTCAGATACAAATCCGAATAATCACCCAAAGATGTAATGCCGAATTGCACCCATACTGATTTGGCATGTTCATAATCTGCGTCGGTTATATTGCTCCCTGTTAGATTGCTGAAAAATTGTGCCTTCTCAGGCAATTCGGGGGCCTCAAGCTTTTCCCAGCAATCTAAGAACTCGTAGGGGAACACACCCTTCCGCCTCAGCAAAGATAAATCGGCATCAGTTAAATTTTGAAATTGTTGAGGTAAAATTTTGAGAGCTGGCATATAAGATGCCAGCTTGTCTAAAGAAGAGGACATGAATTTAAAAGAGTCGATAAATCTGAAGGAAATATCGCTCCCATCAATATTTTTAGTAAATGAAATGTACCGTTCTTTATTCTGAGGTAACAGGTTGATGCGTCCGGGGAAACACATAGCAACATCCTTGATGAGGAAATGCGAGTCGTACCCACACAGATTATGAAATACAACGGGAATTGCACGCGAATCTTGATAATTTAGGTTGCAGGCGTTATGCGCAGCACCTCGATAATTACCGGTGAAATGGCAGTGGTCTCGTACTCGTTCGACGCCGAGGGGCTTTTCACAGATGTGACATGTGGTGGCTTCGATGAATTGACGTTGTTGGTCAGGCGCGAGTTGAGTCATAGGAACGGGTGTTTCGTATGCAGACTCCAAGTCCTGGGCTAACCGCCTTAGTTCGGTGGCAAACCATTTAGCCGGCCCCACACCACGATAGCTGCGATAGTATGATCTTGAGTCGTCGTGGCTGCAGGATACGTAGTAACCAATGCTAAATGGTTCGTGTACTTGAATCACATTGGTTTTATTAGTCTGATTCTAGAAAATAAAAATAATTAAAATCAATTTACAATTCGTTTATGTAAACTTACCGGATCAGGGGTCACACGTTTCAAGATACACTCGAAATCAGCGTATACGATGAATGGCACCCGTTCTTTGTGGCTCTGGTTTTTGAATTTGATAATGTTGTTTGTGCTCGAAGGCAGATTAACTCGGCACTTATTAATCAACCCACAATCGAGGAGGTGGCCGTCCAGTTTTGCATCAGTGTTGAAATAGTGCAGACATCGATCACAAATATATTTCTTCATTTTATCCTTTGACAGTTGACTGCCGACGAGTCGGGACAGGTCTTTGATCCACACATAATGGAATGTTAGTGGTTCGTCATCATCATCGGCACATTCAATTTGTTCTTCGTCGTCAATGTAACTACTTTGGATGAGGAGTAAATTGATGTGAACATCCTTCTTATTCATAGTGATGTGTGTGGGTGAGACGGAAAACGTCGCCTTCTTCTTACATAGAATGTATACGTTGATTGACACATCATTCTGGCGTTCAAATTTTGGTATCGCTCGCAGCATTACGGGAAACTCGATTCCTGTGAAATTGAGCTCGTTTGCAAACCGTGTGTATTTGGTAACACGCTCTGGGTGTTCCTTGCGGTCTACAGGGTGTAATGCCGAGAGCAACGACCACTTGAAACACTCGTTGTCTGCATTTTGAACGTTTACACATGCTCGCTTCCGTTTGATCGGCCCAGGCAGATCAAGATATGACCCAGCACGCATTGGATTGTATTTGTTTATATTTACAGTTAAATTTACGATTCGGCGCAAAGTCCAGCCCGATCCGCGTCCTTGGAACTCTTCCATTTTCCTTCGTGTGGGGTTTGCAACACTGTCTTCAAACCAGACTGTTAAATCAGTTGTTGCACAGATCGCCACATTCCTAGTTGCGAATGTTTTAACTTCTCGCATTTCACCTTCGTTGGTGTTAACACTGTATTCCGACGCTAACACGGTGTTAACTTTAATGTTCCCGTGTTTTGTGATTGCGTTTTTAACACGCACCTTTGCTAGCATCATGGCGTCTGATAGGAATGCGTTGATATCCGTGTGGGTTAAATTTGCTACCGCACCAGTCCGAATTCGATTCTGGAACGATGAATTTATATCGGACCACATGACGCGCTCCGATCGTTTCGTATTGCGCACGTGGCCACCACCCAAACGTCGTTGTAAAATTTTCAGCCGCATCATTTCGCTCTTGACCATAGCAATTTCGGATATGATGCCGTTCTTCTCACCAACGGTACCATGGCTATTTCGCATAAGTGCGTACAGAGTTCGAACATGTTTTTGAGCCTCGGACAAAAAGAACTCGATTCTAGCAGTATCACTCGGGCTGATCACGCTTATAACCTCCCGCAAAATGGCGGACATCGTGCGATTCGGATTCATTTTATCTACATGCATACCCAAACAGATTAAAAAAATTGAATTGCAAATGCAAAGTTTCCTTACCGAGGGCGTCTGTAAAATTGGATGCGAAAAAATGGCCGACTGGTGTTGCAACACGTTGGTTCACAGCAGTTAAGTTTTGGAAACAAAAAACACTCACGTACAGTTGAAGCAAACACTGTTGTACTGCGTTTTATAAATAAAACAATCGATGCACACACACTGTTGTACTACGTTTTTGAAAAATCACACGATAATACGTCAATATTGTGAGATCAATGGCGACAAAGTGGCCGAGGAATGCGCGTGATGTCGGTTTTACTGAGCGGACGTTGGGGGTGTAAGCCGCTTTTACAAGGGTGCACGCCCTTGTAAAAATCGTGTGCCTATTATATCAAATGAATACATGTTTAAGTATGAGCTGCGTTAGCTTTGTGGTAGGGGCTCAAGTTCAAACTCCGACCCAGGCGAAACATTTTTTCACTTAAAAATTTCGCAACTTTACACATTGGATGATGTTATGGTTGATTACTGCACGATTTTACATGCGTTTTAGATAGATATGTTTAAACAGACAGGCGTTTTCGGACCCTAAAACTGTGTAACGCGCGCCAATAAATCCATTTTAACTTGTAGACTGTCAACACATTAAAATTAATATCTGCTGCGAATTGTTGCAAACTCTTGCCAACAATTGGCCATTGGATTCGCTAAATTGCTTTTAAAGGTTTTCAACATTTACGATGGTTGGTTCCCGGAACCATGCTGTGTTATATGAAGCCATAAATTTATTTTAACTTGTAAATCGCAGACGTCTGCCGTGAATTGTCATGGTGTCTGAGCTGTGTATTGTTCTGTGGCGCCATTAGAATGTGTGTTTAAAGTTTTTTCTAGATGATTTAATATAGTTGAAATTTTAATATAACATAGTTCAATAATTGGAGAATATAATATATAAATTCGCTATACAGAAATTCGCCTGTTTTAATTAGAAGCTTGGCTGATTAGACTGGATTGGGGCGTTCCAAAATTAATTTTAAAGTTTCATCGCATGCAATTCAAAGCGTGTTTGAGCCTGTAAAATTATGTATAAATAACACGCAGTTTGCACATTTCTATTTAACTTGTAAATCGCAGGCGCATTAAAGTTTGTTTTTTACATAACCCCCAGACTTGGCCGGTGAATTCTAATAATCTCACCCCTGGCTGGCTGCTCACTATGGGTGTCTTGATGTGGGCGCCGCGCTTATGCGTTCAAAAATTTTTATTCATTAGACTCGGCGTGGTGTTGCAAAATTAATTTTAAAGTTTCATCATGCATGTATAGTTGAAAAAATTACACCACGTTTATTAGAATTCGACCGAGTTTTGGAGCCGCTTGCAATTCTGGGTGCGTTTGAGTTTGTAAAAAATTACGCATAAACAACACAGTTACACAATACATTTTTTATTTAAATCATTTTACATTTTTTATTTAGACATTAAACAATATTACATTTAAATCATAGCACTGTCTATGGCTTGGGAAAAAATTCAATTTGATTATATTGCCCGCCAATATAGCGCATATGGATGGTCCCATTTGTTGAATTTAAGATTGCTTCGTCACCTCCAATTATTTCAGCCATCCTCGGCGGTAAGAATATCGCATAATCCATTAAATCCGCCATTATTCTAACACCATATCTCGTCTGCACTTTGCGGAATTTGATTATCGGGTATGTCGCACCGACCTCGAGTTGACTCAACTTTCGCAGTGGTAGTTGATGCTACACATTCAGAAATAAAATTGTAAAAATATGCATAATAATGTTTTTGAAAATAACTCACCAACATGGCAACATTATTTAACTTAGTTAAATCCATAGTTTGAATGTGCTTGGTAAAAATAGTTGATTGCAGGTTGTAACACGTTTTGACGAGTAATACGTCAATATTGCGCGGTGGTTTAGGACGAAAAGAGGCCCAATCCATGGCTGTTTGCACACATGTGGACTTTGCACATGCGTAATCAAGTTCAATCCGACGCCTGTCGGTCGAACTCGCAAACACGTTACTTTCACAAAACGCTCCCTGTAATACCACCACCTATCTATCTAGTCATTTAAAGATTCCTGTTTCACAAAGTGTTCATATCACTTATATATATATATATAACAGCTTTCTACGTCTTTTATCTAGGACCCCAGCTGACTCAGTGGAACGGGTCCGATTTTCGACTTGTGGGTTTGGGATCGAAACTCACTTACGGCGAAAACATTTTTTTCACTTAAAAATTTCACAACTTGAGCGGGAAGTTCAATAGTGTGACGTCAGACATGCCTGGCGGGGAAATTCCTATTCGTACGATTATGCAGTGTGCGCGAGGGAGATGGCGTGTTCAACCATGTGTAAGAGGGGGATGGATGGTGCGCGGGGGCGGAGCAGCCTCGGCTGTGCGGCGCCAAACAAGAAAATTCCTGTCCGTACGCTTATGCAATGTGTATGAGAGAGATGGAGTGTTCAACCATGTGTAGGAGGGAGATAGATGATGCGCAGGAGTGCAGACGCCTGACATCGTAATTAGAATAATCCTTTGATTAAAGGGTTAAAATCAATTGCGCGGTAATTAGGACAATTACATTTGTGATTAAAGGGTTATAATTAGTGCAATCAGATCAATTGTAATCAGATCAATTGTAATCAGGACAATTACATCCGTGATTGTCCTAATTACATCTTCGATTAAAGATGGCGTCGATCAATCCGAGAATCAAATCCGCGAATCAATTTAATTCGCGGTGGGGCGATACCCGTGTAGTCTCACTACTAATGTGCTTCGTTCGTTTGTGGAACTCTGGATTTTTCACTAACTTAATTGCACTTTGATTGTCTACGAAAATCACGGTAGCTTTAGCACATGGATATCCCATATCGCTTAGCAGCTTTCGTAGCCAAATTGCTTCTCGTGACGCTGCCGAAGCTGCAACATATTCCGACTCTGTCGTACTCAACGTTACAAGCTTTTGCCTCTGACTAGACCAAGTGACTGGCCCGTTTGCGAGTTCGAAAAGATATCCGGTTGTAGACCTCCTGGTCTCTATATCGCCCGCGTAATCAGCATCCGAATATCCGATTAACTCCAGCTCGCTTCCACCGCCGCGAAACTCGATACCATAATCGCTCGTACCCGTTAGATAAGCGAATATTCGTTTCACATATGCACTTTGATGTAAGAAAATAGACTTGCTCTCTCTTTTACGCTCAATCTGTACACCTACGAACATACTCGCATCACCGATGGTGATCGCAAATGCACTACTTAAATGCTTAATCACGCGCTCGATTGTTTCGCGAGATTTCGCTGCGATCAGCCCGTCGTCTACGAACAATGCTAAGTAAACTTTCGAACACTCGACATTCCCTACGAAGATACATTTATCGGCTTCAGTTTCTTTAAACTTGAATTCTTGCAAAAATACACTGAACTTTTTGTTCCAGCACCTCGGTGCTTGCTTAAGTCCATACAAGGATTTCTTTAAGTGACACACGACACCTTCTCCGACACTTTCTCTTGAATCTTCGACACTGAAGCCTTCTGGAATTTCCATGAAGATTTCTTCTTCCAGCTTCCCATGTAAAAATGCCGTTTGCACGTCGAACTGTGACAACTCGAGATCCTCTTTAGCTACGATTGCGAGAAGCACTCTCAGCGAATCGTATCTTACGACTGGCGCGAAAGTTTCCATAAAGTCCACTCCTTGCCGCTGCATGAAGCCACGAGCACAAAGTCGCGCCTTGTACCGATACACATTGCCTTCTGAATCTTTCATTAGTCTGAAAACCCATTTGGAATCAATCAATTTCATACCAGGTTTTCGTTCAATCAACGACCACGTCTCGTTTTCTCGATGCGCCCTTAGCTCGTCTCCGATTGCTTCAATCCATTGCGCTGCATCGCTGCTCTGCACCGCTTCCTGGTACGATAATGGTACTGTGTATTCCGCCACGTTTGACTCATAACGAATAGGTCGCTTCAGGGTCAAACGATTTCTCAAATTCCGTATTGCGTCGACCGCCGGTAAAAGCACGTCATCGTCGTTCACGTCATCTTCCTCGGCGTCTTGATCTGGCTCCTTATGCATGCCTCTTGGCAGAACTATTTCATCGTTCTCTTCGTCATCGACAGGGATTGCAGTCATCCCTATTCTTTCTTTGAATACAACGTCACGTGATATCGTGACCTTTTTTGATACCGGATCCCATACACGGTAGTTTGACGTGTCACCATCGTACCCAACAAGCAGCATTCTTCTTGCACGAACATCTAATTTCGTTGTCATCTGCTTCGGCACATGCACGTACGCTTCGGATCCAAATATACGCAAATGCTTCAAATTTGGTTTCTTGCCTACCCAAAGCTCATAAGGTGTTGACTCACCCCGTGTTCCAGACGATCCTGATCGATTCGCCAAATACACCGCAGTGTTCGATGCCTCTGCCCATAGAGTTAGTGGAAGACTCTTCGCATGGATCATCGTCCTCGCCGATTCAATAATCGTTCTGTTATCGCGCTCGGCCTTGCCATTTTGTTCTGGCGTGTACGGTGCCGTACTCTCTCGCTGAATTCCTCTCGACTCGAGATAACTATCCATGGCCTTGTTCTGAAACTCTCGACCATTATCGGATCTTATAACTCTCATCGGTCTTCCAAATTTGTTTTCCACTAGCTTGTCGAACACTTTAAATTTGTCGTACACATCGCTCTTGTGTCGTAGAAAATATATGTTGCGGAAACTTGTTGCATCATCTTTAAACGTCAGCATAAATCGCGCACCTCCCGGAGTTTCCACAGACATTGGTCCGCACACATCCGTATGAAATACTTCGCCCGGAACCGTTGCCGCTCTATCACGCACTTTTTGAAACTCAAGTCTATGTGATTTGCCCATCTGACATGAATCGCAGAATAAATCACCCTTTTTTGATAGATTAACTCCGTCCACGAGGTCTTTGCTAACCAACTCGCGCAACTTTCGACCATTCACGTGTCCGAGTCTTTCATGCCACACTCGAATGTCCGTCACCGCCACATTCGCTTCATTGTCGACTCGCGCACGTTTCACTCTGAATAGCATTCTGTAGATTTCGTTCTCTTGCTTTACGCCGGATGCCAACACTTTGTTTCCATCACTTATTCGAACGTAATTTTCCCAGAAAATTACCTCGTAACCCCGTGATGTGCACACACCGACCGAAAAGAGATTCTTCTTCATTTCAGGAACGTACATAACGTTCTCTATTCGTGACTTGTACCACGCTCCATCAACGAATTTTTCTATCCTGACAGTTCCTGTGCCGATAACTTTGCACTCTTTATTATCGCCCAGGGATATTGTCCCGCCATCTGGCACTCGTCGATAGTCTGTCAACCACTCACGCCTATGCGTAATGTGTCCAGATGCCCCACTGTCTGTGATCCAAACATCCTCTTTACCAGCGTTCAGTAGCTCGTTGACAACACTCATAGAAAGCCCCAAGCTTTTTGTTTCACCAACTTTGCCACCCGCTCTTGCCGATTTCTCAGCAACGAATGCGCAGTTGCGAAATTCTCGAGAATTGCCCTCGTCAACTTCTTTTTCGCGCCTTTTATTTTTACAGTCGCGCGCGAAATGCCCCTTTTCTCTGCATTTGAAGCACTTGACATTCTTGTGATCTATCGGTTTTCGCGTCTTCTTGTCACCAGATTCACCACCTTTTTTCGCACTATTTTTCTTAAATGCAGCAAAGGCCCCCGGAACTTCATCGTCCGAGGTTAATCGGGCTTCCTCGCGAAGGAGTCTCTCTTGTAAATTGTCAAGAGTCTGACGCTGCGGATCAACACTGTCCCAAGCTGTTTGTAACGTCGCATACTTCGATGAAAGACTTGCGAGCACTTTAGCCATGATTGTTACGTCCGAAACTGGTTCACCGACGTCGAGTAATTGCGCAGCCATATTCTGCACTTTCGCGAAGTGCTTCGTTATCGAGTCCCCTGGAGACATCCGATACTCATGAAATTTTTGCGTTAACAGCAACTTATTCGACGCTGACTTTTGTTCGTGGACCCGAGACAATTTGTCCCACATTTCTTTCGCTGTTTCACACACTAACAGCGGTTCCAGCTGCTCGTAGTCGATCGACGACGAAATTAAAAACATCGCACGTGCATTGTCCTTTTGCCAGAGCTTCTTTTCTTTGACCTGGTTCGCCTCAATCGGCATTTGACGATCACCTTTTACGACATCCAGTATACCGTGCGCAATAAATAACGTTTTCACTTGGAACTTCCATCCTTGGAAATTCGTTCCGTTAAATTTAGTAACATTCCGTGCCGAGATCTCGTCAGACATTTCGGATGGTTTTCAACGCGACAACACACCCGAAACAGACACGCACCACACAAAATGGCTTCCGCGTTACGATCCCGTTTTCACACTTTTCCGTGAAACTAAATCACCTTACAAATGCTCAGTTAGAGTAACTGGGCCCATAACCTTTTAGAACAAAGTATTTTGGGGTGATAATTCAGGTAATTAACCACAGTAATTAACTTAAACTAATATTTATTCTTCTACACGTCGCATACACAAAACTCAACGCCATCTTTATTTACAAGCCGTGAAGCCATGCTTGGCAACACCGCATTAATGCACAGAAGTAGGCCGGGTATCATTGCACGTCGGTTGCAATCGAAACTTATTAAAAAATAACTAACATGAAATGATCCATACTACATCATTATTCTGATAGTATTAAGAAATAAAACAAAAGTTAGTAAGGGCAGGAAATTTTATTTTGTGGTATTTATTAAACATTAAATAACATTATTTACAAATAACATATTTTTAACGTTTATTCTTCTCTTTTGTTAGCGTAGCTAATTTCCTTTTTTTCTCTAAATTTTTAGTGCCATTTGTTTCTTTTGAATATTTTGTGTAGTTATTCAACAGGATATTTGCAAAAACAGAATACAATGTTTTAAACAATCTAGAAACATCGTTGCCACACAGACAATGTAATTCAAATTGTTGAAAAAAGTTATTGGAATTTAAGCTTAACTGTGTCAGTTGAATTAAAATGCCTTTTTGATAGGAAGATTGCAAAAATTTTGTTTCCCACACGCTATTAGCTACAATATATTCTAACAAAGCATACATATGAAAGAAAACACACTTAACATGGTAACTTGGTACACTTAAGCCACCTCGCTGTAAAAAGTCAAAATATTCGTTGCAAACATTACTACCGCGTCCTTCCTCAAATAAAAAAACACAGGCAGTACATTCCAGTTTTTTGCAAACAGATCGTGCTCCATAGCCACAAACATATATGCAGCTTGATTCCTCGATTTCACATAATTCAAGATAATTTGAAGTTATAATGGGGCGAAATTGATCAATGTCAACATTATATAAATTTGATTCAGTACTTTCATTAGCAAAGTTGCTAAAGCATGCTTCTCTTTTATTGATCATTTTCAAAATATGTCTTATTCGTAATTTGTTTTCTGATTCAATTACTTGCCTAACTGATACATTATAGTTTGATCCAGATAGTCGTCTGTACATTCCAAACCTTTTCTCTAACTTGTCTGTTTGAAATTTCCCCAAGAGTACATACGAAACATTAAATTTTGTTAAAGCATCGTTAGCAATTTTACATAACACTTGAGATGCTCTTCTTATTGCTTCAAATGTGTCGGAGCTTAAGCCAGCTTTGTCCTTGAAAGACTGCCATGCTTCTATCCAAGACAAAAAACGTTTCAAAAACAATAACTTTTCATCCTCAATACTACAAACTGGTCCTGCCCATTCATTTCTTTTTATTTTTCCTACGATAGGGTTTTTAGAATTTACAATATCCCACCAGATGCGGAAAATTTGTAAAAAATTTGCAGTATCTGTACATTTTTCTTCCGTTTGTAAAGCAGCAATAGTTGACATATGAAAAACATTATCCACTAACAAAACGTTTTGTCTCTCTAAATTCGAGGGATACAAAGTTTTATAACTCAACTTATATGCTTTTTTAATTAACTTATTTTGCTCGTCCTTGAAAAATAGTCGCAAATGTTCGAAACATGCATACCGTTTTATTGTATAATTTTTAAAATCAGGATATATTAAAGTGTGAAAAGTATCTTTTTTGTTCAACCAGTTATTCCTAACATTTTTAAAAATGTGAACAGTGTCATACGATAGGTAAGTATTAATATCAGGGAAGCATGGATTTGGCATAGATTCGTTTGAAGAAATTAAAGTGAACATATTCTGATTTATTCTATTGTTATCAGTTAGTATCGCAACTATAGGAAAACCACATTTTTGAACAAATTCAATTACCTCATTAACGAGTATCTTTAACTGATCTCCTGTTGTGTTATTCACAGGAACTAGTCGAATAACTTCACTAAAATTACCAAAAGCAGAAGAGATCATAAAAGTTTGAATAGTTTTTGCCAGATCCTTAGCATTATTTTCTGAACTGCCAACAATTCCATTGGCTTTAAAATCTAACTTAGATTTCACATAAATTTCATCAATTTGTAATATTGTATATTTTTCTCGAACAGTCAAGTTTTTGGAAATTTGTTTCAAATAGTGACTTGTATTTGAAAGATTTTTGTCTGGTTTTACATTAAATCTAGAAGATATTTGTTGTAAATATCGTTTACTAGGCAGCAGCAAATGATCTTGTAAGAGCATGTAACAAGACGATGAATATGAATAAGCCATAAATGCAAACAAAATAGTTGCTGGGGAATATTTTCGTCTTTTTAACAATATCATGTTTAACTGATCAATTAAAAGTTCCAATTGTTTTTTATGTTGATAGTCTTCCATTTCTTCAGCTTTTTCGTTACACGTAACTAAATTTTCATACGACTTTTGCAAGAAAAATTCAAAAGATCGAGTCCTTAAATTGTGTTGACTTACGTTGGCATACCTAACTAATATATTTTCAAGTTGCGACCATCGAGATAATTTTAAATCACAAGGGAGAATCCAGTTCAAATCGTGAGCAGAAATTTCTTCTTTTCCAATAAAGAGTTTTAATGTTAAATCACTTTTCACAAGAACACTACATAAAATTTCGGTGGCACTTAACTCAGTTTCACTTTCAGAAGAACTATTAGAACACTCAATATTTAATAAATACAGCCAAACACCAAAGTTGCTCTTAATTTTAAAGTTCCACTTTGTTTCACTGTTTATACCTTTAGTTTTGTTTGAAAAGTGTCAAGAAAATTTGTAAAGTCATTTATAATATCAGATTTTACAAATTCTTCAATTTTTCCAGCTTCTTTTGATTGCAACGCTTTCCTTCTTACTTCAGGGTCTTTTCGTCTAACTACTGTTGAAGTTGAAGACAGATAAACTGGAAGATTTTGAAAAATTGTGGGTACAGCGTCTTCCTTTCATTTTGGGTGTGCTAATAGCAACGTAGTAACAGTTGACCCGTTTTTGTATATCTGATCTAATATAACATCATTTTCGTTAAAATGTTTTATACAAACAGATGAATACTTCGTAGGCTGCCAATTTTTCCTCGGGATAGCTCGAAGCCATTTCTTTTTCGTTTCTTCATCTTTTGGAAATGAAAACGTAGTAACTGCAGCTTGCCCCTTTACGGATACACTTTCGTAATTCGATTTGCAGCTTGGGACACAACATTTTCTAGTCATCTAAAAAGTTTTCATGTGAAAAGCATGAACCAAAGGTTAAATGTACTTACTTTCTATATTGTCGAATATCAAATTATTGAGTTAAATATTCTGATAAATACACACAGGTTTGGAAATACCACAACTATCTAACGTTAACTGCACTTTATAACAATATCAACAACAACTCAATGATGCAATGCTGAACTGAAGAACGCAAAATGTCCGCCTAGCAACACTGCTGCCAAATTTCTTAGTTCACGGCTTGTAAAATAAAGATGGCGTTGCAAAACTACATTGGTGACTTATGAACTACTACATTTTAACTACGCTTCATTAGACCTACGCCTCAAACTTACTTCAACAGGTAAACTGTGACTTACTTGCTATTTATTATCTTCCATTTTTTCAGCTAATATACAACTTACTAATGCAACTAGTAACGATGCAATGTCTTCTTTCTAAAATTAAAAGTTAAAATATTTGCAAAAGGCGAACCTTTTTCGATACAGATGTGACCGGTTTTATGTCACCAATTTAGTTAATTGCACCGCCTTTGTGTAAAAACCATTTGTTCCGTCCTTTTATATTTCAAGGTTTCATTTTGCAGTTTTTTATCAGGGACGGTTAGAAGTTTTGCAGGGGCTTGAAATTAAATAAACTATTTTTTCGTCAACTGCGCACTGAGGCGGTTATCAAATCATTTCAATTCCAACACTAAATCGTTGTATTATATATTTTTTTAGAAATTTGAAAGTGAGGAGTCTCTTTCAATGCTGGGCCTCAGTTTAGAATTTCGAGAAGTCGGCTCCCGAGCCGGTTCTGTTCGACACATGTTTTTTTTTAAATTTAAATTGTGTAAAGAAGTTTCACTATATTTGTTAAAAGCCGAAGTATCTTACCCGGGATTAATACCCAGAGCCCCAAGTTTAATGGGTCACAGACCTAAAATATTCTATTCGAACAATGAAAACGCGTTGTCATAAAATCAGACGATTTCGACAAAAGAGACTCATTTGGAAATCAATCAGAAAATTCAAGATACATCTAAATTCAAATAAATTGGCTTCTCATTAATTACTTATTTTTGTTAAATTCTCCAGTCAAATACAGCTCGTGTCACGACAATGCCGGATTATAATTCTCCTGAATTTAAATTCATTGCTATGATTCCAGGAAATGCAACTCGTTAAATAGGCGATTATTTTTTACTACAGCTCTCTATAGCAACTAATAAATAAATGTCACATTATTTTTAAAAATAAAGTGAATTGTTTCAAAAATGAATGAATTGAGTTGGCGTGCCGTGGCGTCAATTTATGGAGTTTTGTGGAATTACACCATCGACCAAAACGCAACAATTGATTATTATTCTTCCGAAATTTAATTCATTGCAATAATCTCAGGCTAGAGGTTTCGTTATTTTTAAAGTAAAATTTTAAGAAATAAAGGCAAATTTGTAAATTTGATATGAATTAACCTCTTAACGCACTGCGACATTATGTCAAGTCTAACGTTTTCGTATGGAAATTCCACTCCAATGTTATATTAATTAAAAAATCTCCCGTGAAAGGGTTATTAACCTGTAAAAATATTGTTTTCACATAAATGAATGATAAGCTTCAATCATTTTTTTTTCGAAAAAAAATTGTTTGGTTTTGTTACCACATATTAATAAAGGAAATCGTTCATTAAGAGGTGATTTTGTTTAAGTAAATGACATAATCACCTAAATGTTATCTAAAAAAAGTGTGTGTTATAGGGTTAATATCAGGTTTAATTAATTAATTTAAAAAAAGAGGAAGGTTTTGAGGGATGTAGGTAGATAGATTTTTCGCTGACCACATGTGGTCTGGGTATATCTACCTACTGACCGAATTTAAAAATACAAAATTTCAAGGTAAATGTCTTTGATAACAGAAGCGCTAAGATATGCAATCCACCACTCACTCAAATTTCGATGCTGCGACTTGGCTAAATTAGAATTATGGATGTGCTTTTTTTGCATTACCGTTGGTTATAACGTAATAATTATTATAAGAAATTCTTAATGAATACCATAAACACACACATATTATAAATAGAAGTGTTTTAGGAAATTATATAAACATACAATTTTTAATTCATTTATTACAAAAACAAGAATATAAATCGTTATGATTTGAATTTTGTTAATTTCATTAAAAAAATCCACGTCTCAATTTTACATCGCAGAACGATCTACGAACGTTGCTCAGATACGTCGCAGCGCGACATTATTCCAACGTCGCTCAACGTTTTTTAAACGTTATGTGTTTAGTGGGAATAGTTTTTGGACGCCAGAACGCATAATTTACCTATATCCGGACCTATCCTACAAGAACAAGCAAAAATTATTACCCAACGACTAGGATGAAATGAATTTAACCCTAGAATCGTATCGTTAATGGATTTAATAAGTTAATGTCAAGTAACATTCGACTGTAGTCAATATTGTTGATATTACGGTTTACAGATAAGACCTGCGAGTTTCTGCTCATTTTGCATTTATTTATTTATATTATACATCCGAAACAGTGATAGCAAAAAATTCCAAACGCCGCATTTAACCCGTCAGAGCTGACGCGAAATAAATTTTATTCGCGGCTAGCGCCCTATTTGATAGGCACTGGTTTATAGCGAGTTATCAGCTACTTATCTCGAACTCAATACGATTCAAAATAATTATCAACTAAAGTCGCTTATTATATTGTAGTGAACTGAATTTAAAAATTCTAATTTACGCCTGCACCGTCGGCAACCCGACACACGCACCGAGTTAAGTGGCGGAGAGTCTTAAGCCAAGTTGAGTAGAGTAGAGGGCGGGACCGGTTTAAGGGAGCCGGGAGGGATTGTGGGAGAGAAGCTAGCGGGCCCAAAAACCGAAGAAGACGCTTCGAGAAAAAGTGGTTGTTTTAATTTTATTTTAAAGTGTCTTGTTGTTTTGGGGGTGGGTTTTTAATTAGTGGAGCAATTTGTGCAGGATCTCTTAATCCGGGTATCGTATCTGGTAGTTTTTGTTGACGGTTACAGCGCGTGGGGTAGGTTAGTTAGCATGTTAGATTTAGTAGTATGAAACTGTAGTTAGATAACGAATCGGCCTAATCGCGCGTTAGTTTTGGTTAAGTACGGGGACGGCAAGGGTTAGAATGCGTTTTTTTATCGCGGGGGCGAAGAAAACGCGGGGTTTTTCCGTTGTTTGTAAAGGGGACGCGGGTTACGTGTCGTTAAGGGTCAAAATCTCCGCGCGGCGTCATGTAGCCGTTCCGTTAGGGCGTGCCTTCCAGTGCCGGAGTATCGGGAGGGCCCGTTACTTAAGCGCGCACTCGGGAGCGCTTGAACCAGATTTGGACCGACGCAAGGTTTAAAGGGGTATGCGGAGGCGCCCAATTCTACACGAAGACCTCGTTTGGAACGACCGGTCGAACGTAATTATAGGCCGGTTCGTCGCATGTGTGTTCCTTGGTTAGATATTGTATGTTCTAATTGTAAACATGAGAAATCGTCCTTTTATTAATTTAAATTACCATCTGCGCGTAATGTGGACATTTAGTTATCACCCCCGGGAACTGGTTGCAGCTCTTACCAGTGGCGGAGAGCAAGATTTTGTGTTTCCATTTCCGCGGTTGTGAGTATAACCCTAAAGGTTTTTGTATGTTATTATGCTGTGTATTGTGCTATTTATAATTGTTGTTGTTTTGTACTCGGTGGTGGGGAACCTAGCCAATAACAGGCGGGACATCATTTATAGGCCGAGATTGTTGTTATTATTTGTGTCTAATTGCTGTGCCGTTCTCTCCTCCGTTCGAAAAAGGCATTAAGGCAGAGTTACGGACCGCCCTCTACGGCGCACTGTAGTGCTGGATCGTGGGCCTGGAAAGGCAACAGTTCGTAGCCCGGTTAATTTATCATAACAAATAGTTCTTGTTATTTCATGCTTCAAGTGATAATAATGATGAAATCATGTCCATCATTCGTACTGCCTTGCCAATCAGAATTTATCCAGGTCTTCGGTGTGATCTCCGATATGTTTCAGATGATTCGACATTACAACCTAATTATTTAACATGTGTTTTTTTATCACATACCACATCTCGTTTATGTTTTTATTTTGTATGTGTTTATTTATAAAAAGGGACGATTTCTTATGTTGTGTATGTCGGTGGTATTAATTGCTTTCTTTGTTTGTGTATGCTTTTTGTTTTTTTTTACATGCCTGAGGAATCGGTTTGGGGAGGTTTCACCGATTCCAGTTTATTGCATGAGCTCTCCGCTCTTACTATTTTGATTTAATTAAAAAGGCATCCTCCACTATGATATTGTTTTATTGAAGACACCTCTTCCCCTAAAAGTCTCACCGTTGCATCCAGAACGCTTGCCGCATTGTGTAAACGCAACGAGGAGTCCTACCGACATTCTAGACGATCACAATTTTGTTGGCCAATTTGAATTTCGCGGTTTATTTTTCGAGCGTTCGGGATATTTCGAATATTTAAATTATTTCGGCGGCAAGTTTGGGTCATTACAGATTTGGTGCCGTGACCAGGATGCAATTGAGTGAGCTTTTTGTAAGGGGTGTCTACGGGGGCGTAGTTTAGTAGGTTTAGCTAATTCCTTCCGTCTTCCTTGGCTTTATGTGCGTATACTGGTTGCCGTTTTGTAGCAGGTAGCCTGGAAGGACGTGGACGAGGACGCAGGACTGCCAACGGTAACTCTAGCGCACCATTGCCATAGGTAGAGGCAGGAAGGAAGAGAATAGCGGAGCGAGGAGTTACTCGCCCACCTTGTGAGCGGACGTGAGGGAGCAAAACCAATTGCAGAGGTGGCCAGACTGGAGCAAACCCGAGAACCAGAGTCGGGGCAGTGGGACCATGCCGGTTGAGTGAACCCTCCTGATCCAGTCCCAGGAGATAGTCCCAGAGTTGTGGATCCGGGGCCTTCCATTGGCGGATATCGACCGCGACGCAATTCGGGACACAGCAGTCAGAACTCGGCCGACGGTTGTAAGCAAGGGGTGCATACGGCTCGAGGAGAAGTTTAAATTCACCTACCAACCAAGAAGTGCCGTCCGTCGCTATGATGCTCGCCACGACGAAGACACTTGGGGGCGTCTGTAGTGAACTGAATTTAAAAATTCTAATTTACGCCTGCACCGTCGGCAACCCGACACACGCACCGAGTTAAGTGGCGGAGAGTCTTAAGCCAAGTTGAGTAGAGTAGAGGGCGGGACCGGTTTAAGGGAGCCGGGAGGGATTGTGGGAGAGAAGCTAGCGGGCCCAAAAACCGAAGAAGACGCTTCGAGAAAAAGTGGTTGTTTTAATTTTATTTTAAAGTGTCTTGTTGTTTTGGGGGTGGGTTTTTAATTAGTGGAGCAATTTGTGCAGGATCTCTTAATCCGGGTATCGTATCTGGTAGTTTTTGTTGACGGTTACAGCGCGTGGGGTAGGTTAGTTAGCATGTTAGATTTAGTAGTATGAAACTGTAGTTAGATAACGAATCGGCCTAATCGCGCGTTAGTTTTGGTTAAGTACGGGGACGGCAAGGGTTAGAATGCGTTTTTTTATCGCGGGGGCGAAGAAAACGCGGGGTTTTTCCGTTGTTTGTAAAGGGGACGCGGGTTACGTGTCGTTAAGGGTCAAAATCTCCGCGCGGCGTCATGTAGCCGTTCCGTTAGGGCGTGCCTTCCAGTGCCGGAGTATCGGGAGGGCCCGTTACTTAAGCGCGCACTCGGGAGCGCTTGAACCAGATTTGGACCGACGCAAGGTTTAAAGGGGTATGCGGAGGCGCCCAATTCTACACGAAGACCTCGTTTGGAACGACCGGTCGAACGTAATTATAGGCCGGTTCGTCGCATGTGTGTTCCTTGGTTAGATATTGTATGTTCTAATTGTAAACATGAGAAATCGTCCTTTTATTAATTTAAATTACCATCTGCGCGTAATGTGGACATTTAGTTATCACCCCCGGGAACTGGTTGCAGCTCTTACCAGTGGCGGAGAGCAAGATTTTGTGTTTCCATTTCCGCGGTTGTGAGTATAACCCTAAAGGTTTTTGTATGTTATTATGCTGTGTATTGTGCTATTTATAATTGTTGTTGTTTTGTACTCGGTGGTGGGGAACCTAGCCAATAACAGGCGGGACATCATTTATAGGCCGAGATTGTTGTTATTATTTGTGTCTAATTGCTGTGCCGTTCTCTCCTCCGTTCGAAAAAGGCATTAAGGCAGAGTTACGGACCGCCCTCTACGGCGCACTGTAGTGCTGGATCGTGGGCCTGGAAAGGCAACAGTTCGTAGCCCGGTTAATTTATCATAACAAATAGTTCTTGTTATTTCATGCTTCAAGTGATAATAATGATGAAATCATGTCCATCATTCGTACTGCCTTGCCAATCAGAATTTATCCAGGTCTTCGGTGTGATCTCCGATATGTTTCAGATGATTCGACATTACAACCTAATTATTTAACATGTGTTTTTTTATCACATACCACATCTCGTTTATGTTTTTATTTTGTATGTGTTTATTTATAAAAAGGGACGATTTCTTATGTTGTGTATGTCGGTGGTATTAATTGCTTTCTTTGTTTGTGTATGCTTTTTGTTTTTTTTTACATGCCTGAGGAATCGGTTTGGGGAGGTTTCACCGATTCCAGTTTATTGCATGAGCTCTCCGCTCTTACTATTTTGATTTAATTAAAAAGGCATCCTCCACTATGATATTGTTTTATTGAAGACACCTCTTCCCCTAAAAGTCTCACCGTTGCATCCAGAACGCTTGCCGCATTGTGTAAACGCAACGAGGAGTCCTACCGACATTCTAGACGATCACAATTTTGTTGGCCAATTTGAATTTCGCGGTTTATTTTTCGAGCGTTCGGGATATTTCGAATATTTAAATTATTTCGGCGGCAAGTTTGGGTCATTACAATATACAAGCAAGGAGTAAACTTTACGCATCGATACTGATCCAGTGTTAAAGCATCAAACGGGTGGCTTGAAAGCTTATTTAGATCTCGCCACGACATTTGATTCAAACAGATCTGTGGTGAAGCAAAAGATGTAGATTTAGAGACCTCGAAAAATATTGGAAATTGCGACGAAACGGGCTTATTCTTTAAAGCTATTCCCAGTAAGACTTTAGCTCTCGAGAATGATAAATGTGTAGGTGGAAAACAACTTAAAGAAAGGTTAACTGTACTCTTATGTGCCTTTGCGGACGGAGATGTAGAAAAACCTTTAGTTATTGGCAAAAGTTTAAAGCCGCGTTGCTTCAAAAATTTAAATGTATGGAGGCAAACATGGTGGTTGAAGGTTTAACCACAGTCAAGAAATGCATGGTGTGCGATACTCCAAGTTTATAACTGATGGTGATTCTAGTGTTTTTGCAAGCATAAAAGAAAAAGTTGTATATGGTTCAGAGTTTGCAAGGTAGAATGCACCAATCACGCGCTTAAAAAATAAAAAGTGACACGCACATAAATTTGGCAGGTAAGTAAGCACCTAATTTAAAATGCCATTTTATTACACCTTCTTTTTCTAAACATTGCTCTATGTTAACTTTATGTTAAATTCAGTCTAAACCAGAACGTGTTTGAGTACAGACTCACCCATATAACTGTATTTGAAGGGAGAAAATTTTTAACGCAAGACAAAATTAAAAAATTAACCAAAAGGGCCAACTTTCTTCATGTGTTTGGAAACCATACATTATGCAGAGAGGGCATATGCAATGATCTCGGGGATGCCTGCAAAGACCATATGAAAGACTTTCATTTATCATCATATAGAATTGGTACATTTCACTTATTGTCAAGTACCTACTACAAAATCTATTAACTTACCTTTAATTTTGTTTTTAATAGGAGCATTAAATTTGCTAATACGTAAAGTAAACTTACTAATTGAAAATGAAAATAATAATCAAGCAGAAAGACTGATGAACATTGTGTCAAGGTTTACTATGGGCAAGCGCCTTAATCTGATTCAAAGAGGTTCTTATGAGAGGCGAATTTTCTTTTCTGCCTTACAATATAATAAATCTCTGAAGTGGCACAGCAGTACGTGGAAGAATTTCACAAAGCACAGTCTAGGCCAACATTTCAAAATGTTCATCAGTAAACACATACATAGATCAAAGACAGCATCCTGTCGACGAAAACTCTTTACGTCTTCAGAAAAGAAAAGTAGCAAAGGTCATAAAGAGGATTATGGACAATGCGCTAGAGAAGCAGAAATTGATAAAGACTTGGAAGATTTTGTTCGACTAGAAAGTGAACGTAACATAACGTGATGAAATCCAAATACAATCTATGGGACAATTTGGCAATGACTTTTATGAACTACAAAGAAGAACCCGTCTAACCGCACCACTTTTCGGAAGCGTAATCAAAAGAAGACTTCACACTCCTTGCCATAATTTAGTGAAGTCTTGCCTTCATACCAAATACTTTTATTCTGAACGTGCAGAATTTGGGTACTCACACGAACCTGTGGCAATTAAATTCTTTGAACAGCTGACCAAGCTTAAAGTTGAACCATCTGGTCGTTGGGTTGATCTGCAATATGGGTTCCTTGGTGCATCTTCAGATGTTACTTAGAGATGATGCATTTTTTTCATTAGATGTACTTAAAATATAATTTTCAGAACTAATAAATGGTGAGGCCATTTTAGAAGTAAAATGTCTCAGTTCTGCTTCAAAATTAGGTGTTACATCAGTAGAAGACGCTATCACGAAATTAAAAAGTAAATGTTGCCTGGAGAAAGCCACTAATGGTATACAATTAAAACGAAATCATAATTATTATTATCAGGTAAATTCTGAAAATGTGGTTGCTATCGGAAATGTGTGTTATTTTATTGCATATATTTTAGGTTCTGGGACAGCTCAATATAACGCAGAGATCTAAATGCTTCTTTGTGTTATATATTAGTGATGATATACCGCTATTTGTTGAAGAAATTTTGCGGGATGTTCAATTTTGGAAAGAAAAAATGTTGCCGAATTTAGTAAAATTTTATAAGGAATGCATTGCTCCTGAAGTCGCCAGAAATAATATTGGAAGAAACATGAAATGCGTTGATCCACCTTACATTAGAGAGGCTATAGACGCGGTGCAGGAAAAGAAAAATAAAATGTCATGCCCTTCAACGTCATCTGTTTGAGTTTATACTTTTTCCAGAACCGTGTAAAGAAATTAACGAAAGAAATTTTTTTTATCAGTTTTCTGTGGGACGTATCTACCGCATAAAAAAAGACCTGGGTGTACTTGAAAATATGTAATTTCTAACTTATACTTGAAAAAAATATGTAATTTCTCATCAATTTTTATGTATAAAGAGACTTTATAAACAAAACAAATCAATGTTATTAAATGTTAACGCAATGAAACACTAACGTAACGATAAACAAAAAATTATTACATTTTGTTTTTACAAACTATAATGAGTGACTTACTGTTGAAACAGCAACAAACACCGTCATTATTGTTAATTGTTAACGAATTTGAAAGCCAAAATGGAATTTGTTGTCTCTTCAACAAGATAAAAAACTTTCCTATTCAGACAATAAAAATCTATACAATCAACAATTTTGTAATAATTTCATTTTAATATCAATGTTACAGTACCGTTTCTTGGCTTCGAGGAAAATTGAAACGAAACTCAGTAAATGCAATCGAAAGTTTATCCATTCTTGTCAGAAATAGTGCATATAATAGAAAATTTCTACAACGTCACTTAAGACCTTTTTGCATACAGCCCTTCAATTACCTGTTTGTTATGTATTATTGTTTAATTACATTATATTCTTTTGAAATAAAAAAAAGTTATGTCAACGTGAAAGTTGTTTATCCTACGCAAGTGACAGCAAATCTGTCAGTGCTGGTTGCTTAGATATAAGAAATGGGCCTACCTGAATGTAATTTTTGTCATGTTGTGCTCTTAGACAAACTGTTTAAATGTTAAACAGAATCTACTTAGACCATTTTTGTTGCGATTTGCACAATGCTTCAATAGAAAGCATTGTTCCAATATCAATTCTGGACGCCTTTTTTTCATCAACCTGTATTCAACGATACTACAAATATTGCTCCATTTATATTTTGCCGCGAAATTTCGACGGGCCTCTCAATCTGGAACGCCATCTCATTGATAATGGCCACACTTTGGACAACCTTGGGGACCTACCTTTTTTAACCTAAAAAGCCAAACTTTAGTTTTTAATCTTTGACTGCGTTGTTATAAGATATAAGATCTTTAAAGGCTCGAATGTAGTTTACAAATAATCTAACCTGGGTCACAACGAAGTTTCAGGGAAAAACACGTGATTTTTTTTAAAAATTAGTGTTTTCTGAAATACATGTTTTATAATAAATCGGCATTATTTCTCAACTAAAACTAGTTTATGACCGACTTACAACCTACTTCTATCTACATTCTATTTAAATTCCGCTGTAATTTTAACAATTAAGTGCGATAATCGCTAAACATCGGAACCACTTTTGTTGCTAATTTCGCCCAAATAGGCCCCTCTTAATGGAAGAATGGCTTCAAGCTTTAAATCAAAAAACGCAGGCACAAAAAAGAAACATTTTGCTTTTTTGAAATAATGCAGCCTGCCGCCCTCATTTACAATTTTCTAATATACGACTAGTCTAACCCAACCCATGGACCAGGGTCTGATTCAGAATATGAAAAAAAATTGATTCATTCTCTTTACTTTCTTCAAATCTATGTAAAATTAATCCTCATATTAGTTTATTTTTACTCCGGCATTGTTTTTGGATACCTAATTTCACTTACAAGCTTAGATGTTGTCCTTTTTGGATATTTAAAAATGAGTGTCTTGAATTGGATAATATTGTTATTTCTTCTTTGGAAAAATTTTTGAATATTGAATTTACAATAAGATCTTGGACTCAAGCCAAATTACCAATCCGTTTTGGTGGATTAGGTATAAGGTCTATAATTGATATTTCCTCGCCTGCCTTTTGTCTTCTATATTTTCTAATTCTGAACTTATTATGTCCATTCTACCTTCTAGTTTTTCTAATTTTGAAATTACATCCCTTAACGAGGCTGTTAGCTTATTGGAAGGAAATTTCTAATTCGTCTTTACTTCCAACAGAGCTTTCTATTCAAAGAAATTGGGACTTACCTATCTGTGACAAAATATTCCAAAATTTATTATCTTCCTCAAATATCACACAAAAAGCTATCTTATTAGCTGGATCTGAACTTGAATCTGGAGCTTGGCCTGAAGCTCTTCCATCTTGTAAATTAGGTACCTACTCTTTTAGAAAAAAACTTTTTACAAATTGCAATTTCACTTACAAGATTGGGCATCAATTTCTGTCATCCTCATATCTGCTCGTGCGGTTCTTCTGTAGACTCGTTGGGTCATCATGGTTTATCGTGCATTAAAAGTGCTGGTAGACTCTCTCGTCACAACTGTATTAATGACATTATTAAACGTGCTTTCTCTTCTGCCAACATCCCTTGCATCCTTGAACCTAATGGTATTCTGAGGGATGATGTCAAACGTCCAGATGGTATTACAGTTATTCCATGGAAAGTAGGTAAATCTTTAGTTTGGGATTTTACTTGTACGGATACACTTGACCCTTCTCATTTGACTGATTCTTCATTTTCTGCAAGATCTGCTGCACACTTGGCAGAAAATCTTAAGAAAAAAAATATAAGGCAATTTCTGATGATTATTTTTTCGTCGCCTTCGCTGTGGAAACTTTGGGTCCTTGGAGTGCTGATGCCCTTTCTCTCCTTGAAGATTGGGGAGGTGTATTGTTCAAGCAACGGGAATTCCTCAAGCCAAAACATATTTGAAGCAACGAATAAGTTTGACTATACAGAGAGGCAACGTTGCTAGTGTTCTTGGTACAGCCCCGCTTTCTTCTTCTCTTAATGAGTTATTTTATTTATTCTAGTTATTACTTATGTTATGTTATTTTATGTTATCGTTAAGCAAATGTACCTAAATCGAACAATACTTTATTTTAAATTTACCAATATTACAAATATGCTCGTTAACCTCATTAACTCGATATCGAAAACATTACATTTATTGAATATGAAAATGAATTACAAAAAATTTGTACTAAAGGGTTTTCCAATAAGAGGTGTTATTTTGAATAGCCCGTTATTTCGGTAGATGTAACTTTTGGAGCTGTAATTTTTTGACATTTGACAAGTAGAAACTACGCCATTAATAAAAATGGAACGATACACGCTTCAACAACGCATTGAAATTATTAAAATTCACTATAAAAATGGTGAAAATTTGGCAGAGACGGTTCGTAAAACTCGAACATTTTTGGGTCGTCGTGAAGCACCTTGTCGGACCGCAATACAGAAATTGGTGGAAAAATTCGAGCTGTTGGGACAAGTTAGTGATGTGAAGAATAAAACCCGTGCACGTCGCTCAAGAACAGCCGAGAATATTGCTGCTGTAGCCGAAAGTGTTGAAGAAAACCCAGGTTTGTCCATTCCTCGTCGTTCTTTGGAATTAGACATTCCAAAAACGTCATTACACCGTATTTTGCATAAAGATTTGGGTCTTAAGGCTTATAAAGTTCAGTTAACACAAGAACTCAAGCCGGCCGATCATCAACAACGTCGTATCTTTGCCGATTGGGTCCTTGAAATGCATGAAAATGATCCGGAATTCCATCGAAAAATCATCTTGAGTGATGAGGCCCATTTCCACCTGGATGGCTTCGTCAACAAGCAAAATCGGCCGGCTTGAGTTCTTGTGTTAACTGAACTTTATAAGCCTTAAGACCCAAATCTTTATGCAAAATACGGTGTAATGACGTTTTTGGAATGTCTAATTCCAAAGAACGACGAGGAATGGACAAACCTGGGTTTTCTTCAACACTTTCGGCTACAGCAGCAATATTCTCGGCTGTTCTTGAGCGACGTGCACGGGTTTTATTCTTCACATCACTAACTTGTCCCAACAGCTCGAATTTTTCCACCAATTTCTGTATTGCGGTCCGACAAGGTGCTTCACGACGACCCAAAAATGTTCGAGTTTTACGAACCGTCTCTGCCAAATTTTCACCATTTTTATAGTGAATTTTAATAATTTCAATGCGTTGTTGAAGCGTGTATCGTTCCATTTTTATTAATGGCGTAGTTTCTACTTGTCAAATGTCAAAAAATTACAGTTCCAAAAGTTACATCTACCGAAATAACGGGCTATTCAAAATAACACCTCTTATTGGAAAACCCTTTACAATCGCTATGTGCAAACATGACAGCCTGCACCTCTGTGCCCGAAATTTCCAAAAAAATATCCGTCTTGGATGCTATTCATTGGATTTCAGCTGGTACCAGATCTCTTAAAAAGAACTGTGTAATAAAATGCTTCGGGCATGCAGGATTTAATTTTAAGGACGATATTGAGGAAGAAATAAATGAAAACTGCACACAGGATATGGAAAGGATACAAGAGTTAATGGAAGAACTCGGCGAAAACTCAGTCAGACCAGAAGATTACGTAAAGATTGTTGAGTAAGCTACAACTGAAGGAGGCTATCAGAGTTTAGAAGACCTTATGGAAGAAGCTATGCAGGACGATCAGAGAGAAGATGAAACTGAAGGAACAGGTTTAGGTATGGATTGTCTGGACTCAAAATTATAATAATTATTTTATATTTACAAATATTGCAAGCATTTATTTATTTAATATTGTTATATAGATTTCATTATTTCAGCTGTGGAAGTTGAAGAATGTTAAAAAATAGTTATCTCTGTAGAAGCATTGAAAAAGCTGACAGCATTGGAACATTATTCAGACCGTATAAATTGTGGTGAAATGAAGAAAAAGCTATTAGAATGTCGCACTGCACTTGAAAAGAATGTTAAAGCGACTTGTACTAATAAAAAGCAAAAAACTCTGCAAGAGTTGTGGAGAAATATATCTTGTACCGCATTTACACATTCGCACGAATGACAAATCGAATGTGAAGTCGGTTCGCTCGTCATTCGCCTTGTCACTCGCCTTGCCGCTCGTGGCGCTCGCTCCTGAAGTGGTTTTTGGGGACGAGTCAAAGGATTGTGTCGGCGACTACAACGAGGCGAATCACAAACGCGAATATGTAAATGCGGCATTGAATTCCTGTAATTTGTGTTTTTCAATTACATACATTTTCCGGCTTAGACAGTTTCATTTTCCGTCTTAGACAAGTTACTGGATAAGCCGGAACTTTTTCAACTCCAAGCGGTTCCGTCTTATACAGGTTTGACTGTGTTTAGTCGCCCCAACAAGTCTAGGGAAAAATTTAGGGAATTCTTTAAAAATTTACTAGGGAAATTCAAATTTTGAAGCTGATGATTCGATAGTCTCGCGCATCAAGTACATTAATTATATGGTCTGTGATCAAGTAGCATGTTCGCGATAGAGTTGTTAACTTGTCGAATGTTATAATAAATTAATACACAATATTTGATGAATTACTAATTAAATTAGTTACAATTGCACCGGAGAAATGTCAGATTACGAAGAAGAAGACAATTGCCGTTTTGGAACACCTTTGGAACCATATCAAGAAGGTATGTGTAGAGGTTATGTTAAATTTACAACTAATTATTATTACAGCTATCAAAGTATATATGGTTGTACAAAGATTATGTGATTATTAGAAGAGTGTTATATAAAACAAAGGGAGACAAATAAATTCAAAACAAGTACCTACGCTCACCTCTCTTAGTCAAGATCTTAGTGTTTATTTTAATGATTTGCTGTTCTAACATATGAAATGAATACTTTAAAGATTGTTGAAAATCATACAATTCCACTTAATACAAGTCGAGTTGTTAAAATTTACAATCTCGATACCTAGCAAGTACTCGGGTAGGTGTTAGGATTGAATACCGTCAGATCGTAAATTTTGACAACTCGATTCGTGTGTAGTCAAACTGAACTTTAAGAATTTCACCACTAAAGTATTCTGTAATAGAATTATGTGCCAATATCGACACTAAAAGTTGATTGTAGAACTGAGCAGCACGATATTCACGTTTACGAAAACTATACCCAATATGTTTGAAACATTTCTACAAGTAGGTGCTCATCTAAGTAGATAAAGGGACAAATATCTAATATTGCATTTTTAGAAGTTCTCTGAAGCAAAATTAGCTTGAAATGTGCTTATCCCTGATCCCTTGCATGTTTTTTGTATCATGCTTGCCCTGTGTTGCCTGTGCGGTTTATGTTCCAATGTATGCTAGGCGTTAAATAAATACTACCTGTATACATATTTGGTTCAAATTATAATCAACAAAATAATTAATGTAGCCAATTTTTTGTTTTACATATTTTGTTAAATTTACTACATACATCTTCTTTTGTTATTGCAGATGCATTTCCAAAAAGACGACCAATACCGATTGAAGACCAAGTTGCTAAAGATGCTCAAGGTCGCCGTAGATTTCATGGTGCATTTACAGGCGGATTTTCAGCAGGTTTCTTTAATACAGTGGGATCTTTGGAAGGCTGGTCACCTGCTGAATTTAAGAGTTCAAGAAATGAAAAATCAGCAAGAACTCGGCAAGCCCCACAAGATTTTATGGATGATGAAGACCTAGGAGAATTTGGTATAGCACCACAATCTGTAAAAGCAACCAACGATTATGCTACTTCTAAAAAAAGAAAAACACAAGTAATTATACATACAGTCAACTCTGTAACACCAAACTCTCCTTAAGTTGGGCAATTTAAATGGCAGTAGGATTAACATTATATTTTACATGAAAATGAGGCCCGCTGACTCGAAATTTGTAACTAAAACATTTAATACGTCCATGAGATAAAACAATACTTTTCTTTAACTCGAACAATCTTTAACTCATAACAAATATGGCTGGCCAGTGACTGTTTGAGTTATGGAGAGTTGACTGTATAAAAAAATACTCTTTTTATTAATTTTTTTGTCTATGTAACTTTTATATGTCAAAACTTTTTGCAAATTAGCGTTTTGAACCCACAGTGGGGTTTATGTGACCCTAAGCGTTAATGTTTTTGCAATAAAATTTTAATAAAGAGTAATATCTTAATTTCGATTTAGCTAATCTTATTTGAAGAGTTCAAGGAAAAAACAGGCTAAGTCCAAAAAAAAGTTTTCCGGACACTTTTCTGCTTTGCAAGAAAGTAACCGTGCAAACAGATCAATTATTTTTTTGAATTGTCTTTCACATGGTTAAACATCCACATGGAGTTCTTACAAATGATTTTGCTTCAAAATTCAACTAATTCAACACTTTCAAACTTTAAAAATGCCATAACTCAAAATGATGTAAATGTGACTTAGCCTGTTTTTCCCCGAACCCTTCATTTCATCAGACAAATTTTGTTGTTATTTATACTTAAGATATTATTATTTACTATGACCCCACTGTGCACTTTGTGTTACACATACTATGATTTCTTGATAGTGATTGTGTCTCTTGCGGAATCAAGGTATATTCATTCTAATTATAAAGAACGGTAGATTCCTAATTTTTACGGATTTATATATAACAAAACCAGGTGATTTACTGAAACTTGAAAAGATATATATACTATACAGGCTGTTTTCTAAGTATGTGTAGAATATTCATTGGCACATCCCTTGGCTTAATTTAAAACAAAAAGCGTCTATCAACCATACTTAGTGTCCCATGCATAAAATGTTCTAATAAGAAATTGAATAGGGATTGTAAATTTCATTCCCTTATAAGAATACAAGTGGATGAAGAAAATATTCTTAAGTAGCCTTCCTTTGTCTAAATTTGAGATTGAAATTGAACCGGTTATTTGAGAAACCCCACAAGTCAATTGACCTTAACTTTTGGCAAATTAGAAAAAACTGTTTTAGTGCAGTCCAAATCGTTTACTTCCGATTCAATTAAAAGCAAAATTTTCAGTCCATTTTTGAAAAGGCATATTAAGATACAAGTTTATATGAAAACGTAGCCTTAATTTGTACCTTGGATTCACTTCCTGCCTTTCTACACTTACTTAGGAAACACCCTGTATAAATGGTAGTTTTTATGCAGGAGCTCATTTTCTGGGATACTTTTATTTCAATCTGGCTGCGATATGTACCCAACGAAAATGGCTGCCGTGATCTTATAAATGTCAAAGGTGTTGACATTGAGTTGGTATTCTGATTGTTTTGTCTTCTGTGACAAAACTATAGAATAATAAAATGAAAACAACCTCTGTACACCTAATATAATAAAAAAGCACTATACCCATTTATTTTGAACTCGAACCGGTTTAATAATATATGTACAGTCAAACTTGCATAAGGTGGAATTGCGTCATACCCCGTTTTAGCCAGGTTTTCTGTTTAAGTGGCGATCTGTCTAAGACGATTCGTAAATCAGGGCTGAAAAAAAGCTCTGTCATAACCAGGATTCCGGCTTGTTCATTGTCGGGCTTGATTGTAGCTTGAAATTAAAATTATCTTTTTTAATAATCATAAATAATTTGTTTTTAGGCTCATTCAGAAGGACCCATTCCAGGACAACCAGTTCTTCAAACATTACTGGAGTGTGGAAATGAAACAGTGGGGTATTTTTTACTAAAAAATATGAATGTAAAAAGAAGGAAAAAAATTATGGTAACAGCCAAATGTGAAACTGGTGAAAAAGTGTACGGATGTGAAATGCCAAACAGTTTGGAAATTGAGGAAGTTCCAGTTGAATCACAATATACAGTTCCAGATATTTATAAACAATATCTATCAACTCCAAAAAGTAATACTTGCGGTTTGGGATACAGTGGTTTGTTACAAACACATATTAATTTATTTCAACCATCGCATTTAACGGTACTAGAGAAAAATAAAAAATTATCAATATCAGGACAAGCCTTTGGAGTAGGGGCTTTTGAAGATGATGATGAAGATATTTATGTTAAAGATGATATGAGTAAATATGATTATGAAATGACTTCAGAACCAACCAAAGCTGTCAACAAGAATCAAAAAGACGTTCATGTTATTCTAGATTATTTTGTACCTGCCAAACACAATTTTATTTGTTTTGAAAATTTTCCACTTCCTGTAATACCAAATAGTTTTACTGGTAAGCACAATATTCGGAAATCAAGATTTGAACCTGTACCCCAAGATAATGAAAATGTTCGAAGAAAGCATATGAATCCAGACATAAGGTCAAAATATTTAGGAGAAGAAACTGATAGCGTTAAACAAAACATACAGAATAATAGTGAACAATTAGTTAAACAGGATAACGACAATGTCACTAATGATCATTCTGTAAAAACTTTAAATAATATGATAAGGCATTCCAATCTAGAGTTAATTACTGGAAATCTTCTATGTGATCGCTTTGTATCAGCTTCAACAAGTAGCGATCACACCAATATTTTGGAACCAGTTAAGTCAACGGAAACCATTCATGGTAGTCAAGAAATGAGAGATGCTGCCAGAATGAAAATGTTTGGTGCATTGACCAGAATAAATTTAACTTGGCAGCCTTGTTCATTATTATGCAAAAGGTTCAACGTTCCTGAACCACATTTTTGGTAAATATTCTGTTACTACTGAATCTATACAAACTACGTCGAATATTTTAAATGTTTAGCATATTACTTTTAAAAAATTAATGCATGAACATAGGCTTTCACAAGGATCTTGTCCTATTTTTAATTTCTGTATGATTTATATTTGTCCTCGATGCTGATAAAAGTAGGATTTCTATAAATATTGTTGTTTATTTTGTTCTTCATTGTAAATTATTGTTTTTTTTTGTTTCAGTGATGATTCACATAAAACTAAAACTAGAACTAAAAATCTAATATTTGAGTACCAGAAGCATGCTGATGATACGTTAGTAAATATCCCTGGCCTTCAAACTTTTGTAACCACAAATACTTCTAATATACCACCACCAGATGTACCAATCAAGTTAACAACAATTATTGGTGAAGAGAATCCTGATTCAGACTGTGTTACCAACAATACAAATTTGAGTCTTGAAAATAATTCATCTGATAATGCAAATAAGGATGTTACAGAGAATGCTACACAGAGTACGGATAAAGTCAATGTTGATCGTAATTTAGATTTATTTAAAGCTGTTTTCTTGAGCAGTAGTGAATCAGAGAGTGAAGATGTAGAAGAAAATGATAATAACAGAAATGAAATGATGAAAAATTCTATATTGAATGATCAGCTAATTCCTACAATTAAACCTATCAAAGAAGGTCTTCTCTCTAATTTATCTTTTTCTTCAACATTTACATTTAGTGATAAAATAACAGATTCTAAAGATATTCGTGAAAATGACCACAGCAGTGTGAACTGTAATGTTAGTGAAAATTCATCAAGTGTTCAAGTGGATAGTGATACATACGGTCCCAAATTGCCAGAGAAAAAAATTGCAATCGTAAAAACTACTGCAAGTGAAATTGCAGAACAGCATGATGAATGGGTTGAAAAAGCTTTAAAAAAGACTCACAAACATAAAGACAAAAAAGAAAAGAAAAAAGAAAAACATAAACGTAGTAAACACAAACATAAAGATAAAAGAAAATGAAAGTTTTACAGTTTTTAATTGATTTTTACAAATATGTTGTCTCCCAAACTAGTTGCACGAACTCCTTAACAGATTCTGAATATGAAATGTAAATGTATGAAAAAATACATAATTTACCTTTTAACATAATTTTTTGAAATACAGGAAAATTAATTATTTTAATCCTGATTGAACAAATTACTAATAAATGAAGGATAATGTGTTAAAATTGCTCAAGTGCACTTTTAGGTCAAAATGACAAACATCTTACTGCTGCTGTGTAATGATCGAGAAAAAAATCAATGTGAACAAAAGTTGGTTACTGCTAAAACCGCCCAAGTTTTGATAAGAAAAAAACTAAAAGAAGAACGCCGAAACCTAAATCACTGAAAATTTTATTGGACGACAAAATCAGTCTCTTACTATGAAAATATTTTGAAATCTGATTATGTTTTAACATTTGGTATTCTATATTTTCCAAAAATAAAGAAAAAAGAAATATTTATTCATGGTGTTTTATTATTTTTCACTCAATTTCTGACTTGAAAAGTTGTAAACTTAGCTGTTGTTAATTTTAATTTCAAACTTCCTTCTCTTATAGTAGATGGTGCAGTGTAGTATAATTGCGAATAAAATAGTCTACCTACATGGCTTAGTGAAAAGTTTCATTAAGATCGTGACGCTTCGCATCTTGGCTCACTATCATAGCTCTATGTGTTAATGAATCTCTTTTCACCTCAGTATGTGGAGTTCATATTTAACTTAAAGGTTAAAAATAATTTTTAAAATTGCTTATATCTTGAAAGTAACTTTTTGTCATTTGAACGGTTTCAGTTCTAATTCCAAAAGTAATAGCTATTATGTGAAAGGCAAATACAATAGTTTATCTATGGTTTTTTAAAACTGCAAATCTGTTAATGTGTCTATTCACTGACCGATCAGAACAATTTGATTTCTGCTTTATAATTTAACCAATAATATTATAACCAAGCAATCTGGAAGTTTTTAGTATCTCTGCCTATTTAACTAGACGGTAGGCAATTGCCTACGGCGACAAAATTTAGGGGCAGCAAATTAACTCTGAAAATAGTAAGTAAACTTTTTCCAATATCAGTTGGGGCCATGTTAGAGATAAGAAATAAGTGATTTTACGCTAGTCATCGTAACAAAAGATTGAAATGTAGCTTGCTCAGGTAGAACCGAGAACAGCACCGGACTTACAATCGGTAACTTCAAAATATTGGCTAACAGGTAAAGTTACGAATTTAAACGGAACGAACTAAACGTTCAGTTTTGTATAGTACAAATATAAAATTTTAAATAATTTTGTACAAATTTTCGAGTATCCAAATTTTTACCTGAATGCGTACCGTAACAATTCACACCTAAATAACAGTTTTATTACTTTAAGCCGTGATAAATACTTTAACGACATCGCCCCAACTGATATTGGAAAAAGTACACTAGTTTTAGTTTGTAAGTTCATTGTCGTTAGGTCGTTACAAATATAGACTTTTTTCGAAGCTTGGGGCAGCATTTTTTGGGTTTGCCTGCGGCGGTATTATAGAGTTGTTTGTAGCAATCTATTTCGTAGTTGACACCACGCTACACTTCATTCCTCCAGTGGATCTTTCTCGCGTAAAATTTGTAAGCTTTTTTCGAAATAAAAAGAGCTTCTGATAAATTTTTCGTTGTAACTGCTTCTGATTATTTATGCTTGTATATTCGAGTTCGAACATATTCAGTTTCAACGTTTAAATAAATTGTCCGATAGGAATGATACAATAGTAGCAAGGTCAGAATGCAAGAAATTTTTTTGTACGTAGTATATCAAAACTTTACTACGTAAAACGAAACTGTTAAATATATTTGAGAAGCTACGTAAAGCAAAACTACGTAAAGCGTGTTGTAACAAAGAGTAGGTATTCATAAACATAGAGATGACACTCTGAGTTAAGTTAAAGTGCGCCGACTCGCTGGTTAAATAATTTTTCTTTTGTCTGTATCAGCTGACACCATTTAGTCGACTCGTCAAATATTGCCTTAAGGTATAATGCCACGTTGTGTGCGTTTTAATTCTCGTGCTTTGCTCTCGTTTGAGGTTTTATGATGGGTTGACCGAAAGCAAAAACAGATTGTGCAGTTTCCAACTGTGACACAAAATATTTCAAGTATATAAAACGGAAAATTGCAGATTGCAGAGCCAATTTCCATTTTGGGGGAGAGGCGTTTTTTTAGTCAGTAAGAATTTGACACAACTTGTTCGGTGGACCGACAGGAGCCTATGATAAGTTTTTCCGCCCTCGACAACGAAAAAAAAAACAATTATTTAAATGTAAAAACAGGTTTTACTTAAAATTGTTTAAATGAAACTTTTGTATACGACTTTTAAACTTAAAAACTGTTTATAATCTAAAATTAAATATTTTACATTATCAAATAAAATATGACTACCCATTTTTAACCCCTTTATTAAAGTAAAATAACTACGCCACTGATAAGTTCGTTATCGGGCAGTTTGACTGTGTTCCAATTATAACTTAACTTTTATGTTACATTTTTTTGTTGACTTTTCTATAAGAATCCTTCGATTAAAGGCAGTGTAGTTACGATTTTATTACCTAAGTTGCATTGGAGCATTGACTATAGCAGGAAAAAATTGATCGTAAATAGAAATTTAAAAACGTAATATGCCCTCGTGTCTCACTCGCGCTATTAATACCTTCATCTGCAAACTCCAAAAAATTACCAGCGATAATAAATTATAAGTGAATATTTTTGCCAAATTATATTGATTTTTGGAAAATTTTCAACGGTGATTTGGAACAGACTTAACGAATATCCATAAAAGAGAATAGGCTGATGCCCTGACGTCATTAGAAAGATTTACTATTGTTGGGTTTCCACGAAATTTAAAAAGGGGTAGGGTACTGGCACTTTTGCATGGCAACCAGGCAATAAATTTCAAATTTCTAGAAAAGTTGATCTTTTTAGGTCGAACAAAAATTATAACTTCGTACCTATATATATCGAATTTTGTTAAGGGCTCTCAGATGAAACGGCACGGGACGGTTTTGACGGTTATGATTTGAGTGATTATTCGAGAACAATTTTCTTACTTAACAGGTAAATACGGTTCGAGGGGACAACCGACCAGAATTGCAAAGTCGAAGGCCCATGTGCATAAAACGTAATTAAATCGCCGGATTAGAGCTTACTCACAAGTAATGACTAAATAGAGCCATATGCAAAAAGAATGAACTAGGACTTACTAACTAGTTGAGCAAAACGTTTGGCAACTGAGCATTTTCAATGGATTTCAGTACCTGACTAGACCTTGCACCGACTTTCTTGGAATTTATTTTGAGTGATTTCGAGTATTGCATTGTTCATTTTTAGCTACGTTGTTTCCAAATCATCCCCTGTTGATATTGAAATAGTTTAAAATTTTGAGAATTCTCACAAATCCGCATTTCTTTTTAATTGAAAGTTTACTATGAAATTAAAAAGGTAAGTTGAGTAAATCAAATTTGAACAATAAATTGTTATATTAATTTGATATTTGTAGTACATAAAGTGGCAGCGGGTAGGGTAGTCTTCACTTGAGACCCCGCAAAAATCCGCGACTTTTATCTTTATAGATCGATAGTACATTCAAATCTAAGCATTACAGTGCAAAAATTAATGTGGGCCGACACGTAATAAGGCTACAATAATAATTATGTACTTTTTTCTACAAACGTCAAAAAAAGACGACATTTACGCATCGCTATCGATGCTCAAAGTGCACTATTTTTTAACCGTTAAAAAATATTTCACTTTGCGCACATGTGCGCAAAGTGGAAATTTCGTCCAATCAAAATCCATCTTTTTAACGAAAAAATTGTTTCGTACGGACAAAATTTCAAAATAAATTTTTTTTTGACGTAGAAAAAACTTTGTTTGTATTTCGTGGCAAACTTCGTGTTTTATGGCGCGTTCGACTGTCATTTTCTGCCTCGACCTGACGGTCTCGGCCCAAATTGACTTCTCACGCGCCATTAAAAAAACACTCATTTTGCGCACTTAATACAAAAATAACTATTGTTAAAAAAAAAAACGTTTCGTTGTTTCATATTGAACAAATTTTAAATTCTCCGACACGAGGATGGATTTCAAGCGCCAGGTTTTAAGGCTGGTTGTAAATTTATTGCAAAAAAATCAACACGTGTTGAAAGACCTTTTAGTTCGATAAATATTTTCTCTACGACTGTTTTAGAATACATGCATTCTGCTATCATTTTTGAACATTGAATAGGGCTATTCTTTACACCTGTTACGGAACATTCGTATCATTACGTGTTATGGAATGACTACCACCAGCGCCCTCGATTGTAACTATTTTTTTTTTAATCGAAGGAGGTGGAAAAAAAAATTATTTTGAGATTTGTTTTTTTTCAATTTGTCAAAACTCGATTTAAAAAATCGCGTCACACGATTTAAGCAAACTGAACTGTCCTGTGCCTTTTTGGTAATTATCTCTGTTTAAATATACTTTTTGTGCAAAGTGTAAGTGTAGATAATATAATTTAATAAATTAATGATTTAAGTTTAAAAACAATATCTTTCAACAAAGTTAACTAAATAAATGCAGAAAATGAAAATGAAGAGTTGCTATTAATTGTTTCTTTATTATTTCGGTTGTTTTAATTGTCGGCATCATGGCCCATGCAGAAAAAATTTATTATATTTAATGAACATTCAAGATATAAAATACTTAGAAAATTCAGTATTAATTAGTGTACCTGACGCCAAAATAAAGGTTTCTAGAAAATTCACCAGCAATGCAGAATTTTATAACATTTAAAAAATGTGCAGATTTAAGGCCCCCAAACATTACAACAGACAATTTTTTTGTAAATTTTCAAAAAGGTCGCTGCACCAAACAAGTCATGGGTATAAATAAATTAGGTAATATGGCTCAACAAGTGGTTATCTTGTTGCAACTACTAAATCCAAAGTCTTACACCGGCCACTGCTTTAGACGGACATCTGCCACCATGTTGATAGATGCTGGGGCCAATATAGAAACTTTAAAAAGTCATGGTGGATGGAAATCTATTGAAGTGACCGAAGGCTATATCGACAATTCCATTCTAAATTGCTTAAATGTTGCCAATAAAATATTAGAATATTTAGATATCGAACCTACACCAGTAAGTTCCATACAGAATTCTACAATGTTGCCATCACATTTTTATGTGGCAAAAATTTAACCGTTGCCAAAATATTACTATTAATTTAGTAAGTAAAAAAGAAAATATATAAATAGAGAATTATTGTATTGTATTGTATTATTGTATTGTTATTATTTTTTTAAAATTATTATTATTATTACTTTTTATTTTCACATACAGTCGTAGAGAAAGTATAGTCTGTAACACGTTTGGAATGGCTATTCCACACTCGTGGACCGCAACCCTCGCCTTCGATCGGGTGCCAAACTTCCATTCGTGTGGAATATGCCTCATTCTAAACTTGTTACAGAATATACTATTTCTTTTGCAAATTACAGTCAAGAATTCTATTGTGGACATTTTCTAAGTATTTTGGAGAATTTATGTCACATTTTCAAAGAAATACCGGTTAACTTGTCACTTGGACTGTTCTTTGTCGGCATTATGTTATATGTAGTAGGTACTAGACATGTATTTACTTTAGTTTTGAATGTGGAGTAAGCAGTAATGGCTCCAGTTCGAAGTTCATTAAATCTAAATTTTCGAACAAAAGCAAGGGCGATATTCGAAAAGCGGCGTAACAATTTAAGACTTAAAAATTCGGTGGCGACAATTTTGAAAAAACAGGAAGTTTGGTTAAAAAACGGCGATGATTCACGAGTTAAAATTACGTGGAGGCTTTAAAAACGGTGCGCACTTTAACACCTTTAAAAACTTACCTGCTCCGGATTATTTATCACATTTGGGAATACATTTTGAGGAGAAAAATGTTCAGATTGCACTAAATAAGCGACAATCTCTAATCACAATTTTTTTTAATTTGTAAAAGCCATTGATGTAATATGTACCGGGTGTCCAAAACCACCCGTACACCTCTTTCAGAATCTAGAATATTGAGGAAAATTGAAAATTCAAGGTTAATTAGTAATAAATCGATCCTGCCCGTTTCGATTGGAAATATTTTCAACTTCCTGCTCCCACCGGAAGTGACCGATTTAGACCGGAAGGCAGCTTTTTAAATGATGTGCTATATATTTTTTCATGGATTCGGGTTCTATGCGCAAAAATTAGAATCTTTTTTCGAAAAAAAAATTTTTTTTTCGTTCGATTTGGTTGGCAATACTACTAATATGCCTATCAAAACTACATCATATCGAAGTTCAAGAGGTCTAGAAAGGCCCCTAAAATAAGAATCACTTTCAGGATAAAGCAATATCTGAATTTTGTTTATCAAATTACACATTAGTTTTGGAAATAAAAAAGTTTTTCCTCGTTTTCAGTTCATGTGTGGACACACTGTATACTTTTTAATGCATTTGTGTAAAAATTACACCAAAAACAAGCTATAATCGTAAGTAATCGTGCTTCGGCGCATTATAAACATGCGTTACAATTATTACAATGATATGAAAATTTGACAAAGTTACCAATATCTACATTTATTATGCTGATATGTATTATGTAGGTTGACCGGAAATATATTCTAATAATAAAAATGAATGGAATGATTAAAGTACAATACGTAATTAATTTTGAACTATTTTATTTAAAGCAGAAAAAGTTTAACTGAATGTTGTTTATTATCAAATGCTTGCTACAAACGGTTACAAACTGCAATAAAAACGAAAGATAAAATTATGCTAGAGTAAGGAAGTCTGTAATAACAAAATGTGCATTATATTTATAGTTTCATGTTTACACCGTTTTAAAACTGATAAACGAATGTAACACATTACATATTACGTTTGTTTTTAAACATTATTAAAATATTACATTTTCAATACAGTAAGACTCCGTTAATACGTTCCAATAAGTTTCAGCGCTAAACGAAACTGCGTTAAACGAGGTCACTTCCGATCATAAATCAACTGTGATGCAACAAACATGCGTTCGTACTGTAATGATATCAAACGCCCCCGCGATACTACAAGGGAGTATCAAAGCAACAAAATCGTGTGCGATTTCGGGGAATGCTAATATCGCGTGCGATTTGGGAAATCCCAATACTATTTAACTACTACTACTATTTAACGCAATACGCCATGTCGAGTACCATTCCACCAGGTTATCAGCTACGCGCTGAAGGCGACGTGTGACAAATTCTGGTTCGGAGCCGCGAGAAAGGAAAGCGGTGTCGTCAGCGTACTGCGCTAAAATAGCTTCATGCGGAATCGGAGGAAACCGCGTAATACTGAAACAGCGTGAAGCGAAGCAGCGTTAAACGGGGTCTTACTGTATTAATATTTTCCACTATTTTTCAGTATTGTATTATTATTTTGTAAACCACAGTAAAAAGGAAATTTTTGTTCTTGCTCAGTATTCCTTCGTTAGGTATATGTCAAGTTTTCGACCGTCATTTGAAATAGACGGATACTTTTTACGATTTATTACTTTTGAATTGCTACATTTTGCTAGATAATGTTAAATGTGTTTACGCACTATGCGATTTTTAGAATTGAAATAATCTAAATGAGTTTTTTTACCATTATCTTATAAGCAATAATCTTATTTGTGGATTTGAGTTCGATGAAGTATTCAGCTACATTGAAATTAAATTATTAAATAAATCATGTGCAGATAATGAAAATGCTGTTGATATAATCGAATTGACTTGATCCATGAACATGTTTTATAACTTCTTTACACTTATGAACGGATTATAATAAAAACTTTTGTGTAACAACAAATTGTGAAAATAATTTAATATTTTGAATTTTGATTATTTTCAAAATTCTCTATTTAATATTTGATCCAAGCAAATTAGACAAAAAAATCCAAATAGAAGAAATACTTTACATACTTTTCAATTTTTGATTATGAACTCACAGTAGGGTTAGAAATAAAGGATAAAAAAGTTTCCATAGTCGCTTTTTTATTTATAGTGAAACTCGGTTATAACGAGATCTCTGGGACAGTCAGTTTCTGCTCGTTATATCCGTTAAACGCAATATTTGATAAAGATCATAAAATTAAAGACAACACAAATTTTTTAGAAATATACTTAGAAATACAGTAGAACCTCGATTATCTCGGGCAGCCAAGACCGATCCTTTGCCGTATAATTAAATACAAGACTAATCCAAAGAACTCATTTTTCATTTTTAAATAATTTATTTAGTCAAATAACCTATTTTCCAGTTTATCCGAAACTAAGCAGCCACTCTTCCCAGTTTGAAAAATAAACGAACTTAAAACTTTTATTTCCACTGACTCTTGGATGTTTATATTTTTTACACAGAACACATAATTATGGATTCCCCCGAGACTAACTGTTGCGGCGCGGTTCGCTGGTCCCATGCGCGCCAGCTCTGGCCAGCCACGGATAATCCGCCCACGAAAGATCAATGTTAATTGCCGAACGGAAAATCCCTCGTCCGAATTAACCGCGCACGGATAATCGAGGTTCTACTGTACATTCAAGAAGTAACTAAATAAATTGGACGCAAGAATTCGGTTACCCTATTGCTTGTTGTAATTTATGACGCCTGACATGACAAGACCAAAGGATTTTTAGAATGAAACCTTTTAAATTTACTCGTTTGGAATGGAAAGTTCAAAAATCTTCAACAGATGTTTTTGTAAATCGACTTCACATTTAAAAACATTTTTACAATTATTTAATTTATATTTAATGTATAAGTATAAGTACATTTGGTTAACGATAATTACGGAAAGTCCAAAAAATTTAAACAGATATTGATCAAAAACGACTAAGGTCTGGTATTTCAGTACAGGGTAAAATTTGAGGTAAACTAAACTGGTTTTTGTTTTAACCCTAAAGTTAACCTCGAGAGCGTATTTCAGTTGCACCAATTGGATTAATCTCGACAACGTGAACTCGGGTAGTCCGAACGTTGCCGCGCATGCGAATTATATTGTTTGAATATTGTGCTGTGGCAAAAAAAAGGTTAACCTGAGACGGAGGGTAGGATAATTTTTTAAAACTGGTTATGTTCCTAAATCATAACCATGCACTGAAATACACTTTACTCAACGTAAAGGAGGTTATCTTAAAATTTCTGGTTTAACACTAGACTGAAATACCGGGCCTAAGTAAAAATATTTTTCAATGAAAAGTCTAATTGAATCGGTGAGTGGAAGAAGCTTTCAAGTCAAAAAATACAAATGTTCAGGAAATGAAAAAACTATTTAATTTGTTAACTGGCTATAATATATCTTAGGTGTCCACAGCAAAGTTATTTACAATGTTTCATGAAATTGTATTCTGACAATAAAAAGTCCATTAAGTTGTTGATAAAAAAGTTATGGTGAAAATTATGATGTGGATTTGAACCGTTCTTCCACCCAGTTTCCAAATTTGACCTTAGTTTTCGATTTCTCGAGTCTATTATTTTTTTAAACGTGGCAATTTGAATAATTTAATGTCATATTTTGGATTTGAACCCTTCTTCCACTCACCGATTCAATTATTGGCTTGATCTATAACTTTGAACACATACAGGGTGAGTTAAGTTTTACCGCCCGGGCCATAATACCTATTAAAGATTGAGGGGAAAGTATGCAATTTACATGTTACATCAGTTGAAGTTTACACTTTCGATTAGTGCCACAAGTTTTCCAAATTATTTTTATTTGAAGCCAAAAAAGTAAAACAAAGAGTTTCGGGTAAAATTTCGATGTTTGGTTTTTTATTTCAAAATTTGTCAAATTATTCGTAGAATTAATATCTGCAATTAGATTCGTAAAAAAATTATTATTTTTTGAGTTAAATCAAATTTAACATAAAGCACGAAAAATACTTTTATTTATGACTTTCCAACAATGGATAATACGGTCTACCGCGTAAGAATACCTCATGATGGACCCATAAAACTGAAGAGCACGGCGTTTTAGTTGTTACCAGACCCGTATTCTGGAATTTGTGAGAAAAATAAAATAAGTTTTTAATAGGTAAAAAATGTTCATCTTCTGCTATTTTTTCTTCGGCCCAGCGACAAAAAATCAAGCGGTTTTCAAAATCATCACCATGCAGTTCTTGGTGAACTTCCATGTGATATGGATGGAATTTATGTGCTTTTAGTATTTTGCAAACCGTAGATTGGCTAATACTGATTTGCGCGCCGATTTTTCTAGTGCTAATATTCGGATCGTTATCTATTGAGCACTGCCGCCTGATTTAATTGATGGGTGGTTGGTAGGTTAACATAAACTTTCCTTTTATGTTTTAAAGTTCCGGTCGTTAATACGTTATCCACTAGTTCGGAAAAAAATTTCCTATTTGGATGCGGACCTTCTGGAAATCTTTCTGCATAAGTGGTGGCGGCTAATGCTGCATTTCGCATACATTCCCCATAAATTAAAAGCATTTCAAGCATCTCCTCAACTGAGTATTGAACTAAACACAAACACAAATGTTCACTATTGCACAAAACAAAGTTTTAAATTTCACTTTTTACTAACGATGTTTAAGCGTTGGAAGATTTGTTGCGAATGTTTCTTTATTCACAAAGTGACCTAGGGTTGTGACCAGGGCTTTTAAACTTTGGGTGAGTTAAGCAATTTATTTTATGGGAAGGTTCAATGACCGATAGGTATATTGACTTTGCAGACGGCAAAATTAAAACACATAATTGTAGACAGATATACTAACGAAAATTAGAAGCTGATAAGCGATTTTCTTATCAAGTTTAAAATCTAATATTGCAAAAATTATTTTTTATTATGATTATAATTACCGTGTAGCTGTTAGTTACGATGTTGTGAACTTTTAAAGAAATAGCGAAGACCCTTATTCCGGTCCTGTAAAATGTAACGTTGTACTTTTTAACTTAACTTTATGACTGTCATAAATAATCAGTCAAGTACCCAAAACCAATACCATTGTTAGATGGATTGGTCAGCTTATGCCTTAAATCATTTAAAAAAATACCCTCTAATACGGAAATGGCTTTATTTAATGAACGCAAATTAGTAAAATTATTTCAATTACACTAAATTGTGTGAAAATATTTTACTGTTCGTTCATCAAAAAAACTAATAAATTGAACAATCAGTAATGGAAAGAAAGCCAAAAATTTACCTGATTAAAAAAAAATTATTTTTTCTTGGTTACTATGTACCTTAATAATATAAAATTACTCATGCAATTTATGAGAATTGACAAATTATTTTAAAGCCCTATTTTGTCACGGGCGGTAAAACTTAACTCACCCTGTATACAGGTTGCATTATATTAAGTGTCCGCCAATGGTAACTTTGTTATTATTGGAGCTAAAAAGTCGGTTAAATTAGCAAAGAATTGGTGTTTTTTCCGTGGAAGAAATGTTTAAATACAATCCGTTTCATTGCCTACTTGGCTTTTGGTAGTTATTTGTAACTTCTAGATATTTAATTTAATAGTACGTACTAGCAAATTAACATTTTTTCACTCAACATCCCTTCGAAATATGTAAAAAAGTATAGAAAGAAACACTTAATATAATACAACCTGTATAACTGGCTGTACACTCCTTACGGAGTTGTAACTGCTCCTTTGGAGCTCTTCTGATTGTTTTTTAGTGGCGCAGGTCGTCAGTCCTTTCCGCTTTCCTATTTGATTGGGCTTTTATTGGTTGTTGTGTTCCTTTACTTCATTTGCGATACTTCTCCATAACGTAACATGACATAATATATTGTGATAATTCTATGGGAACGTTTTAGTTATGTACAGTCCGTCAAACGTTGCATGGCATATAGGATGCGCAGAAGAGGGAATGAGATGCAAAATGTGCAACAGAGATGTGACAAGGTAAAGCGGTCAAGTGGGACAAAATTCTGAAAAGTACACTCGGCTACACAAATCGCCTCGTTCCACGTTGTCAGGCCCTAGTTCACGTTACTTTTTAAAACCATAGTTTTGACTGTAGTCGTGTTACCACTGATACGACGTTCAAACAAGTGACGTTCCCACTCCTCCTGTTGTTACTGCAACAACAACAACAACTGCGCATCCAAATCCCAAGTGCCAAGAAACATCTGACAGGCTGTACTATTTGTTTGTATGACTAACAGTTTAGAATTAAATGAGAAAAGCTCAAAATCATAATCAGAGTTGAAAACCAAGCAAAAAACTATAGTATCAATTTAGTGTTAACCTTTTGATTAAGGAGTTATTACAGGTAAAATTTTGTAATTTGTTCCAATTATGCTTGCAAAATTAATGTACATACATGGTATGAATAACTGATAGTTCAACAGGTAAAATAAGTAATCAAATAAAATTGTGGCATTTCGACAATTAATTTAATCAAAATTACAGTACACCGGCAAGAATAGAAAATTGTATGCGATTTGTTATGTTTCATTTGCACAGCAATGCCATACTTAAAAACTTTTTCCGGTGATCGTTGATTTACGGGTCGATTTAATGAATAGGAAATCATTCATTTATGGCCCCTTTTAATGAATGATTTCTTATAAATGTATGATTTCGTTATCTAGGCAACAAAATATACCATTAAATTGAAATGGCACTTTATTTAAATGTAACATGACAAAATGAATGCAACCGTACAGCCAGTAAAATTGATAAAAAGTGCAGATGGATTGTGAAACTTTTGACACTTTTTGTAAGTCATGGCACCGTTGATTTTGAATATATATTGATTTAAAATGTTTGGCATGCTTGATTCGAATAAATATTTAAATTTTTATCACGGAAAAAAATTACATTTTCTTCAATAACGTAAGATTCGATCAACGGAAAAATAACTATAAATTGATAATAATTTTAAAACTATTGAAATTAAAATGTTTGGGTTGGTTTTTAATGAACAATGTCATAACGTGAAATTATGCGCCACCTGCAATACACCCTGTTTTGTTTATTTAATCACATTCGACTTTACGACTGATAATTTCAACTAATATCGGTCGATCACTAGTTATTCATAATAATAATGATATTGTTGTAATTAGGGGTTCCAATTTCGCATCAAAATTTCAGTACCGCACGTTTGCGGGACTGACGTCATCAATCCCGTGGATCCGCAGGATTTGCGGAATTACAAACTATCACAATGCTTTTTTTATTTGCTAAAAAAATTAAGTACCAGAAGTTAGTTGTTGAATAAAAGACAACTAACTTCAAAATAAAAGTAGCAATTATTAATTAAAAAAAATTAAGAAAAATTATTGAGATTTCTTGTAAATTTGACCTGATTTTATTGCAGAAGTACCCAGCGGAAGAAAATGCGCGCTCAGCATACATATTTTTTCAAATTCGTATATTTTTATTCAGTCCCGCAAGTCCCGCGGATCCCGCGGATCCCGCATGTGTAGTCCCGCAGTACTGATCCCGCAAAAATCACGCGGTGCTTGCGGGGCTGGATTTCCTAGTTGTAATCGAAGTGGAAGTGTAATTATGTTTACAATAAGCAATTAGTGAATAATTTGTGTTAATATTTAATAATTCAACAGCAAAGTTAAATTGATTTATAAATAAGAGCAAAGTTTAAATGATCGAAATAAGTAATTACAGTTTCTTGGAAATAATTATGTATTTACTTAGTTACAGTGTTATTTGATTTTGTTCTATTTTCCCCATTACCGAGTTTGTACGTTAACATTGAATTGTAAATATCCCTACGTTCAATTTTAAAATAAAGATGTGGTATTATATTCCCTATACGTACATATTTTTCACATTCCAACTATTTCATTTCTTGAGTAATATCAAAGAGAAAAGTTTAAAGTGCAAATTTTCCGTTTCATAGCTTCAATTAAATATCGTTGGCACTTGCCCATTACAAAGAAAAATCATCCATCAGTGAGTATTTTTGCTACTTTTCATGACAATTTTAGGGGTATTTCTGCAGATTAAAAAACATTAATGATTTTTATTACAACAAAATTATACAGGATGTCTCACTTTAGTCGGCACCACCTCAGTATTGTTTTTATATATTATTGATTTTTTTCTGATTATACCCCTCACTAAATTGTACTTTCAAGGTACAGTGGAACCCCGTTTTTACGTTTTTCAAAGGACCGATAAAAAAAAACGTAAATGGAGGGAAAACGTAAATTAAGGGCAATGAAAATTTTTCTTTAAAAAATCATGCAAATTAGTTTGGTGTAACTTTATCTCTTGTGTTTGTAGATTTTTTGCAAACTATAATTTCTTCGTACTTTGAAATTCTTTTGTACATACGTTTTTTTTTGCCATGGGACGACATTGTATGGCAATTGTTTTAATTGATTCACAATTTTTTATTATTGTAGCCAAAGTGGTATATCAAAATTACGCGCGAGAATCAATACCGAATGAAATAAAAAATTGTCCACCTAATCACGATCACAAAACTTTGCAAAGTGTAGACGTGTCTAAAAACTGCTAACATGTTTATTTCAATGATTTCCATAGATTTAATCGAATGTGCTAAAATAAATGGAATTTTTAATTTTAATAAATTTAATAACTGAATTTTAAATATTTTCAACGTAAATTGCGGGAAAAATAAACGTAAAACCGGGTATTAACTACATTAAATTGAAACGGGACTGCAAAAATTAGACGTAAATAACGGGAAAACGTGAAATGCGGGGACGTAAAAACGGGGTTCCACTGTATGTCTTTTTCCCTTCACGAATAATTATTACACAAGTCTGGCATGGTTTTTTATTTTATTCCTTTAATTCAATACAGTAACAAAAAGTGATGCATTAATTACTATTTTCTGGACTTGGAATTTTTTTAATAGATTTTTAATATTTTTTGTTTTAGATGAAAATTCGGATTTAGCTTATTTGAACGATTCTAAACTTTTATTGACAAGATTTCTTGATTAAAAAATTCCTAATACGACTGCCTATTTTAAATTGTAGTAGACTAGCATTTTACCGTGAAGGGAAAGTAAAATACCCTGGGCCCAAAAATATTTGTTGTTGCTGCATGCGGCCCGCGGGCCGCAATCTTGACACCCTTTGATGTACAGTTTTCTTCCCCTACCCCGTAATTTAACCTTTTTTGTTGGACTGTTAATACGCATATACATATCTAGTTTATATTTGTATGATTAATTGCACAATATTTGTTAAGTTCAGGATTTCATTAAATGCTATCTACCGTTACTATGTAGTTGAATTGGTTTTGATGGAAACATTAAATTAACATTAACTTAGACAACTCTAAACTATTTTTGGTACAAAAAGTTTCTGTTTTGCAATTTTTTTTTTAGATGAAGGTCATCATTCAGATTACATTATATTATAAAATTGAACAAAATTTCTGCCAACTGTGATAAGTTTCTTATGACATTGAATCTAGATTATAAAAAATATATCAGTTGATTAATGAAAAATAAAGGTTTTGCCAAAAAAATGTCCGTTTGAACGGGGGCCAACAATTGCACTTGTATAATATTTTTGCGCTTTTCCCATAGACAAGGTTTTTTTGTTTCAAGGCTTTTTTTTTTAATACACCCGTGTCGATCACCGAATAAAAATGCCACGAAAAATTCAATGAAATCGTGTAAAGACGACAGTAATTATTATTTACTCTTATAAATTTATTTATATTTATTGATTGTTATCAATTGTAGCGAATATGTATGTAGTCTCAGTTACGAAAGTATTCTGTATAGGTAAATATGTATTTTAAGAAAATCAGTTGCAGTGGAATTTTTTTACATTTTGGATTATCCAAGTAAGCAATGTTGAAATGTGGCAAAATGAGTTATTTATTACCGCAACGAGATCTTGGCATTCTTGACTAGAAAACTGTTTTAGACTATAAAATTTGTATATGTACTTGTTCTGCAGTACAATAGTTTTGTAAGGTACAATTTATTTTAAGAAAATAACGAGGTAAAACGAAATATTGCATTCATCCTAAGGTAATAAATTTTGAAGTGTGTCAATGGGTTATTTATTACCCCAGTACCCTTCACATTTTTCTTCAGAAAATTTAAATTTCTTTTAACAATTGTTAGGACCTTGGAAATAATCCTCGTTCTGAGAAAATAAACCCTCCAAGTAGCTAGGAAGAAATTTTTGGAGGACGGTAAATTTTTAAAAACATGCAAGTAAGTAGCTGCTCACGAAACATTTGGCATTTAAAAAGCGGTGCCTATTTTATGACAGATATTAATTTTGATATCACTAATACTAAGTACATGTAAAAATTCAATTCTCGGTAATGTAAAAGATACTGAATTGCAAATTTTTAGTTAACCTTGAAAAGGGAATTATTACGATTTTGTACAGCCCTACGCTTAACTTTTACTATAGATTACTACGCGACAACAAATTCTACATGTTTAATAACGAGATTTACGCGAAAGTACAGTACGTCATCGGAATATCTCTGCAGGAAATAAAGAGTAAAGTTATTTAACGAAGAATCAATGAGAAAATTGACAAATAACTGTTTATATCAGTAAGAACTTTTAAATAATGAATGTAACCTCCCGCGGAGGGGAGCGTTCCCTTTACTCCACTGCCGCTCCGGAATCGTACCTCATGCCGGCAAATGGAGCCGGCATTCATAGGGTGATTGCTGGTTGGTGCAATTTCTGCGTAGACCGAGTTAGTCTCTGCCAGGCCTTCTGTGGTTTTAGACGTCGGCGTCTACTCGAAAATTTAATACATTTTAAGCATGTATACACAGTTGTCCACAAAATCTAAGAAAAGTCATTTTATTAATAACGTGTTTCTTATATCTTGTTCGGTTTCTTATGTACGACATACTCCGTGTGTGAGAAAAAAACTGCGAAATTGAATTCTGCATTGAAGTGCTTTAACACATACCTCGTAGAGAATAAGGTGAGACATCATAGCGTTATTCAATTATTTTTCTTTTTTATGTCAAAAAAATTCGGTGAAATGTTCGTAAAGCACGAACTTTCACATATGCTGTCGAGGCGCGGCATGCATTCCATGCCGCCTAAATTGACCGGCTACGTGGCTGCGGGTTCACTATTATATTATTGCTACTGTTGCTACTTAGGTTGCATGATTAACTGGAATGCCAGAAACAAATTCGCAATTCCGTAATTTTGTTTTTTGTTCTGTCGTCGATCGGCTGTCACGTGACGTACCGTTGCAATTAAATATTCTCGTTAATATGAATTGCGAACGCTTTACAATAATTTAACTGCCGGATAACTTGTGTACGTGGACCAGAATTATGATAAAATCGACTATCCGGTTTCAGTCAATTTGTGGAAATTTTTTGAGAAACTCCCGCATTTCTGATAAATTTAAACCTCCTATTTGTTACTTCTTATGGTATATGTGGTATAATAAGCAGGCAGCTGCGTGACAATCGTAATACTTTTTATTTTTTCTTTACAGCAGCTGTCGTCTTGGCGGGAGCCTCCAGCCACGACATATTGTGATATTAGTAATAATTAGAATATAAGGATTTTTATAAACATGCTTACTAAATCGACAGAGCCGTGTTTTACTAATGAGAACTTTAATTTTGGAAACGTCACCATCGAAATAGACGTCGACGATCGTTATTATTCCGCAGAACCGTTCCCATCCGACGATATTTGGGACAAATTCAATCTAGATGGTCCTTCCATCGATTTTTACATGAAAGACGACGAGACAGAATTCGCTAGACCACCGATAGCAAATCGTGGGCATTTGGTTGAAATTCGCAACCACGATTGCATGTGGGCTGGCCACTGCGGCAGTAAAGAACATCCGACAAATGATACGAGGCAATATATAAAACAACATAGCAGCAGTGCACCTGGCAATGAAAAAGCACCTGCCGTCAAACAACAGGCGACCGGACAAGCCGGCCGAAGTTTGTTACTGAAGACCGCCTTTAAGCCTCCGCTGCTTCCCATACTTCTGAGTCCCGAATCGCCGCCAATATCAGACGATGAAGAGCCCAAGTCTAAATCGAATACTTTCCAATTACTTAACGATGCCTGTTCAGACGACGAAAATGACGAGGACAGCGACCTGTGCGAATACTTCGAGGACAGCGAAGAATTCATGTCGGAACCTGTTGAACCACCGCAGGTCAAGTCCCGTTTTCCGGTTGAAAATGACCATAGCTATCACAAGGACAAAAATGCATCCATGCATATCTCCAGCTTGGGTATCGAAACTCCTTCAGATTCAGGTGAGCATTCAAAATATGTATGAAATTAATTAGGTGTGTTTAAACCGTGGAGGCACATCCTCAATTAGACATATTTTTCACTGATTGTATAAAAGCTAGCTCGAAGGAAAACGCTTCGCTCCTTGGTATGTTGTCGGAGGAAGCGGTTTTCTTTCGATTAGTCAACATGTTTATAGCTTCTGCGAAATTGAGACATGCAAATAATACCGCCAACCCACCCGGCGAAGCGTTCCCGCCACTGCGCGCGCACTTCTGCTGTACTTCCCAGCACATACTGCGGTACTACACGGTTCATTGATGGAATTTCAGATTAACCGACCATTGCCTGCATTATAATTACTTGACAATAGCAATCTTAATTCAACATTCGTGTAAAAGCGCCATAAATCGCACTTTAACACTCGACTTTCTCTCTAGTAATTAGCTGAACCCTGTAGTAGGTATCGTCTAAATTTATCTAGGTACAGATTAACCTTGTTTGAAAAGCAGTTTTCGGTGTTACGATTGTATTGTGCGTTTTAACAAACACTCATTTTATTACAAACAATATGCAAATGGACATAAATATGTACATATACGCGGACACATATCTTGGGACGAAATTTAAACTAGTTTATTATTTTGATCTATGACCCTACTATTGTGACTCATCCCTTATTTGTCGGCGATAGAGAAAGGACGTGTGCCGTCATTTAATTGCAGTCTAGTGGACCTTTTTATTTTTATATCTAAATAAATATCGCCCACTTTAAAGTAAAACAGACGAAAATGTGTAACACCGGCCGGCTAAACATTTATATGGCTTAATTATGTAAGGAGGCGCCGCGCGGAAACTTTTATTTTTTAAGATTGCACAATCTTGCACACGTGGTGCCGAAAAGAATACCTCCAAGGTTCATCGTTGTTTTATAAACGGGCAACCTTACTTTTAATTGTTAATGTATTCGTCGGCATACTACGCTTTTAGATTTTGCAAAATGTAAAGAGCTAATGCCCTTACCAAATTAAATCGCGTTCAAAGTTTCATTCTCGACTTTTTTATGGTAAATGTTAGTACCGGTTACAAACTGCAAAACATTAGATGCGTGTTTACGATTTATTTATTTCACAATTAACAACAGAGTTGCTTTAATGATACCCTCATCTAAATACACAGTTTATTAGCGATTTATGCATAATTATGTGCTCTGATTATGCATCGATACAATTACGGCGATCAATAACAATCTTCGCGAACATGTGCCTCTGTATTAAATCGCTTATTACACTATCGTTTATGAAAATGATTTACTGATGAATAACTTGGGGACCGAAATTTGTCTAGAAGTTTTTTCGCCAATGCATTTTTTTACATTACATAGAGAGTAACAAATAAAAAAATTGTGTTACAGTTTTTTTACCACAATTTCACAACATCACACAACAAAATAAAAAAAATTACAGTTGACAGTTTATTAATTACCTGTAATTTCTCAAAAATTAACTTGACTGCGGTAGCCCATGAAAATTGTGGTCACTGCACTGCACTCATAACTGTCCCTTGAACTACAATTAACTGTATTATTATTTCATGTGATTTTTAAGCTACACAAATATGATAAAATACGTAATTTAAACCAAATTTATAAATTAAATCGATATTTATTTTTTGTACCGATGTGTATAAAAATGTCAAAATTAACTTACACCATTTTGAACCAATTTAATGTACATACAGTTTTTTTTTATCGGGGTGGTCCTAAAAAACAAGCGCGGTGAGAAACCGCAGTGTCGCAATGTCCTGTGATAGTAGGTGTACGTATGAGATGCTTTTTTTTTTAATTCAAGTTCGCAAACGTCACGTAATCGGCAAGAGCAAACCTGAAGGATAACAGTTTATCAACCGTAACCCGAAGATTACTTTATGATTGAGATTTTTTTTGGTAATCAAATAATCCGATATTAATAATGGTTTTCGCACTGACAAAGAGAGTGACAGCATAATATTCAATTCTATTTTTGTTGTTTCAAATAGTATGCTATGTATTAATGAATGCGAACTTTTTTTATAGTTCCTGTCGATGTGTAAGGTTGTTTTCATTTCTCACTTTGTTTGTTTTTGAACACATTGCACATTTGGCGGCAAATTTTTTTCCTCATTTTAGAAATTGTTTACATTATTTTTGTTGTGAGACTTACATTTGACCCAACTATCGCCACAAAAAGTTCACTAAGAAATAAATGTTCAGATTGACTGACATTGATATCATACTTCTGAAGTAACCTTTGTTAATATGTTGCAAGGATGTGCACTTTAATCAATTTTTTTCGACACTTGCCCTATTTATCAACCATAAATCGCATACTAAGTAGAATGCATAAAAATGTCATAGTCAGTTATGTTCATTTCATAGGGTTCATTGAGATTTCGCTACTTAATAATTTCATCTCGCTATCTACAAACTAAATGTTGTATTATATAGAAATTAACTTTCCCCTCTGATTTTAACAATGGCAGTGAAAGTCTCTCGTTTTGATATTGGGTATCTAAATTTACCCTCATTTATATAACTTGATCGATTTCATATTATAGACATCAGACTAACTAAATTTTTTACATAGCTCACAGTGGAAATGGTACGCAATTTTATTACTGCGGTCCTTTGCACACGCCAGCATTTATACAGTGTGCACCCAAAGTATGGAATATTCATCAAAATTTAAATTGGTTTTTAAAAAAAAAAATCTTTGGACAAGTCGATTTCGATTTATAAAAATATACATTCTTACATCAAATCCAATTTCCAACCATCATTTGTTTTCCACTAAAGGCGCCATCGGCATGTTTTTAAATAGTAACCCCATATTTTTTTTCTTCAATTTTATTGGTTTTTCAATTATTAAAATTGTGATATCTTCGAGCAAAAGAATTGAAAATTAGAAAACACTGCGCGTTATTTAAAGCCAAAGAACACAAAATTTGTAAAATTTCAATGACAGAATATAAAATACGAAATGCCTAGAATTAGTGAAGAAGTCGTCCGTAATGTGCAAGGATTTGTTAATAGCCTTGCTTATTGTCAAGAGGTCGATGGTTGGCATTTCGAACATTTGATTTAACAATTTTATTTACTTGGTATTGTTATTAATAATATCTACATTTTGTAATTTATTGTCTTTTGCTCACAAATTTACTTATGTAAGATGTCGACATTTTTATATCATTATTTTGACAATTTCAAGAGTAATAAAAGAACATGTTATCAAAAAAAATGCCAATGACGTCTTTACTAGAAAGCAAATGATGATTGAAAATTGGATTTGGTGTAAAAATGCGCCCATATTTTTATAAATTAAAATCTACCAATTCGTTTACTTTCTAAGAATTTTTTTTGGAAGGAAAAAAGGCAAACTTAGATTCTATGTATGTACAGTAACCCCTCGTTAACACGAACTCGAAAGGACAGGAGAATTTCGAGTTCGCGTTATTGTTCACCGAAATAAATTACTGACTTTGAATCGGTTCATTTTTTCGACTTATTTAAGACTCGTTCCATGAATGCTGACACCTAAAGAATTGCCCCACAATCAAAACTCACTCATTATTCTAACTTTTTCTGTTATATTCAATATTTCATACAATTCACCTATTCATATACACTTCGCAGCTTGCAATGTATATATTTTATATGAACATCACTGTAATTGTTACTAATGTTTCTTAGAAAGAGAGACAATATCAATCGTAACATCTAAACAATGGTTTAAAATTCTATAAGCGTTGGTACGCAAGTAGGACAAAAAAACCTGTATTGTATTCGTAGTCACCAAAATTGTCAGCTCTTAGGTTCCAAAATGTTGTTCGAAGTTCGTGTTAAAGAGAATTCGTGTTAAACAATAAGAAACTGGCCACGTTAACGAGGGGTTACTGTATGTGTAAGATCTAAATCAAAAGTGGGCGCAATTTCATCAAATCTTTCAAAATGGGTACATAACCCCGAATTTACTTTGTGACAATGTCCTGAATGGGGTTCGCGATAACAAATGTTGGGGCGAGAGAGGTTGGTGAGAGTCAAAAAAGGTTGCGAACCAATGATATTCGATATATTCGATGGAAATGTAGGAAGTTGTGTAAATGAAAATGTATTGTTTATTTACTTTGTTTTTCCAAGGTGCGTTGACTATAGTTGCGTAACTTCTGGTTGCGCGTTATTCAATTTTGTGCGTATTATGTGTGTAACCTTGCATTAGCGATACATTTACCGGCCACGCACCACGTTGTGTAGTTCGTCAATAGATAAATTCGAATGCAAGATTTTGAATATTTACAAGGTCGCGGTTCTTATTGGTTACTAAAATATGAGTGTCCTTCTTCGCTGGCGACAGGCCGTTGACCAGAAGTTTGCGTGCGAAGGTTGTAGCTTGAGATTCAGACGACGAGACAGCATGAATGAGAGGGTGGGGGAGTAGCGGATTCGAACCTTTTCTTCTGGTGCTCGTCCGTAACAAGCTGTAACCTGCCGCGAACAAGTTCGTAATGCACACGTTTCCTGGCTGCGCTACATAAACGGATAAACAATGCAAACATTTGTTGTACATAAATTGTATTTCATTCATTAAGTAATAAGATATACAGCCACGCGTAAATCATTTTATCGCTTCTCGTGGAAGGTTTCGCCACAAATCTGGGTAGCTTATCAAGGTGATTTTTGATTAAAAAATTTTCTGGGAATTTCATATCCGTTTGTTGACGATTACATAAGAAAATTATATAAGAGTAGAGATTCCTGCAATTCGGTGTTCCTGTTTATTTATAAAGGACTTTCCTTCGAAAACCGCAATCGTTAACCGAGAAATTTGTTGATACTAGATAGGCTTATCTATTCTGGCGCCCTTTATAAACACTACATAGTTGTATTTAGAATACTTGACATACTGTGATTACATCTTTATTTCGCATCACGTTTTAATTATTTTCCCAAAAAGAAAGGATATTTTTTTTTAGTTTAGACGTCGCAGTTTTATAAGCGATTAACGAATGATATTTGATAATTCGAAGTCGAAATTAGAGATATTACGGTGCGGATAATCACTTCCAAAATTGACGCTAATTGTGTGCGACTAGAAAAAAACCCGTGTCGTAAATCTTTCTTATTTAGGGAAGGTTCCTCGAGCACTACATTCAAGTTCAACGACAATGAATGCTGCGAAAATTGTAAACGTGCAGGCCACTTTTCAGTTAATTTCTGATAAAACGTTTGCAGGGATCAATCAATTTTGCCGTTACTTCTCAACTTTCATAACAGTTATATGTATAATTGTTGCTATTTTCTTAGAAATGCCTGAAAATGACTTTTTCAACTATTCCTTTTATAGCAGAAAATACAACGAAACCGAAGTTGCTTTTGTAAATGCGTTTTTTTTTTTATAATTGTATAACAGGTGATCAAAAAAATTGACATTAACCTTTCGTAGATTTGCGTTTGTATTAATTCTATTTGTGCATACATACAGAAAATAAAATAAAAACTAAATAATAATAAATAATGGAATACTGTAAAAGTAGACCATATTTTGTATGTAACAATTTTCACACAGGTAGTAAAATGTTCGCCACTATCAAGGTTTCGCATTACAGTCGAATTTCTCTATAGTGATGTTCGAGAAGCCACGAGAAAACATCAGTATATAGAATTCAACTTTAATTTTATAGTTTTGGTATTGGCTTAAAAGTTAATCGATATTCAGAATTAAACAACAAATTAAGATTTTTATATTTATAGATACACAATAATGAATAAACAATACGGATTTACATTACAATTGAATGTGTACGTAACATAAAAAATCTGTCTAAATTTGATAACGCAGTTAGTACATTTAAAAATTATTTTATTTTCGTAGAACTTTTAACGCTAACGCATTGAATATTTCTTCTAAAATAAATGCAAATGTGACCAATGCATTTGTTGAGGGTGGAAATTCCCATAAGTAAATAACTGTTCGCAACAAATTCTTGTAAGGATTTTCCAGGTAGCCAGATTTGGAACAAAAGAGATTTTTTATTGTCTTAAATTCTGCGAATTTTGGTAAACCTTCCTTAAAGAATCATCACAATATGAGGAACAAACATTCAAAATGAGTTTTGTCACAGAGATGCCAATTACGGCAAATCGCAAAACAAGACAGAGCGCACACATTTTTTTTTTTTGATCGAATGTATCGGTTTAGTTTGATTATAGAGGTTCGAATGAATGCCATTGCGTGTTTAACTCAAAATTTTATTTTTTTTGGACAAAACACGTTTTGAATATTTGCTCCTCATATAGAGGTTTCACATCATAATATCGAGGTATTTTTATATGAAAAGTTTGCAAAAATTGAACGTTCGGGACAAAAACATCACTGTAGAGAAAAAATCATTATAGAGGAGTTTGAATGTATTTGCAAGAGCAAAGTAAAAATTTAATCATAAAGTCATGGTTACATCACAGGACGCGTATACGGGCAAACCGCCGCAACAATTAAATTATTGATGGGCAAATATAGTGCAATAGAATACCGCTTCGAGGCTACCCTCTGAAGGGTTGAAACTGCAAATGCCAAATATTCAAACATCCAAATCAAATTCAATAATTTGTTTCAATAAGATGTGTTCTTTAAGATCAAATCATTTAATACCTAACATTAACCCTAGATAGCATACAATAAACGATTTTAGTTGATAAATTTTGAATCTTATTGAGTTACAGATAAGTTGCTGATAACTCGCTATAAACCAGTGCCTATCAAACAGGGCGCTAGCCGCGAATAAAATTTATTTCGTGTCAGCTCTGGCGGGTTAAATGCAAAATGAGCAGGAAGTCCCAGCTCTTATCTGTAAACCGTAATTTCAGCAATATTGCCTACAGTCGAATGTTCCTCGACACTAAACTATTAAATCCACTAACGACAGCTTTCTAGGGTTAAACGGAAATTTACAAGCGCTCCACGAACCACGACACTTTTTTTTAAATGAAAGATTTAATATTTCCATACCCCATACTCGAATCTGTTATAAACCAATAAAATATTTTTGGCTTTATCTTCCGTACATGTTAAACAATTTAGTGGTGATGACCTATATGTTTGCTGCAGCTTGCACCATAATAAAGTTTGCACCGGAAGCGTCTGCAGTATTTAAGTTGTTACAATGAGAAATTTAAAATATCGCTTTTAAACGCGCTACGAATTTTTAATTGAAATTTCGGCGGAGTTGGAATGGAAATTTCCTCTGTCAAATTTTCCCACGTGCAAGTGTGACAATATTATCAGCTTTGAAGGACTTGCCAGTCGAGAAATAAATCAATTGATTTGTTTAGATTAAATAAAAATCGCGAATTAATAATTTCTGAAGTGAATTTGATAAATCATTTTTGACCTAATTTTTCCCGTTTATCGCAATTTCATAATTACGATTTTATTCGAGGGTCTTAACTTGTGATAAAGATCGTAATTTGGTCCTCCTTGATAAGAATTTTGGCCTGGCAACGCAATCGTACAGCCGCGACCTATGTATTATAGTATCGTTATAAATTACTCAAGATTATTTCGCGCGTTTTTAGATTATTCCAAGGCCACAAACGTCGTATCCACGTGTTTCACTTATGGCGGGACAACTTTCCCGGGGGACACCGACTTGCGCGATGAGAATCGACGAAATTGTACCATGACGCCTGTTCACGTGGCTTGCGTCTCGCCGATATGTGAGGTCAATTGCCGCGTCGGAATAGGTGGAAGAAATGACTTGATTTTAGGATAACCTACGTATTTGGCATCGACACTTTTGCTTCCGGGTGGTGATAACGAAGATTTAACTTTCGCACTAATCACACTAATGATTACAGTTTGTTAATTTGGCATGGCCGTTTTTACTATTTTTGTATTGCCTTAAAGTTCAACTATGAATTTTAAAAATAGCGTGGCAGGTATTTGGATTTTGTTTTAAGGTTTATTTCCTGGTTGTAAAATTAGAGATGAAATTTGGGTTGTTCGTCAAGATTTCTTTAGCTCGGATTGCGTAATTACTGTGAAAAGTAATGCGACAGATAGTAACTACGCGTGTAACTTGCCGCCGGTGAATTAATGTACATTTTATCAGTTCAAAATCTTTGCCCTGCTTGGAATGTGAAAGGTAGTTGGCGGATCCAGTTTGAGAGCAGCATTCTCCAATGTGGTGCTTTCTTACGACCGTCAAACCAATTAAACATATCAGAATAGCATTATTATTGTGTGCAAAAACGGTATCACCTGAAATTGAGAACGTGGTTCAAGACGTATGTACTATATTAAAGAGATCAGCAAGCAGGTAGGCGATCTGTTGCCACCCGGGCCAGGTACAAAGACCTTTCTGAAAATCTAGCCCAACTTATGAAAAGAGTAATATTGACAAGCTTTCTTTTGTAGACTTCCGAGAACTGGTATTTTGCACTTCGGTTAATGAGCTTTCTTACCTACGCACTGTAAATCACCCATTTCTTCTGATCTTTTAACCCTGGAATGGTAACGTTCGCCCACACACTATTATTGCCAACGACGCATAATCTTTACTCTTACATTTCTATTATAAAAAAACGCCGAGTTCTCGGTTACAACACGATTTATTATATCTGTAGGTTTTCAAATAGCCCGTAGTACAATGAAATATATACCTTTGTTTCATATTTAATCTTCTTTTTTTAAATACAATATTTTAAATATATTATTTATTTTTCAAACTTCATAATGCCTATTCGCTAACAGATCAGATTAATGTTAATTTAACCAACAATCCAACCAACAATCCAACCAACAATACTGCAATCGAGCAACATATCCGTGGAACATGATTTTTTCTTTTTCCTAGTGTAATTTATGTAGGTGTTTGCATTGACAACTAGATACCAATCCAATGGAACTTCTCGAAGACGAATTTCAAAGGACCGTCAAAATCATTCTAGTTAGAGAACCGAGCCGTTATTTTAATTATTTAGAGTTTAATTGAGAGTACAAAAGTGTGTATAGAACAAGACAAAATATGTTGGTGAGATCGAATAATGCCCGTTTATTTTTGCTATATATATATATACAGGGTGTTCACGAAAAAACGCCCCAGCTCATAGCGCTATTATTAGAAGTCCAATTGTAACAAACGATACGTCAAATTAAATGGTTCAAAAAGTACTACAATGTGTAGCTCTAACATAATTTTTACCTGTTTCTCCATTCAAAGGTCAAAGGTCAACTTCATTTTTTCAAATTACAACCTTATATTTTTCTTTTACAATTTGATAGAGATTTTTTTTCCGAATTCAGCGATGTATCACAATCAATATTTCTGATTTATTTTAGGGTAATAAAGAAATTAAAATAATAACTAATATTATTAGCAGTAGGCTTTGAAAAATAACTGAGACATAGCGGTGGCTATGGAAACGACGTCTCACAAATAAAAATTACTATTACTATTGTTGCAACAATGGTAATAACCATGGTAACCGGGACATTTAACTGGAGAAATACGTTAACATCGCTGTCAGAAACTGGCTATTAGTTTGTTTATCTATTTTTTGTAATAAAAATGAATAATAGTGAACTAGTGAAATAGTGAACTAAACGATCCACTGGCGTAGAATAAATTTGTGTAATTTCTTTTTAAGCGAGTTAAGGCGAAATCCATCATTTTATACAAAAAATTTGTGGTCTGATGAGTGTCAATTTACAAACAACAGACATTTTAATCGTTTCAATCACCGCTATTGGAGTGTAGAAAACCCACATATTACCATCGAACAAAATCCTCAGATAAAATTTTCGGTGAACGTTTGGTGCGGAATATTAGGCGCCAGGATACCCAATAGGACCAATTTTCATTGATGGAAATCTCAACCAAAAAAAATATCTTCAAATTTTGCCTGAAGACTTGGAAGAAATTTTAGATGACTTGCCGTTGCCATTGAATGGAATGAACTAGTATTTCAACAAGATGGCGCTGCACCACACAAAAGGCTCTTATGATTAGGGACTATTTAAATATAGAATAATGAAGACAAATGGATTGGAACATATGGACCTATACCATGGCCCGCCCGGTCTTGTGACCTCTAGAGTTTTTCTTTTGGGGATACATCCAAGATATTGTTTATGCTACGCGCCCGGAAACAGAGGAAATTTTGAGAGAGAGAATAGTCAACGCTTGTCGGGAGACACCAGCAGAAATTTTAATTAATGCTACACAAAGTGTAGGATCTAGATGTCGACGAAAATGTCTGGAAAGAAACGATGCCCAATTTGAACATTTTTGTTAATTTGCCATTTCTTTATTTAATTGTTTAGTTATTAAATGTTATCTGTTGTTGTTCATAAATTAATTCTTTAAAATACGTTGTTTCCGTACTGACACATCGTTTCCATAGCCACCGCTACGTCTCAGTTATTTTTCAAAGCCTACTGCTAATAATATTAATTATTATTTTAATTTCTTTATTACCCTAAAATAAATCAGAAATATTGATTGTGATACATCGTTGAATTCAGAAAAAAAATCTCTATCAAATTGTCAAAGAAAAATATAAGGTTGTAATTTGAAAAAATGAAGTTGACCTTTGACCTTTGAATGGAGAAACAGGTAAAAATTATGTTTGAGCTACACATTGTAGTACTTTTTGAACCATTTAATTTGACGTATCGTTTGTTACAATTGGACTCCTAATAATAGCGCTAGGAGCTGGGGCGTTTTTTCGTGAACACTCTGTATATACAGTTTCCGTTCCAAAATTTATTATTGTTTGTTTTCTATCGAAATTCATCTTACGAATCGAATTTCATTAAATGATCGCAACATTTTACAACCGAAATCTTATGAATTCGAGTTAACATTAAATTATCGGTTCGAAGTTTAGAAATTCGACTTACGGAGAAAATTTTACATGCTATTAAAATGCATTAACTTCAAGATGTACGATGAAAATTCGACTTACAGAATAACTTGACTCGGGGAAGTTTCACTGTATGTTTGTTATTCAATAGTCGCAGATAACAGTTTTTAAATTAGGGTGAGCTATGGGAATATTAGGCCATGTCTTTGATTAAAACCGTAAATGTTCATAATTCACACTGTTACTCGTTTTTCAAATCGAAACATTTTAATTTAAAAAAAATTAAAAAAAAAGATAAATACTGTTGCAAATTATTTGAATTTGATCTTGACATTTGAATTTTTGACAATTTATTGCGGTTTTAATACAAAAATGCCTACCTTTATCCAAAAATTTTTGCTGAGGATATTTTTAAACCTTATTTACTTGTTTTGAACAAGAATGCATCCTTTTTGTCAAACTAATTTAATTAAATTAATTATGCTAGAAGAACCTACCAATTGATTGAAGTGATTGAGAGCGAAGGACTAACTTGAAGTTTGTATAAAATTCCTTTTTTGATGTTTAATTTACTGTTCACCTCTTGGGGTACGGTGGAGTGGGGACAACGGCATCTGAGGGCTCGCCCCCTCTCCACCTCCAAAACTGCTAGATTAGTCTTGCAAATGTAGCGAACTCAATAAGTCAATAAAAATAACGCTAACATTTTGGTCCTTCGATCCACAAGCATAATCAACCGAACCACGATTCATTCAAAGCAACATTCATAATCGTCGAAATTACCCGTGTGTAAGAAAAATCATCAAAGCATCACAAATCGTGCGAAATCATCGGAAGCGAGCCATCAACGCCAACATCATCGCGAGGGAATCATCAAACGCAAAGGTGTTAAAGGTCAGACCTATAATATCCATTCATTACCTAACTTCGTCAATTTCCTTTAATTAATTCACTTTAAGAACCATGCCGAAAAGGGATGATCTTGTTGATTTGAAGCTGGATAGACGTAACATAAAAAGTGCTATCACGCGGCTTCAAAACGGTTTAGATAGTTCGAAAGCGAATAATTTTCAATTGCAAACGAACCTAGAAACGGTAACGGACTTATTTAAACAATTTAACAAAATTCAGACAGACATTGAACGGTTTCAGTTGAACGATACATCGGCCGACGAGACGGCCTTGGAGGCTGAAGCCGACAAAGAACGCGGCAAAATAGAAACGCAATATCGGGCGATTGTAAGCAAAATAAAAACATTCTTGAGCGAAAATTTGCCAGCTGCTTCCGCTTCTAAAGAAGCAGACACTGCAGGTACTATAATTAATATTACAAATAACGGGCACGACAGAGAACCGTCAAATAGCGTAATATTAAAACCCTTACCTTTAGCAACGTTCTCCGGTAAACACAGCGATTGGTTTACGTTTTACGAGTCATTTTATTGTTTGGTAGGAAAGGATACGAGCATATCTAACATTCGCAAATTTCACTACCTTAAGGGTTGCTTAAAAGATGAAGCTCTTAGGGCGATAGAATCACTATCGGTGTCGAGTGATAATTATGACAACGCAATCGCATTATTAAAAAAGAGATTTGAAAATAAACGGCTAATTGTACAAGATCACGTCTCCAATATCTTGAATTTTGCTCCAATCTTAAAATCGTCACACACACAGCTACGCGAATTAATTGATAACGTAAATAACAACATCGCAGCATTAAAAGCATTAAAAATCGAAGTCCAATACTGGGACGCATTGTTAATACCAATTATTTTAGAGAAATTGGATTATTCTTCAAAAAAAGAGTGGCAGGCCACTTTGGAAAAAGAAGTTCCCACATATACAAAATTTGATGAATTTTTAGAAAAACGATATCAGGTATTGGAAGCATTGAGCAATATAAGGCCCAATGATAGTCCAGCAAATAATCAGTCAAAAGACAGTAAATTTCATTCAAAAAACGGAAATAAGTATTCAAAACCAAATACCTTTGCGAAACCTAATAAATTCACTTCAAATGTTATTTCATCAAACAAGTGCTTTATATGTAAAAAAGAGCATAATGTCTTTCAGTGTGAAGAATTTCTAGCATTAAGCATAGCCGAAAGAATTCAACATGTAAATTCATTAAAACTGTGTAGAAATTGTTTGCGGAACAATCACGAAGCGAACAAATGCAGGTCAGCCAGTGTATGCAAAGAGTGTGGCAGAAGACATCACACTTTATTGCACGTGTTTGAATTGTACCTAACGCCAACCCTGGAACGTCCTCTAGTACTTTATTAGTAGCTCAAACCAATCAGGTACTTTTTTCAACGGTTGTACTTCTAATCAGAGATTATCAAGGAAATTATTGCAAATGTCGAGCGGTACTTGACCAATGTTCTGAGGTTTCGTTAATAACTGAAAAAATGTGTAGAAATTTGAAACTAGGCACATATTGTACTAGTACTTCAATTACGGGTGTTAATGTAACAGAGAGTCTGACAAATCAGGGTTGTAAAATCAATATCAAATCAAGAGTAGGTGAATTTGAGACTAAACTAGAATGCTTTGTTTTGTCAAAAATTACGCGGCCGACTCCTGCTATATCATTCGATAAAAGTCCGATCGAGATACCTTCGGGTGTTGTATTGGCGGATCCAAATTTTAACATCTCTGCAGACATCGATCTGTTAATAGGAGCGCGATTATATTGGCAATTATTAATTGGAGCTCCAGTTCAGATACAAAAGAATCAACCATACCTACAACAAACGCAACTGGGTTGGATTGTAAGCGGAAACTTTGATTTTAAAAATTCTATTTCAAAATTTAGTTGCAATTTGATTCGTAATCCCGAAACTTATTTGGAAAACCAGGTAGCAAAATTTTGGCAAATGGAAGATTTAGGCGAAGAAAACAATGTAGAGAAGGCAGAGGAACAAGCATGCGAAGAGCATTTTCGAAAAAACACGGTTAGAGCGGTATCGGGTAAATTCATTGTAAAACTACCTTTCCGAGAAACTGTCGATTTGGGAAAGTCCCGTGCATCAGCACTAAGCCGTTTTATCTTCCAGGAAAAAAGGTTCGAAAAGGACAATAAATTGAGAAATGAGTACAAAGACTTTATGGCGGAGTACCTGAAGCTCGGCCATATGCAGCTCGTTCCTCAATCGCAGTTAAATAACCAAAAATCATTTTACGTGCCCCATCTGGCTGTTTTTAAGCGAACGGCCGAAGGGCCTCAAATTCGTATTGTTTTCGACTGTGCAGCAAAATCCTCTAACGGATTAAGTCTAAACGATAATTTGTTAACGGGTAACAACCTTCAAAATGGGTTGTTTGACATACTTTGTAGATTCAGAACTTACAAATACGCTATTTCTGCGGATATAAAAAAAATGTACAGAATGATAGAAATCCATTCTGACGATACCGACTATTTGCGTATTTTATGGAGAGAATCTAAAAATGCTCCTATCCAAACTTATAAACTAAAAACGCTAACCTACGGGCTCACGTGTGCTCCCTTTTGTGCAATACGTTGTTTAAAGCAATTATCAATAGAAACGCGAGAAAGTCATCCTACAGCGAGTCAGATTATAAATCGAGATTTTTATATGGACGATTTGCTAACCGGAAGCAACTCTTTTAACGAAGCTTCATCGATTAAAAGCCAGGTTACAAACATTCTAGCGACCGCAGGTTTTAATTTATGCAAATGGAGCTCCAATAATTCTTTATTATTGAGCGACAATTCTAATTCAAACTCTACAATCGAATTATCAAAAGGCGAAGATGTCAAAGTACTGGGTTTTTTCTGGAATTGCAATAATGATGAGCTTAAGTATAAAGTCGAATTTCCGTCAGACTTGAAAACTATCACAAAACGTAATATTCTGGCAACAGTAGCAAAAATTTTTGATCCATTAGGATTAATTAATCCAGTTGTCGTTAAAGCAAAGATTCTCATACAGCAAATGTGCATACTCAAACTAGGTTGGGATCAACGCGTACCCGATGAAATCGAAATCGTTTGGAAAAAATTATTAAATGAATTATCGTATTTGAACGAATTAAGTATTCCGCGAAAATTACTATTATCAAATCATTTGAAGTCCGTCGAGTTGCATGGCTTTGCGGACTCGTCATTAAAAGCGTACGGTGCAGCCCTGTACGTCAAAGCTAACTACGATTCTGGGACGTCTTCAATAACGTTACTATGTGCCAAAAGTAAAATTACACCAATCAAAAATATTACGCTACCGCGATTAGAACTTAATGCGTGTTTATTACTTTGCAAATTAATGTCAAAGGTTGATGAGGTTTTCAAGTCAAGTCTAAAGGTTGAATCGAATTTCTTTTGGACTGATTCTACCGTAGTTCTGTGCTGGTTGTCTGAGGCACCGGAAACTTGGTCTCAATATGTAGCAAATAGGGTTAGACAGATTCAAGCGGCTAGTGACATATCTAAATGGCGTCATGTTAGATCACACGATAACGCTGCCGACATTGTTTCTAGGGGCATGCTCCCAAATCAATTAAAAAATTCAGAGCTCTGGTGGCATGGACCGCACTGGTTAAAACTAAACTCCGCCGAATGGCCGCCGATCTGGTGCAATTCTCAAAAAACCGAGAAAATATTAGAGGATAGGAGGCCAAAGGCAATTAATGTTATACAAGCAGAACCTGAGTTATCGGTATTTTCGAAATTCTCGTCTTATATGAAATTACGAAGAGTCATCGCATATTGCTTGCGTATTGTTAACAAGAATAAAAGTAAAAATTTATCATCTACAGAACTCGAATACGCCGATTTAGTTATAATTAAACATATCCAAAGGCAATCCTTTGAAAACGAAATTCGGACTATTGGTAATAATGAAAAATGTAAATCCAACAAACTGTTACGTTTAGATCCATTTATTGACAAAAATGGAGTACTACGGGTAGGCGGACGGTTAAAGAACGCCCAAATCAATTTTGATAATAAATTTCCGATTTTATTACCTCAGAAACATCACGTAACTAAATTAATTATTCGTCAATTTCATGAGAATGAACTTCATGCGGGAAACGAAGCAACATTAGCTGCGATTAGAGAACGATTTTGGCCAATATCGGGCAGAAGTATGATACGAAAAATCATTCATTCGTGTGTGAAGTGTATGCGGGCTAATCCAAAACCTGTAATTCAAAAAATGGGTGATCTCCCTAAAGAGCGGTTGCAACCTTTACGACCGTTTTTTAATTTGCGGTGTAGACTATGCCGGACCATTCCTTATAAAAACAAACAAATTGCGTAACGCAAAGAAAGTCAAAGCTTATATCGCTCTCTTTGTCTGTTTCTCGACTAAGGCCGTTCATGTTGAGTTAGTAGGAGATCTAACTACTGACAGTTTTTTAGGAGCTTTCAAACGGCTAATATCGCGTAGAGGACATGTAGTAGAAATGTTTTCCGACAACGGTTCCAATTTTGTAGGAGCTGAGCGCGAATTTTTCAAATCGGAAAAATTTCAAGACAAATTATTAACGCATTTTTCAAACGTAATCACTAAATTCAGCTTCATACCAGCAAGATCACCGCATTTTGGCGGACTTTGGGAACGTTCAATTCAAAGCGTTAAGCATCATCTAAAAAGAATATTAGGCGATGCTTACCTTACATACGAGGAATTTAATACTTTGATCATTCGGATTGAAGCTTGTTTAAATTCACGACCCTTAACCCCCTTGTCCCAAGATCCTAACGACCTTCAAGCATTGACACCTGGACATTTTATCATTGGAGCCTCTCTTACTGCACCTGTTGAAAGCGACGTTACCGGCATCCAGTTGAATCGCTTGTCTAGATGGCAACGAGTTCAGCAGCTCCAGCAGCATTTCTGGAAACGATGGCAACGGGAATACCTAACCCAACTACAGACACGTCCTCGAGGTCAACAATCGGCTCAACCCAACGTCACAGTTGGAACATTGGTGGTCTTGGTTGAGGAAAATACCTCACCTCTGCATTGGCGTCTCGGGCGAGTCATCGAGGTGCACCCTGGCAGTGATGGTCTCGTGCGGGTAGTGTCCGTTAAAACAGATACTGGTGTTTTTAAGCGCGCAGTTAGAAAGATTTGTATAATTCCAACAGAAAAGGAGTAACTGCACTTTAATTTTTTTTTTTCTCTTCTTTTCGTCCTTTGTATTTCTTAGTTATTTTTTGTTGTGTATATGCCTAAACTTTAGAATCATTATGTTTTGAAGTACACTGTGTACATTGACTTCAAGGGGGGAGAATGTTCACCTCTTGGGGTACGGTGGAGTGGGGACAACGGCATCTGAGGGCTCGCCCCCTCTCCACCTCCAAAACTGCTAGATTAGTCTTGCAAATGTAGCGAACTCAATAAGTCAATAAAAATAACGCTAACATTTACTATATATATTAATTTTAAAAATTGCAAGCAAGTTGTACGATCATTTATTTTTAAAATTTCTATTTTCCACTAGTTATGTATAGGTATGACAGTTCTAAAAAAAAGTTTTTATTTTTGTTCTATTGCTTTCGTAGGGGTTCTTTTTGCACCAATCCGTAAATCGTTTCTTGCCAGGTGGACTACAACAGATAATACCTACCTACTCTTATTGAAAATCTCCCAATAGGATACTCAAGGCAACATCATGGCAACCAAAGCAAAAATTGGGCATTGTGTGCCGTTTCTAAACTTTGAGATTTTGAATATTCGGTTACGTATTAAAATATCGATTGTTTGCATGCACTAAATTTAATATGAGAAAAATCAAAATTTTGCTGGGTCACTAAAAGTGTGTCTAAAGTGACCACTGTTCTTTAAACCACCTCTTTAGAACTTTGTGTATTACATCCGCAGGTGGTAATCCTTTATTTTAGGGAGTCAAGTTCGTGGAAAAATACGAGGTGGTCCATTTTGCCCACTTTTGGGCGTTTGCGCTACTGTAATACTTAATTTTGACAGTTCGTTAACTCTTGAGTGGTCGTGCGGGGTATTTCAGTTACCCCAGAGGGTTAAAGGTTAGAGATACTTAATATGTATGCAGTAATTTCTGCAATAAATTTATTCTTAAAATTTTTTAAACTTAAAAATAAATTAGTTTCTAAAGTAATTTAGAATAATTTGGAGCTTTGGAAATGACTCAAATAATATTGCCAGTTTTGTATAACATATCACAACATTTAAAATCATGTAACTGAAAAGAGCTACATATTCGAAAATTTTAAGGTATGCTAATCGTTTGTGGCTAGTTGGTTTAAATTATCTTTTTAAAACCGCTTATTGAAAGGGAAACTAACTGTAAACATGTTTTTGTTACAGAGGAGGAAATTGATGTGGTTTCTGTGGGAGAAAAACAGAATGTCAGTAATAAAGGGACATATTCTTTACCAACTAACCCATCAAGTCGAGACCGGCAGCAACTACAACGCACTATGGCATCAGCAATCAACGGAAAACAAATAACACACGGAATTAAAACCTTGCCACCAATAAGGAAATCTTCTAGCGGAGAACAAACTCCTATTAAGAAACAAACTTCAGAGGCTCGCGCAATGAAGCGTTCCCGACATTACAGAACTACTTTAAATAATCCTCCGTATAAACGCCGCAATACATGTGCGCAAAGTAGTGACAGTGAGGCAGAGCCTTTAGAAAGACGTAGTTTACATAATAACATGGAAAGACAGAGGCGAATTGATTTGGCAAACTTATTTCTCGATTTAAGGACGCTTGTACCAGAAGTGAGTTCAAGAGAAAAAGCCCCTAAAGTATTAATCTTAAATGAAGCAGGCTTTTATTGTGACCGCTTGGGAAGCACATCAGTACGTTTAAGTAAACAACTTGAGGATTTACAAAAACAACAAAGTAATTTAAGGGCTCGTCTATCACAGTTGCGTAAAAATTTAGCTGCTAATCGTTAGATTTTCATCTTTTAATGTAAAATTTTCTTATTAAAATCAATCATTTACAGCTACCTGTCTAATGTAAATTTGGTACAGGTAGTAGAGAGGAATTCTTTACTAAAAAATTAATAGAAGTTATTCGGGTTTATAAATAATGTTAACTGTGATTTATCAATATTGAGTTTTAAGTAGAGTGGCGTATTGTTTTGCATTTTGTATATATTGTTGCGTATGGAATTTACTCCAGTTTATTTGTTCATATTTGAAACAATGTGAATTTTTGACCATCATGATGTGGAAGTTTCATAGTTAAGTATTTTGCAAGGTTTTGTGATTTAATTTTTGTGATAAGTCAGTAATAGTAAAAAATAGTTATGTGTTAATACTAAATTACAAATGCATTGATAAAATGGTCATTGTTACAGGTTAATGAAATTGTTAATTATTCAGTTTACGCTTCTATATTAATAGTTCAATGTTTAAATTAGTATCATTGTGTTGAATATAGGTAATAGTTGTACATAATTTGTAAAAAGAACAATATTACGTGGCAATATATTTATGTATTCATTTTGTTTGGGATATTTGTTGTTTTTTGTCATTTTGTTTTTAGAATCTTTCTTTTTTTTGTCATGTGTTTCGACACTTTGTTAAATTTTTATTATGGAATTATTGTAATTTAAACAATCGAAGCATGCCACCTGTATATTAAAATGAAATTATTTTTAAGCCGATTCACTTTTAAATGATATCATTGCAGCACAGCATGGAAATTGTTTTCTAAAACATTTGTAAATATTGTGATGTACATCAATAGCTAAGGGGAATAGATATATCTATTTGAGGGATTTAAATTATGGGAAAAATTTAGTGATGTGCATTATTTACGTTCATGCAAATATATTCAATTTTAAATCATTACTGATACCGTAGCAAGCACTAAACAATCATGATATCGCTTCAAATTAATGCAATGTTAACATGCTAAAATATATACAAAATTTATATCAAGAAACTACTAATTTTAATTCTTTAATTAACTGTTAAAGACATTTGTTATTTTGAAATTAATCTACATGTGGAATTTTTTGTTCTAACAAGTTCAATATGTATAATGTTTGATTCATATAGCAAATTTTTAGTTTTCTTGTAATTTAATAGTATCTCACGAGTCTGCCTATAACATGCACTTCGAAAGATCTTCATAAGACATAAAAATACCATTTCAGAATTTGTGATAATAGTTTAGTAAGGTCTCTATTGACAGCAATAGTCTCGTTTTGTTTAAGCATATCAGGTGACTCACTCTTCTATATTAAAATTTTAATCGTATTGATTGTATTTTTTAAATTTTGAAAATGCTGTTAACAGTTTAAGTGCCAATAATTCAAAAATAGTGAATAATAATCAGTATGCTGATATATTGAGGTATTCACTTTTTAATAATCACATTGTTTTAGTTAAGTTTTGTTTGCGCAAAACAAATCTGTTCGAGACATTTTGAATTAAGTGTCTTCCATAAGCACAAATAATAATTAATGTTTAATGACAAAGCTGATGAAGGGAATTGTTGTGTTCATACATACAGTATTTTGTATTATTGCTCTTAAATTTTATATGAAAAGTTAAAAAAAAAAAAATTGTAGTTATATCCGTTTGAGTAAAAATGGGCCTTGATTTAATGTTTAATGATTATTTTAAAATTTTTGTGTATTGTAATTGAGAAACAGATCTGTTAATATTAGAAAGCCAGAGGTAGTTTCTAGTGATCACAAAATAGAATTGCATTTTTGAACTAATTAATCATTTTCTTGCAATAGCTAATACAGTGTATTCTAAAAATATGTACAGATTATCTTAAAAGCAGATTTAAGTACCTGTAAATGAACCTCGCTAGAAATGAAGCAATGATAGCTATAAATTTAAAAACTATAGTACATAAATTCTCAAGGCACATTTTGGTAATGTTTTAAAATAAATTAATTATCAACAGGGCAATTCTCTGAACATCAATTGTTGTATGCTAAGAATGAGAACTGCGTAAACAGATACAATACAAATATGATATTTAATGACTAATAGAATGCCCACTTGTTGTAAATACATTGTTAATGTTTTGTACTTATTCCTATATTTTTGTTTTTATTGAATGAATTGGTTTATGTTATTTTTCTTTTTAGGTTTGGTAATTTTACAATCTATTATAGTTCCTGGATAAGTTTTCAAATAAAATGATGTTAATGCTTACAGTAATGTTTTTTTGCTACATCAATCATGTTTTCATAACTCTGATATGATCAAATCCAAAAAAAATGAGCCTTGTAAGGTTTCTTAATCTGCTATAGTGAGATTTTCCACAATTTCGGTTTGGGACATATCGACGTGCGAATCTAATAACATCGTAACTCAATTTTTGAGCAAATTTAGCTTTAATAATCATCTTATCATTAACAGAATGGCGAACGATAGACTAGTACACAAATGAAAATTTGCTTTATTTGAGTTAAGTTGCATTTGTTCCTCTTTAACATGTTCGCTGCCACCCACTTTGGTAAGACACTTGAAAAAGTGCCACTGCAGTTTTATTAATTAAGTAATGCCCCTGACAAAAATATTGTTCCGTATTCAATGTCATACCGAGTGAGCATTCATACAAAACAAGTTATAAAATAACGTGATAACGCAGTTGAGGCAAAAAGTTCAAACCCATCCGAATGCGTAAATGAAATGGGATATGTTTGAAAGTTGAGCTAAGCCAAGTTATTGCCTTTAGGTGACTCTGTTTCTGAGCGCCTCAATTCACCTGTAGGCTGAAGAAGCTGAAGAAGCATCGACAGGCCAAGGAGAAGATGATGTGATAATCTGGATATTGAAGGAAGCTGAAATTGAATTGTTACCTTTGTTTTTCAACAATTTTTTTCCCACCAGTGTATCTAAGGTGCCAATATTTTTATATCAAAGTCACGACAAAAACACACAGGTTAGCATTACTTTAACAAGAAACATAAAATTGTTATGTAAAAAAAAATTAAATGAGATTTAAAAATTGACCTGTTTTTGGATTTTGTTTAAAAGATAACAATTTAACTTTGATCGAATTGTTGCGTTATTTTGTTGCGCATTGTATTCTAAGAGAAATATATTATTGAAAATTTCGGAAAAATTTGAAAACATTTTCAATCAGCATGAAAAATTGCATACGATACATATGTATAGCAGGTAGGTAGGCGAAGGTACGCGTATCCCGATTTCGCAGACTCGATAGATGGCGCTGATGATATTCGTCAATATTCGCAAATATCCGAACTTTGGAAACGTTTTTGGAGTATTTGATTCGTAAATCGTTAGCTGTAACGATGTGGTGTGCAACATGGCCGCGAGCTACACGACAACCACGTGTTTAGAAAATGGTGTTAAAATAATTATGTTAGTGATAATTACATACCTAGAAGTGAACGATTTTATGCAAAGAAGTTTAATACTAATCTACAAAGTTCACTTTTGCAACGACGCGATGCCATGGTTATCATTTATTAAATATACTGTTTCATCCAATCTTTTATTACAACATGCAGCTTTACTTATAAATTAATATAAGGACCGATTTTACCAACTATATATATATATATATATAACTACAATTTGTTGATATGGATTTAATCTACAATTCAGTTTAACAGACGTTTTGTTGCATTGTTTGTTATAATATTTCATGTCGCAAATTTCTTTATAATTAACGTTACTTTAATTTCTTCGATTTTGTATTAACATTTAGTTATTAATTTATTATGCATTTTTATTATGGCTGTTTCGTTGTAGTCATAAATAATACATTTTTTATTTACTTTTTGTTTATTATTTGTACGATTTATATTCTATACTTTAACGTTATACGAGGATAATGATGATTCGAGTGAGATATTTTTAAAACCGGAAAGAGAAGGATAGGTATATGTAATTAAAATTAAATTTCCTGCAAATGCCGAAACGAGCCGAATGAATGGATTTTAGTTCTTCGCAGGATTTTAGTTCTTCGCAGACTCACTACCAAAAAAGTGCCAATATTTTGGCTACGTTTTTTTACATTGGCTTCTACGGGAGTTGCGCCTACCTACCTGTATAGAGTGTAGAAAAGAAAACTTTTTTTGCGCATTGTTGGAGCTGTTTCCACGACAGTGAGTGTTCACTTATGAAAGTTTACCTGTACTGCGCTAATAAGTAGGTGCGATACTAATAACAATAATTGAAATAAAATGTGATAATATTATACTAGGGACTTTATAGTTAGTAATTTAGAAATTTTAAAAATCGTTGAGAAATAGTATACTTATTTCATTAGGAGGCAAGAAAAGAGGCTTTTCCCGTGTGATCGTTTCTGTCGTGTAATTAACGATATTTTTCATTATTCCTCTCTGAGAAACGGTAATAGAACGCATAAAAATGAAAATAAATTTTCCACTAATTACACAATATGCTGTCTAACACGCTGTTTTTTTTGTTCCTTAGGAAAGTCCGTTTCAAAATATTTATTTGACAGAGGTATTCTGGACAAATAAAATTCCTTTCGGCAATTTTCGATGATATAGCTCAACAATAATGCAAATTGAACTATACACAATGGCTTATTCATATTCGTTTTGTGAAAGTATGAAAATATAAATAATAGTTGGTGTAGTGGCAAGGCTAAAATTAGCGTACGGGAAATTTTTTTTCCGCACATACCTTTTGCGACACATTACTGTGAAAGCTACTGTTTTCAAAGAGGGGAATGATGAAGAAACATTTTTACCTTTGAATTAGCTTTTATTGTTCTAGTATCCTGAATTACATTAATGAGATTATAAATGATAATTTTAGTTTCGGATTTAAAAAATAGTAAATCATAAAATTTTTCATTACACTTCTCTGAAAACAGTAGCTTTCATGTTAATCTGTTTTAAAAAGCAACCTTTCCCGTGCACTGCACGGGAAAACTTTTTTCTGTGCGCTAATAATTATTTATATTCACATATTTTAACAAAAGGAGTGTAAATAAATAAACATCTTTATTTTGAACCATGGAAGCTCATGTACAATTTGCATTATTGTTGAGCTAAATCATGTAAAATTCCCGAAATTAATTTTATTTGTACAGAATTCATTTGCCAAATAAGTATTTTCAAATAATCGTTGATAAGCACCAAGAGGTAAATCATTTATTTTAATTTTTATGCGTCCTATTACAGTTTTTCAAAGAGAAATAATGAAAAATATTGTTCATTACATGGCAGAAACTGCTTTTACTGTTGTCGACTTGGCCTCCCCCGGAAAACTATCACGCTCGCACGGGAAAAGCCTCCTTTCTAGTCTCCTAATGAAATATACTAATCTATTGCTCGTTAATTCTTATCTTACGATTTTCAACAAAATAGTTATTGTATTTAGAAACGACAAGTGGAAAATTGTTTCAAGAGTGGTCAACAGTTTATTTTTCATAGTTTGCAGAGTTGTCAGTATATGACCTAATGATTTAATGTGATACCATCAAATTCATATTATGTCAAGTGAATCAGAAGGCAAAGAATATTTGGCGATTTGGTGAAGTTGTAAAAATATTTGTTTACTAAACTTTGGTTCAGGTAGATAAGAAGTACTGTTTGATTTTACTGAAGTCAAAATTTATTTAAAAAACGCAATTATTTACAGTAAATTCTGATTAGCGAGGTTGTACTGTAACAACAATTTACTCTTAACAAACGTAAATGCAACAAAAATCAATTAAGCTGAGTTGATTACTTTATTAAGTCGTTGAACCATTCTTTTGTGTCTATTGGATTTTTGATGAAGGTTCCACTGATGAGTTCCAACAAATACTCTTTTACATACTTCACAATTAAAAGTGATATCTTCAGCATTTGCTGTAGACAATCTGCTATTAAAAGGAAGTACTTTATAATCACATGATTTATTAAGTATAAAGCTTTCAACTATATCTATAGCTTGATTTTCTACACATTCTAACCATGCTGATGGATCTGTTGTGTCCAGATTATATAAAGGAGGTACCTAAATATACATAACAATAGTTTTTATTATTGAAAAACCAATATAAGTTACCTGTCTATCAATACGACCAAGGAAACGATTATTTATCCATTTATTTTGTTTTCTTGCATATCTTCGAGTAACCATTTTTAATTTTTCTATTCCTTGAAATAATAGTTTGTTGTTTTCGTTACAAGCACGGTCTGAATTACTTAACATCAGGTAATCATGAAATTCTTTTAAACCAATAGACTGGAAAATCCCTTTCGTATAATCAACATTTCTGAAATTGTAAAAATGCAAGTAATGTGTAAATTATTATTGTATTAATTTATGATAATCTCTTACAAACTGTTTGTGACTCTTTCTTTATTATAACAATTATGAAATGATGTAAGCTCATTAATTAAACCTTCTTTTATCATTGTATCGACTCTTGCATTTAAACGATCATCTAAAATTTTCTGTAAAATATTTTAAGTAAATACATACAAGAATTTTGTCAAATGGTTACTTGATCACATTGCAGCCAGAGAACTAAGGCATTTTGATATCTCAGTGCCCCTCCTGATGAAGAACCACCAGCCATTTTTTGTTGCTCCTTTAAAATGTCACTATGTTTCTTACCTTTCGTGTGTAATACTTCTAATGACCTGTAAATAAAGTATACTTATTAAAATCAAATTCAAATATGTTATTAAAAAGGAATAGATGCACATGTCACATACCACCTCGATCATTCCTTAAAAATTTAGGGAAGTGGTGGTATCATCCAGATTGAAAAAAGTTCACTCCGCTATGGGCATACAGTTTATGTAAGTTTACTAAGACCCCCTGAATACCACGTTATCATAATTTTTGGTTTCCCAACAACCAGATGATGAGCTAAATAATGTTGTTTCTGAACTAGTAATCTGTTTGAACGTGAATAGCTTGAATGTAATGCTTCGTACAGCGTTCATACCCGTAAATTTGCTGAAATGTGTACGAAGCATAAGATCATTTGAAAAATTAAAAGACAGAGAGAGGCAGAGAAAGGCTACAGTTTGTTTTACGTCTATGTATACTGTGCAGAGGGTCTACTTTCCACTAATTGTGGAACTTTAGTCGCGAAACTAAACCAATGGAAAGTAAGCTTGCTTGAAAATATATTCCCAGACACAAATAAATATTACTTTGACATTGGTGTTAATTAATTTCGATCTTAAAATTGTAAGCAAAGGTTTTAATTTTTTCTTGCAAAGAAATCCATAAGAATTTAAACTAATCACAGTTTAAAAATGCCTGCATTCTCCACATAATAATTACACTTTTTGTGCGGATTGTACCTAAAATTTTGAACATGTTTCGTAGGTATATGATAATATGCTCGTTGGATCTGGATAATTTTTAGTGATACTGTTCAAGTTGTATTACAGTGGTACCTCGGATAACGAACGCCTCAATTAACGAACAATTCGGTTAACGAACAGACAAACATTATACTAAACTATTGACTATTCCTTTAAAAAAATTTAAAAGTTTCAAAATGTCAAAACTTCTTGTAATTTTGTTCCACAAAATATAATAGGTACAATTGGACTATAAATAGTATTGTAAACTTTGGGTTGAAACATCTTCATTGTAATTGTAATTGTAATTGTTTTATAGGGGGTCGGAATCTTAAAAATTATTAAGTAAAAAGATAATGTTTCTAAAAATATTTCGCCATTGTCTTTGCTGAGATGCATTCTTAAAAGTTAATATTATTTACTTTTCACTTTATTGCATATTATTATATTTTATTACAGGCGATGCAGTTTTTGGATTTAAAGCTTCATAAAAACACAAATCGGTGAGCTACTGAATTTTTAGAATCTTTAAATCTTTATAAACCAACATAAATCCACAAAAAGTCTAAAACTAATATGTTTCTGGGTGAGCCTACGGATTAATTGGATTTGCATTAGTTTCAATGGGAAAGATTGTTTCGGTTTACGAACAAAGTTAAAGAACGAATTAAGTTTGTTATCTGAGGTACTACTGTATTTTGGTTTGTTGGATAATTGTATAATGTTCCATACCAGATGTATAGTTGCGGCCTTTGAAAACTATAACACTAAATTTTGACACATTCTACAAAAATTTCGAAATTTATAAGGCATAAATTAGGATTTTACATTTTACAAAGATTATTTTATTCATGGCTAATACAGCCAATCACAGTTCGTTATTTGAGGAAGGAACACGGTTTTACAGCGATAATATTCTGATAAAACTTCGAGTTCCTTTATATTGAAGTTGCCTAGTTTCCACCAACAAAAATTTTTCAAACAATTTTATTTGTGTCAAATTTTATACATTCATAAAATAATCTAATCAAATACCCTTCAAGCTTTGAATTTCTTCGATTAATTAACTCAAACTTCCTGCGTAGAAACTTTTAAATCGTTTAAATTTTATGATAAAAACACTCCAACTGCGTTGTCGTGTTCTTAATACTCATAAAATTTACACTCTTTTAAGTTGCTACCCAACAAGTTATTGTAAATTAATCAATAAATTCAAAGCTTTTATGGTATTACTAGCGATTATTTTATTCATGGCTAATATAGCCAATCACAGTTCGTTATTTGAGGAAGGTAAAATTTTGAATTTATCTAATGTCATAGTTTTTAAAGTTCGCGACTGTACTTCACAAGTTCTAAATAAAAAAATTAGAACAGTGAATTCAAAAAACTTGTGATCTCATTTAACCGCTTTGCTACATTCTGTACCTGCATTTATTTGAAGAAAGTGTTTTCAAACAATTGATTTTCAAAGAACTGGTCAGTTAGGGTATGTGATACTTTCAGAAATACCTTCTATATTTGATTAAATTATTTAATATAATAATTTAAATACAAAAAAATTACCTGAGAATCTTGCGTTTGTTGTTGGGATGTAACCTTTTTGCCATATCTGGATCTAGTTTTTCCAAATGTTTGTGAAGATCTGCACTAGGTAATGTGTGATCTTCAAAGCCTTGACCAGGTTCATATGCACGTTTCGTATCAACATCTTCTATTAAAATTTTCCAGAGAAGTGACTCAATATAATAATTAGTACCGCCAACGATAATTGGTGGTTTATTTTTTAATAATAATTCATCAATCTATCTTAATGTTAAGAACATATTTTGTAATCTTTCAATAAATTTAATGTAATAAGAATTTAATAATATGGAAATATAGCGATAAATGAATTTTCCACGTATTTCAAAAACACATTATTCACTTATCTACCACATACTGTAATTCCAATTATTTCTAGAAGCGTGCAAACGGCTATTTTTGATTGTAGTAACCCATAGATCTAATATAGAGATTTGATGGTTAGCAGCCTCTATATTACAATGTTGCAGATGAAAGAAGGGATTATGGGACATATCTGCATTTAATTATGATTGGATCTACTTTTTAGTCACTAAATGGGCCAGAGAAACGAATTTCCTTCTTTTCACCTTTTTCGGCACCTCTCTCATTTAAACTTGTACTTTGCTATCCATCTAATCCATATATTATATCCATGGGGTAACCCAAATATTGACATTTTATTCTTATTTAAAAGAAAGTAATTTGTTTGCTCATCAATCAATCAAATATGTACGCAATTTGTTCTAAAATAAAAAAAAAAATGTATGTAGATTACAGAATGAATAACAAGAACAAGTTAAGCAACACAGAAACATTAAAAGTGACAGTAAATTCTGAAATGCTACTGAACTGAAAATAAAACTCGGGGAATTACCGAGGGAACCCTTGAAAAGTTTACTATAAACGAAAAATTTGGTTCACTTTATCAGGAAGTTCATTATAACCTGTTCCACTATAAGTGGTAAGAAAATACATTAGCCTTATGAAAAAAATTTTTGGTACTTGAAGTAATGGTCACTACCCTTAAGTTCATTACAACTGTATTTCCATCAGGGGTCTCACTGATCTCTTGTCGTTTTTGAACTTCTCCTTGTATCAATAATAATATTTTTGGAGAAAGTAGAGTGAAGGCTAATTCAATTTATTTATTACAAAAAGATTAAGTATGTAATACTTTTTCCCGTTTTCACATTGTGTGCAGAAAAAATTTCCACACTTGTCTTTCAAAAGTCCATTTTCAATGTTGATTTTCTTACCAGAAAACCTGTCATTCTGCATTTTCATAAAAACTATAGTTTTCAGCATTATACTCATTGTCAGTTTATTCAATCTGCACAGTAATTAAGCACTTTTCAAGTGAATAGGGTCGTTCGCTAATGGATAAACATTTTTGTAGAGGCTTTAGATAATACCGACCGGTCAATGGACAGGCAAATTTAAAAATGCAAGTGCTGATCACATTCATTTATTGCTCTGAGATTGAATAACCCAGCTGTAGACAACAGAGACAATGGAAACATCCACTTATTGCTATCGTAACAAGTAAGTAAGCAATTAACAATACAGTGAAACTTCCCTAAGACGACCACTTGTAGTTCTGCCCATATTTGGTCTTCTTAGAAAATTAGATTATCTGGGAAATAATAAATGTTTAACCAATTTAAGGCAATTGGTGTACTTTTGCCAGATATTATTGTTATGTAACCATATACACAACATGATCTTTATCTTTATAAAATCTTTATAAAATACTGTAGGCTAAATAGAACACGAAGATTTGGATAAGTAACAGTATTGGTACCCCTCACTAGTAACGTAACGGTCGCACAGAATCTATCCTGACCTGCTGAATAACGGTACTATGACAAAAGTCAAGTCACATGAGAACTTTTGCAGTTCAAGAAACTCATTCCCCATAAAACCATAAAAAAATGGTCGTCAATGCCCAAAAAAGAGCAGTCTTGGTCAGGTTAGAGGGTGGTCACTTTAGGGAAGAATAAATACATGGCAGTTTCATTAATTCAAAACTATTCTTAAAAAAGTTGGTCATGTTTGGAGGTAGTCACCTAAAAGAGGTGTTCATTGCAAAACATTTCACTGTATATACCTGATACGTTCGTTTGTAAATATAAATAAAATATTGGATTTTTGAATTTAACTTAATTACTCTTAATTACTTATTTTATTCCCGATCTTTACCAATAATTAAAAGGATACTATAGAAACAGCTTTGTTCCGATAATCTAATACCGTAAAAGTTTCATGAGGATGAAGTATATCAATAAGATGATGTGGAACGGTATTACGCTCGTCCAAAGTGGCTTTAGCGGTGATAATATCTAAACCTTTATATAACTGCAATAATAGAACAAAAGATGTTATTGCAAAAAAACATTCTAATTTTACCTGCATTGCATCTGCACTCACAATTTCTCCCCCAAACTTTTGTGCCAGTTGTAATGATAATTTGGTTTTTCCAGTACCGGTAGCACCTAAAATTATAACTAATGGCAATCTCGAGTTCAATTTGTTCATTACAATGTAAACGGTAAAACAAATAGGTAAAATAAATTATTTCGGCTCCTTGAGTTGAAATTAAAAAGTACAACAAAAAACCATGTGTTGGTAGTATAATCAGTTGATCACAGTTTGCCACTCTTGATAGTTTATCTTGTAAACAAGAGGTTATGTTTTACATCAGCTGCAATTGACTAGTTGTAATAAATTATTAATCAAAAGAAGCCTTTATAATGACTGAATTCTTCGCTGAGAACAATTCATGCGGACAAGCAATTTTACAACTAGTATCTAGAGGAAATGCAATAATAGCAGAATTGTTAAGATTAAAAGATTACATTCCCAATGTATATCGGTAATGTTCTAATGTTATCATTTTACCTATTTATTAATTTATCTTTGCAGCATGGATACCAAACAAATTATTCAAAAATATGGTGAAATATTGTTAGATTTTCGATACTTTAAAATTGCTGAAGTTCAAGAGCAGAAAATTGAAAATAACGAAGTAAATATAAAAGTTTCTGGTAGATGTGTAGTAGGTATATGAATTACCACAAGGTTGGTTTTAGGAACTCAGAGATTTAGATGAAGAATTTCGAGATAATCATTTGGAAATCATTACTAGATATTATTTAGCATTTGAAAGTGTTCACACATACATTACTGATTTAAATCATTTTCTGGACGAACTGGAAGAAGGTATATACATTCATCAGTCACTCCAAACAATTTCCGCAGATGTTGAAGGTAGACAACTTTTAGTAAGTAGATATTAAATGTGAGAAATGCATTGATCAGCTAAAATTATATTCAGTAACATGTAACATGTGGGATTGTGTAACAGATTTAGATAGGTGTGGTCATCGTTTTTTTCAGTTTAAAGGGCGGTTCAGACCGTTCAATATATATTGACAATATTTCAGTTTCTTCAATATTATTGAACGTGTGACCTAAAATATTGACGTATTGCCGACATTGAAACTATTGATCTCGGCGGTATTGACAATACTTGTATTGACAATATATATTGAATGTCTGAACCACCCATAAGAGGAGTTGCTACGGAATGCTCTTATGGGATTTTCAATGTACAGTGCTGCCGCTATAACAAAGTATCTAAGTGAGATATTTGCATTTAAGTTACATCTTTTGAGAGAGAAACTAATTTGCAATCGAATGGACGGATTAGAAATTTAATTTTCTGATTATAAAAGTTAAAAAAAAGTGTAATGAAGCATTGTCAATGCGATTTCTGTTAAATATCTCAGAGCTTGAAAAATTATTTTTTTCTCCGACCATTTTATTTTACTTTATTTCTAAAAACGTTTTTGAAAACCGGGTGTAAATATTCTAATTAATAACTGCACAGTAGCCGCAGAATTATTTTGCATTGGGAGAAAATTTTGAACCGATAATTTACAACCTCTATTAGTACTGAATAGCAGGAATTTGGAACACCTACAAAGTTAGTTTATGACTCCGTTCTATACTTCCATCTGGTAGGACCCTAATTTATGGCGCTATATATTTTTAAACATTTTCATCCCTGCATTGTAAAATTTTAAACGATGTTTTGAATTAGAATACACTACCATCTTTTATTTCAAAATCAAAAAACCACCTTGCTAACAATTCTAGAGAAACTGATTGTCTTCAAGTTCTGTTTTCGTGCACACATATAACTTTGCACTTATGCTCCACAGTCCAGTCATTTTATACAAAAAAAACAATCTTCTAAAAAATTCCAAGTGAAGATTTTTCTTCGCGATTTTCTTTGTATCGCCATAAGAAACACTGTGTAAATAGTCCGTTGCAAAATCGTGCCCGCCAAAAAAATTATTGTAGGTTAGAGGTCGCGAAAATCAGTTTTTCTCAAATATCTCGTTAAGTATTGGCTTTACGTGAATTTTGGTTATTACAAAATTTGTGTATTATCAACATCGGCACAAAAAAGGTTCTATACAAAATTTACATGGAACCAATAGTTTTCAAGATATGAGACTGAGAAAACGTGGGCGCTGCGATGGATTTGTTTCCGCACCACCTGTGAGGTAGAATTCTAGGCGCGTTTTTTTTTACATGGTGTCTCCATTAGGCCTATATTCAGTCGTTTTCTTTCACTTCTTTGCCTTTATCTTCTTTTTCTACTTCTACTTCTTCTTCTTCTTCTTATTCTTCTTATTCTTCTTATTCTTCTTCTTCTTCTTCTTCTTCTTCTTCTTCATCATCATTTTCGTTACTGTTATCATCTACAATTATTTCAGCGCATAACATAGTAATAGGGTTCATTTCGTCGTCGTTAAATTCAGTTCCACTGCCGCATCATCGGATGTAGTATTTAAATATGACTGGTCTAACTTTGGAGTTGCTTTCATCCGACGAAGTTGTTCTATTGTCTTTATATTTTTACTATTGTCATCATAACCATCAAACAGTACACTACACTACACTGTATAATACAGTAATACTCCGATTTACGCGCTTAATGCATGAAAAAAAGAACGTTAAGCGAATCAAATGTAAAATGGAGCTAATTACGTGTTTTTTAATTGTCATATAAAGTATTTTAAATATTAATTTTTGATTTTTTAGTGTGTTGTAGCGAATTTCGTTAAACTGATTAATTTTTTTGTACCCTTCATTTTCGGAATATATTTTTAAACCATAGCATTTTTGAATAGAGCATGAAGAGACCTTTCAAATGAGGTATCCCAAGCCCCCCTCCTATTTAAAAACAGTTTTAACTCTATTTAAAATTACGATTTTTATTGTAGTCATATTTCAGTGTGAATCACTATATTTGTATGGAGTTATGCTGCTGGTATTAGATACTCACATTGATGGTATTACAAGGGAAAGGTTGTTGGTATCATATTACCGATACACACCACAAAGAAGAGATACTCAAAGTGCTATAGATGAAGTTTGTAAATTGTTACGTGATACTGGATATTCTTTAACTAAAAAACCACAAAATTATCCTGAAGATTATTTTAGGTAAATATTAATTCTTTTAAGCTTTTAGCTTAAACCTTCACCGAACAACGCAACAAAGTACTACATATTATTATAGTAGTCGGGATACGTAATGGAGTTTTGCGTGGGCGAATATGTGCACGAATGCAATGTAATGTAATATTCAAGATATGAACTGAACCAATTCAAATTATTCCGTGCGCACACTCACGCAAAACTCCGTCACATTCTTCGCTGTCTTTACGAAATATTAGAGGCTTGAAATATCACTTTTTTTTTTTATTCATGCAGCTTTTATTTAGTACAGTTGGGTTTTTTTATGCAGTAGATACATGCCACAGAAAAATGTAAAGTAACGGATAAATTGGGTAAAACATTTTAGAACAGTTTTCACAGAAAATCCTGGAACCCGTCAACTTTAGTTTTTAAAACTGCATCTTTTTTGATATTTATAATTTTACGATCGTCTTTTGTTTTCGCACTATGACGTCATCAGCAATTTTTTTTAAATGGTATTTTTGTTCGCGAATTTGGATGCAGCATATTCAATATAAAATTACAATTTTTATTTCCAAAGTAATTGCTTTTCTTTGTTGCTTTTTATTTTCCATTGAGCCAAATTAATTCATTATATTAAAGATTAACACAATTTAGACTTACGATAATAAAAAGACATGGAAGATTAAACTTCACTGATATTCGCTGCTTATATTGAGTGTTCAAAAAGTAGTGATGTCCTGAGCGGCTATCGATTGTAAAACATGTTTTTTACTTTACTATAATTTATATGACAAAAGTAAAATTAACTCAAATATGAAAAAAGAATAGACATAAGTTTTACATCCAATAGCCGCCCAATACGTCATGATTTTTTGAAGACCAGTTGGCGCTGAAATCTTCAGATGTAAGTCTTTGATAAATGCACCTAATTTGATTTAAACTGATGCGACACAAATTTCATTTGATCTCATTACAGCCAACAATCTCGGCCGTTTTTAAATGATTTCACAGTACGCAAATAATTGTACATAAATTTAGACTTCCGATAATGAAAAATTGTACACTAATTTTTTTTGAATACCCACTGCTGAATGAAGTTAGAATGTGTTGTTCGTATACAATTTGGTGCAATGGGCAACCCCCAAATTTGCATAACACATAGATTCGAAACTTCAAATCTGAAGACAGAAAAACTACATGAAAAGACCCTACTGTATAATTTTCTCTGCGGATGTACCGTTTTTGTAAAATTTGGTAATTTTTAGGCGAATTTCAATTAGATCAATATTTATTGATATAGTAATTGGTCGACTTAGATCCGACGACATTTACAATCAACTTTCTGTATATCCATTATCAAGACATAGAAGTACCGCCCTCTCAACGCAAGCAGCTATGTTATATGTGTGTTTATTCTTTTCCACCAATATATTGCATTCGCAAGCTGCTATAATGCGGGAGGTAGTGGATAAGTATTTTCCTGACAACTGGGTGATATCCATATATATGGGATATACAGTGAATCTTGTTGAAACTTGGGATGCATTTAAAGCTGCTAAATTAGCTTTAAATAATACCTTAGAAAACATAAATATTAAAAATTGTGCTAATTCTTTTGGTTCCGGGACATTAGAACTTCTTAAAAGCAGTGGGCATCTTTTGAAGGAGGGAACTATCACTAGCGAAAATTTACTAAGTGATATTGCCAAAATAACAAATACTCTTAGGGACTGCAATGTTGTTGTAAGATGGTTAATGTTACATGCTGTTTTAAAACCAGAAAAGATTGATAAAAATAAAAGATGTAAACAACTACGAGAACTTGTAATTACTGAATCTAAGTATAATCCAGGTTTGGTATTCAAACTTTTATTGAACACAGCACAGTTGGAGCTTATAACAAAAGACATTCTCAAAGATTTGTTAACAGAGAAAGAAAATAAGTGGGCAGAATTAAAAACAGAATGTTCGAGCTACCTAATGGAGCTATCTGAAGTTTTTAGTGGAAGAAAACCCTTAACTCGTGTTGAGAAGAATCCAAATTTACAGAAATGGTTTACTGAAATATCGAAAGAAGTAGATTCACTGGAATTAGATAATATGTCAGCACGAAAAATTATTCAACTCATACAGGCTTTAGAAGAAGTGCAAGAATTTCATCAACTCGAATCGAATATGCAAATCATTCAGTTTTTAACAGAAACTAGGAAACATCTTCATCACATGGTGAGAACTATGAATATAAAGGAAGATACATTAATTACTATTCAAATTATTGGTGATTTGAGTTATGCATGGGAACTAATTGATTCATATACATCAATAATGCAGACAGGAATTAAAAAGGAACCAACGCTGGTGATTAAATTAAGAGCAGTTTTCTTAAAATTAGCTTCAGCATTAGAGATACCATTACTTCGAATCAACCAATCTCATAGTGATGATTTGATGTCTGTTTCACAATATTACAGTAACGAACTAGAAATTTATGTAAGGAAAGTATTACAAATTATTCCAGAAATGATGTTTGAAAAAATGGCTAGAATTATTGAAATACAAACTTCTGTTTTAAAAGAAGTTCCTACGAGATTGGACAAGGATAAATTGAGGGAATATGCTCAATTAAATGAACGTTTTGAATTTGCTGAATTGACACATTCCATATCCCTTTACAGTGAAGGTAAGTGAGTTTGCAGATTGCTTGTACATTAACAAAACATGATAATTCGTTTCTTTTTATCTAACCTTTTTCTTTTAAAACTTAAGAATTTTTTATGTCCTCTAAGGTCTACAGTATACAGGTGTCTCAATCTTCTTTTGTGAAACTTTGATAATAAATAAAACACTTAAAAATAATGTGAAAAAATTAGTTACCTACACCTAATAATGCATAATTAAAGAGATATAGATTACTTTAAAACAAGAAACACCACAAATTGCATGGGGTAGAGTAGATATTTGGAGATTATGGCTTCCTTCTAAAAAAATGTAGTACATCATGGACAAAAATAATACTTAAATGTATTTTCGAAATTTTTACAGATGTTACAAGAGCATTTTTAAAGAAATTAGTGTGTTGACATAATTCAATATTAAGTTTATTTTGCATATTTGTGAACTTTTTATTCCATTATTCTATTTACCAATTAATTAGTTTTTATATTATTTATTCACTTTAGGGATGAGGATGATGAAAAGCACATTAGTGGGAGTTGTATGTTTAGACCCTAAACAATTATTAGAAGATGGAATTCGGCAAGAATTAGTTAAGCATATTTCAAAAGCCCTACATATTGGATTAATTTTTAATGTTCGACCGAAATCAGATGAATTGGAACAAAATCTTAAAATCTTAAGTAAAATTATGGATGCATATAAACGATCATTTGAGTACATACAAGTAAGTTTGCATTTACATGTTAATTTTTAAATAAAACCCAGTACCAAATGTTCAACAATCAATTAACTACTGTAACCAATTCAAGTTGGTGAATAGGGAACTACAATGATCACAATTGAATGTTTCCAAAATATTGTTGCAATCATTTTTACACATCCGCTAATTTGAAGTTTGGCGAATTACACAAATCGATATTTGAATAAGTTTATTAATTTGGTGAAGAAGCTGGATATTGTGGATAAGTCGATCCATCATTTTGTTGAAGGCGACAATTTATGGAAAAATGAAAAAATAGAATGAAACTAACATACCCATATCAAAGAATAGATACATATTATAAATGAACAAGAAACGACTTGGAGTAAAAGGCTAAACGAGGAGCTCGCGTGCAAAACCGGTTATATCCATTTTTTTTTTGCGATAATTGATTTTAAAGATTTTTGTGAAATTGAAGCCGAAGATTCCACGAGTTCTTCAATGGTTTGCCTTTCAAGCAGGAACCGATTATTAAATATATTGAAAAATAAACTTCCTATAAGGTATCTTACTAAAACTGTGATTATGAATAGAAAATGTTGATAAAGTGCTAATATATTATTTAAAAACATTTAGTTCGACACTGGGTAGTATAATCCAACACAATACTTTTATTTTAAAATCCAGCGAAGCCAGGGAATGTGAAAACATTATCTGTTATTAATTTCAGTTAGGCTGGTATAATTATTGAAAATTACCAAGAATTTCTTTTGTAATTATTAGTGAAAAGTATTACCGAAATTACAGAAATTTGGACCCCCTTCTGCAATAAGGAACCAACTGACAATTTTGATAAAATGAGTTATTGGATTCCTTAGAATTAAAAAATGCATTTTGTAGGTTTGTAATACAGATCCAAGCTAAAATAGCGATAACAGTTGAAAAACAACGTAAGTTTTTTGACCTATCCTCGTAAGTCTTTCACAAAAAAATTTGCTTCAAGCAGTGTTTACTCGTAAGTTTAATTTTGTTACTGGGTTCCTTATTGCAGAAGGGGCTCCATTTAGTTGTAAGAATCACAGAATTAATTAGCCTAACTTATTTTATTTTATTTTTTTATTTTTAATAATTTTTATTAAGATATTATTATTATATCGAGGCCTACAACGCGTTCTGTGCGATTATTGAAAGAATCAATTCAAATTTCGGGTTGTGGTCGTTTTCAATTTGTCAAAACTAGTTCTGAGCAGTTTTAAAACAGCCACAAGCCGAATTTCGGGTTGTGGTCGTTTTTGTTTTGCCAGAACTATAGTTCTGTGCAATTTATTCGCTCAGTGGGCGTTAACGGGTTTTGAGTCTAACATATATATCAAGTAAATCAGAAAAATATTCTGCGTCGATTAGTCTTACGCTCAAGCTTCTGTGATAATTTTTGCTTTTTGTTATTGCTTTGATATTTTGTATTTTGTTGATTATTTACAGTTTTCGGCAAGAAAGTGATAAAAAATTTTGATTATTTCTAAACTGTTTTTCTTCGTGGTAAATTTGTCATGTTTTTGATTTAAAATATTTTGACTTTTAGTCTCTTTCCCGATATTTCGAAATTAAATAATAAACTTAAATTGGCTCTCCTGTAAAGTTGGCTACATGTCACTTGGTAATTTTTTCCTTTCCACCGTCAATATTATTTTAGTGAGCATGTTTGTTTATGTTATATAAGAACTGCTAAGAATTTTATGCTAGTACATGCAAATTGAACGGTCCCAATGGCCTCCTTGTAAGTATCTGCCTTAAATACATCTGCATTAAAAATTGATACTACCGAAAACAAAAAATATTTGCTCCCAGTTGCTTCTTTTTCATTTTTATGTATCTATTGAAATGTTGGTTCAACTTTTTAACAAAGTACCAGGGGTAGGGAATTTCTTTTTAAATATTTGTTTTCAAACATTCACTTATTTTATATTTTTATTAATTCAATTTCCATATTGTGTATTGTAATTGCAACGAGACAATTTTTTTATTTAACACAGGTGTCTCAAAAAAATGTATACACAGTTGTGGCTCATTCTTGCTCAATTGCAACTTTTAATTTTTCCAGTGTCTTTAGTTTTCTGGCGCAGACTTTAACTTTAAGGCAACCCCCTGGGGAACGGGCAGGGTATTCTATGCCACCTCTCATTCTCATTCTCATCAAGATATGTTCTTACAACAGCATGATAGTGCAGAGAAATAATAGAAAAATCAGAAAACTATGACCCGTTAAACAGTGTATACATTTTTTTGGAACAGCTGTATGTAATATGTAATATGGTTCGTTTATAAAAAAGATATAGCAATAAAAACATATGAAATTCATCTGCAACTTGAAACTTAAATGTCTAAATATGATGGTTTTCCATTGTACTATTACATTTATGTTAGCTGTTTCAAGTGTTTTTTTCATATTTTCGTTGCACTGCAAAAATCAGTCTTTATCTAGCCTATTCAATACCACCGATTTCTATCTGGGCTTTTAGCTGCAACGGTATAAATATGTACCTTCTCTGTTGAGCACATGATTACTATATCTGTTGAGTAAACATAGCACAGACAAAGAGTAGTAAGTTAAGGTTTTATATTCTGTGGTATAGCTAGAAATTACATTTCGACGTGCGAATCTAATAACATGGTATCTCAAAATTCACTACTTTAGAGGAGAGACAAAATAAGTTTCTCACTTTTGTAATTCTGTTTAAACTTTTTAACATACGATGTTATAGTTTTGTTCTATAATATACTAAGTTTTTATTTAAACAAAAAACAGTTTTCACTTTGAAAAAGAGAACTGTTTTTACGTAGGATGACTATTGAAACTAAATTTGCTCGAAAATCGGGTTACGATGTTATTAGATTCGCACATCAATTTTTTTTTTAAATTTACCCCTCTTACGACAAATGTTTTTAATAGAAGATGGAATGTTTCAAAAATAGGGCTGTGGTTTCGTACTTTCACATATTATACCAAAATAAATGTTGGTTATAAAAATTATATGATTGATTACTGTTGTGATTTTAGGATTATGTAAATATCAATGGCTTAAAAATATGGCAGGAAGAAGTCACTCGCATAATAAATTTCAATGTTGAACAAGAATGTAATGGATTTTTACGTAACAAAGTTCACGCTTGGGAAAGTTCTTTTCAGAGTCGATATGTTCCCATTCCGGAGTATCCACAGACAGATATTAGTGTTAATTTTATCGGACGTCTAGCTAGAGAAGTTATTAGATTGACTGATGCGAAGTAAATATTGTAAATTGATTTATAGAATTTTTTGAATTTATATGAAAAGAACATTGCACGTTTTCCCCTAGATAAGTGGCCCCAGATATTTCTTGAAAATTGTGCAGGTTATCTTCTAGCAGCTATCCTGCGCTACAAAAAATCCCCTTAAAATTTTATTGTAGGATGGCTGGTTACAGTGGCGTAACACGCTGAACTAGGACCATTCAGTTACCCTTTACAGCTAAACTAAATGAGATATTTCAATTTTCGTTACGGGGTTAAGAAGGCCTTATCATTGCCTATAACTTGTGATAAATGCAGTTAATACCGTTAATATTTAATCAAGGAAGCCATGAAGAAGAAAAGTGAAAAATGTTTCGAAGCAAACATTTTGTTACATGTTTTTATTGATATGTGCCTTGAACAGTTAAAAGGGACCTATCGTTCGAAAAAATCGATTTTTACCCTTTTGGCGATTCTAATAGAAAAAAGTACATATTTTTTAATGAAACAAACTGCAGATTTTTATTTGTATTATTTATTTTACAAATGCACTTTAAAAGAGAAAACAAGAACTTAAAAAACGTTAAAAAATCAATAGATGGAAAGAGTTTTCTCGAAATCTTGTTTTCGGACGATAGGTCCCTTTTAACTGTCCAAAGCACATATTATTATATTAGTTAAGTTAGGTGTAACTTTCGTTATTCACAAGCAGTAAATATTGTCTTATTAATTATTTACTTGTTTATAAAAAATCCATTCTTAATTGAAAATTATCAAACTCTTTTGTGTTTGTTAGATTTGATGTAAATACTTATCAATAATTAATAAACATGGTTGGAAACGACGTACTCAAGAATGAGCATTTATACTCATTATGGTAAAATATGTTAAACAGATTAGGTTGTCTCAAAATAACAAAATTTCTGATGCATCTTCCCAACTAGGTGCTATTTAATGATGTTAAACCGAAATTATTTTATCCATAAGCTGTTTACTCGATTTTAATGTTTTTTAGAGAAAAAGCTATTTCCGCCATATCGATCTGTTTGAAATTTTGTGGGTAACTAGTCCCATACTCGGTGCATACTTCGATGTAAAGATTATCCTCGCTCATGACCTGGAAGTGGTTGAAATAAATTCTTTTTGTTTTTCATGTTTCTTCTTCGTGGCTTCCTTGATTAAATATTTAAGGTATTAACTTCATTTTACCACAAGTTATACGCAACAATAAGGCCTTCTCAACCCCGCAACTAAAATGAAATATCTTATTTAGTTTAGCTGTAAGGGGTAACTGAATGGTTCTTCTTTAGCGTGTTACGCCGCTGTAACCGGCCACCCTAAAATAAAATTTTTGGGCGATTTTTTTAGCACAGGGTATCTGCTAGAACAGGGGTGGCGAACCCAAATGATCTTGCGGGCCACTTTGGAAATGCATTATAACTCCGCGGGCCACATATAAAATTATATATCCCCATATTAGATTTAGACCCACTATAGACATTTTTTTGGAGTGAAAAATTGAAACATAATGAGTTATTATTATTGTGTATTATTTGTGTTTGTAAAAGTGTGATGAATCTCGCGGGCCAGAAAAATGGTCAAGGCGGGCCACATGCGGGCCGCGGGTTGGCCACCACTGTGCTAGAACATAACCTGCACAATTTTCAAAAAATATCTTGAGGCATTTATCAAGAGGGAAACCGTGCAATTTTCTTTGTATCAATGCTGAAATGAAACTTTTATGAAATTGATATTAGTAGTTTTCAGGTTTCATTTTTGTTTGTATTGTTATAAACAGTTGTCTGAAACCTTTAATTATTTTACAGAAACTGCACATACATTGAACAAACATCGTCTTGGTATGATTTAAAAACACACAAGCCTGTGGTAAATAGAGAAACATTTAATTTAATGTCTTCTGCTATTGAAAAAACAGGACTGGTTGGATTAGACAGATTATTTTCATTTATGGTCATTACAAAACTACAGAAAGTCATAAGTATTTACTTAAAAGGATTTGTTATTATTGTTTAAATACTTATGACAATTTTAGAATTTCTTCAAAATAAGGATACCAAAGATGGTAGTTGGCCAAATATTATATCAAGTATTCATCAAGAATTAAAGTCCTTTGAGGCCGTTTCAAATGTTAGCAAATTTTATCAGAATTGTATTGCCCGAACTACAAAATATTGGGGAGTTTTACTCGATGATATTTTGAATATTGGTCAACTTCAATTATTTAGGAATTTGATAGCTTTTCATCTCAATACTCTCTGTAAATTCAATGCAAGGAATTTAGAGTCATCACTGAATACTTTAAATAGGTTTGTATTAGAGAATTTTTACTATAGATGCGTTAAAGGTTTTACATAAAGCATTCACAAATATACAGGAGGTCCTAAACAACTACGATTTTTAAGGGGTGATTTCTTGGCCTATTGTAAAACAACGTGATGTACAGGTGTTAAAGGTCTAAAACAAAATAATCTGAAATAACTGAAATGACCTGACAAAATTACCAACTCGTTACCAACTGTAGTTGTTTATGGCTTCTTCTAATTCTTTTTTTATTTGACCGTACGGTATATTTTAAGATCTCTTCTAAATGATATGCTATCAGAAAACAGTGACAATTACCCTAGCGAGAATTGCTTAGCCATCTTATCTCCATATTTTGATTGGGCAGGAATGAATAATCCTTTTAATAAAATCTATGTCACTGTTCAGTTTAATGAACAGTATGTTACAACTTTATTTATATTTGTGATATCACATTTACAAAAATTATTTTTACTTCGTTCTTCATGTAAGTATCATGAAGCTTGATAACTTTGTATACAATTTTCAATAACTTTTAGTGGCCCTGGCAAAACGTGGACAAGAACAAGTAGATGGAGTATCATTTGCGTTAGGTATTCACTCCATATTCAAACAGTTTAATCCTAATTTGAATCAGACTTTTATGGAACAAATAAGTCATTTTATAATGTATACAACAAGACAAAGCATTAGGTACGTATTTAAAGTCGTTAATTTTGTTAAATATTAGAAAACAAACATTTATGTTGCATATCCATTTCTCCTACATAATGTTTTACATAAATACATATACAGTGCGCACCAGCCAGATGTAATAAAGTATCTCAATTATTGTGCATATTGAGAAAAAATCCCGAAACACGTCATTTTTAGTCGATGACATGATATCCTGTAAAGTGAAAATTTCATCCCTAACCTCAACCCCCGTCGAGTGACAGTTGCAACCCTCAAATTTTTAAATAGGAAGTGGGAGCTTATGACACCTAATTTGAAAGGTCTCTTTATGCTCTATACAAAAATGCTATGGTTTAAAAATTGATTGCAAAAATATGCTACAACACACTAAAAAATTAATAGAGTTTTATCAATTGGCGTTTTAAACAAAAGTAACACTCCCAACTAACATTTTGATAAGTTTTTATGTCACTTTATGAACATTTCAATTATTTTTGCTTCCCTTCTCAACATCATGCCAACCTTTTAAAATTTTTTTCGGAATTACTTGACCGCAAGTACTTTAGTTTACTTTGAGTATTGTAATAATTCTTTATTATATTATTATTAAATCTTTGTTTTAGTACAAAAAATTCTGAAATACCATTAGATGCAGTAGCAGCATTGCGATTTATAGAAACATATGTAAATTACTCAAAATCTTCAGATGAATGTTTTAAGAATTCATTTCCTGAAGAATTATATCATTTATTGAATTCTATGTTACTATTGTAAATTTATATCCATAAAAATTATTTTATTTGCTTACAATCTGTTCAGTTTGATGTAGGCAGTTATACATTTCTGTATCATGGCTTTATTGATTTATAAATAAATATTCTATAAATATATTTCTCTGTAATTATTACCTATCAAATTTGATATTTGGCGATGCATGAAACAATAGCAAACTTAATAAACGAGGATTATAAAATCAATTGCAAGGGTCGGAAATGCTACAGGGTTTGTACTGGTAAGTAAAAATACGCAAATACGTAAAAAGCCTATACATAATATACGTATATTATTCAAATATGCATACATATAACGACCACATAATGTCGGCTATTATTAACGAAGATGAAAGTTTATAAATACGAGTCCAAGATGAGTATTTTGCAAAAATCTGAGTTAATAATAGCCACTATGTGCTAGAAAAATGCAGCGGTTTACCTACGATCAACATTTCATTAATCCTTAATCCTTAAAACTTGAAAACGCCCGTTGGATATGTAACCAAAATCATGCCACAATTAGTTTATCTCTAACCTTCAAAAAATTGACACCGAAATTAAACCGATTGATAAATACAAATACATACGTTTACATCACTACAACTTGTAATGACCCAAATTTGTCGCCGAAATTTTTAACATCCCGCACGTACCGTCAAGAAATTTTGGAGGACCCGACGTTGCGTTTTAAAGCAAGGGCGGCAAGCGGTTCTGGATGCAACGCTGAGACCTTTAGGGGAAGAGGTGTCTACAATAAAATAACAGAATAGTGGAGGATGCCTTTTTATTCAAACTCTATGACTAAAAATTTGATTGATTGGGCGACACAAAATAAACAAACATACAGCAACATAGAGTGAACATGCAATAATAATTCGGGAATAGTGAAACCCCCACACAAACTATTCCCTCAGGCATGTTACCTAATTATTTCAACATACTTAAAGACTAATTAACACCACATGCGTCTTCATCTCCTTGCTACGACCAACAAACCCCAGACACTCGAGCGGATTATAAAGGTCGAGGGAATATTCACGAACTCCATCACTAAGAAGGAAAGCACCCACACAAGAAAAAAACACTTTGAAATAAATAAAAAAAACACGACTGTTTTCTCTGGAGGTTACGGAACCGCGTCTCTTCGGTTTCAAGCCAAGCTAGCTTCCTCCTTTGCGTCTTTCCGGTCTCCTGAAGTATCAGATTCTTTTTTTTTTGTTGTGCTAGGGGTAGCTCTTCGGTTATAATACTTGCCAACCGTTAGTGTGCGACACGACTTAGGGGTTAATTTGAATTGGCTTAGTACAAACTGGAGATGGATTTGATTTGTTGAAGAATTTCTCTATTTGAGGAGTTGAAATGAAAACCGTGTGTTGTGGAAGCGCTCCCGTTCTTTGCGGCATTGGCCGTTTCTTGCAGGGATGACGTTCCGTTAGCTTTTATATAACAAATGGCGTCTTCTTGAGTCTTGTTTGAGGACACCGATTTTAGTGGACTGTATTTTAAATCACGTTCAAATTAAAGTATTTATTGTTACAAATTTTACTCGCTAGGAGCTTACAAGTTAAAACAAAAAACTGTTATGCACAAAACATTGGGCGTCAGTTATCGTCAACCGAACGCCGTTGAAACTTGGAGACGACTCTCATTCTCGAGCGGGAAAATGGCAACCCTTCGGTTGTGCAGGTGTGCACGAGACCCGCCGATCAAGGGACGAGAGGCCGAACAAATATTTACATTGTTCAAAATCCAACACCGTGTTCAATGCTTTTACATACATTTTTTAAAATATTCAATTTTTTCTCTAATGCGTACGCACAAATATTTCGCAGGCACATTATATTGATGCCAAAGAACTTTCTTAATTTTTTACAAAATTATTGAACTAAAATTGCGTACGCATTAGAGAAAAAATTGAATATATTAAAATGTATGAAAAGGCACTCTCTGTCTCATCCGATGTTTCTATTGCTCGGTGACAGGTATTTATTTACTATTTGAAGGTGTTATGGATAACAAAGGAGCAATAAAAAATTGTAGATAATTTTATGATCTACAAGTTATGTAATCACCTTAAATGACATATGACGGTTAGAAAATGAGATAATTTATTGCAAAAAAAACGATTTTCGTAATATCTTTAATATCTTGTGATGCTGACACGAGATTATATGAGACTTTTCAGCCAGTCTTCAAAACGTCAAAACAAAGGTTTATGCAAAAATACAGCTTTCTCACTTTCATTCCGAGGTTGAATCCATATTTTACTGGAGTATATACATTTGGCGATTTTTATTCAAATAAAAGTTCCCGACATCTTGGTCTGAAATATCTCGCAACCCTGTTCTCTACATGCTAGCATGTGCATACCGTGTTGCAGGTGGTCATAAAAAGGTGTGATTTTTTACATAAGTAAGAGCTATAAAAATGTCCATAAACTTAAATAAACATCGCGACTCTTTATCAGGAGCCTGGAAAGATGTATTGGATGATAAAACCGACACAGATTGGCAAGTATTTTCTTTAATTTATAAATATCAATAAAGTGAGGTTATATTTGGTTCAATCTGAACAACTAAAGGGAAAATCGCTAAAAATTTAAATACAACAATTTCTTCTTTACATTAGGGCGCTCTTCGGTTATGAAGGGCAAACAAATGACTTGAAAGTTGTCAGTAAAGGTTCCGGAGGAATCGAAGAATTGATTGATGATCTAAATAGCGGTAAAATAATGTATGCATTTGTAAAAGTAAATGATCCAAAAACTTCTCTCCCCAAATGTGTTTTAATTATTTGGCAAGGAGAGGGTGCCAATACTGTACGAAAGGGTCTTTGTGCCAATCATTTGCGAGATGTCGAGAATTTTTTTAAAGGAGCACATTTGACGATAAATGCTCGAAATGAAGAAGAGGTTGAACCACAACTAATACTTGATAAAGTATCTAAATCAGGATCAGCTTACAGTTTTAAAGCCCCAAGAGGAGATACATCAGGTCCTACAGGACCTATAGGTTCAAACTATAAACGTGTTAATCCAATTAAAGAGATAAATGCCAAAGAACGTGATCAATTTTGGTTAAAAGAAGAACAAGAGGAGAAAAAACGCATTGAAGGAGAACATAGAAGAAAAGAGGAAGAAAGTAAAAAACGAGAAGATGAATTGCGAAAAAGGGAGTTTACAGAGACCACGGAACGTGAAGCAAAAGATGTGTTACGTAATAATAAAATTGCTCAAATTAAAGAGGCTGAAACTATGGCTTACGAGTTAGAAAAGAAACAAGAATCAGAGGTGTACAGAGAAGAAAATGAAGTAAAAGTAAATCAAAGTGATTTATTACGTCAACAACGAAAACGAGAGGCTGAGGATATTATTTCGCAACGAACAATTGATGCTCGTTCAATTTTTGAGAAAAATACTGCTGCTGGTCAAATGAAGCGTACACCAGAAAAACCAATTCGGAATTCTATTCTTAAAGCACAGGGACAAGGACAAAATGTTGTGGAAAATAAAGAAACGGTTTCAGTTCCACAGTAAGTATAATTTTTATGTTACAGAAATTACTTTTACATCAAAACTTAGTTACAAGATTTTTAAAGTAAATACTTAAGGTTAGATAATTTATGTAAAACCTCATTTACTAAAGATAGATGCTCCCATTAATAATTAAGTTAACATAATTGAATAATACAACATAATACAAGTTAAAAGCTCAATTCATTATGCTAACATTTAATATAAAATGTAGAAGCGGTACCTATGATAAGTGAGAACCGTCACAACTAATAAGAGTGACAGCATTGATGTTAAATGAAATTCCGTGTACTTACTAAAGAAACTAGTTTTATACACAGTCGATTCCGCTTAATGGGGACACATCGGGAAATGGCATTTTGTCCCCATTAAGCGGCTGCCCTTCTTAACCGGATTTCATATAAAATTTTCAATTTTTTAGTAATAGTTTAATAACAAGAAAAACAAAAATAAATTTTAACATAAGATAATAAGTACGTATGTAGTAGGTATATAAGTAACAAGTTGTACATACACCTTCTAGAGTTCAATAAATTAAATCAATAAATTATTGAACGAAAATACATACAGTGCGGAACAGCCAAATGGAATAAATGTAGTATCTCTTATTGTACATATTTAGATAAAATCCTGAAATTTTTAGTTTATGACATGATATCCATCCTTTAAAGTGAAAATTTCATCTCTAACCTCAACCCCCTTCGAGTGATAGTTACAACCCCAAAATTTGTAAGTAGGGGCTCTTCATGATCTATTCAAAAATGCTATAGTTTAAAAATCTGTTGCAAAAATGAACAGCAAAAAAGATTAATCTGTTTAGCGAAATTCGCTACAACAAACTAAAAAATCGTCGTGTGACTTATATCACTAAAAACGTCTACTGGTGTCTCTATTAAGCGAAATATTTTCCCAATTAAGCGTTCAAATTAAGTATTAGTTTAATAATTTGGTTTTCGTTTTTAAAGATTTGTTCCAAATAAGCGACTGCCCCTCTTAACCGGCGTCCCCCTTGAGCGGAATCGACTGTATTACTTTGTTGAATTGAAGACACCGGTGCAAAAAGGAGGCAACTGCATTTAGCAGCTCCGGAACTATCCCCTATTTGCACCGAATCCAATAAGGAGGCATCTATATATTCATTACATTTCTCTTACGAGTTAACGGAGCTTCCTCGTTTTTGCACCAATTGATAGATCGCCTTTGAATTACCTTATGGCGATTGAAAATGAACAATCGTAAGTATATTGAGCTGCCTCCTTTTTGCACCGGTGTCTTCAATTGTACATTATAAATATTACAATTACAATGTAAACAATTTCTTTTTAGAAATGTGTATTCTATTTCTCCACAAAACCAAGAAATTCCAAATAAATTGATAGAAGACCAGAGTGATGATGAAGGAGATCAATTTTCTACTATTAAGCGATCACCTAGAGATGTAGAAAAAAAAGTTGAATCTAGTCCAACTACTGAAACACAAAATGAAAATAAAAATTCTGTTAAACAAGACAATAAGATTCTTTATAAAACAGCACAACCTATTACGGAGCAACAGTTTGTTGATGAAGTCATTTATCAAGATTTTAGCGAAGGCCCTGGTTTACAAGCAAGAGCTCTTTATGACTATCAAGCTGGTAACTTATTTTTAATCATTATATTTTTAAGGATTGTGAAAAATGTATCATTCTAATTTAATTTTTTAAAATTGGGTCTGAGGAAATTTTTTTAATTAATAATATTTAAAAGCTAGAAGTATATTTGTCGGAATTAATATCAAAAACCTACAAAATTTCGAGTTTTGACAGGGGTTTTCAAAATGTTATGCTATTTTTACAAATTCTCAAAATAAAATTGCTTTAATTTGAGCACCAAGGAATTTTAACCACTTACGTAAAACGAAACCAACCATAATATGCAGGTATTGTATAATAGCTTCCCCCAATTAGATAAAAACGACATGAAATAGGCGAAAAAAATTGGCCTGATTTGTATGATTAGGAAATTTGAAGAATTTTCTCTACCAAATATATTTTGCACAATTTTTGACAAAAAATTTACAGTGCAGTAGATTTCCGTATAACGCAATTCATTGGAATTCGTATAAGAGAATTTTTTGGTATACCATGGATAATTAAAATAACATGTTTGGAAATTTTATCTATTAAGATAGTACAATGTCTTTATTAAAAACACAATAGTAATTTGAATTCTGTTATATGCATATGTGTTATTACTAGCGGTAGGTAGCAAAAAACAAAACAAAGCTATGCTGCACTAGAGCAAACGGGGAATTTTCTCATTTTGTTATATTGCGCGTTGCACGGAAATTGCGTTATTTGAAAAAGTCGTCGCGCGTAGGAATTCTCGTTGTAGGAATTTGCGTTATAGGGGAGTCTACTGTACTTAGAGTTTGACTAAAAATATTCTGCGTTTATGACTTTAAACCGCAATCAACTTTTAGTGATGATAATGAGGGTTCACTGCAGGGTGGGACACATCTGGTTGCTTTGAAAAATATTTTTGTAGATACTTCAGAACTGTACTTAAATATTTCAACTTTAGTTAAGTTCAGAACAAATAATTAAATACAAGTCATATAATTCATCAAGTATTTAAGTTAATCAATAACCCCACATACCTACCTAATTATTAGAAGAGGTTTAATGTTTACTAATATTTATATCTGTTTACGCGTGAGCAATAATTTAAACTTTTTTGTTGAAAGTTGATCTTTCGGAAATGCCCACGTTCCACGAGTACTTAAACGCGAGGAACTGATATTTTGATTTGATGGAAATAAAACTACGGATGTTAATATAACTATGACTAATTTATTATAAATGTTCGTCGCTGTACAAGTTATTTCTATACTGTCGTAAAGGGACAATAATTGAACCTTTCAGTATAGGGTTATAATAGCACTGTTGTATTATAACGATTTGATGGTTATAAATGAATGAACCGTACTGGTTGCTTATTCGATGATTATGATATTATTTCATACTGTCGCAAAGGTACAAAGAGTGAACCGTTCAGTATGGAGGCTACAGAGGCACTGATTTTTGAACTGAAAACAATCTGAAAATGGGTTGGTTGAAACCCTGAAGTCAGTCTGGTACACATGTGTGCCATTAATTCTACAAAAACACTTATCAAGACATGTCGAATATCGCTACTGACACATGACAGATTTATTGAGGTCCGACTCCAGGGGGTCAGACTATTTAACAAGTGTTTAATTTTTACTTACATGCGCATGTGTTTTTGAATTCAAAGAACAGGGAAATAACAGTGGGATATGTCCATCTGTTTTAAAATATAAAGAAAGGGACGCAACAATATCTAAGCATCAAGAAATTTATAAAAATTTACCAAATACAGCCCTGGCCACTTCTGCCCATGTTGATTATTACGGCTTACCTACTTTTATGGCCTGATCACTTATAACATTGTAAAAGGCACAGTCATAAACGCAGAATAAGTTTAGACAAACTCTACCAACTGCCAATAAAAATTTAGTATTGCAAGTAAGGAATCTTTAAAAAACGTTGATAAAGTGCTAAAATATTTAAAACATTTAGTTTCGCACTGGTTATAGCAATCCAAGATTTTTCGCCGATTCTAAATTTTTTTATTTTTGCAATCACGTTGAAACACTTATAAATTCGCTTGAGTTTCTAAACAGATATCTCAATAATGATTTGAAGTAATTTATGTATTCAATGGTTTTACCCTAACAATGTTCTGTGTTTTAAAATTAATAAATGTTAAAAGCTTGTTGTAATTAAAATTTGCAAATAGTGACTTAATAATACCTAGTCACCTTTTTATTCTAGCCGATGAAACTGAGATTACATTTGATCCTGGTGATATGATTACCAACATTGATCAAGTAGATGAAGGATGGTGGCAAGGTCTTGCTCCTGATGGATCTTATGGCCTATTTCCTGCAAATTATGTTGAACTGATTCATTAAAAGTTTTAAAATAAATGTTACAATTGTAAAGTGAAAATTGGATTGTTTGAATATCTATTTTTGTGGTTTTTATTTGTTGATGTAACTGTCGCATCTTTTTTATAAATTGTTTATTTTTAAAATGTATTAAAATTTGAAAATTTTATTGATATTAACATTTATAATTGTGGCAGTGTTAGTTGAAAGGATATCATAATACCTCACAGCCTTATGTTATGAATGCACAAGAAATTTTAAGACATTCCTTGCTATAGCTTGCAATTATGTAATGTTATTAATTCATATTTATATTTTTGTCTTTTAAGTATTGCTTTTAATAAGTATTTTAAATATAGTTTGTTTATAAATATATTAAAAACTGTGCAATATGAAGTATCGACTGTATTATTAATTCCTCTAATGTTTGAAACAGAATTGGTACATTCATTTAACTGCCGATTTTTCTACTGTGCCAAATATTGTACTATTTTATTCATTGTAACTTAATTATGTTTAACTGTACTTCTATTCAATTTTTTTAGGACTACAAGTAAAACATACAATTTTATATTAGTTTTATATTATTGAATGATACCTATAACTTAAATTGTAATAGTTATGTATCTAACATAAATAACTTCCACATATTTGAGTACTTTGTGATATTAAAGGCTTGTAATGAAGTAAATAATTTAATTATTAATAAAAGTTATTACCTACTTACTAATAACTTGTTTTTTTTTTTTAAGTTGAATGGTGTTTACATCGTTTTGGTTGGGTAATGGTTAAAGTTTGACTAAAGTTTGCAAGTACAGTGTGCCCCCGGATGGGGTTTCATACTTTTGCAAAGTTTCTTATATTTGATTTAGCAAAAAACTGTTGCTTATCTTGGGAAGTCTTAAACAGTTTTCAAATTGTTTTAAAATAATATTTAACGTATAGAAATTAGACATATACTGGGTGTTTACTAAACATGCGGCAAAAATTCAGGGTGTTATTCCTTGGATTATTTGAAGATTTTTTTGTCCTTTGATTATTTTGGGAGAGACGATTTATTTAGAAGATCCGGGGCGTAAAAGCTTTTCGAAAAATACGAGACTCAATCAATTTTCACAACTTTTAAGAATAGAAAATGACAAGTTACCATGGAAATCTACATAATAAAGTATTGGTAGATCTAAAAGACGATGCGTATCGTAACAGGCAACCATGCCTAAAACCTGATATGGAGAAGAAGTTATAGCACCACTTAGGAAAAAAATTAATTATTTTTCTAACTAAACAAGATTTTTAAAATCTGTTTGTTTTGTTTTGATAATGTTAGAGTTATGTACTATGGTAAAACGAAGTTCAAGAAGAGAAAAAATGCATGTTTAGTCCCATGTTTAGTTTTCTTTTTAGTCATGCCTCGAGTTTTTTTTTGTTTGTTCATTTTTATTGTTTTTAATTACTAAGTGACATGATTTGTTATTTTCAATAAGAAAGAAATATATGCTTGTTAAAACAAGCTGCATTCATACAGTCCATACAAACTATTATTAAAGTGTTCTTTGCATACTTTGTAAAGCCGCGTCCAGACTTATCGGAAACAATGTTATTAACAAAGTTATTTTACATGTTATCAAAATTTCGACGAACAGCAACAAGTTATTTTTTCCATCCTTTTAGTGCATCTCACAACAGCTTTACTAGTTTAACAATAAGTTTACTTTTGTAAACGTTTCTAATCACATTTGTAAAGGCGCGTCCAGACTTAGTAATAAGTTACTGAAACCCTGTTTTCTTGTAACACTGGAAACTTTTTGGTGTGTATAGGATTCCTCGTTGACCCAAGAAAGAAAGAAAGTAGGTCATTTAGAATATTTTCGAGATTTGGGCGGAAAGCACCAATTTATATGCCTTTTCAACAAATTTTTGTTACCGGCCAGTTGTCGGTAAATATCAAACAATATTTTAAACATCTGGAATACACTGTCGCAGGCAGGCAGATTCGAATGCATTTGTTTATGGTCGGTAATAAAGTACTTAAACCATGAAGCTTCTGGGAGGCCTGTATTTTGCATCATCGGTTGATACAAAAAAAAGTTAGTCAAAGTATCAATGGTAAATCAGGAAGACTTGATTCTCGCGGCTGCAGCATGTGTAGTTTTAAGTGGTGCACAGAAGAAGAAGAAAAGATTTTGGATTCGCCCATTGTTAAGATCACGAAAGCGATACAGTGGAAGTGACATGATCGAAGATTTAAAAGCCGACGACGTTCCGTTTACAATTAATGGTGAATTGCGGTGCAACGGAAGCTTTAAAAATTTTGCGAGAATGTCAAGCGCCGATTTTGAATTTTTAATTAATAAAGTGGGACATAAAATATGTAAAAAAGACACACGGTTTAGAGACGCCATACCAGTGCGCGAACGATTGCTTGTGACATTTAGGTTTTTAGCTACGGGTGACTCTTATCATAGTTTAATGTACTTATTTAAAGTGTCCAAACAGACAATTTCCACAATAATCATGTAGTTATTAAAGATGCAGTTAAAAGCTTTTAAAATAAGAAATTTATAACCATCATAAAATTTGTCACAGCACAAAAGAATTTGAAAATTTGCGATACTCAAGGCTGGAGCCCTTCGTTCTAGGAACGATTTGCAAGTCAATTGTAGCTGCTGAGGACAGTGACCTGCTTAAATAATTACAATTTTAAAATTTTCTGTTCTGTTGATTCAGTCTTTTATAATGTTGAGCTTTATATTTAATTAGTTCATAATTTGTGTTTGCTTTTTAAAATGTTTGTAATGTGTGTCTCCAAATTGGTGTCTTCGCGTATTTAATAAAATAATAATAATTAACAATCACAATCAAATTTTTTTACCTTCTGCTAGTCTAATTAAGGACGGTTTACCGATTCCGGCAAAAGATATAAATGCTTAGTTTATAAGACCAGTGAGGTCTCGAAAGCGATAAAGTGGTAGTGGGCAGTGACATTATCAACGATTTAAAAGCCGACGACATTGTTTGCAATTAACCCTTTGAGTGCCAAAATGTAAAACGATTTCCAAACTAAACTGCCAAATATGTAGTTCCTCAAGACGCAGTTAAAAGCTTTTAAAATAAGAAATTTATAACCATCATAAATTTTTTAACCCTTTTAACCCTTTAAGGACGTATGTCGTCCATACGCGTCACACTAGAAAAGAAGCAGTTTTCCCGCACATTCGCGGCACAAATCTAACTACATCAGAATAAATTCCGTCCCATGGGATCTGTAATCGAAAATAAATTCCGTTCTTAAAGGGTTAAAATGTTTAATTTGTGTGTCTAAATTGGTGTCTTCGGACGTATTTAATAAAATAATAATAAAGGAATTAACAATCACAATAAAATATTTTTTACCTTCTGGTAGTCTAATTAGGGACGGTTTATCGATTCTAAGTTTATAAGGTCAGTAAAATTTGCCAGTCGAATAATATCATTTTTATATAAAAATAATATTAATATAATATTTAACAAACACTTCGATTCGCTGTCTATAAAAAAAAGGTTATCATAAGGAAACCTATCATTTTGATCTTACAAATGTGATTAGAAACGTTTACAAAAGTGAACTTATTGTTAAACTAGTAAAGCTGTTGCGAGATGCACTAAAAGGATGAAAAAAATAACTTGTTGCTCTTCGTCGAAATTTTGATAACATGTAAAATAACTTTGTTAATAACAATGTTTCCGACAAGTCTGGACGCGCCTTAAGATCAAAATGATAGGTTTCCTTATGATAACCTTTTTTTCCATCCTTTATAGACAGCGAATCGAAGTGTTCGTTAAATATTATATTAATATTATTTTTATATAAAAATGATATTATTCGACTGGCAAATTTTACTGGTCTCATAAACTTAGAATCGATAAACCGTCCCTAATTAGACTAGCAGAAGGTCAAAAATATTTTATTGTGATTGTTAATTCCTTTACCAATTTAGACACACAAATTAAACATTTTAACCCTTTAAGGACGGAATTTATTTTCGGTTACAGATCCCATGGAGCGGAATTTATTCTGATCTAGTTAGACTTGTGTCGCGAATATGCGGCATTCGGGAAAACTGTTTCTTTTCTAGTGTGACGCGTATGGACGACATACGTCCTTAAAGGGTTAAAAAACAAACACAAGTTCAACATTATAAAAGGCTGAAATTTAAGATAATTGAAAATCAACAGAACAGAAAATTTTAAAATTGTCATTATTTAAGCAGGTCAGTGTCCCCAGCAACCACAATTGACGTGCAAATCGTCCCTAGAGCGAAGTGCTCCAGCCTTAAATATCGCAAATTTTCTAATTCTTTTGTGCTGTGACAAATTTTATGGTGGTTATAAATTTCTTATTTTAAAAGCTTTTAACTGCGTCTGTAGGAGCTACATATTTGGCAGTTTAGTTTGGAAATCGTTTTACATATTTTATGTTCCACTACGTTGATTAAAAATTTAAAACCGGCGCTAGGCATTCTGACAAAATTTTTAAAATTTCCGTCGCACCGCAATTCAACATTAACCCTTTGGGTGCCAAGGAGCGCGGTCGCGCTTCTCAATACACTGGCCGAAAATGCCAGGAGCGCGATCGCGCTTTTGCTCCCGCACTAACTAATACGATCGATCTCTATTTCATACTTGTCGATTCTTGTTTATTGCTTATTGTCCTTGGAATTGGCAATTTTAGCTAATTCTCTAAAAATCATTTTGGCACTCAAAGGGTTAATTTGCAATCGGAACAATGTCGTCGGCTTTTAAATCGTTGACCATGTCACTGCCCACTGTCACTGTACCGCTTTCGAGACCTTAACAATGGGCGAATCCAAAATCTTTTCTTTTCCTTCTTCTGTGCACCACTTAAAATTACATATGCTGCAGCCGCGAGAAGAAGGTCTTCCTGATTTACCATTGCTACTTTGACTAACTTTTTTTTTTGTATTAACTGATTATGCAAAATACAGTTCTCCCAGAAGCTTCATGATTTAGGTACTTTATTACCCACCATAAACAAATGCATTCGAACCTACCTACCTGCGACAGTTGCATTCCAGATGTTTCAAATATCGTTTGATGTTTACCGACAACTGTCCGGTAACAAAAATTTGTTGAAAAAGTATATAAATTGGTGCTTTTCGGCGAAATCTCGAAAATATTCTGAATAACCTTTTTTCTGTCTTTCTTGGGTCAACGAGGAATTCTATACACGCCAAAAAGTTTACAGTGTTACAGGAAAACAAGGTTTCAATAACTTATTACTAAATCTGGACGCGCCTTAACAGAACAAAAATGCATTTTGGTCCCTCGAGCCGGATATCAACGAGATTTGGAAAAGTAATCATTTTGATGAAGCATCGAAGCCGTACAAGTAAAGTATCCTCATATATTGTGTTCTTGTTGGCTTTATTAGCCTTGCCGAACGTGCGCCTAAGCGTGATATTTTCTTTTTAAAATTAATTTAATTTATCTGTCAAAATGGAGGATTTGAAACGCATCCGAGAAATTGTCAAGCGGAAATTGACACGTTTTCAATCGTTCATAAATTCGTTAGAGGTGTCAGTCGATAGCGGTCTCGAATTCACCCGGGATGATAAAATAGCCCTAGAAAAACGGTTGCAATCAGTTGAAGTACTAGTTTCGGAATTTGACGAAATTCACTATAAAATAAGCGCCATCGACGACGAAGAAAACAAAGTGCAATTTGACGAATTCTCTGACGAGTTTTATCGTGCAATTGCCAAAGCTGACCGCTTGCTGAATCTAGACACAGGGGCGGCAGAATTTTCAGTGGCAAAAAATAAATCAGAGTGCAACGCGCATTCTTCACGTTCAAATCATTTATGTGGTAATCCTTTCATTCGATTACCTACCATTAATTTACCAAAGTTCAAAGGCGATTTGAACGATTGGTTCGAATTTCGGGAAGTATTCGTTAGTCTGATTCACAATAACGACCAGATTTCAGATGTGCAAAGATTACATTACTTAAAAGCCAGTCTTGTCGGTGAGGCATCCGAATTGATCAAGTCACTTGAATTTTGCGCAAGCAGTTACAATGTTGCTTGGGAAACCGTTTGCGAAAGGCATAACAGCCCCCGAATGTTACTTTACAATCACTTCAAGGCCATTTTGGACCTTGAAGCTTTAACTAAAGAATCATCAACAAAGTTGCGTCAAATTAATGACTTTTGTTCAAACACGTTACAACATTAAAGTCACTAGCAAATAATGAACAGCTTTTGGAGTTACTCATCAATATATCTCTAAATATAATTCCCGATGGTGGTCTATTTCCCAATTTTTTTTTGAGATCAGAGTAGGTGACGAAGCTGAGTGTCAAAAATTGACATTTATATCGTCAATTTACGGAGCTTAAAGGTAAGTAAAGCAAAATACATTATATTGCAATACAAATGTATATAAATAAAATGGTAGATAAATAATAAATAAAATAGATAAATAAAATGCATAAATACACAATAAATACTGTCAGTCCGTTCTAGGGCTGAGGTTTTCTACTAGTTATACAGTGTGCGGCAGGATAACTTCCTTTTTTGAAATGCGCACCATTCAGGATGTAGGGATCGTAGGGTGGCGGAAGTAATTTCATTTGACAGGCGCTAGTCTAAAGTTTTATATTTCCTGTCACATCAGTTGCATCATGCGTTGGAACAGTGAGGAGCGTGCGTTTGCCCTCGAGGCCTGCTTTTGAACGGATCTTCTGTGATCACAACCCAGCGTGCCTTCCGAAATCATTTCAATGTAACCCCGTTGGGCCCTGTCCCGGACCGGAAATCAATTGTTGCATGGGTTGCACGTTCAGACAAACCTCGAGTGTGACAAGACGAAGAACTGGAGTCCCTATGCCCATCAGATCACCTGAGAATATTGAGGCAGTGAGAGCTTCAATCAGTGAATTCAGAGCGGTATGTGAACATGTTGGAGGCATCTTTTCCCCGACTTCATGAATTGGACTTAGGAGACATTTGGTTCCAACAGGACGGAGAAACGGCTCACACTTCAAGTGCATCGATGGCTGTTTTAAGGGAACACTTCTCGGAGCGCCTCATCTCACTAAGAGGCAATTTGGAGTGGCCAGAGCGCTCGCTCGATTTGGCCCTGTGTGATTTTTTTGGTGGGATTTTTTGAAATCCCGCGTTTATGTCAACCGCCCAAGGATCCTAGAAGACGTGAAAGCAAACATCCGGGCAGAAATTGCCAACGTACCCGCTAATATGCTGGTAAGGGTCATGACAAACGCCAGAAATCGGCTTATTCAGTTTATGGACAATGGGGGACGTCACCTACCTGATATGATTTTCAAAACTGTGTAAAACAAAACTTTAGATATTGTACCTACATTGTAAAAAAAAAATATTAAAATTCTGATTCATAAAATGGGTTTTATTGCATTTTGAAAAAAGGAAGTTATGTTGCCGCACCCTTTACATATAATCGCTAAAAAACTCGACTCTGTCACTTTACGAGAATGGGAGACGTCGAAGAATATTTTAGGTTTTGATTTGCCGACCTTAGAGCAATTTAAAATATTTATTAAAAATAAGGCGAATTTATTAGAATCGCTAAATCGCCCCTCAGCTGTGGCTACAGCCAAACCCAAGGCCAGCTTCAAGTCATTCGCAATCAGTAGTACCATTTGCCCCAGTTGCAGCGGTAATCATTTTTTAAGTCAATGCTGTGAATTTTTAAAACTATCTACGAAAGCAAAGTGGGACAGAGTAAGGGAATTGCGGTTCTGTTTCAAATGTTTTCACAAAGGCCAATTACATTCTATTAGAATTTTGCTGGATCGCAGTCTAATTTCATACAATCTGATCTCTGCAAGGAACTGTCGCTCCTTACGAGGAGGGCAAACATTTCCGTTTTGGGCTTGAACCAGTCCAACACCGTTATAAAAGCTAGGTGTGACGTAGAATTGAGTGCACATCAATCCAATTATCGTTTAAATCTCTCATGCTTGGTACTTGATGAGATTACTGGCAGCATGCCTACTTTCAGCGTGCACAAACCGTTACATTTTCCAAAAAATATTAAGCTATCTGACCCTTCCTTTAATCAACCAGGTCAAATAGACCTACTTATAAGTTCCTCATTCTTTTTTCAATTACTTTGCGTCGGACAAGTTCATTTGGGTCGCGATTGTCCTATTTTACAAAAAACCGTGTTTGGTTGGGTAGTAGCAGGCCCCTTAGGTACTTCTTCTGCCCAGGAAGTTCATTGTCACTTTAATCATCTGGATGAGCTTCCAGACCAGTTCAACAAATTTTGGGAACTGGAACTGGACAAACCCTCTCTAAAGAGGAGCACACTTGTGAAATTCATTTCAAAAATACCAGCCATCGCGACAGCAATGGCCGTTTTATTGTTTACATTCCGATTTCATGAAAGAATACGAGGCTTCGGTCACATGTCATGCGTGCCCTCAGATGCATCTGAAACAGCTTATTATTTACCTCACCATGGGGTGTTAAAAGAAGATAGCCTCACTACGAAACTTTGCGTTATTTTTAATGGTTCAATGACCACTAGATGTGGGTTTATAACTTCATTAATATTTTTTATATAATTAATTTTCTAAAAAATCTACTTATTGGTATAAATTACTGTAATTATTTACTAAATTGTTATTTCGTATGTATTAATTATAAAATTTTGTATAAAAAATATTAATGAAGTTATAAAAGTAATTTGTATAGAATTAATTTTTATTTATATACTTAATTATAGTATTTGGTGTCATGTTATGAGATTTTGTGTTTTAAAATAAAGTTTTATTTTAAATTTAAGTTTCATTTGTTATTTAAAAGTTAATTTTAAAGCTTTAGCTGCACTAGGTTGTAGAAATAGATAAAATAAAGTATTAGTTGAGTATAGGGGTATGCAATTCTAAGCTTATTCTTACTAAACAGTCTTCAGATGGTAGGCCCTAGCATCCAGCAGGATCTATTTTTAATTCTTGTTCGGTTCCGTCGTTATACCATCTCTTCTGGTATAGAAAAGATGTACAGGCAAATTCTTGTAGAACCAGGACAAAGGTTTCTTCAGCGTAGTTTATGGCGCTGCTCTCCTTCTGAGCCACTTACGGTTTATAATTTTAATACGGTTGCTTCTGCGTAATTTTTGGCCATGCGTGCCTTGTTTGAATTAGGTATTGAATGCGAAGATTTAATGCCTGCAATCTCTAAAATCATTAAACAGGATTTCTATGTTGATGATCTCCTGACCGGTGCGGAAGATTTGTCTCAAGCTCGACAAATCTGTTCACAAGTTTCAAAGGTTTTAGAAACAGGATGTTTCAGGCTACGGAAATGGATTTCAAATGACCCACGCGTTTTATCAGGGATCCTCAAAGAGGATCTACACCCTAATGCTCTTGAGTTCGATACTCCTGAACAAGCCCATACTCTTGGTTTGAACTGGTCCTTTCAAATCGATCATCTTGCATATTCAATTCGTTCATCTTCAATGACAGATGTCACCAAGCGTGACATTCTCTCTGAGATTTCACGAATTTTTGACCCACTTGGTTTATTAAGACTGTGGGGACGTGCAGTTTAGATTCAATGAAAGGATGATTTCTATGTACACTCGTTGTTTCTCGTTAACGGGAGTAATGGTCGCGGTCTTTACTAGGCGAGCGCCAGTTGGGAAAGAGAGTCAGTCCCTTTACCGCCGGTCGGATGTTCGCCGTCCAACCCCCACTCCGTAGGGGTTGGGCGCGAATCTTGTTTGAATTTGCGCGCGTGCGCTGCCGCCACATTACCCCCCTTGCAGTGAGAAGGCCGAACGAGAAAAATTTATTTACAATTTACATTTTTACAAAAGTGGTTGCGTGTGTATTATATTATGTACAAGTTATTTGAACCGAACCGGTAATTTAATTTGTCGCCCTCTGCGTGTCTGTGGTGTGTTGTTGACACTTGCGTTTGGAGCTGCGGAGTCGTCAATGTTTGAGAATTCGATGTTGTCGGCGTTCGACGTAGTGGGCGCTTCGTTCGATGGCGAATTTGATTTAACCTCTACATGCCCTGGTTTTAACCTGTCAATCGAGATTACTTGCGATTTTCCCTTGATGAGCAGCTTGAAAAATTTGTCACCAGTAGAGAGAACTTGAAATGGTCCATCGTAAGGCGGCTGAAGAGGTTTTCGAACAGAATCTACTCGGACAAAAACATATTTCGAGTTTTGAAGATCTTTTGGAATGTAAACCTGCTGTTCGCCATGGTTTGAAGTTTTGTTGTACGTGATGTTTTGCATTCGGTGTTTTAGGGCAGCACCAAAATCACTTGTTGGTTGAAAGGTTCCGGGTTGATTTGTTTCAACGAGATCTGCTGGGAGTCATAGTGTACCAACTCTGCCGAAGATGCGTCAATATCTTCTTTAATGTCAGAGCGAATACCCAGTAAGATAAGTGGGAGTGCTTGAGTCCATTGAGCATCGTGGCACTTCAGAGAATCCTTGAGCCGACGATGGAAGCGTTCTATCAAACCATTACTGCGTGGGTGATGCGCTGTAGTGCGAATTCTCTGCGCCCCAGTTAGTTCTTGTAGGGTTCTAAACAAACCAGACTCAAATTGAGTTCCACGGTCTGTAGTGATGTTCGTTGGAACTCCAAATCGGCATATCCAGTTTTCCAGGATGGCTCTCGCGCAGGTCTCGGCTGTGATGTTTGGAATTGGCACGGCTTCGGGCCATCTTGTAAAACGATCGATGATCGTAAGTAGATAGTGTTGGCCTTCTGATAACGGTAAGGGGCCAACCAGGTCGACGTGGATATGTGAAAATCGAGCGTCAGGATTGGCGAATGTTCCAACTGGAGCTTTAGTATGTCTTTGGATTTTTGCTCGCTGACACTTAATGCAACTTTTGATCCACTGTCCGGCTTCTTTCTTCATGTTGGGCCAGAAATATCTGCGACAGATTAGCTTTATTGAGGCTTTAATACCTGGGTGAGCGACGTTGTGAATTGTGTCCACAGCATTCCTTCGAAATATTTTTGGAATGTACAGCCGATTTCCTTGAGTAGTTTCATACCATAACTTGCTGTCGAACAGTCCTGCTGGTAATTGTGTGAAGGTGAATTTGTCGGCTTGCTGTAATGTTTGCAACTCCTGGTCATTCTCCTGGGCTTGTGCTAAGGATTCTGTTGTGAACTCTACCTTGGTGATTACTTCTATTCGAGACAAAATGTCTGCTGGGCCATTTTCTTCACCACTTACATGTAAGATATTGGTGGAAAATTGACTGATCAAGTCGAGATGTCTGGCCTGTCGTGGAGTGCATTTATCTGGTTTTTGGCGAAAAGCAAAGGTGAGTGGCTTGTGATCTGTGTAGATAGTAAAATCTTGTCCTTCCAGGTAGTGCTGAAAGTGAATTACTGCACGATAAATTGCCAAAAGTTCACGGTCATATGCAGAGTATCTCTGTTCTGCGGCACTTAGCTTTTGCGAATGAAAACCAATGGGCCTTTGACCGCTATCTTCAAGTTGCTGGAGCACTGCACCTATCGCCTGGTCCGACGCATCCGTGTATAGTGAAAGTTTGCTGTTGGCACTGGGATACGATAAAATGGCAGCGTTGGCGAGGCCAGTCTTGCACTTGGCAAAAGCTTGAAAAGCTTCTTCGGTTGCTACAATGGGTTGATTCTTTCGCGTGCATCCTTTCAGAAGCGCTGTTAAAGGAGCTTGAGTACCGGCTGCATTTGGCAACCATCTTCTATAATAATTTAACATCCCCAAAACTCGTTGTAGTTCCTTCGAAGTTTTAGGAAATGTCATCTTGTCGACTGCTTCAACTTTTATCCTCAGCGGAATTATTCCCTGGGCAGTGATCTGTACGCCCAAAAAGTTTAGTTCTGATGCTCCAAAGACGCACTTCTTAGGATTGATGACGATTCCTTGTTCATTTAGTCGACTCAGCACAATGTCCACGTGTTGTAGATGCTCTGAGTGGGACGAAGAAGCGATGAGGATGTCATCAACATAGGCATAGACAAAATCCAATCCTCGGAGAACTTGGTCAATGAATCTTTGGAAGGTTTGAGTGGCATTCCGGAGACCGAAAGGCATACGGTTGAATTCAAACAATCCAAAGGGTGTCGCAAGAGCTGTCTTGGCACGGTCATCCACATGTACAGGAATCTGGTGGTAAGCCTTAACTAGATCGATTGTCGTGAAAATCGTCTTACCTTTCAAATTCTGAGTGAAGTCCTGTATGTGGGGAATCGGATATCGATCCGGTTTGGTAACTGCATTCAGTGCTCGATAGTCACCACATGGCCTCCAAGTGTGGTCGGATTTCTCTACCATGTGGAGTGGGCTTGACCACTCTGAAGACGATGGCCGAATTGTGTCTATATCCAGCATCTGTTGGAACTCGTTTTTTGCTGTTTGCAGAGCTTGTTGAGCCAAACGACGAGGTCTGCAATGAACTGGAGGGCCCTGCGTCTGAATATGATGGACCACGCTATGCTTGGGCACCTGCGTAAAGGCTGTTGGTGTCAAAGTGCCGGGGTATTTACGGAGTAAACACTGATAGGCTATTTCTGCATTTTGAATGACTGTCCGAACACCTAGACTACTAGAAAGTTTTGAACGGCACTGCACACTAAGGGAAGTTAAAGGATCTATCACTAGTTTGTTTTTAACGTCCACCTGTAGTTCATAGTAGTGTAGAAAATCGGCACCGATAATAGCGTCCGTAACGTTTCCAACAATAAAAGTCCACTTAAAGGCTCTGCGAAGGCCAATGTTTAATGTCAATGTCTTCTGGCCAAACGTTTTGACCGTGGAACCATTAGCACTTTGTAAGTCCACATTGGTTAACACATGTCCTGTAGTCACACTTTTAAATTTCACAGGCAAAATGCTTACGTCACTCCCGGTGTCAATGAGCATGTGTATTTTGCTGTTCTTGTCCACCAGAAAGAGGCGATGCGACGATGGGGGTTCTACAGAGGCTGCCCTTACTTCTGCGACCCTTGCCCGTTTTTTGTGAAATTACAGTCTCCAATGCACTTCTGAGCCTCCTGACCGAAACGATAGTGATACCAGCATGTACGTCCTCCTTGGGCGCTCCGGGGTCTGCTGGTGCTTCTTTGCCGATGTCTGCTTGTGCTCCTATCTCGTTTTGGGGCACTCTGCTGTGTCGGTTGGTCCAGGCGTTGCAGAACCTGCTGCATCGTAGTCAACAGTGTACGAATCAGTTCGTTGGAAACTTCCGAGGTGCTGGTGCTAGGCATCGGAGTGGCAATGGCAGCAACGGTGGAGGATGGTGTCGTCTCCAGGATTTTGTCGGCCACACTTGCGACCTCTGTCAGTGACAAACTGCCTAGTCCTACCAATACTGGCTGAATGCTGTTGGGCATCTGTTGCAGGAACAGTTCTCTCATCACCGTATCTGCCAATTGTTTGTCTTTACCCTCTCCTACAAGCGAAACCATTTCCCGAAGCAGTTGCGAGGGCTTTCGATCTCCAAGCTCGAGACCTGATATTAATCTTCTGACTTTCTGCGTAGCCGTCAGTGACATTCGACTTAGTATAGCCTTCTTAAGCACTGTGTACGGGGTACCTTCGTCAGGTTGGAGGAGCACATCTCGCACTTCTGCCGCCGTCTGCGGTGACAAAACCGCTACCACGTGGTTGTATTTGGTGGTTTCGGCTGTTATTCTTGCCAGACCAAATTTTGCCTCGACTGCGGCAAACCACACTTCCGGTTCCGTGTGCCAGAATGGCGGAAGGGTGCAGGACACGGCGGCCATTTGTGACTGCGGCATAGCGGCGCTGTCTTTTTCCTCGGTCATCTTACACGTTCCCTTGTTTTCTTTAACTCACGTCGGGGTCACCAATTTGTGGGGACGTGCAGTTTAGATTCAATGAAAGGATGATTTCTATGTACACTCGTTGTTTCTCGTTAACGGGAGTAATGGTCGCGGTCTTTACTAGGCGAGCGCCAGTTGGGAAAGAGAGTCAGTCCCTTTACCGCCGGTCGGATGTTCGCCGTCCAACCCCCACTCCGTAGGGGTTGGGCGCGAATCTTGTTTGAATTTGCGCGCGTGCGCTGCCGCCACAAGACCTTGCACTCTAGTTGCTAAGTCACTCTTACAACAACTTTGGTTAGAAAAACTATCTTGGGACGATCCTGCTCCCCTCACCATCCAAGCCAAATGGTTATCTTACCATGAAGACCTCGCAAGTCTAAACTATTTAAAAATTCCTCGTCATGTCATATGCCCTGACTACATTGACGTCCAGTTGCATGGTTTTTCAGATGCATCCGTATTGGGATACGGTGCTTGTATTTATCTTCGTTCCATCAACAAGGACCATGATGTCCATGTTAGGCTATTGTGTGCTAAATTCAAAGTGGCTCCTTTGAAGCCCATTACTACACCTAAACTAGAGCTTTGTGGTGCCCTTCTTTTAGCCAAATTGTTTGAGCAAACTTTGAAGGCTCTCGCATTGACTATTTCAAATATTTATTTATGGATTGATTCATTCATAGTGTTAGTTGGTTGAAAGCCAGCCCTAACCAGCTCAAAACCTTTGTTTGCAATCGTGTCGCTGACATCCAGCGCATCACTGGACAATCACAATGGAGGCATGTGCCCACTGAGGTAAATCCTGCCGATATAGTTTCAAGAGGCATGTTTCCCGGCCTATTGAAATGCACAGAGATGTGGTGGAACGGTCCTCCTTTTCTTCTAAAAGATGAGGTTTTTTGGCATATTTTCGATTAGCCTAGTGTTAGCCTAGCTGAGTTGAAGCTAGAAGTTCAATTCATGTCTGTAACAGGATCAGACGATTTTCCTTTTTTACTTTTTTCAAGGTTCACCAAGCTGAAGCGAATTACTGCATATTGTTTTTGCTTTCGCGACAATTGCTTAAGGTCCAAGCAACTCCGTTGCCTTGACCTTCTTACCACTGAATAATTGCTTCATTTTTTAAATGTTTTGCTCAAATTATCTCAAAGCAAATGCTTTCGCGAAGAGCTTCAGCTGCTCCTTCTGAGCAAACCGTTGAGGATGTCTTCCTCTATCATTAGTTTGAACCCATTTTTGGATTTTAACGGAATAATTCGAGTAGGCGGTCGCCCTGTTTTGCTTTCTGGCAAATATACGCTTGCTAATTTAATAATGTTGTATGAGCATGGTCGGTTGCTTCATGCTGGCTCTCAGCTATTGTTATCCTTCGTGAGGGAGCAATATTGGATAACGACCGCTAGAGGACTATCTAAATATATTGTTCATAACTGCACTATTTGTATGAGGTTTTCTCGGGTCCGTGAAGTTGACACCTGATGTGGAGGTACAAACGATAAAGTTTATACCAATCGTTTGTACTTCGTTTGTACCCGTTTGTACCCTCAATAATTTTTCAATTGAATCCACAGTTTCGCAGATATTCGCTAAAAACGTGACCCGGTGTCAACTTCACGCTAGCACTGGAATTGAAAGATTTCGAAAAACTAATTACGAAAATCGTTTGTACTTCGTTTGTACCCGTTTGTACCCTCAATATTTTTTTTCTAACACAAACCCTTGCAGAATAATTCCGAAAAAACTTTTACGTAGCGTGAAGTTAACACCGCACATATAAGTAAGCAATTAGATTTTAACACCAATCGATAGATTTTCGTTAGTACCTGTTTGTACCTCAAATTCAATTTCTTCAAGTTCATCCCTCTAAATATAAGAACTGAAAAACGTCGCATCAATGTCACGGTCAAGGGCTTATCGCACTACGCTCTCGGTGGTGTTGAAGCTACGTCAGCATATTCTTGTTGATGTCATTAAATTTAGTGAATTAGTTTTGAAAAAAATGATTTACAAGGCATAAGGACATTACGTCGTAACCATTATTCATTCTTCTACGGCCCCATATTTAGTAATAAATACAATTATTATAAAATTAAATTGTATCGAGTAACTACCCCGCCTAAATATTTTTCCGTATTTTAGGTAAAGGAAAAATCTTTCTTGAAAAAACACTCCAAATTGTGCGTATGATTTTTCAATATTCTTAAAATAAACAATGTGGAGCTTACGAAGTAGATTTTTATATGTTATTTTAGTGCACGAATTTTGATGAGAGTATTATTTAAAACACAAGTTGTTAATAAATAACGGTAACATCGACCTACTTCTGAATTTGCATATTGTCTTTACAATCTATAGTCTGTTTCATGGAGGACAGATTCGTCCACGTGCTTCACATTCGCTTTTGTATGGTTGGTATTAAAAATCCGATTTACAGCTGACTACCACAAAATGAAACGGGACGTAATCGTACCGAAAGTTTGTGTGTAAATGGGAGTTGTCGCGAAGAAGGTTACTGAAGGTGACTAACGCATCAAATTTAAAAATCAATAAGATCCTTATCACCATGTTTGCATCAGTTCGGTTCTTAAAGATACGAACTATAATGAACACTTTTGATGGTCAATTCGTTTTAACTAATAGCATAAGTTTATATTTTCAAATGAATCAATGAATCGTTTGTTTCACCATGAACAAATTTTCTTTAAAAGTGCTACTTCATCCAAAATTTTGTTATTATGCACGTAATTTATGAATCTAATAAGATAGTCGTATTGATGTTTGTTTTTTTTCAACTTCACTTCAGGAGTGATCTTCGTGAAATTAAGTTCAATTCAAATATAGCTACTTAACCATGCCAAGACAACGAATAATTACTGTACAAGTTTCATTGTTAGTATTGCAAGAATACAAAAATCTTGTAATTAATAATTTACAGCATAAAAGCGCTCCAATTTCGAAAACTATTAGTGATAAATTGGGTGGTCTCCAAGTTATCTTTATATGGTTGTTAAAACAAATAGGGATGTAATATTGCAACAATTAACTGATGGCGAAATCTGGGACTCCAAAAAAATGTTATCGGTAAATACAAATAACTTATTGTCAAATGTATTATTCTAATATTATTTCGTCGACATTATTTGAGGTGTTTCGTTTATATTTCAGGACGTAGAAAATTCTAGCGGCGATACGGACGATAATTATAATTTTAAATTTAATATAAAGTTAACAAATCTTGAATGGTCTAAAATTCGTCCAATTGCCGATAGTAACCGTTTGCAGGATGGTTGGACACATATTATTAATGACTGCATCCAAAGAGAACTAAAACGCCCCTGTGCAATGTCTTTGACATAATCGCACAGTCGGTTTCCAGGTAGTGCTCTGTTGCTTGGCCTAATTAAAAATTGAGGGAAAAATATACAATTTACATGTTACATCAGTTGAAGTTTACGCTTTCGATTAGTGCTAAAAATTTCCCAAAATATTTTTATTTGAAGCCAAAAAAGTAAAACAAAGAGATTTGGGTAAAATTTTTGTTTGGTTTTTTATTTTAAAATTTGTCAAATTATTCGTAGCATTAATATCTGCAATTTGATTCGTACAAGAATTATTACTTTTTACCATCCTAACAATAGTTTATGATCGACCCATCAAACTGGACGAGACAGCTTCTTAAGTTCAGTTTAGTGACCGTCATAAATAATCTTTCAAGTACCCTACATCAATCACATTGTCTACTTATGTCGTAAATCATTTAAAAAAAACCCTTCTAATATGGAAATGACTTTATTCAATAAATGCCAATTAGTAAAATTATTTCAATTACACTAAATTGCCTGAATATATTTTACTGTTCGTACATCAAAAAAACTAATAAATTCAACAACTAGTAATTGAGATAAAGCCAAAATTTTACTTGATTAAGAAAATTTTTTTTTCCTGTTCCTTAACAATATAAAATTACTCATGCAATTTATGAGAATTGATACATTATTTTAAAGGGCTATTTTCCCACCGGCGGTAAAACTTGACTCACCCTGTATATAGAATAAGTCACTTCTTAAGTAGAGATAAATAATTTCATCATCGTCACCAGTGGTTGCTCAAGAGAGTGAACATATGTGCTGGGAAGCTAACTACATTTAGTAGTGTATAATAATAGTGTACAAAAAGCATAACTTTTGAATAAATATACATGAGTCAATTGTGGTTCATTTCTGAAATTTTCTTAGATGCAACCAAAAACATTAATTCCACTTACCACTTGATATTGCCTTTGATTTAAATTATAAATTGAATTAAAATTGCTTCATTGGCAACAAATGTCAAAATGGCAATGTAAGAAATTTAATCGGCAAAATTACGTAAAAGAACTTAAAAACTACGTAAAAATTGTTCAAAATGCATTCCATTGTGGAGCAAACAAACTTCAACCTGATTTAAAAACGACCTTTGAACGCGATGTAATGTCTATGGTGTTATGGCATACACTCTTCACGAATTCTTTGTCTGAGTTCTTCGACCGTATGGAAAGGACTTTGGTATACTCACTGTTTTAGTACGCTCCACAGGAAAAATCTGAAGGCGTTAAGTCTAGACTTCTGGGTGGCAAAGGGTTATTAGAACTTCTTCCTATCCAAACGTTTGTAAAATTGTCATCTATGGGGTGGGGCCCCATCTTGCTGGAATCACATAGGTTGTCGTGTATTCAGATCTAACTCTTCCAACAATGGGGGTAACTCATTTTATAAAAAAATTTGATTCGTTGCGCCGCGCCGTTGAGATTTCCATCAAAGAAGTGAGGGTCAATTATCTGTTCATTTATTATCCCGCACCATACGTTCACCGAAAAGACATTTTGATGGTGAGTTTCTCATATCCAACGTGGATTTTCCTGACTGTAGTAATGACAGTTATGCCTGTTTACAGCCCCGTTATTGCTAAATCTGGCCTCATCGCTAAATAATACATTTTTAACAAAATTAACGTCTTCATCTAATTTTAATTGAATAAACTGACAAAACTGCATTCTTTGTGGGAAATCGGTTGGTTTCAATTCCCGACTGACTGATTCCAATTTGAAGAGCTAAGGTTCTTTGACTAACATGAGGGTTTTCCTCTACTGCCTCTAATCACTCATTTCGTTTTCTGGAGCAGTAGCTGTTCTTCGCCGGTTCTTTGTAATTTTGGGCCAATTCACGCAACTTCTGTTCCAGTCTCCTGAATGTTTCGGGAATAGAATGCCTGCGATTTGGGTATCTTTGTAGGTACAAATCTGCAGCAGCCACGAAAGGTTTACTTTACTTTCACTGCGTTTAAGTAATAATAGTTCATCATGATTCATGAAATTTCAACCACACTGTCAAGTCAAACTTGACAATAGTCAGTAGTTATATCCCGAGTGTATGTCAAATATGTTCAAGGATGGCATGCATGAGGGATATATGATGGACTATTTCCCAAAGAAAATTTCACGCAATTTTGATAGTAAGAATTTCACGATAAAAATAATAAAAAACTAAAAATAATTACATTTGGATAAATTACGATAAAAAAATCGAGATTGTAAAGTACCGTAACAATGACATCTTAAATGTAAACAAATAAATTGAAGACGCGCTAATGTCAATTGTGGCTCCTTGGGGAGAGATTATTGCTTCATTAACGAAGGCATCAACGTCCACTTTATAAAAATGATACAATCACATTTTTCAGACAGATACATTGTAACTTCTCACGGAGAAAAGATTTAAGTTACTAGCGGTGTCCCACAGGGTTCGGTTCTTGGCCCAACCTTATGGAACATATTTTACAATGAAATATTGGAACTAAATATGGGAAAAGATATCACGCTCGTTGCTTATGCCGATGACTTAGCAGTAATTGTTGAAGCAAAAAATGAAGATGCGCTTCGAGAGGAAGTACAATATGCCTTCAATTGAGTTAAACACAAATTAGAGGATATAGGCATCTAGATCGTCCTGAGAAAAACAGAAATGGTGCTTTTAGCAGGGAGAAGGAAACTGAGGAGTCTAGCAATCGAGGTTGATGGCTTCAGGTTAGAAAGTTCAGGCGCAATTAAATGCATGGAAGTATGGGCAGATAAAGATGCTAAAATGACTACGCATGTTAGAGAGGTATGCGTGAAGGCTACGAAAATCGCCACGACGCTTTCAAGGCTAATGCCGAATGTTGGAGGTCCAAGAGCTGTCAAACGGCTCCGTTGTTATTTTTGTGGTATTATATGGCACCCCTGCTTGGATACGGGCCCTACGATTTGAACGCTATAAGAAAATGCTTGATAGGGTCAACAGGAGGTTGGCGATAAGAATAACTTCACCATACAGAACGATATCCACGAAGGCGGTACAGGTTTTTGCCAGAATGCCTCCCATTTGGTTGAAAGCAAAATTAAGATCCGACATACAGGGTGAGTTAAGTTTTACCGCCCCGGCCATAATACCTATTAAAGATTGAGGGGAAAGTATGCAATTTACATGTTACATCAGTTGAAGTTTACGCTTTCGACTAGTGCTACAAATTTCCCAAAATATTTTTATTTGAAGCCAAAAAAGTAAAACAAAGAGTTTTGGGTAAAATTTCTGTTCGGTTTTTTATTTAAAAATTTGTCAAATTATTCGTAGCATAAATATATGCAATTTGATTCGTAAAAAAATGATTACTTTATGAGTTAAATCAAATTTAAGATATAGCACAAAAAATGTTTCTATTTATGACTTTCTAACAATAGATAATGCGGTTTACCATCCTAACAATAGTTTATGATCGACCCATCAAACTGGACGAGACAGCTTTTCAGTTGCCGATAGACCTACATTCTTAAGTTCAGTTTAGTGACCGCCATATATAATCTTTCAAGCACCCCTACATCAATACCATTGTCTGGTAAATTAGTTTACTTATGTCGTAAATCATTTAAAAAATACCTTCTAATACGGAAATAGCTTTATTTAATAAACGCAAATTACTAAAATTATTTCAATTACACTAAATTGTGTGAAAATATTTTACTGTTCGTACATCAAAAGAACTAATAAATTGAACAATTAGTAATTGAAAAAAAGCCAAAATTTTACTTGATTTAAAAAAAAGATTTTTTCTTGGTTTCTATGTGCCTTAATAATATAAAATTACTCATGCAATTTATGAGAATTGACAAATTATTTTAAAGGCCTATTTTGTCACGGGCGGTAAAACTTAACTCACCTTGTACAGGGTGTCCCATCACTTGTGGCCACCCCCAAAATTGAGCTTTAATTGAAAGCTATGAATTTGAAATTTGGTGCACGTATGACTCTGGTATAAGGCTAGAAATTTCCGGTTTTAAATGTTAATTGTCGGCGTTAGTTTTCGAGAAAAAAAATAAAAACTGATTTTTTATAAAAATACTATCTCCCAATTTTGTCAAATTTCACTTTTTAGGATCAGTATTATTGAGACAAAGATGTTCAAAGTAAAAAAAAAAATCCAAAAGCTGTAATTAGCCTAAAATTCCCTTATATTCGAATCTTAACCGTAAATATAATGATTTATGGGCCTAACGATCCTCAAGAGGCTGTCCGCAAGTCAAGTACAATTTAAATTTATGGCATTGTAAAAATTTGTCAGTGTCGAGTGGAAACCAGGCGAAGTGAACGTCAGTAGCGTACCTAAATCGAACCATTTTACATTCTTGTAGATTTCTAAAATTTTTGTAAGTCTTCTAATAAATTACGATTATGAGAACGAACATGATTTAAAGTCTGGATGTTGAATTATTTTTTTTAAGTCGAAGAGGACTTATTACATTTTGAATTAATGTTTGAGTTCAAAATTGAATGCGAAAGATTTTGAATAACGGGCTGATGAATATCGCACTGAATGATTTCGGAACTCGTTCGAGACTCACTTTGTCATCCCCGTAAATTTGGAAATTAGTTTCACGGATTATTGTTGTCGTACTGGTTGAATTTTTCGTGAGAACCTGTTCGAAAGCACGTTTCATTCATAAATATTTAATGACTTTATTGCTAAAGTTGCTTCGGAATTGCATTTTTCAATAGTAAACGTAGGTAGTCGTAAAAATCGACTGTCAGTTATAAACGTAGGGTGGGTGTATTACTTTTGCTATCAGTTCAACTTCAGCTTTTGAAGAGTAACTTTGTCCAAAAAGTGTTTATCTGTGTTTTATTTCCGTGTGTTTTAATTAGTTTTCGTTTATAATGCCGGTTACCTTTACCTTCGAAGAAAAGACTGATATGATATTAATTTACGGAGAAGCACAGCAAAATTCTGTTCAAGCTGCTCAAATTTACGCCGAGCGTTTTCCTCAAAGAGTTGCGCCAGAAAGAAAAATATTTCAAAGACTTGTTGATTCCTTGAAACAAAACGGAAATTTAAAGGGCAAAGAAAAAACGACAGTGAATCCCACGGTCACGCATGAAGTCAATCAAGCTGCAGTTTTAAATCTCGCCGATAATAATCCCCAATTGAGCATTAGGGAAATCAGTGAAGACACGGGAATTAGTCGATCTTCAGTAGGGAGGATATTAAAAAAGCACAAATATCATCCTTACCACATAGAGTTACATCAGCAACTGCATGATCGAGATTTCGAAAGCCGCGTAAATTTTTGCCAATGGGCTAATGGAAAGCTCCGTGAGGATCTACACTTTTTTAGAAATGTGTTATTTACAGATGAATGCTCATAGAACGGGATGGACACCACTTTGAACATCACTTATAATAAACTGCATGCGGTGAGCGTTACTTTTATTAATATTTTTCGTTTACAATATTTTCAGTGCGGTTCTGAAAAAGGATAGATCATTTGAGATACCAGTTACTTTAGCAATAAAGTCATTAAATATTTATGGATAAAACATGCTTTTGAACAGGTTCTAACGAAAGATTAATTCAAAATGTAATAAGTCCTCTTCGACTTAAAAAAAATAATTCAACATCCAGATTTTAAATCATGTTCGTTCTCATAATCGTAATTTATTAGAAGACTTACAAAAATTTTAGAAATCTACAAGAATGTAAAATGGTTCGATTTAGGTACGCTACTGACGTTCACTTCGCCTGGTTTCCACTCGACACTGACAAATTTTTACAATGCCATAAATTTAAATTGTACTTGACTTGCGGACAGCCTCTTGAGGATCGTTAGGCCCATAAATCATTATATTTACGGTTAAGATTCGAATATAAGGGAATTTTAGGCTAATTACAGCTTTTGGATTTTTTTTTTTACTTTGAACATCTTTGTCTCAATAATACTGATCCTAAAAAGTGAAATTTGACAAAATTGGGAGATAGTATTTTTATAAAAAATCAGTTTTTATTTTTTTTCTCGAAAACTAACGCCGACAATTAACATTTAAAACCGGAAATTTCTAGCCTTATACCAGAGTCATACGTGCACCAAATTTCAAATTCATAGCTTTCAATTAAAGCTCAATTTTGGGGGTGGCCACAAGTGATGGGACACCCTGTATGTGGGTAGAAACGGACTATTTACTCACTCAAGTAATGTCCGGACATGGGAAATATTTAAAGTGAATTAATAAGGCTGATGTGAATACTTGCTGGTTCTGTCAACAAGTAGACACGCCAGAACATACCTTGTTCGTTTGTGATGAATGGGAGAGCATTCGACGAGATGCTAGAATACAAGTTGGCTGTGAAATTGATGTGAATAATATTTCAGGATTGCTTCTGGAGTCGGAAGAGATTTGGAAAGCAGTAACGAACATGGTGCGGGATATTATGCGTTGGAAACAGCAGGAAGAGTTCCGGAGAGAGAAGCTTGATAGAGAGGATGTAACATCAGATTTTGACGAAGAATAAAGAAAGTCACCCACCCTGAAGTAACAACAGGTTTTTAACAACTTCCATGTTCAGCTTGCAAAATGTGGGTTCGACACGTTAAAAAATACGGTTTCCACAATAAATTTTATTTTAAGTTACATACAAATATCGTGGTATTATTATTCACAATTTATTTTCTATATTTGTAGATCCAAATGGGGGGGAGGATGAAGTAATTAACTCATTGTTTTTTTTTTATTAATGTCGGAATAAATTCAAAAACATAACTTTTAAATATAAAATATTTATTAGTAAAAGAAGACAAGAAACTATTTTTTGATTTAAAGTTTAGAATTTAGAAAAAAATACATGGGAACAATGTAAAAATTTACATCCCCATTAATTTTTTTTAAAAAATTTGATTAAAAATTTGTTTATTTCTACAAGACGAGGTATTAGCAATAATTGCTTCCTATAACACACCAAATTATAGTAAAAAAAACAAAATGGATACAAAGATAAAAATTTCGACATAATTTAACCCTTAACTGTTGTGTACTAGGCCAATTCAAATTAACCCTTGCGCCGTATGGAAAGACCCGCACACCAACGGTTGGCACGTACTATGACCGAAGAGCTACTCCTAACACAACAAAAAAAGAATCGGCTGCTGGAATGAAATCTGATACTCCAGGAGACCGGAAAGACGCAAGAGAGAAGCTAGTGTTACCGTTGGCTTATAATAAAAATTAACCAAAATCGTTATTTAGTAACAGACATTAGTTTTTCTATTTTATCGGTTTTTCCTAACAACCGGAAGCGAAGGTATTACGATTGGAAATCATGTTTTGAAAACGGGAGTGCGAAGCACGGTGACTCTATGTCTATGTCTGCTATGCCCAAAAATTCCCCTAGAAGAATTGTCTTGTTGCCCAGCACCTTCTCCAGTCTCCTGGTAAGGCAGTGAAGCGCTGTTTCTTATGATACTGCTGCTTTATAGGTAAACTGGTCTTGGTGAAGAGCGTTATTAGCCAATATACTATCCCTGATAATTGTCTTAAGTATAAATGACATAAAACTAATGGGTCTGTTCGAATTTTCCTGGGAATAGTCCGATCGTCCAATTTTTGGTTTACAGGATGCGGCCTGAAAAACGCCGCAAGCCGTATCTCCGTTATTTATGACTCGATTTGAATTAAACAAAAACTAAAATAAAGCGATTTATAAACACTACATGTGCACCATAATTTATTTTTTTCAAGGTCAAATTCAAGGTCAGATGATAATAAATTTTATTTTTTCAAATCCATAGGTATATTTTTCTATTTTTTTATCTGAACAAGATTTTTTTACTGAATCCAACAGGGTATCACATATTAGAATTTATTTAACAGTAACTTCGAAAATAAGTAAATAAAATATTTGGAAATTTCTCCTTTTAAAAAAATCAGGTATGCCATGGAAACAATATTTATTATACGTTGTCATTTAGGTTTTTTGTATTTGCTCGCTTTTTCTTTGGAAAACGAAACTATGAATAACAGTGAGTTAACCGGCATGTTGCTAGTCTACTTTCAATGTAATAAAAATAGCTATGAGGCAGTACGAGTTTATAATGCTCGATTTCCAAACAGAAAAACCCCAGAGGCTTAAAAATTTAGCCGTCTCGAAATAAATCTAAGAAACTACGGAGCCTTTAAAAAACCGAAGCGACAAGCGCGCAAATTTAATGAAAATATCGATACCTTTTTTCCAAAGTATCGTAAGTGACATTTTGAGCGAAATTGAGATTTTGCATTATATCGTAAATATCGGACTAAATGCTTGTTCTGGCAGAGTAATATACCCATCAGTTTATTCTTTATGGTGATAAGAACACAATAAACCTATCGTAAGTACCAAGATAGTCACATGCAATGACCTTGTGGACAACAAAGTTGTCTCCGGCAAAATTTGACAGATGTGGCTTACGATACTTTGTTAAAAACGTATCGATATGGAATTGAACATTCTGTTACGTGTTCAAGAAAATCCACGAACGCCCACAAGAGAAGTTGCTGGTGACCTTGAAACATCGGAAAAAACAGTACGATCGGTATTGAAGAAACACCATTTCTTTCCCTACACACCCCAAAAAGTTCAAGCTCTAGAAGTAAATGATCCTGCAAGAAGGCAACAATTTTGCCAATTGAAGGGTCTGCTGCAAAAAGGAGGTAGCTCCATCCTATCGCTGTTGGGAGGTACTCCAAGAATCATCCACGTACCGTTATCTGAACGATATTTTTTGAATGAAAATACTGTTCTAATATGTAAACACCATAAATGAAAGTAAACAACCACAATATTTTTACATACATAACTTAAAATTTGAATTTATTAAACTTTTTGTTTGGTTTCCCAACAACTGGAAAAATTGGAGCTACTTCCTTTTTGCAGCAAACCCTTCAATTTTATCTTAATAAGTTGCAACAAGACCCGCTATTTTACCGAAAAATCATTTGGTCTGACGAATGTACCTTTAGTAATAATACAATTTTCAATAGGCACAATCATCGATACTGGAGCCACGAAAACCCTAGAATTATTGTAGAGAGTAATAACCAGAGACGTTTCAGTGTCAAGGTGAGGTGCGGTATTTTTGGAGACCAATTAGTTGGTCCATTTTTCATAGATGGCATGTTAAATAAAGAGAAATATCATCAACTTTTATCAGAAGATTTAGATAATTTTCTGAATAATTTACCGCTAGCGGATCTAAACCGAATTTGCTATCAGCAAGATGGGACTCGCCCACATAACGCGGGAATTAATTTTGATTGGATTAACAGAAAATTTGGACCAAGATGGTTAGGAACATTTTGACCAATTCGGTGGCCGGCACGTTTACCCGACCTTACCCCATTAAATTCTTGGTTCTGGGCCTATTTAGAGGACAAGGTATATTTGACAACTCCAGAAAATGAAGAGAAATTAAGGGAAAGGATCATCGACGCTTGTAAAGAAACACCTCGTACGTTTATATTAAATGCAAGTAGTGGTGTAGCTAGAAGGTGACAGTTGTGCCTACACCAAGGTGGCGACCACTTTGAATAATACTTGTAGATAGTTTTTTCCTTTTACGTTGAATAGTTTTTCACTTTAACATTAAAATAATTTCAACATTTTGATTGTTTTCAATATCACAAAAAATTTAAATGACAACGTGCAATAAATATTGTTTTCCATGGGATACCTGATTTTTTTGGAAGGAGAAATTTCCAAGTATTTTATTTACTTATTTTCGAAGTTACTGTTAAATGAATTCTAATATGTGACACACTGTTGGATTCAGTAAAAAAATCTCATTCGGAATAAAATAGAAAAATATATCTATTGATTTTAAAAAATAAAATTGATTATCATCTGACCTTGAATTTGACCTTGAAAAAATTTAAACTATGGTACACATGTAGTGTTTATAAAACGATTTATTCCAATTTTTGTTCCATATAAATCGAGCCATAAATAACGGACATACGGCTTGCGGCGTTTTTTAGGCCGCACCCTGTATACACCACCCTGCTTAATCTGAACATTTACGGAATATAATAGACTACCGAAGCGAAGGTCACTTGGAGGAGGAGCTTAATCATGCTATCTCTTTTTATTCCTATGCAACGTAGTGCGTACAGCATTTCAGTGATTTCATGCTTACTTTCTACCGGTTTTTTTTACATTGGTTCTGGCGGGAGCTGCACCTACCTACCTGATGCTACGACATACGTTTACTTGCAAATTTCAAATTGAAATAAATGCTCTATTTTGAAGCAATTTAAAACAATAGTCTGTTATATTGATAACATTAACACAGTAATTTGTGGTGCCATTGACGTTTTTCCTTAAATATTTCGATCAAGATACTTATAAATGAAAAACATCGTAACACAATAGAAATTGCAGTACCGATAGACTCGCTTTCGAATTTACCGCCCTAATAAGGACCGCCTACTTCGGTGGTCTATTGAGAGCCATGCTGGTAGGCAGAACCATGCATATACTGGTAATCAGAAGGTCTGATCCGTTCGGCAACATAGCTGGAGTAATCCCGTCCGGTTCCCGTAATTTAAAGGGTTAAAATGAGCTTATCGCCCACTTGATCTTAGGGAACGTTATCACTTTCCTTGCAGTTTGCCAGTCAGCTTTTGAAGCTTGGTTAGCTGGTGAGTCTGACTTCTGTTTCTGCCAATTATAGGGACACTGTTCCATGCATTATGATCTACGAAAATAAACCCTAGAAAGTTTCGTCATTGTTTCTTTTCCTCTGTGTGTAAATCCTCCAGCATTAGTTGCTAGAGAGCTTATTGAGCACTGAAAATCCTTTGAATTTTTTTTGTAAAGTATTGTGCATTCAGAGTATCGTTCGATATCCCACGAAAATCTGCGGTCCTTTCTCAGAGTTTTATTATACTCAGTCAAGGAACGCCTATACTCGTCTCAATATCATGTTGCCTTTGCTCTATTAAAGAGTCCCCTGACACTTTTCTTCAACTGATTGAGTTCTTCATTCCGCCAATAAACCTTCCAGTTGGATACCTTCACAGTTTGAGGACAGGACTTCTATCAGCTGCTTCACAACCATTTCGAGGTCCTGGCTATTATTAAGCCGAGTTATCGTATTCCCTAAGTTGACTTCGGGTCTGCCTTAAAGGCCATCCAGTCCGTTCTACGAGGATTACGATAAGTTTCTGTTACGCATTTGATTTCAGTAATGTCAAAGCGTATATATCTGTGATCTGAACAATTCTCTTTTGATTAGATACATTCAGTACTGGATACATTCCACTTTTTAACAAAATTACTCACAAATGGAGTACATATTCTTAAATTATTTTCTGCCTTCGCCCTTTTACGAAGGTTGTCCTATTCCCTTTATTTAGTATGTCTAGACTAGCCGCCATAATAAATTGTTATAAGTACTCATCTTTGGCATTTGTGTCCGACCTACCTCAAATCTTGTGATGAGCATTTGCATCACAGCCAGTTATCAGATCCAGTCCCCCGACAGCTTTTCACCAACTTCTCCACTCCCTTGGATAGTGTTTTTTTTTTTAAATTTTAAAATTTTTTATATAAAGGTGTTAAAATTACTTAACGGAAGACCGGGGCTTAAGTTCGAAGATGCCCGGTACTGTAGGGTTCCCCTGAATGGGTCGCTACCCACTAAACGCACCCCTTCATAGCTGTACACAGCCTGGAAACCGCCTCTCAACATTACTTCAGGCTGTGCTGCTCTCGATGCCAAGTGCATCCCGCCAACACCGTTGTTATACAACGTTCCCCTTTTCCTAGATTCATCTCTAGCCGTCGTCTAATTCCCTAAATTTCTATGGAAAAAATTGTAAAATTGTATAAAATTATTTTAATCAGCAATTTCATCAGCACCGGTAATGGACCCGTTGGCTGTCAAGGTTTCACGTGAACTTGAACCTGAATGACTCAAAAAGAGTGATTAAATATAATAATTCAAGAAATTAAACGAAAATAAATAAGAAATAAAAATGTTAAACCAAGGAGGCTTAGAATTTTTAATTCTTAATCAAAAATCAAAGTAGTATATTGAATAATTTTTTTTTGAAAAATTTTTTTATCAAGTAATTTGTTAATTTATTAAAACACAAATACTTAATATTTTATTATTTAATTACACGTTTGATTAACTACGGCAAAAAGTAATGAAAACAATAAATTTTCAATTGGATTATTCCATTAATGTGTAATGCCTATGCGATATTTACCGATGAGTGTTTGATAATTAGTTTATTAACAAAGTATTAAGTTATATTATAGGTGCATTTATAGTCCAGTCAATCTATGATTTATAAGGGGGCATAGATGCAAAAGGAGTTTTTGGCCTTCCTAACTCAGTAACGAAACTTGAAATAATATCTCATTTAGTTGAGCTGTAAAGGCTAGCAGAAGGGTCCTCCTTTAGCGTGTTATGCCACTCTAACCGGCCACCCTAGAATAAAAGTTTTAGGAGATTTTTGTAGCACAGGATATCTGCTAAAGGATAGCCTGCACAATTTTCAAAAAATATCTGGAGCCACTTATCAAGAGGGAAACCGTACAATGTTGTTTTGAAGATTCGCTCGAAATTTGAATGGTTGTAGTTCAAAAAGTATTATTCTCTGGAAGATGATTTTTAGGTTATATTGTAAAAAATTTACCGGACTGGATTTTTTTGTCAATTACTTCTTCATGCAAAAAATCAAGAAAAATAGGACAAGGTCAGAAATTTTGCCGTCTTTCGACGCCGGCGCAGGCTCGGTCGCCGGCACACTGGTAATATTGAAAATTTGTCTTTTTTAACAGTGCTCCTATACATACAACATACCAAAAAATCAGAACTACCCGTACAGATTGATGATGAAAAAAAGGTGCTCATGATTGATATTGGGACAATGCTTTCTGTTGAAGCATTGTGGAAATCACAACAAAAGTGGTTCAAATAGATTCTGTTTAAAATTAAAACAGTTTGTCTAACAATAAGAGCACAACGTGGCAATACTGCGCATATTTCTTTTTCTAAAGAATTACTTTCAGGTAGGCCTACTTCTTGTATCTAAGCAACCAACACTGACAGATACTGTCACTTGCGTAAGACAAACAACTGTCACGTTGACATAACTTTTTTTATTTCTAAAGAATTTGATGTAATTGTTAAATCTATATTGATATTTGGTTACATTGGTTCATTACAAGTGGAGGTTGTGTTTTAGGCACAGATCACAAACACGTTATTATAAACAATATATATGTCACTTTCTCAACGCCCTCGCTCTATTAGCTTGAGCATCGACACACACGCACAGGTGCATTCCAACAGTAATTAAACAAGAATACACAACAAACAGGTAATTGAAGGGCTGTATGCAAAAAGTCCCTAAGTGACGTAGAGATTTTCTACTATTTGCGCTATTTCTGATAAGAATGGATGAACTTTCAGCCGCACTTACTGATTCCCGTTTAAAAGGCCCTAACCATGTTATTTAGTAAAAACAGATCAGTCAAAAACGAAATAATGTAATTTCCAGATCAAATTAAAACATAAAATCTCAAATATCTCAGAATAGGAAAAAGTGACTTAGAGTGACTGTCGCGCTAATCCTTGAATGCTTCGTCCGGATCCAGTTTCAATCGCTTCCACAACTGCATCCTCCAACGGTGGTGTACGAACTTCACGAGGTCGTCTACCGTTTACAGAAATCCCCATTATTTGGCCATTTTCTCTTAATTTTTGCTCCACTTTCCTAATTACGTTAGCATCTGGTTGACGTCGATGTGGATGCACTCTAGCATATTCTCTAGCAGCTTTCGATGCGTTATTATCTGTCTCACCCAAGTGGAGCAACATGTTTAGATATTCACTGAAATTGTATTCCATTTTAAGACCGTTTAGGACATTTGACTTGTATCGTTGAAATTTGACAAGAGAACTGACATTGAAAAATGAATTATTGTTGCCAACGCTTCCTAGGAGATTTGCGATGTTGCAAAATTGATAAATTTTCCTCGGAGCCAAGAAACCGTACTTTCCACATCGGTAATAAAGTTGGTTTCAATAGATTTTTTTACACTTTCTTTTAAAAAAGCACCATCAACTGCATCAAATTTAGACCCTAACAATGAAATTATTACAAAATTGTTAATCGTACAGATTTTTATTGTCTGAATAAGAAAGCTTATAAAAAAAAAGTTTGCAAGGTTTTTTTGCAGATTTCTGTTTCAATGTGTAGTATTAATTTTATGAATAGTTTTAGTTTTATGGAATGTAAATATTACGTTTTGTATGGATAAATGAACATGTTTTTTTTTATATTTACAAATCTTCTACAACATCGGCGGTAAAATTCGTTTATTTATGCAGAACATAAATTTTAGTTACCGGTTCTTTGTATGTATTAACGTATGAATTTCTATTTTCTTCTGTTATAAAATTGTATCCCTTGTAATGAAAATGAATGTCAATTCTTGTTCAGCAAGGCGCTATTAAATTTTATATTTGTATTTGCAAGGATAGCTCAATTCGTTCATCTGTGTGGTAATTTGTGACAATTCTATTTAATGAGCGAGCTAATTAAAAGTTGTAATTTTACATTGTAAGTACAGCCATACCTCGCATGGTCCGACTTCGATCAATCTGGATTTACTGTAGTTCATTTTGAAAATTTGAAAATAAAGTAAATTTTAATTAAACAAAATAAAAAAATAAAATGATTAGTGCTTACACAAAAGTATTCCTTTACACATAAATGAACGGTTTTTTTGGCACTATACAGTTGTTTCTTTTTGTGCTGTTTATTTTTATGCGAAAACGATGCATATTTTAGTTGTATTGAGGTTTAAATTATTTCTAATAAAGATAATTGAATTTATTAATCTTACTTTATTTATTAAAAAGCGTAAAAAATATTTTTTTTTTGGAATCAATTATTATTTTTTGTGGGTATTTAATTTTTCGATTAGTCCGGTTTCAAGCAGTCCGCGTTATTGGTGGAACCCATTACCCGGACTATGCGAGGTACTTATGTAATAAAGAACTATTTAATATAATAATTATGTATAATATAATTAATAACACTATGTATGGCTGATAACGTAAACAGTTAATTACATATTGTGAGCTAATAAATTTGAATGATTTAATATGTGTTGTTACCTAAACGGTCTTATGCAGCCACGGCGGCTGCTTGACTGAGCACGGACGTTGTAGCTGGCCATGTTTTACTGTTGCCACGGGCAAATAAAATAAATAGAAACGTCACCTTTTTTACAAAGGGAATGACCAGACGTGTTTAACATTTTATTCCGTATTTTATTTGTGTTTACATGTGAGTTATTATTTAATGTTTCAATGAGTTTGTACCATTTGGCGCCCAACGTGGGGCACAAGGAAAAGGGCTTTTCCACCGAACTTTCACCAACGACCCCGATGCCGCGATGCCGCGACGCCCTTCTGGAGGGGGATCAAATCCTAACATCAGGAACCTCCAGTGGCGCCCGCAACCGATGATCGCTACACGATTCAGCGCTAACAGCTGCAACAGGCGACTCCACTTCCCGGAGCTCCGACGCACAGCGTCGAACTACAAGGGGATCGTCAGCGACCGAACAGCGCCGCGAAGAGCTGCATTCCGCCGCCTTCCCCGCTTTCGGCATGACACGAAAGATGCCTGCGTACTAGACCCGCGTCACTCCATGGGACTATGGATGCCTGCAGCAAAGTATGAACAAGTAGCAAGCAACCACGCAACCGACCACCGCTGTACCGACCCGGTAACAGAGTGCAACTACGCACCACTGCAAGAACCATTATGTTGAGTAGAAACCGGAAATTACGAATATAGGTTGATTTTGCGATGTCGCCAGGTCGCCAAGACCCGCTTTGAGAAACTACGTTCTGACGTTTTGGTCAAACTGGAATTAGTACTCGAAAACAAACACGTGCAATCTTTCGGTGGGCATTTATCCAAATTGATAAAAGGCCTCGCAGAATTGCACAAAAACACTCTTGGACTACTGTCAGTACCTCCGCTATTTCCGATAGAAGTCGATTTGTCAAACAGTGCTTTGCAGTACAAATCGACAACTCCAGTGGTTCAAGATAATGATGAAGAGCATGAAATAGAAAATGGGGAAGTGCAAGAAGTGCCTGAACCGAATTTAATTTGTAACCTGGATGTTTTGGATGACGCCGAACCAGTTGAACTGAGTCATCGATGCCCGATTTCGGAACTATCCAATTAGAATCTGATTATAGTGTTATGGATAATCTTACTCTTTTGACGACCCTGCTTCCCGGAGTCCCAACGCACAGCGTCGAACTACAACGGGATCGTCAGCGACCGAACAGCGCCGCGAAGAGCCGCATTTCGCCGCCTTCCCCGCTTTCGGCATGACATGAAAGATGCCGGCGTACGAGACCCGCGTCACTTCGAGGAACCTGCAGCTAATAGCTAACCATAAACTATTTTCTTTATAATATAAATAATCCAAGGCAACAGCTACTTCCAACACCGTGCTCATCCTTTAGGGAGGGGCGTGTTACCTAAACGGTCTTATGCAGCCACGGCGGCTGCTTGACTGAGCACGGACGTTGTAGCTGGCCATGTTTTACTGTTGCCACGGGCAAATAAAATAAATAGAAACGTCACCTTTTTTACAAAGGGAATGACCAGACGTGTTTAACATTTTATTCCGTATTTTATTTGTGTTTACATGTGAGTTATTATTTAATGTTTCAATGAGTTTGTAACAGTGTTTACTTTTGCAGTGGGGTAAAAACGTGAATTTATTTGACATATTGGTACCAAAAACTACAATTTGTACTAGACCGCTCCCGCTCATGGTCACGTACATAATTATAAGATAATGACGAAAATGGTGTTAGTTATTGAATCGTATAACTTTCAATTCGTGTAAAAAGAGCGTGTCAATGTCATTAAAATACCCGGTACACACCACGCTAGAGAAGTCTTATTATAGCCGTCGGGTATTACATGCTTCGGCACTTCAGGCCTCAAGACCTAAACTTATCCAAGTGTATAATATACTATTTTAAAATCTGCATGATAATATCAATAATATATGATGCAAATAGATATGATGTAGATAACTTTCTATAAGTTATTGGTTTTACTGAATTCATAGCAATGAGTAGGCACTGTAACAATATATTAACTAGCAGTGAAACAGTGAAAGGTAACGTGATTAATTAATTGCAGAGATGTGTAATTTTTTGTTACAGTCACAGTACAATGCGGCACAGTTTGTAAGCTACATTACGTAACAACTTGAAAAAGTTCATCGCCAAAAACGATTTATTAGGTTCACTTTTGTCGTATTCACGTCAACAACAGATTTATTTAGGATTTTTGATAAACGACACTATTTACGCAACAGAAAGCTCCACAATTTTCGAGATGTTTGCGATGATTATATTTCCTATTATTAGTAATAGATCAATGGCCACCACACAAGAGTAATTCTTATCCTTGTGTTTTATGGTATTCCATAGTAGTGTTGTAGTTTATGGCTTAATATTCAATTAGGATAAAATAATGTAACCAAGCGGCAACGTCATACAGAGTACACAAAATTTAGAGTAATGTACTGATAGGATATCTACTGAACATAAATGTACATAAATGAATAGTGTATTCAATATGTTGACACAAAAATGATAGATAACTGAAACGTTCCCAGAAAAAAATTGTTTCTTTACAACAAACTGCTATATTGTAAATCACAAGAATTTATTTTAGGAATAAGTCTTACAGCCGCTAAAATTTTAGAATACAGTGATTTTTTAGGAACTTATTTAAAAAATTTACATAAACGAAATTTTATTTTACATCAAATAGTAATAAACAAATAAAATCTCATTTGGTGTCATTAAACGTATTTTAATTAAGATAACGAACGTAGTAAAATTTTTTAGTCTAATTCTTTTATCGTATGCGTGCGTATACGTGTACTTCATAACAAATTTTAAATGGTGTGAAGTGTAGTAGTGGATTTTATTTAAACTTGTTTAAATATAAATGTTGTGTCCTGGACATTTAGTTTGTAGAAATTATACTACAAGAGTACTAATAACTATGATATTTTGTAGTTGGATAAAAATGAAATTATTATTAACACAAACAAAGAATAAATTTAAAGTTTTTGATTTTATGAGAAACATAAATATTAAGAAATTTAAAAAGTAATCACTATATATTTATAATTAATGTACACATCGTCAACTTATTATTCGAAAACCTTGTAACTAAAACTATTATTAAATTCTAGTTTGCCAAATGTAAATAATCTACCCAAAACAGCTAAAATCATATTTTAATAAACAATAAAACAAAAATATGAATTTCTAAAAGTAAGTTCTGAAATTTTCTAATTAGGGCGAAATTAGATTGTTATAAAACTTTTTATTTAGTATTTTTTGAATGATGATCGAGTTTTGTAAAAGTTTAAATTTGTTATGGCTCATAGGTAAACCACAGTTCAACTGATATAATGTTTTCAGATAGAATTGTACAGTATTGCATTTTGATGAAACTAGAATAAATTATTTGAAACTTTTCAATATTTTCGTACAACTTTCTTGACAATACATTTCATATCTGGAAATTACCTAGTTTTGCATTGCAGACTATTACTATTATTATAACATAATAATGTAATTGATTTTATTTAGATTTTAAGAAACATTTCAGCTGCACAATTAAGAATTAAATTATTGCATATAAGTATTAAATACTCAATGATTTAAGACAATAGTATCGGAGTATTATGGAAACCGCGAGAAAATTTTTACTTTGAATTTTTAAATATCTCTCATTTACTCAAGAAGAACAATACCTGGATTTTGTTTAGAAGACAATTTCCAATAGAATAACTTTTTTATGTAAAGTTAAAAATAAAAAAGTTTTTCCTCTTTTTCATTCCATTTGGGGACATACTATATATTATGTATAAATCGGAGACGTGAATAGCTGAATGGAGTTGTTACGTTAGAATAAAAATTTCGTTAAAAAAACTTTGACCTGAATTTTATGCCAAACGATCGACTTGGCAGCAATTCTTTGTGAATAAATAATTTGATAACAACCGTTGCGCAATATTTGCAAGTTTAAAAACTAATCAGTATGTCACTCAAATTCTTTCTATTCTGTTCAATTTGTACCTTTTGAAGAAATATTATAATTCGTGCATGCGTATACCACTGACTACAGAATTCGGATGAAGCAGTTACTTTTTGCGCTTTATCCTTGTCTTTTCTATCGAGTTTTCTGATGCGTGTGTGAAGCTAATGCCTTCAGTTTATGCTACGCTATGGCATCGGGACGGTGTGGAGCGTCGTCGTACCTCGTGTTCAGTTTATTCGGTTCCGTTTTACAATTTGCACGGTCTTCTAAAAGCTATCTCTAAAAAGTATTTATTTTAACCGATTCTAAATAAAAAATTCATAAAGGCAATCAATAATTAAAATCAATATTTAGTTCAAAATTTATTTGATCCTATTTAAGAGACGATTATTTCGTTATAAATTGTGATTATAAACAAAACTTAAATTGAAAAAACGTAGCCTCGCAAACCCTGAACAAAATTTAAAAAAAATCTTTATAATTTTTCTTTTATTGAGTTTTAATAATTATAATTAAATCAGTCAATGGTAATTGTAACCTAAAAATAAAGCTTTTAACAGTAGAAAACTAGCTTTCTCTAACAGCCGTTTAAATGCATTTATGCTTTAATTGACGTTGCACGTTGTGTGTTGAACTTTTTTCGTACGTGATGCTTGAACTTTTGATAAAGCATAATAGTTCGTTACTTGGCCACTATTCCTGCCAAGGTGCTTTATTTGTGGGTTCCTGTCTAACAATGTACATATTATAGTTTTACAACTGGTAAACACATTTTATTACGTTTTTTAACTAACTGTTAATATAAAAAAGGCTGCTAATTGCATTTAATTGATTTATTTTAAATGTTGAAAATGTAAATTAAATATGCTATAACGTTTAAACATGTCAGAATGTTGGCAATGCATATGTTTCAGTTTAAAATTTCCCATTGAATTGGGACTCAAACAAAAATTTATTCTGATATGTTTGTTAGCGAACTGTAATATTTTATTGTATAAATAATAATATGTATGATACTTCAATTTCTATTTGTTTCTGGTTAATTTCCTAATGTTAATTTTAATTTAGCGCAGCAAGCATAAAAAATCTGATTAAAACCAAATGGTTATTAGGTACCATGATAATAATATTTAAAATTAATGTACCTAAATTAAAATAGGTTACTTTTATGGCACCAAAGTTGCAACATAAGCTTAAAATTGTCTACTGGCACCCTATAGATTCATTATTTTTTAAAGTATTGTTAAAACCATTTTCTAATTTATGATGGAACTAACAATAAGTGAAATTTTATCGATCACTTGCAATTTTTTATAAAAGTATTGGAAAATTGAGAAATTACTTGAAAATAATTTAAGAACGTTGTAGATTACTTTGATTTGATTCCTATAAAAAATAAATTTCGAACAAGCAAACAGCAATATTTCAGATGTGCAATCAATTATTCGAAAATTTTTCTCCAGGCTAATCGGAGTTTGATTAGAAACGGTCGTTCCGGGAACGGAATTCCGTCGGAAACATTAAGAAATAAATGTTGGTGAAAATTTGAATCGCCGCAGAATTTATGTAGCATGCCTAAATCGATTATCTTTCGGAAAATGTTATTTTTATATTGTTTATAACGCGGCACGTAAATTAATTTAAGCAGGTCGAAAATCTGCGAATAAATAAAACGTTTGTTTTTAAAGCACATTATTTTGTAGTTAGGTACTTTATTATTTTATCATTTTTTTTAGTAAAATTCAGAATATTAAACTGATGCGTTTTGTAAAATATCGAAGAAAATATATTCGGAACAACTACTATAACATTTACGGAGGGTTATTTGAAAAACACATTTTTGCTTTACATAATCCGTAGAGAGGCGACGTTCGGTAACAAAGTCTGAAAATAAAATTGAAAAGTTACGAATAGTTGATAACCTTTCCGACGCTTCTTACTTCTTTCGGCTACGATGTAAAATTTCTACTTCAAGCATAATTCACACCAAAAACGTTATAAGGAAGAACTAAATAGTATTTTCCAGCGTTTGAATTAAAGTTATGTGAAAACATTTCATCTTAAATTTAATAAAACGGATGAAAATGCAATAAATTATATTGTTTAAAAATATACCACAGCAAAGATCGAACAATAGCGCCAATTATAATTTGTTAAGTGTTTGACCACATATTATTAGGTTAGTGAACATCGCATATAGTCTATTTTTTTGGAATGTAGAGCACTATTTCAAAAGATAATCTGTTTATTACTAATTGTCAGTGGCGTTTTAGATTTATGTTTAACTATGTGTAATTGTACTTTTTCTAGTGTAATTAGTTGCATGGTTGGGGTTCCAATACTAAGTTATTTTAATACTTTTATAAACGTTCGATTATTTCAAAATTATATTCAAATAAAAATATAGAAAACCCCAAGCGCACGCCTATAAGTCATTTCTTTCTCGGGGTATTTGTGACTATTATTGCAGAATTTATTGTTTACTGTCTGTATTCTCTATAAGCGGCACATTTTAAAAAAAAACCTCTCTTAATTTTTTTCGATTTATAATGGACATTTGATGTCCGCTTATTTGTGAAAATTCGACACAACTTCACGGTAATCAATTTTTGTTACTCTACAGACATCCGAAATACGCTGTAGTATGTGAAATAGATTTGATGGTATATTTATTGTATGTTAACAACTAACCGCCCTTTTATAATGATGTTAATGTTAGGATGGTAATGTTAACGTAAAAACCTAAAACAGCACAAAATCATTTCGATGTTCACAATGATGTTAATGGTAATGGTAATGTTATATTTTGGCTTAAGAGCGATAGTAAGTCTCAAAATGTTCAATCATCCGCCAATGAAAATACGTTATTATGAAATTTTCAATTGACATACAAAAAATATTGTCATAATGAGATTAGATTGTCAATCGCCGGACTCGAAATCAGTTTTTAAATTTTCTAAGCTTATCAAAATCTTACAAAACTTATACGAAAATTCCCAAAAAGATACCTTTCAATAGATAAAGGGCTTTTTTTCGAAATTTTTTGAAGGGCCCTCAAGAAAAATATAAATTTAAAGAATTGAAAAAACACGGCTTTACTAAAAATTTCGTCACACTCAACAACAATATAACAATTTGTTTTTTGAATAATTTCTAGAAATAAGGTCACGAAATTAAAAATCAAAATCTAGATATTTTGGTTACATCCAGACAAGCTTAAAATCGTCGAACCTCTTTTAATATTGGCGAATTTAGCATACGTTTGTCGTAGTTTCAACTTTTATATCGAAAATGCCCACTTGAAGTAATAGGAACTGAACGTATCGCCTTTAACATCATTGTAAACATATACAATTAACTTTCAAATATGAGCAAGCTTATGACGATCCTTGTATTACCCTCATTCCTGTTTTTAATAATTATTAAGAACACTTAGTCTCAAGTCACAATAAATTTAGACACATTTTAAAGATTATTTTTAAAAACATTTTAAAAAATATGTTAAAAACATTAACATTAATACTAACATTACCATTAACATTAACATCATTGTGAAAGGGCAGTAACTACCTTGTAAATTTACTAATATTTTCTGAAAAATATGTTTCTCTACTTGTTATAAGGTCATTTTGGTTAACTGGGCCATAGAGGCATCTGGGCACCCCCTTTGAATTTTCCTTCCTATAATTTGTAGCGAGTTTTAAAAAATTTGTTGGTATCACTAGTTACCAAATCTTCTAACGCAATTGAAAGTGAAACTCAAAATTGTGTAGAATAGCGCATGAAAGCGTTTCAATTTTGTTAAACGTTTTGCACGAAACATCGTTGTTTCCCATGGTAGAAATAATTTTCTGGTAAGTACATTTATGATAAAATATGGAAAGTAAATATTACTAACATTTCATTTACATCTTGACCGAAATCCTACATAAGAGTTTTGAAGTTATGTCCACTGTATACATTTTGGCGATGGGTGGTACAGTTGTCCCGCGTTTTTGTCAAAATGAGGCATCTGGGCCATTGATTCCGTTGCTGGCCATCTTTAAGGGCAAAAGCGTTATAGAATCTTGGTTGCCCAATAAACGCGACCCTAGTGATAAAACGGCTACAGCAATCTCACAAAAGGATGGATAAATACAGTCATTCTTAAAAAAAATTCATTTTTGTACACTTCTGGTCATTGCATATTTTTCTTATTAACAATGACTTGTCCCAATTAATTCAAATTCTAAACAATAGACTTTAATGAGAACACAATAACCCACTTGAATCTTGGAATCATTGTAATGTGCAAAGATGATTTTTAAAAAAGTCAACAAATTGTTACACAAAAAAATTGAATCCACACTGTATAATGAGGTAGTTTTGAAAGCCACTGAATAAATTTATTCTTAGTTGCTTGAAGGAAAAATAAGATGATTGTGCAAAAATAACTTCGTTCGAGAATGTAGCAGTTATACGAAGTTACAACGTTTTAAAGTTGGAAACTATTTCAGAAACTTAAATTACAGAATTTTTTTGTTAGAAAGACTTTCATTTCCATTTTCTTGGGTTTAACAAAATTTAAAAAATTAGATTGTTTGTTTGATTTTAGAAAGTTAAAATAGCTGAGAAATCAATATGAAAGGAATATATGTTTTAATAAAAATTCTAGCATTTTTATACATTTTGGCTAACTGCAACTGCATCACGTTCGCAGTCAGTTACTTAATTGAAAAAACAACTCTCAATCTTTTCAAATTACTTATTTGTACAATAAGTTACAAAAATGTGTTTTTTCGTATAAGACGCAAATGTTGATATGCAGAAAGTATTACTTTTCTAAACGATTTTGCATTTAGAAATTCATCTCTCCGCTTAGAGCCGTATTCATAGACAGTTTCTGTGTGAAGCGTTAGTGTGTAGAACAGGTAAGCGACCTTCGTTAGTGTCTTGATGTTTTTTTATAGCTACTAACTAACTTACATTGGCGAGCGTAAATAAATTTAAGAACCCTAACGAATTATAACTTACCTGTTCTACTCGCAAACGCATCGTTCTGCCAAGAAAAATTTCTGGACATACTTTCTTATTAATTTTTATATAATCTTCCTATTTAAACTTTTACGTCGTTTATATTACAGTATAAAGTTAGACTTTCTAGGAAGTTTCACAAAAGAGTCACAGCTAAGCGGTCCAATATTAATCAAAATCTAATTAACTATAAATAGTTTTTTTTAGCGGATCTCTTTAATTTACTGAAATTATTAATTTCTTAAAGCTATAAGAAAATGCATTTTAGTTGAATTTAACAAAAGTTGGAAGAATATAAACTCAATTTTCCAGCTGCTTTAATGACCTAATATTTATTTTTAAATTGGTGTCGGTCACAAAGAATTTGTTAAATACCGGGTCTTTTACTTAACATTGAACATACAATGTAAACTTAAACTTTAGCAATCAAATTTTTTATTTTTAAATTGATATCAATGTCAAATCATTTGTGTTATCAAGGATTGCTGGGACTATTGATTGACTCTTTTTTTATTGAGCATAGAGATATTTCAATTGTACGTTCAATGTTAAAAAAAGGGGCCGGTTATAAGGAGTACTTCTTATAAAAATGAGTTATGCAATTAGATACAAATTGGACCTGTCTTCAGTCGGTACCTTTTTAAAGTTGCAAAATTTGATACTGTATATTGATAACTTGATCGTAATTTTAGTCGAAATTTTAGCCGTAATTTTTGCTGTTAAGTCCGGCCGTTTATAAGTCGCTCATATTATTTTAGCTCACAACCATCGCAAGGAGTTCAACAAGTTTTATCCCGAGATGGCGGAAGAATTTCACATTTATCTGACACATTTCTTGAGACAATGGTTTGAAACTATTCATTCTAGTAGATAATTATTATTGAAAAAAAAAATGGTAAAAAAACATTAAAAAAGGCTATAATTAATGAGAACAATGGGAGTAATCAAAAACGCATAGACCGCTATCAAATCTCAAGAATTGTTGGTAATTTTAAGTAGATGCCGATAATTTAGTAATAACCGTAGTTAAGCCACCATCGAATAGAGGGCCCGCACAAAAATCTTTCAAGGTTGGATTAGGCCATCTCGTAGTGACAAATCATTTACGCGCTTAGCTTTCCAGCCCTTAAGTACAATCGTCGCGACGGACCAATGAAAATCAAGACTGTTACGATAACGCACAAAGATTTCCGTTTCACGTATATCTGACCCACTCCACTAATGCAACCCACTCGGTCCTTTTGCGATAAGTTATAAATTGCAAATACAAGTGTTTCGGCCGCGATTACGGCTAAAATTCCGGCTAAAATTCCGACTAAAATTCTGATACAGTTATAAATCGCACTTTACTTGCATTTACGCGAATGTCTATTTTTGACATCGTTCTTTCAACTTGACTTTTAACTGAAGTATAATAAGATGTTATTAACTAGATACACAAAAGTGTACGTACAAAAATATTTGCGAAGCCAGAAGCGAAGTTAGTTATAACGTAATATCTTTACCCAGAATATATTTTAATGAAAAATCAAATATTATTTTACAATTAAGATTAGGAATAACTTACAATTTTGGAAAATTAAAAATTGTTATTTAATTTTGACAAGTTCTTTCTTTAAAGACAACTAACAATAATAAAGGGCGTTTAAAAATAACACCGACAAACATTGAGAGGTAATTTTTAGTTCATTTAAAAAATGGATCTTGTGAGGGTCGTACAAATATTTTTGTCAATATTTTTACATCTTTATAAGTTTTCTGCTCGTGTCTTAAAAACATTATTCGCCACACAAAATTACACAAACATGGTACTCTTGTTTGATGTCGATAAAGGTAACCGTTTTAGCGATATTTCAATTATTAATAAAAATAAAATTCAACAATTATTTTAAATTATCAACTTATTATAAATAAAAACACAAACGATAACTATCAATTTGGAAGAACTGTACAAAATCTCATTGATCGGACAGGTATAAATCTAGAGAGACGTTCTCTATGAGATGCCGCCGTTTAGGACTATATTCTTAGCCTACATTTATATAAAATTTACGTTTATATATATTGTTTAACGTGTATTTATAGAGTTTTACTTCATAATTTTATAAACTATGTTCAAAATTATATAAATATGCAACAATTGTGTTCATATATACAATTTTTATACAGTGTCTGCCATATTGTTCGCACTATATGGGAAAAACTTTCATCGTCAATTTTTTGAAAACCCAAAACTGACTACTCAGATTCTGGAAGCGATTTTTGGTTTCAGAGAGAATAGAATTTATCGAAACTTCAAAAACTGAAAAAAAATCATAATTTTAAAATAAAAATTATTTTTGATGAAATTTCAGTAGATGCGATGCCAATTATGAAATCAGACGAGTTTCTTCACAGATGTCCAAAAAAATTTGTTACTTTTCAAATTTTAACTTTTCGTTACAATTTCCACATGTAATCTTTAATTTTAATTATTTCAAGTCTAAGAATAGTTAGTTTATCTATTTTTGTCTGAAAAAAATGAACTGAACTAGTACAATCTAAATTATAAATGAAATGTTTAATTTTAAAAGAAATTTTGTCATGTTATTTTACATTTTTGGTTGAAAGCCTTTTTATCACGAAAAACCACATTTTAAGTTTCAGCTTGTTTTATAATTTACTCAAAATGCACGTAACTTAACAATTAATGTAAATAAATATAAAAAAAGCGTATTTTCCGTTAAACGCACTAGAAAATTATAATAAAAAGATCATCGTAATATTTTATATGAAAATGAAATGTGCGATGGAACTTTCAATTTTGAAACTAAAAGTTCATATAAACATTTATCGAAAACTGCTTCCTAAGGGAATTACGGCCCTTTAAAGAAATCCTTATAAAATCGGTTTTTAGTTTGTTACGCAACACGAATATTAAATGTTAATGTTATTTTTTCGCTAACAGACTAAAAATGTGAATTATGCTTAAATTTGGGAAAGAAAATAAACTTTAAATAAAATTATAACTTAATAAGTACCTACTTTAACAAATTTAAATCAGAATTAATTTAATCTAAAAAAGGTGTTCAAAGTATGAACGATTTTGGCTAATGCATAGTTGACTTCTACGTATCAGTGAAGATCTTACATTAAACAGATGTTCTGGTGTAATATTCCGTGGAGCATTTAGAATCTTCTGTATTAAACTCTTCACGAGTATTAACAGGTGTAGCATACACGAAGTCTTTAATGCAGCGCAAATAGAAAAATCCATTGGGGAGCGAGGTGGCCAGAGTACAGGACCACCCCTCCTGATCGAGTATTCTCCATAATTGGTATTTAACCAATTTAGGACAGGACCAAAAAAGTGTTGAATATAGAGGTGATTTCTGACATGTACGGATACATTTTTCACGAATTCAGCATGATTTTCTTGTAGAAACTCCAAAAAAGAATACCCATGCAACCTGAAACTAAAAACCGATTTTACAAGAATTCCTTGAAAGGAACGTAACTTCCTTAGGAAGCATTTTTCGATAATTGTTTATGTGAACTATTCGTTTCAAAATTTAAAGTTCTATTTCACATTTAATTTTCATTGATACAAAACGGAACAGCCTGTATATATTTGCAGTGGAAGTACACACTTATATGGAAAATTTGAACACATACATAAAAATTTTATTTATGGACACAATAATGCATATTTATATAATTTTAAACATAATTTATAAAATTACAAAAACAACTCTATCAATACACGTTATGAAATATATATATATAAACATAAATTTTATATAAATGTAAGCTAAGAATATAGTCCTAAACGGCGCCTCATAGTTTTCGCACACCTCCATAGAATTAAAAAAATAAATAAATTAAAGAATCACCTCCCGAAGTTTGTTGGTGTTGTTTTTAAACACTCTGTATAATGATAATGTCGATTTCATAGGAGGATACAAGTCCTCACCAATTTGTTAGCTCTGAAAAGAAAGCGAATAAAATTTATCGCAATCTTCCAAACAATCGATCGAAGCTATAGAATTCGTTAGCAGTGGAACTATAAATTAAAACTGTTATGTAGCTTTCAGGACATGTGGTCCCCTCGGACCATAATAAAGAACTGAATTGTTCACTAGGTAGTTGTCAACAGCGATTCGCCTTTTATGAGTTTCTGTCGAATCATCATTCTAATAAATTAATGATAAGGATTACTCGAATTTTACAAAAAAAAAATAATTGTGTTTATCGTAACCCATGCAAATCTTATAAAACCTTGTTCATTTAGTTATTAGTTATAAATGCTTTACCGAAACTTGAATCAATTATCACAATAATTATAGGTTAAACAAGTTATTATATTTTTTCTCTCGGGTCCGAGCATCGTGACTTGATGCATTTTATATCAACTGTATTATTTGACGCCACTTCTCGATCCTCCACCGAACGTATGCACTCATATACCGAGAAGCCCGTCCGTCATCTTTGACACCTGGTAAAAAAAGCGCGTTGGTAACCATCCTCTTGGTCTTCTTTCTTCTATTTTTCCCTCTACCACTATTTTTTACAGAGTCTTTCAGTAATGTTAAGTTTGGCTAAAACGGAATTGTTGGTTATTTTTTCAGTCCATGAAACTCTGTGCGTGCGTCTCTAAGCAAACATTTCGAAGGCATCGATTCTCTTTCGATCAGCCGCTTTTATAGTCCAAGACTCAGCAGGATATGTGACTATTAGGAATACAAGTGTTCTAATTAGTCTAATTTTTGTCTTCTTGGAGATAGAGTGGAGAGTTCTGCTTTGGCAGATTTTCTCATGGCTGTTCTCATTTTTATTTCAGTTTTACAGTTCCCGGTTCTTGAAATTTTCGCTTCCAGGTAAACAAATTCTCTGATGACTTCGATTTCACCTATTTTTTACGGCTAGGTTTCCCTTCTACAGATCGGATTATAATCATTAATTTCGTTTTTATTGTGTTTATGTTTAGGCCCGCTTCGTTGCTGATTTCCTCTAACCTTGCTATAAGTTCGACAATTTCTTCCTCAGAAATTCCCAGTGTGTCGTATGCATATCGGAGGTTTGATAATTTCTTTCCTCCGATACATATAACAACGTCTCAAATAAGAGTGGCTTTTCGGATTATCCATTCACCATATAAGTTAAACAATATGGGGGATATCATGTATCCTTGTCTCACTTCTCTTTGCACTTTGAAACGGTCGCTTAATCTGTCTACCACTCTGACTTGTGCTTCTGCTGTTATATATGGGTTAGCAATAAGATGATTGAGGTGTTGTGGTATTCCCATTGCTGTCATTATGCTCCACAAACTGCTCCATTTTACTTGATCGAAGACCTTTTGGTAGTCGATAAAACATGAGTATCCCGATTTCAGGTTGTATGTAACATTTTAAACGTTCATGTATTACATGAAGCATTACTTTGCTCGCGTGTGATGTTAGGACTATGGTTCTATAGTTTTTTTTTCCTTTTTTATATATAGGCACGGAATATTAATTTATACAGAAGCAGCACTCCGGTCGGAACCTTTGATGTTTCACACTTTAAGCCGGTGCCCTCGGATATTTAAGCAGGTAGTGAAGGTAAGAGATGGAAGTGTGGGCACATGAGAAAGAAAAAGAGACAGCGTTAATACATCAACTGCGACGCAAGAGTTCCCAACATGAATCGAAGTGGTTCATATTCACAGACAAATATTGCCATTCTGTACTAACCTAATAAATCGTTTAATCGTTTAATGCAGTAGTGCACTTTCATCTCTGTCTTTCTATATCTCTCTCTGTCTCTCTCTCATTTTTAATCTCTTTATTGAGTGCTGCTTCTGTATCTATTAATATTTTGTGATATAGGTATGAATACAGATGTTGCCAAATCAATTGGTCAATTTCCTGATTTCCAGATTACACAGCCTAAATAGTATGTCGACTATGTTGCCGTCAGATGTCTTAAGCATTTCGGCTACTATTCCGTTTGTGTTTGCTGATTTTCTTGGTTTCAGTTTTTTAACGGCTGCTTCAATTTGCGTGTGTATAATTTCTGGTTTCTGATCTCGCGTGTTGGGGTATTTTGTGGATAATCCTCTGATTGATCTTCAAAGAAGGATTGACAATAATTGTGCCATCTCTCTAAGGTTGTAGTTTTCTCCGTGAGCCTTTGTCCTCGCTCGTCTTCAATTACGAAGGTCTGAGGTTTCATTCGTTTGGTTATGTTCTTCGATGTCCCTTCATATTCCTATGATTTAGTTGTTCTTGTCTTCTCGGCGTCTATTTTTTTGCTGATAGTCTTTTCGTGTGTTTTCATTGTTCAAGCCTTTTTGTTTTAATTACTTTCTCCCTTCTATAACTTTCCGTGTATTATCCGCAATCCAAGATTTCCTTCTTTGTGGTATCTTGCCGATGTCTGTACCGTTTGCACTTTTTGAATCAAAACTCGCAAGAAATACACCTAACGTTAATGTCAGAAAATACTGCGTGAAGTATCAGATATAGGCATCAGAAATACGACTTCGGACACGTTATCGACAGGAAAAATCGCACTTCTAACTAATTTCAATGACCTTTTTATCGCCGTGTTGGCTATATTATAGAATGCAACTGCAGTATAAAACCGAGAGATAAATTTAGAGCAGTTTTCAACTCAATAGGATGGTTTTTCTGCTTTTTATTGAATATATTGCCTTTGAACATGAATTTAGCACATTTTTTGATTTCGACCCTATCGCGTTTTTGCCAAGTTTGGTCAACAAATTCGCAGCCCTTCTCGATGTTTCAATTTTCATGTCATTTAGCGCCTCGGAAAAACCAATTTCAAATAATTATTAAATTCATTTTGGAATAACGAATAGAGAAGCAAAAATTGTTTCTTTATACATTATTATTAAAGTTTAGTTTTTATCTTAAGCTATTTACAATACAATATGCGTAGATTCTCTTTATTGTTTCATAGTTGTTTTCAAATCTGTAAATACTAAAGGAATAGATTACACTTAAGAGGATCCTTTTTGTTCCCCAAAGCACAGTCATTAATTACATGTTTGTCAAAACTGTAAAACTGGTTCTAACTTTTTGTTAATTAGTCTTCTTTATCAAGTTCAAATTTCTGCTTAATTGTGACAACTTTTCGTTTGCACTTGTTTACCCAGTTTTTTTTTTATAACGGAAAGCTATGTGTACCGACCAACAGAATCAAATCGAGACAAAGTCTGGAATTAAGTTTTATTGATACTTTTCGGGAAAAGTTGACCAGATAATCTACTGTTGCGTATAACCAGATTTCGGATAACTGGGAGTCTATTGTAATTAGTAAAACATTATCAACGTGAATGACCTTACATCAATCGTTTATTTACAAGAGTAGGTACCGTAGAATCTAAATTTATTTTAGCAACTTCATGTACGCAAAAGAATTCATATTACCAGAAAACTGTATAATACTGCTCTGTTGGAAAATAGTTTTTTTAGGTAGTGACGCTTTAACAAAGTACGTTCTTTACGGGGTATCGGTGCTCGGGCACTCGTTTCCTTATAAACACGTTGGATATTTCTTACGGAGTTAAAGTGGGTTTACATCATACGATTTGTCGCAAGATTAGTCCTACGACCAGTCGAATAGCAAGTTTTGGTGCCTTTATACTGTACGATTAGTCGCGCGACTCCAGATTTCCGACAAGTCTTAGAATTTTTATGGAAGTAGCGCGTCCCTACTTTGTTTCGACTAGACGTAGGATTTTCGATTCGGTGCATGCGCATATGTGTCTGGTGGCCAATGTTCTCAGAGAAAGATAATCTACTTGTCTGACAATGCGTTTGCTTTCCGAAATTCTCGGAGACTTTTACGCCCGTTATAAGATTTAATTAAATTCCGAGTTATCAAGTTAAAATACTGCATTTAACCTTAAGACACGATTTGCGTGACGTTTCTTAAAAGTCGATTCGTCTTGCAGTTGAGAGGATTAATATTGAAACAAATACATTTAAGCCCTGCAACTCGTAATTTGTTTTAATAATTGAAGTTATGGTAAGAGTTCCCGGTTTTCGCAATGACGAATGCGGAAGATAAGATAAGTTAAAAGCGACAGAAAGTAATGATTGGATGGATTTTTCAGACATTATCTGTATGCAAAGCGTGATTTTGATAATTTAAATTATACTTTTACATTTGTTAGTTACGATTTGTTTTAATATTTGTCGGATAATGTAAACGGCTCAACTCAAGTAAAAAAATACAACAAATCTTAAGATTTGTTTTTGCAACTTGTCTTAATACTAGTCCTGCGACAAATATTATAATGTAAAAGCACTTTTAGCGATAACGTCCAGGGGTCGAAATAATAGGGAGTTATCGCAAGGACCACGCTAAAGTCTCCGCTCGGTAAAATACCACGTGACCCAGTCCGAAATTCAAGTTACGGAGAGAGCCCTAAGAAGAGTTATCGCAGTCTCTCCGTGAACGCTAACGCTTTTAAAAAGAAGCGAAACGGGACGATTTAACGGTGATATTATTTGAATGCGCATGTCTGGCGAAACTTTCAAAAGCAGATGGAAGTTTAAATATTAGGCGCGAATGTAGAAAACCGAAGTTGTCAGGGAGACTTTAAAATTTGAAAAATGTCAGAGAAATTTATTGAAAATTATGGAATTTTGACTTGTATTGTTTTTAAATTGCTGTTAGAAGTTTGTTGGGAGTGTTTATAAATTATTACTCCTCCTGTGTAGGTGGTTAATTACGTAAATAACAGATAAGTACACATTTCAGAAAACCATTTACATTAAGCATTATACCAAAGAATAAACAAATTAGGAAACAAATTTATGTATGCATTAAAAAGACGTGATTGATTTTTTTTTTGTAGCAGTGTTAATATTTTTCGCGATCTACGTGGTGCGTTAAATTTAATTTTTAATTAGTAATTGGTAATTTTGCAAATTGACGTTCCCACGAAACAAAATTGGTAGATTTGATAAAATCTATTAAAAATTTTTGATAGTGCTGGTAAATTAATTACAAAAAAAATTAAATGTTTTGAGGGCTGGCTTATAATGATTAAGGCTTTAAAATTTCTGTGGGTCGAATTAAAAAATGAAGGCCGTGCGTCCCTGTGTACCAGAAGGCTAAATCAAGATGCTCTTGCAAATTGGTTTGGAACTGTTAGGGGTTCAGGGGCAACAGTACAAATCCTACTCCACAAATATTTCAGAACACTTTTAAAAAATTATTTTCATTAAATTACTTAGATAATAATGAAAGTGCAAACTGTGCCAATGATTTTGATCAATTGTTAACTGTTATAAATGAAAATATTTTAGAAAAATTTGTTAATGAACAGCAGCCGGTGTCAATTTCAAATAATTAACTCAGTTTCAATTGCACTGATATCAGTGAAATTGACTTCTTCGCCGAAAATGCTTTGTTTTACGTTTGTGGTTATTTATACAAAAAAATGTTGTCATTTCACAATTGTACCGTATGCAAGGAATTAGAAACCAAAAATTTAACTCCTTCTAATTTATTTTGTCATCTGAAAGCATACGAAACCAAAGATAACAGAACTTTTTGAAATTTAGTCATGCCTAATGAAGATTTTATTAATGTATTTAATGCGTTTATGATTTAAGTACTTTACAACCTTCACTTAAAATTAAAAGAACAAACGGCAAATGCAAAAACGTTAATCAATAGGAGTGATTAACCCTTCAGTAGGCGCCTGTTATGTTGTTACACAAGTAGGCGCATGAATTACATATGTAATTCATATTGATTATTTATTATTGTGTTAACAAAATATTTTGTTATTATTTTTTTTAAGATAATGATACTTTAATACATTTTATAACATGTAAAAAAAATTTTGTCTTGAAGTAAATTTATAACCGTTTAACATAAATAAAATTGCGAACTCTCAAAAATAGCAACAAAACCCTAAACGCAGCCAACCGACTTAATTAGTTCATACACATTTTTAAATTCAAACTACTTAACGTTATGTTATGAATTTCTTCCCGGTTATTTTAGCAAATATATCGGGTCCGTGTAAATGTTTCACGTTCTGAGCAAGTGAGAACAACCGGGCTGTGTCCGCGTCACGTGATCCCTTCGAGAACTTTCCAAAAACGATCCGATCTTGCCCATGCTATTTCAGCAAACGTAAGGCGGTCGGTTAAATACTTCACGTTTCGTTACTTTTTGAGCATGCGCTTTAACCACAAATTGAGAATAACCGCTGCGTTTCACGTATCGGGGTCTCTGCGATAACTCCCTAATATACTGTGTTTTTTCCGTTGATTACCATTATGAAAGCAAAAAACAATCGAACGTCAACTGTTTGAGATATTCACGAAAAAAACATTTTTTTAAACGAAATGCCCTATACTTTTTTTACATATTTCGAAGGAATATTTAGTTTTGAGTAAAAAAGTCATTAAATATCTAGAAGTTACAATTAACTACCGAAAGCCAAGTAGGTATGAAACAGTTGAAAGTTGTATGCATTGAAAACATTTTTTCCACGGAAAATGGCTTTCATTATGGTAATTAGCGGAAAAAGCACCAATTTTTTGCCAATTTAACTGACTTTGTAGCTCCAATAATAACACAGTAACTGTTACCATTGGTGGACAGTTAATATAACACACCCTGTATATTGTGATCATAAAATTGAAAATTTTTCATAAAATAATTCAAACCGCGATGTAAAATTATATGTGTTAAGTAGGTGTAAGGTTTAGAAATGGAAATTTAGATATTTATGATAATCTGTTTTTATTGCTTTTTACAGACAGTAAGTATTACGTATGTGATTGAATAATCTATACATTAAATCAAAATCAATAAATTTGTTATTCCACCCAACATCTAATAATAGCAATATGTCAATTTAAAATAAATAATGTGATTTATGAAAGCCATGGATTTGATAATTGTTGTTTACGATTAAAGCGTTAAAAGTGAAATTTTATTTTGTGAGTAAAGAGTTTGCGAAACGATAAGCACGAAGTAGCACGTGTTTCGTACAACATTTTTCTACTAACACAGTGCAAGTTGTTTATTAACCCCTAAGCACGCGCGTGTGCTGTGTTTGGACCGAAAATTTCTAATTTTTCACGATACTGTCGTATGGGGTGATACATGACTCGACTCTAAAGGGCTTTAATGATCTGTAGTTATTCTATTCTACGCTATACATATCTAATAGTTATCAATAAAAATTGTTTCGACCACGGTTTTTTTTTCAATAATACTCTGAAATTCCTTAAAGAAAATAATGTAGAAAAAATGTGAGAAAAATCGAGATATTTTGAAAGTTCTTGAAGTGTGGTCCAAACACAGCTGTGCGCGCACTAACGTTAACAAATTGGCGCGCGTGCTTAAGGGTTAATCACGTACGTCACTGGTTAAAAATGAATGTCCACCTTCATGCGAAAACAAACAAATAATACCTGGGTGGTAGTCAGTCAGTTCAACTGTCGACACATTTAACTGTCTAATCGTTTAGGGTTATGGTCGATTTTTAAATTTAATTAATGTTGGCAGTAATGAGTGCTTAATAACAGAACTTATACAATTTTGACAGATTTACTGATATGTTATAGAATATTGGAAATAATGCTTTTCTCGTCGAAAAGTTTCTTTCGAAGCGGCCATGTGGCTTCTTTTCACAGAAGTCTTTTAAGCCATATTTTCTAATTTTGAAGCGACATTATTAATATAATTTAAAATTGACAGAAGTAAAATGTACATATTAGTTTATTACTACTAACGTAAAGCAAAAAAATAAATGTTTTTTGCAGCTTTCTAATTGTCTCCCTAATTTAAAAACGAACTATTTTAAAAGTTATTTTGTCACATTTGCAATTTGTCTCGTAATATACATGACATTTTTTAATTCTATGCCCAATTCGACCTCAGTGGCTTTACTGGAAGTGAGTTAGCTTTCCCGGACGTACGTAGATACAAGTTTATCTTTTGTATATATACATATGAGGGGCGGGTGGTGACTTTTCAACCAGGGGATGCTGTCCAAAAGAGGAACCATTCATAAACGAATTGAAATATAATACGGTATGAAAATATTCTTGATGTTTTAAAATTTTAGGGATGTGCATGTCTAAAATGTTAATATTTGTGCGTTAACAATATTTTAATAAAGTTAATTAATAAAATATGAAGTGGGACAAAACATCAGATATGAAGTAGTTTACCTGTAGTTTACCAGTAAGAGACCGAATACTGAAGGTGCTGTAAAAAGCGAAACTAAAAGATATAAATTTGTTTCCATTCTAACGGTCTAAATGCAAGGTTCCCAAACTTTTTCTTTTAGTCACTCCTATAAAAAATATTACTTTCAATAGATTCCGTTGAATTTTTTATGTTATTTCTCAAGATTTTCAAAACAGTAGGTACAGTGATATCCCGACTTACGCTCAGAGCTACACGATTTGTGATTGTTCCTCCTTCTTTAGTCTGCATCCCGCTGTATGCGTTTTCGCCTACGTTTCGAGAAATGATGAACTTGCACGGAAGTGTGTTGCAACATAAGCTTTTAGTGTGAAGCGTTTACTTTCAAAATTTTGCATCAGCGTAATGTCGTAACATAACTTGACCAAACGCACGTCGTCGTCGTTTCGGACGCTCGCCAAAATGTAGCGTTTTATATTTTACGTGTTTGTTATAAAGGCATAGTATAAAAACATCGGTTGCTTCTTACGAAGAGATCTTGAGTAAAAGAAAAGTAATTGTTTCGCCTAACAACTTTACTGGAGTTAACCATCTACTTCAAGTTAAGCTACTTTTGTGTGAAATTAATCCAACAAGTTTTATAATGCACTATGTTATACGAAACAAATTCTAGTTACAATTAGTACAAATAAATTATCATTCTCCCTATAAACTTTACTATCGAAGAACTGATTACCTCATGGCAGCATAAGTTTATGTGGAGATTTGCACCATAACTTTCGTTTTGCGTAACTTCGGGGTATTGCGGTAAAATACTATTTCACTTGTCACTTATCACTTGTCTCAGGTTACATGGACTCCTTTCAAAAGATATTGACCCCCAATCGATTTTTGGAGTTTCATGGACCTCTTTCAAAATTCTATTGACCTCTTGGTGGTATATGTAACCTACATTGACCATCTAGATGGTTGTGACAAAGTATTTTAATATGTGCGTTATGTAATCAGTAAATTTTAACATTTTTAACATACCGTGTATCTCGGCGTATAACACGCACTTGAAGATTAAAAAATAAGCTCGAATTTTCTGGTGCGTGTTATATGCCGGGTATAAAAATTACTGCTTCAGAAATTAGAGATATTGGGATATGCAAAACCTCCCCTATAGTAAGGCAGCTTACTGCCAGCCGTCATAATTAACTCGATTATTACAATACACTGGAATTGCAAAAATGCAATTTCTTTTTATTCCTACAGAGACCTTGGCTTTAAGCTAGGTACTTAGGTATTTTTCACATCTGGATGACAGATGCGTGTTTTACGCCGAATATATGAAGAAAGTTAAGAAAATCGTTTAAAATTTCAACTGCGTGTTATACGTGGAGGCGTGTTATACCCCGAAATATACGGTATTTAATTTTTAGTATGTTAAAATTATAAAAATAAATAGTGTGGGCAGAAATAACGAAAAAATGAAAGTGAGTATTTGTTAAAATAACGTAATTTGTGTATGTGCCATTTTATATACTTTTCTGTTTGTCACGGCCCTAAAATCCTTGATTGGTTGGGTCTGTGCTATATTTTGGCTAATTGAAACAAAATGTATGTTGTTAGCTTTTAAAGATGATCTAGTCGTTTTTGCTTAATGTCAAGACGTTAACGTTATTTTATGGTGTAACAAGACGATAAGCAAAATTTTTGCACTGAAGAGGCTGTACACATCGTAATACAGTGGAATCCCCTTAAGCGGACCATCGGTTAATGGGACCAGCCGCTTAATTGGACCAAATCTTAAAGAACAGAAACCAATAGAGAAAATAACACAAATTTACTTCGCTTATTTGGACTAACATGCCGCTTAATTGGACCAGTAAATGTAAGATAAATATATAAAAATTGTGGTCAAACTCTTAGAATCCCGGTTGATAATATAAATATAAATTGTTAGCGTTAAATCGCCCTTGTTGCACGGGTGGTTTTTAAGACGATCCAGAAACCTTTTAATTTTATTCTTCCTTGTTTTTTTTTTGCCCATAACTAACAAGACTCTACTAGAGGGTCAATATTGTAAAAGGATCATTCTTTCATTTTTAGTTACTTATAAAATTTTATCTTAGTCCTCAAAGGCTCTATTTTAAATGAACTTCGGATAATTGGATCAGCCGCTTAATCGGACCAAAACGTGCTGATTCCGATGTGGTCCGATTAAGCGGAATCTACTGTATTAATATTGTACGAAATTTTGAAATATCTTACCTTAAACTGTTTTCACTTATTTATTATTGCCCCATACATATCGCACTATGATGTTCAAAATACCGGATTGCCCTAAATGCCTGTTATCGCGTTACCCTTGCAATGAGCAATACTTCAGGAAAATAGTGAATCCTACTAGTCAACCGAAACGGTAAATGTCATTTACCAGATATTTGAATTTCTCATTTTGCTCATTCCAAAGGTAACGCAATCACATCTATTTAGGGTCATTCTGTATATTAAGAAATTAACTTAAAGTTCGCTTGCACTGACGTTCATACACAACTGTACTTGAACTGAAAATAAGAAGTAAAATAAATTGAATTTCCTCTATAAATATATTGCACGTAAGTAGTTTCGTCCCTAAAAACGTTTATTTGTGTGTCTAAAGCAAGTTTCATTGGTCAAATTACTACTGTTCGCACTACAGATGATGTTCATATTATTGAATAGTTTGTAGTAGCGGGATTTGCGCTAAAGCGAGTTTACTGTATCATTAGTTTATATTATGCTTTATAATTCACATTAATAAGTAAGTGGGAATCTGTTGCGCGCATTTTGAAAAATTAAAAATGTAATTAAAAGATGTTGTGTAATAAGTATAATATTTTTACGGTGTATTTATCAGATAAATGTATGTACATGCAAACGACCTGAATTTTAATTGAGTCAATAGAGCTTAAAATTTAGCTGAATAAAATTTTAATTTGAAGTTTTTCCTCATTTGTGGACAAAGAATGAACATAAAAATATGCTTCTATAAAATTTAATATTTCTCTGTCTTCATAAAATACTTTACAAGTAATAGCTACTGCAAAGGCAGTAAAGAATTATTGTATTAATTATTTTGTTAATACCTAATTGTAAAGAAAAATTACTATTAGAATGCCTTTCTTTTTTAAGTATTATTCATTGTTAACAAGATTTAGCATAAAACTAACTTTATTAGAATAAAATGACGTCGGATACATTAGCAACTTATTTCAAGAAGTTATAAATTTTTCTACTTAGTATCCATCAATTTTTATCAAATTTAAAACCAGTGTCAATTTTAAGTATAATTTTTAGCGATATTTACATATAAATTTTAAAATTTCTAGAAAAATGATTTATGTTGGCTTTATTTAACCCTAGAAAGCTATCGATAGTGGATTTAATAGTTTAGTGTCAAGCAACATTTGACTGCAGATATTACGGTTTACAATTAAGAGCTGCGAATGCTTATTCATTTTGCATTTATTTATTTATATTATACATCCGAAACAGTGGTAGCAAAAACTCTAAACGTCGCATTTAATTGTTAGAGTTAAGTTCGTCGTTGCTGATACGTAAATTTTAACGTAATGATGTTTGATTTTGTCGAAATAAATATGGCTCCAAACCTTTCCGTCATAAATTCAGATCTGAAGATAGGCGACTCTAATGAAGCAAGTAAAATGGTTACTGGTTTATAGCGAGTTTACAGCTTTTTATCGGTAATTCAATACGATTCAAAATATATCAACTAAAGTCGCTTATTGTATGCAAGCAAGCAGTCGCATCGGCGTACGTTAGCTCTCTAGGGTTAAATAAATAGATTATTAATGCGTATTTCCCAAATTTTATCACATAATAAGAACAAAGTTGCTTTTAAAACACTATCAAAAAAGTATTAAAGATTGTAGTGCTTGAGTTATTACATTGATCATTTTAAGTAAAAATTACAAATTGTAGTGATATTAGATTGTCAACTAATATCGTTATCAATAAAGTAATTCTGTTATATTCATAATTTTAAAAGTTGGATACGGTTAAAAAACTCGAAAAAAATTAAACGCTAAATATTTGGGACATTATTCACAATTTTATTATATTATGTAAGTAATAATCATCGTCTTCGTAACTTGCTTATGTAAAATAAAATAAAAGAATACCGACAAGAACTCATAACCGTTATCTTTGTACAAGTGCTGGTAAATACTGTAGAAATTGTGAAATATAAAACGTTAATCATCTGTTTTATAGTCATGTTGCAATTTTATTTTATGACTATATTTTCAGTATTTGTTAAGTAAAAGCATCGTCAGTATAAATGCCGACTCCTAAAGATGTAAACATAAAATTGTTAAAGTTTTTGCCTTTTTTCTTGTTTTTTATTTTATGTTATTTTCAAAAAAAGTAATTTAAATTTTATATTACCTATGAATGTCATTTATATATTAATAATTTGTCATGGTTCACGACAATCGTTATGATATGCACGAATAGACGGCCAATAGAAATAAGTAAATATAATTATATTTGCACTAGATAAATAGAGAGTTAAAGCAAATTCAAAATACTGAAATAAAGTATCATTATACTGTAGAAACCTATAAAATTCTCTCTTCCTTTCAAAAGTATAAAAAATGTCAATCATTCTGTACGCAGTATCATAATTATGTATGTATATGATTGCACAAGATTAATCTATCTAATCCATTTTGATAATTACCCAATTTTGAAAAGTGTAAACAAAATCAATACTACAGTGGTTTAAATTCAACCCCTGACCCTGATCTAAAAAATGATGAATGAGTTTGTAAGCTTAGCAGTTACAATATTTCCACTATTCGTAGAATGAATAACACAATTTTATTGCAAAATAATACGTTTATTCTTTTAAGTTTTGATTGCATTATTTTTGATAATTATTATTTCGTGACATTTTAAAAAAAATCAAGTTATGGCGTTATTATTTTGTAAACGGGTTGAACTTGTAAAATATTTGTTGAAGTATTGCAGAACTTCTGCCTTTGCTGTTGCTCATAACAATTTATGTTCACATGAATGGTTGTTACTGTAATTTGTGTGTTTTCAAGTGTATTCTATTTTCTAATTACTTGCTGAGAAACCTTCAAAAGAAGAATATCTTGCGAGCAATTAAGATTATCGATATCTATACAAGCTTATACAAATTTAGACAGTCAAATCGTGTCGGCAGGTCTGATGTTGATGTGTTTGAAGCATTTGGCTTTGTTGATTTGTCATCTCAATCAAGGTATGGCCAGGTTTTGTAGGGTACGATTTACGGTGGGGTGTTCAGATGTAATTTCTCCGCCTTAGGTAGAGTTTTTCTTGTAGTTGCTTGTGAATGATACAACCTCTGTAATTTGCAGGGTGGTTACCCATGCAATTAACACAAACTACCTTGTTATACATACATTTAACACATCATGGAATGTGTTGACAACGGTTTTTGGTATGGCCGAAGCGCTGACAATTTGTGCATTGTGGTATTGTCCTCTTAGCATGGGGGGGGGGGTTAATTGAGGGGCTCAATGCAAGAAGTCCCTAAGTCACTTTTTCATATTCTTTGATATTTGAAATTTGATGCTTCAATTTGATCCTGAAAACACATTGTTTTGATTTTGATTGATCTTTTTTTACTAAAGATTTGGTAGTTTGATAGATTTCCTTGTTGTTTTAGTTCAATAATAATACAGAAAGCATGAAATAGTATTTTATGTATCAAGGGTATAATGAAGGTGTTTATATTCGAGGGCAATAGTTTACAAAACCGAGGGCCTCCGGCCCTCGGTTTTGTAATTTGCCCGAGATTTATAAACATCCTTTATGCCCGTGGTTCATATAACGTTTTATTTTCCACTTGAAATATGAATATTAATTGATAAAAAGCCTGAAAAAAGTTCATATGAACCAAACAAGGCTGCTATGCATATGTACTTTGTTTTGTAACTATGACAATTCACAAAATTTCAAACAAACTTGTTTGAAACGCAAAAAGTGTGAACTCGCGTGAAATGGACGGAGAAATTCCAGAAAAGTTATTAAACGAGCGTTAAAAGCTGATGGTGAGCTACTTCCAAAAAAGTCGCGGCCACTGTACGAGAGAGAGCTTCACAAATTTGAGGGGTGGAAAATTAAAAATTCTGTCAAAACTGTCAGTGAAACAGTTTTAATGGGCTATTTCCAGGAATTGGTACGTATTGTTTAATCACAGTATTATTACAGCAGATTAACATAGCGGAAGGTGAATATTCCTCCTCCAATATTGTAAATATGTCTTCAATTACAAAATCAGAAAATTCTTCGCTTGGTGGCAATATCCATATTTCTGGATCATTTTCTAATTGTGTTTTTAATTGTAAAGATTAAAAATTTAGTTATTTATGGTTACCATTAAATTATTTCTCTAGATTTGCTGTATTTTTATTGGTAGTACAAATTTGCGGGCGTTATCATTATGCCCGCTTATTATGGCCCTAGGGCGTAATGAACACGTTTATATAGCGCGTATCACAGACGAAAACAATCAATTATACACAAGTGGAAAATAAACAAATTTTATAACGAGCAATACTTTCTTAACCTCACTTTTCACTTCTGTCAATTTACTCGCCGAGTAAAATTTACTGGGTACAAAAATCTCGGGTAATTTACTTTAGAAATTTACTAGCCAAGTAAAATTATTTTGTGTTTATGATACACAAATCTATAATTGTTTTATAAATTGGCATTGACATTTACTAAAAAATTTTATAAACTATTTATAAAGAGTTTTTAAATGCTGCGAAACGCAACTGAACAGCCGTTATAAAACAATTCAATTCTGAAACCTGAAATCCTGTATAACGATGGTGACATAAACGTTTACATAACAATTGTATAATTGCTTTACAAATTGTTTTATAATTTTGCTGTAAAAACGTTCTCATCGACGACTGAAACAACAAATTAATTTCAGGTAACAAAATGGTGTTATCCGCAACTTTTACTCAACCAATTGGTACCTGCGGAGCAACAATGTAGCAGCAATAAACCATAACAGTGCTATTAGCTAAGAATTATACAGTTGCATTGTTACTTGGGCGGTACCTGGGGGTTGTTCAACAAATAATAGTGCAGGTTTTTAAAGTTGGCATTTTCGTCCTTTCGAAACATTAGATTTTGGTACCAAAGTATACAGAAGTTTCAGTTGTATTATTTACACCTAGAAGAAAAAAAAATCGTTTTGCTTCGAAATCTGTCGAGTAAATTTGCCACGTAACAAAATCTTGAGTGCGCAGCAAGAGGGATTTTGGGTGGAAAATTTACGAGAAATATTTCTTTATGGCAAAACATTGCGACAAAAAAAATAAAAATTTAATCAGGCTGTTTTCATACACGAGGGGTATTCGTCATGATTATTATGACTGCGACTTTTTATGTACATGAAGGAAATAATCAGTACAAAATTAAGAAATAAAATTTTGTTTTTGTGCACGGTTAATGTCCCGGGAGTATTTTATGCGCGGTGCCTTTTAACAAGAAGTAATTGTCCAGGAAGTTAATATCCGTGAGTCACCCTGTATTGCGGGCGCCGTTCTAAACTCGGTATTTCAAGTTAAGAAATGCTAAAATATAAAAAGTTTATCAGTTTACATTTTCAAATTTAAATTAAAAAGTTATACCTTTGAAGATGTCATACAGTTTAAAGTTTTCCAAATCGAACAAGTTGCTCGAGAAAATATCCTTCCATTAGTGAGTGAGGTAGTTAAGAAAACTTTGATTCTCATTATTTATTAATTATTGTATTAACAATTCTCTAAAAAATTGATTAACTAAACTTAATTTTAGTTTCAAACATTAAAGGGAAGTCGATATTAAACGGGCCTTGACATTGCAATTCAGTTATACAGGATGAATCGTAGGCGAAAATAAGGTTATTGTTTTTTATAAACATTTTCCCCCTTGAATTGTTATATCTCTTCAAAAATGGTTTATAATATTTAGCTTTTAGTGTTTATTTCAAATATGGACAAAGATAGAAAAATAAAAATTATTGGAGATTTTGTACTAACTAGAACGCTCCTTGACAATATTTTCTTTGGCCAGTTGTATTCTTATAACGGGTTGAAATTAGCAACCACTATTAAATTTTTTATTACAACTTTTTAATGCATTGGAATTTTGAAATTAAAAAATATGCTCTGGGAAATTTTTTAATCTTTTTTATTTTCCCCCGGAAAAAAAGTAGAAAAAGTAAAAAATTGTGTTGGCAACGCTGATAATTTGACTCACTGCATAGTTCAGAATTGTAAAAATTGTAAGAATACAAGTGGACAAAGAAAATATTCTTAAGGAGCGTTCCGGTTAGTGAAAGACGTCCAATAATTTGTATTTTTCAGTTATACATATAGGGAGAAAAGTTTGAACGAAACAGTAACCTTATTTTAGCATAGGATTAAACTTGGGAAACACCCTGTATTCTCATTCCATTAATTTATTTGATTGCAGAATCAAATCAGGTTCAGCAATTTCTATTTATTCCACATAGTAGTTTAGTTTATGGGGTGAATTCTGTATTATAATTTAAAATTATGCTGCTATTGCTGAATTGGCCTGAAAGGACTAGAGAAAATTTCCTATCGAGCTGATATAAATTTGAATCAGAAAAGTTAATCAACAAACAAAAACTTTTCTTTTAAATGCTAATCGTGGAGCTTGTGCTTTGTGCGACTATATAATCAGGCTGCCTTGAGGATCATTTCAAGTTAAACAAAGCTAACGAATGACAAAAAAGTTTATCATTTTAGAATTTGAATTTAGTTTGAGACAAATGCTATGGTATTCCTGGTATTCCTGGTATTCAGTTAATTCTGGTCGCATGATTTTGCTATTAATAATTTGTATTTATTTTGAAGCGAAATAAAAAAATAACGGTTGCTAAAATTGAAATCTTTTGCCTGCTAGAGCTTAAGAGTGGAAGGTCATTTTAATGTAATTACAAAAAAATATCAAGGAAGTAATGTATAAACCCCCCTAAAATTTGCATGTAAATTTTCTATTTCATTAACATCGTTTTATTCTATTTCAGGAACAGATTGAAAGAAGTACGATAATAAACGATTGCCAAATATTACCTGATGATTTATTAATACGGTTCTTTCAATAATAGTCACAAGGAGATGTTTCAATCGTGTCATTTGTCATTTCCACGTTTAGACAATAAAATATATTTACTTAAGTGTTGTTTTGAGATTGTAATTTCAAAAGGCCTAATTTAAAAAATATTCAGTGTTTAATATTAAAATGATCTATGTGCGGTTGCCAATATTTTGATAAAAGCGCTCAGCCCCAAAAAATATTTACTGTCTTTTCTAGTTAATATTAGATGAAGCCTTAAGAACAATATCCTTTTTACATTGAAATTATCTAATAGCTCCTTTTGATACTTTTGGCACTTAGACTTTTTAGAAGTTACACCCTTCACTTAGATAAATTCATTAATGCCTAACACCAACCGGACCTATGTTCTCATTTCACAAGTAGACTAAAGTTACCCACAGAGCACCTAAATATGTTAAAAGAGCACATTACACAAAAAACTTTTTTTTTAAAATTATTATTTAATGTTAAATTATTGTAGTCAGAAGTATTAAAAACTATTTCGTAAAACTCAAATGTAAAAAAAAATTGTTTTAGAAGATATTAAGATATTTAGAATTGCTTGTGACGTCACTGAACCGAACTCACGTGCAAAAGTTACTCGCTTCGCACAACGATCCATCTACCTAAAAATTATATTTTTAATGCTTAATTTATATGAGACTGTGTGAATGGTTTTGCCAAAGACGATAAAAGAATCAGAATTTCAATACGGTGTTTAGTTTTTTTAAAAAATATTAAATAAGAACTGTGCGTTCCGTTCCTATTTTATCTAATTGTTCGTAAAGTTTGGCTACAGATGTTCTTCGTTTATGACTGTGCCTTTTACAATACTATAAGTGATCCGTCCATAAAAGCAACGAGTTTTGTTGCACCCTGCAGTGAACCCTCATTATCATCAGTAAAAGTTGATTGCGATTTAAAGTCGTAAATGCAGAATAACTCAGAGTTATTTGCAACAGTAGCCACCAGAACATCGCCGACCAGTTTTTGGATGCAGTGAACGAAAGGGACATCGTTTTCATAACAGAGAAAAATCGCCGAAACGATTTGCATTTTGGTCAGAATTTTGTAAAAGGCAATCATTTCAACCAGGACAAAATGCAAGAATTTGCAATAAACATTTTTTAGAAAGTGATTTAGACTAATCGTTTGTTCTAAGAAAAATTTTTCTACCAAATTTAAAAGAACCTTGTTTAAAAAAATGTGCTGTACCATTAGTACATATTAACCTATTGGCTCAAAAAAAAAAACATATGAATTGGGTCACATTTTTCGAAAGCTACAGGAAGTTGGGCTTATGACGTGATATATTTAAAACATCTTTGTCAATAACCAATTTTTCAAACAAATTATTTTGTGTAATGCATGTATTATTACCAATTAAATGTTTTATATTATCATATTCTTGACAACATAATATAGACTCTTCATTTGTTGGCATAGCTACACATTTTCCACATTTACACCAATTACAAATTCCACTTCGATTTTCGTAATTTATGTTTACACTACTAGGTTCAAAAAAAGCATCAACTTCGTCGTCATCTGTGTATTCAGGTTCAAATAAATAAGGAGTTTGCTACGGGTTTTTCCCGACCGCGTAGTAATAATTGCCCGGCTAAGCTCAAGTCGGTGAGGGAGTGAATTGAGAAAAATTAGCCTTCGAGGTTACTTGGGAAGCGTTCTCTCGCTCTGCTCCGGAAGTTGTTAGGGCGCCACTGCTTTTGGGTGGTCGAAATTCCACGAGAGAAAGTAAAGCAGAACTTTCTCTCTCGACGATACAGGTTACAATAAAGATGTTAAAGGAGATAACAAGTATATTGACTAGATCAATTTATGTAATAACCGTGAGGTTATTACTTACCACACAATGGTAATGCAACAAAATTTACTATTTACATAAATCGGAAATATTACACAAGGGTACCCATTCGGCTGATGGCCAATAAATTGCATAACACAAAATGCATAACAGGAAATCAGAATCAAGTAACTTAACTAGAGCGATTATGCGTCCACGCAGGTCCACGCGTAGACGGTTGATCCTCGATTATTACGGATTGGAAAAGTCATCCGGGTGGATTTTCTTAACGCCGATGTTCCAGCGGGCCGGTGGTTAATCACGGCACGATATTTTTATAGCATCCCAGTATTTACACTGGCTAATGGGAATAACTCACTTCCCTTTTAAATTATTAGCACCCAATCACTTTCCCCGGTCACATCAGATTACAAATTACAGTTTCTGCTTCGCCGAGAGAGAGGGAGTTTTGGACTTACGCGCGAGTTTGAAAATATTTAATGAAAATAATAATAATAATGAAACAGTACCGTAACAAGTTGTCATAATTAAAAATTAAATTTATAAGTGCAATCAACCAATTTAACAGTAAATACTGATTGATACGGAGTAACTGCTATTATCGTGTTTTCTACTAGAATACTATTGCGACCTAAACATTCAAAACATTCAAAACTCCACGATGGTCAGGCATCTTGAAAATAATTGCTTTATGAGCTCTCTGTCTGGGCGGTAGAAATAACCTTTAGAAGCACGTAAAAATGGTACAAATGACCGCGCCGTGTCATCGCATTTAATATATTTTTAAAAAACTAGACACTATATTAAAATTTTGGTTGCACTATCGTCTTCAGTACAAAAAAACAGTCTAAATACTCGTAAAAAAATTTCGAAAACATTGTTTAAAGGTAGGTAAATGATCGTGTGAAGCGAGCAATTTTTGCCTGTATAAGATAGACCGCTACGCACAGCTCGGCTCAGTGACGTCACGCGCCGATTTTAAATTAATTATAACTCATTAAATAATCTGAGTACAAACAAAATACATAAGCCATTTTTTTTTAGAATTAAACGTACTTTTAAATTAAACGAACTTATTTTTTGTGTAATGTGCCCCTTTAAATAAAATTCCGAACATTTATTTTTGTTTCAATGTATTATTTATTGATTTATTATCGTTATTACATTGATTAGCAGCCCAGTATAATGTAAATATTGGTTAATTATTGTAGCTTATTGTAACATACATATAATGAACAATTCCCCACAGCATACCCGAAGGTAAAGAAAAGTTTTGCAACTCTTACTCACCTACAATAAGAAAGTTTTCTCAAGTCGCCTATTTTGAAAGTTAGTGTCAGAAGTGTCTTTTAACAGAGCTATTTGTATGACTTGGGATCAAAAAAGTATTGTTATTTAGATATAGTCTGAAACTTCATTGAAACTTTGTTTCGAATTTTATTTCGTCACGTGTCGATTTGTATAAAATTAGTGCAGACGTAAAATGATGAAGTGCACTTATTGTGGTGAAAATAGGATGCCTAAGGACTTAAGTGTAAATTTAGGAGTGAAATTAATGGTATTTACAATGCAATTACGACTGTTGAGATTTAAAAGACAATGGCGGGTGAATTTGTGAAGTTTACGAAATTTAATTACTATGTAAATTGGATGTTATTATGCAGGGAATAAAATGAATGAAGTATTTAGGTCGTATTTTATATGTGAAGGGTTGTGTAATTAGATACAGTAAAGTGGTCTAAATGTTCTTGTTACCATGATCATTAATCACAATCAGTAAGTGGTAAAGACTCGATTGGTTATTTATTTATTTGACGTGATTTTCATTTTTTCTTGTTCCATTAAGAAGAAGTTTAACAAAATTGTTGTAGCAGATGTTTGAATTGTTAATATACAGGGTGTAACTAAAATAAGCGGACAAACTTTAACGCAGTATTCTATGATCAAAAATGAATCAAAGAGTTCTAATAAACCAGTGTACGGAATTCATACCTTCCAAGATATTAATCTTTTATGTTTTAAATTCGAGTTACATTTAAAGAAGGTAAAATCTGTAAAACCTTGATTACATGTTTTATGTTGCGTAGATACATGATGTGCAATGTTAAATTCCACGCCTTTATTCAACACCTATTAAGTAAAACCAAAATTTTGATTTGAAAGTAATTACTTTGCTTTTACGGATGGCAACTGTTTAACGCTGAGTATGAATGAATAACGCCCCATTGCACCACTTCAGACTAGTGTTACTTTTAAATAAGCTCTCCATAAATTGTAATCTTGTTGCACGATTAGTACTTAAGAGGGATCGTCACACAAATTTCTTATGGGAAACTCAATACATTTGCCTGCTACTATAACTTCGAGTAAAAAACAAATATCATGAAAACTGCGTTATCATGTGAATTTGCATTCAATTTTCTACTAAACGGTTTAGTCAAAGTTGCAAATTTCTATTTGATAATAGGAAAAATGGAACAATTAGTTTTGCACTGCAACGCCAATATCATGCATCTTCAATTATAACATATAACAACAGTTAAATCCCGATTTTTGTTTAAACCGAAATGTAGATATTACATTTTTATTACTCTAACTTAAAATATATCGAAAAAATTTCAATAAATATGAGAATTATAATGACAGAACTAGTTTTTCCTTGAGACGAGAATAGCGATGGAAGATTTACAACAGGTCATTATTTTATTATTATTTTATGATGATTGCTGTTTCTTAAAAAGATCACAAACTTTTAAATGTAAACATAACGACTGTTTGCCAAATATTAAATTTATTGAAACTGGTAGGTACGGTTTTCCTTTATTTAATAGGGCGTCCGTCGTCCATAGCGTACTCGCAATTTTATTGTAGGTCTTTTGAGCTATTCGCAAAAATGTGATATAAATTTCGTTCCAATCTTTTGAAAAATTTAAATAAATAAAAGGGGAACGTCCAAGTGATGGACATGGGACTACCAATAAAACACAGATGTGCCTAAGCCAAATTTGTACTAATCGATTAGGATGCGGAATCACCCTTTTTGTCTGACGTACGTTAAGGTACATTTTGTCATACATTAGATTTCAAGTTACAGATAATGCAGACTAGGGAAACCATACAGAGTCTAACTTGAAATTGCCCTCGAACAAAAAGTTGGAAAATGCATAAAACAATTCAAGTTGAGTAGGCACGAGAAGATCCGTTGCGACAACGTTGCCTACCTCTGATCTGTCGAAAAAATATTCTGATTTGCCAGCAATAAAATAATAAAACAAGATCAATTAAAGAACCTAGAAACTAGACAATTAGAGTAGTATTTGATTTATTATTTGTTAATATTTTACAGTCGATTAAAGTAGGTACTGCGTAATAAAAGTATTACTTGTCACTATACCTTGCAATAACATATAGCAACATTTGGCATTTTTTGAACCTGTCCATTATAAATTGGATTATTTAGTGCTTCGTTGATCCACTTCATCATTAATAAGTGGATTTACTTCACCCATGTTGGAAGCTATATTGTGAAGATTTATTGGTGCCCATCTATGTTTACAATATTATTTTATTTACCTGTCATATGGAAACTAATTGTTTCTGTATTTGCCATAATTGCTCAATTACCCTCAATTTAATTAAACAAAATTTCTTAAAAAATAAGTGACCATCAAGAGTATCGAAATAATCTTGATCATAAATTTTGCGTCGTAAACCATGCACAACGATCTCTATATCTTCAAATCATTATCGAAAAAATGTCATTACAGAAATTTTCCATTTTTAAATAACAAATAGCACACGAAGCACAAAACAGTCTGTTGACAATTACTAAGAAACTGATAAGCCTAGGAATTGTGCCGCTTAACTTAAGTAATAGTTTGGAATGCTAAAGTTTACCTTGGGGTGGTGGTGCAACGGATTATGTGCTCTTAGGGATTTACGGATAACTTATAATTTAAATTGAAGTGGTGCAAACGGGCGTAAATAGAGAGTTATAGTAAGATGTGTTTTTCATTGTCGTAATACCTTATTTTTACATTTCTATGGCGTACGCGTGTGCTTGAGCTTCCCAGCCAAAATGTCGTATTACGACAATGAAAAAATTCGTCTTGCTATAACTCTCTTATGCAAAAGCTCTCTGAACTTTTCCTTAAAGGAATGCACTTAGGTACTTACTGATATAGGTAATTATTATTCCTTTAGGTAGTTTAATTTAGAAATTAAGGTAATTTGTTTTTACACTTCCGGTGCAAGCAAATGTGGACAAGAGCAAGCGATAATTATAGAGTGTAATGTCGAATGCCGTTTACTTTTAAATGGGTCAAATACTCAGTCAAATTGTGAAAAAGCCGATATGTAAGTAAGCATTTCTTTACAAAACATTTAATTAATAATTAAATTTAAAAAAATGGAGGCAAAAGCACTGTTATTTAAAAATGAGCTGGGTCGATTGACTGAATAATGTCGGTATTCATTTTAATTGTGACATAAATACAGTTAACATTTATATTCATTTCATGAGGAGGGATGAAGAATCTACACGTTAAAACCAAACTCTACACATCGTCGCAAACAGATCGCAAAATTGTTTTAATTTGGTGTTCCTGTAACCAAGCTTTTGTATACCAAATGTATGGCATCTCTGGTTGTCGTCTTCCAGAAAACGCTATCTATATAAAAGTTGGGCCGTTTGAAAGAGCAAGGCATTCGAAGTGCTACACTGTCAACAATACCGTTGATATAGCCAACTGTTAGTACATTTATAAACGTAATTATACTGAGGTACATGGATATCAATCGAGACATTTATACTTACATGTTTTATCGACTTTGAAAAAGCACTCGACAAAGTCCGTCACGAAAAACTATGTAAAAAACAAAGAACATTGGTAGCGGGAAGTTAGAATAATAACTAACCTTTACTGGAAACAAAAAGTAGCAATAAAAGTGGACCAAATGAAATACTTAGAGATTTTTCTGGGGTATAATAATAAACGGAAAAATCGTTAACAACTTAAGATAAGTAGATAACTCCGTCGTGATTATCGGCAGTCTTCAAGATCTTAAAATTATTATGGAACGTCTAAACATCTCCTGCGAACCATATGTAATAAAAATGAATTCGAAGAAAACCAAGTTTATGAAATTCACGAAGAAAGGAGGAAACACCCAAGAAGATCCAATCGTCGCTAGCATACAAATAAAAAGAGTAGAGCTATATAAATACCTATTGACATGAATAACTGAAAATAGAGACCAGAGAGAGAGAGGAAATTAAAATCCGCATAGAAATTGCTAGAGCGGCATTCGTAAAAATGCAGGAGACATTTTGCAAAACTAAGAACTAGATTTCTATTCTGTTATATCTTGTCCACAGTATTTTATGGAGTCAAATTTGGACCACGCAGAAAATGGAAATTAAAAATGGTGCTATTCAAGAATGCTGGTGCTTTGCAGGGTGCGTAACAAGGAAGAAATAACAACAACTCTCAAGAAAAACAAACTAAAATACCTAGTGCAAAGAGAGGAGCACAATATTCCTTGTTGAGACTATTAATAGAAGGGAAAATACTGGGAAAAATCTAAGAGATTGGTTCAGAATGAGTTCCAATCAATTGTTTAGGGCCGCAGTGGATAAAATAGTAATTACCATGATGATGTCCTACCTCCGCTAGGAGAAGTATAATTTGAAATTAAATTATATAGAATGAGTTGGAGCATAATTTGTGAACAAGAAATCGGTTAACATGGTGCTGTCACAGTTGAAAATGGTATTTATTGAAACATTTCCTCCACGGCAAACTGAGAAAGGAAGTTTAGAAAAACCAATTTTATGACCAAGACATTATAATAGATGTTCGAAAATGCCACCCTCTTGGTCTACACATTTTTGGGCTCTTTTTTGAACACTGCGCAGTGCTTTCAAAATTTTGATACCATCCAATTTATTAATTATTGTTAAAATTTTATTCTCTAATTCATTAACTGTTGTATATTTCTTCTTAAAAACTAAATTTTGCACATCCCCCTCTGATAAAAATTCATCGGGGTTAAATCTAGCGAACTTGGTGGCCAACGCACGGGCCCATTAATTCCTATCCATTTATCAATGAATAATCATAAGTAATATCACAAGAGAGTGGGAATAAATTGAAAATAATTCGATAGATTTTCGAAAACTTGTTGCCAGGGAATAGACACGAGAGCCCGTAGGGCTCGAGTGGCTATTCTCAAATGGCAACAAGTTTGAAAAAATAACTGGAGAATTATTTTCTAATTAATTCGCACTCTCGAGTGGTATTCGGAAGATTATTTTTTAACGTTTGAATAAAAAATACAGCATAAAAATACAGTTTAATTCATTATAAACTAAAATCAAACTGGCGACAGATGTCAAAACTAGAAAATGTGCTGTCAAGTAACATATGTAAACAAAATACTAGAAATTATGCTCGCGGGAATAATGTACAGTAGAAAATTCTCACTATAATAATGTTGTGATTGGACAGAATTAAACACGTGTGCCCAAATACTTCTAAAAGATTGGTGAATGAAATCATTAAAAAATAATCTATTTAACAAATTGGTTGTTCCTTGATAATTATGGGCCGGTGCTCCATCCTGTTGAAAATAAATTGAACACATCAAAAGTAATGAAAAGTGAATTAATGTTTGATGAAAATATTAACTGTCACATTTATTCAATTGTTACGCGATTTTTGTAGTTAATTGAAATAAAAACTTTAATTGCTTGTAACTTCTTGGTGGTTACACTTTAATAGTACTAGTGCATTAAACCTTTTTTACTCAAAATTAAACATTTCTTCGAAATAGATAAAAAAAATGTTATTTTCGTGAATATCTCGAGCAGTTGACATTCGATTGTTTTGTTGCTTTCATTAAAGTAATCAACGAAGAAAACACCAATTCTTTGCTAATTTAACCGACTTTGTAGCTCCAATAATAACACAGTTAGCAATGGTGGACACTTAATATAATACAACCTGTATATCGACCAAAAAACTTGCTTTTTCGGTCACGGCCTTTAAAAAAGTAATTAACAGTTCGCATTCTACCACTAATTTGTAACTGCACAATGACAATTGCAACAACTGTCAAATGGCTCTTAGATTTTCTACGTATTGTCAACCATAAAAAGTGTAAATTTTCTAGTATTAAATTTGGGCATTCGTTGGTCCAAAAGATCATGTGTATCGCACAGAAAGGAACTGTTTTCACCAGTACTTGTACATAATGCAAAAGGTCAGTTTCTGAAGTTGAATTTAATTTTTATTGGCACACAGTAAATATTTGGAATTCGATGTGTTAAATGGCATCGTAACTTTTAACGAACTACTTTGAATTCGAAGCTGAGTTTTAATGAAGCCGACCGATTCCTACTAAATATTTTAAACAAATTCGTCCCGCTATTGACCGTTTCATTTCTGATTCATTAAAAACTTATTTTCGTACACTTGGCACACGTTTTATATATTTATTAAAGTTTGAAAGTGCGTATGTTTATGAGTCATAATAATACCCGATTATTTGGGAAATATCAGAAGTTCCGGTGGTATATTGTTTTCGAGTTTAAAACGCCTGAAGAATATGTAAGTAACTTGGATACATGTTTGGATTATACAAGGGAGAATTTCTTGCGAATTTCATTAGTCTTATCGTATAAAATTTGGTATCCGGTGCACGCGTTGTACTACACTAATATAACATTTTTAATTAGATATTCGAAATTCCTTTTCGGATAACTCATTTCTGCACTATTATTGGTAACATCTTGTTTAGAATTTATAACATTGCTTAATATACTAATATTTCCTTTATTGGACTTATAACAATTACGCTATCAATTTTATCGTCACGTATTTTAAAAATTCTATTTTTCAGCAATTTCGTTAATGAGCTGCTAGTGTTTTCTTGGCAGTCTATTAAATATTCTTAGATGATTTCGTTACTTCTTTATTAGAGTGTTAAAAGTAGCAGAAATTTTGTTCGAAGTTCAATAAAATTAGTTAGTAATGCTCAAATGTTTATTTCAATATAATATGAATAACGCCTTAATTTATTATACATATCTAAATATAATGTATGAATAAGTGATTATGTTTACGGTATTGGTGCCAATTTTTAACAAGTTGAGAGTAGTTATCATGAATGTTCGTAGGAAATATAAGGACATCACGTAAATGTCATCTTCAAACATCCGTCAATCCCTAGGGATGTATGTTTGGAAACTGTAATACGAATTTAAAGCTTTTGAACAAATTCACGAATTTACGAAATGAATTTAGAGGGTAAGAGAGTTTGATATCCCTTTACTTTGAATTTGTAAAACAGATTGAAAACTAGAATGAGGAAAAGGCGTTTTCGATTTATTTTGGTCATTTCGTTGTATATAATGTTTTTGTTTAGTGGATATTATTATATTTTGGCATTGAAACGTGCTGGGGGATAGAATACCAGCGTGGGAGCGGAGGGTTATGTGGATGATTCTGTTGATCAAAAAAGACATAATAGATAGACATAATTATTAACAAATTAAATAACATGAAACTTATTCTTAAAAATACGTACAAAAAAATACGTAAATTCAAAAATAATTACAGTGAACAACTTTGACAACTTTATCTATTTAACTTTAACTATTAACAAACTAAATAACAAGAAAAATATGCATATTCAAAACTAATTACCATACAGAATTTAACCAATTATCAACAAATTATACAACTAGAAACTTTGAAAAAAAAATCATTTCAAAACAACACCGGTCCTCCGCCAGCATTTTCCCATTGCAGCTTTAATGTCCTTTTCGAAGGAACTAAATTTACTTAGTTTAACACTTTCTAAAAGAAGAAAATATTACACACACTTTTTTTAAATCATTTCAACTTACCAATATAATCAAAGTTGCAATTACAAAATCCACTTTTTCTCTCCAACCTTGCATAATAGGATTTACATCAAATCAAACGGACTTGGAATTTGTTTCGTAAATTCATAATAAACTATTTCTCCCAATTGGGGCAAAGTGAGTTGCCTAAAACATGTAAAAAATATTAAAACAACTTAAACCTTATACAAACTTGTATTACAACAAAAATTTTGTAAATTATTATTATTTTGGAGTACAATTTAATTTAATTTTTTAAATTACCTATTTGGGCAATTGAACTGCAACTAGATAAAATCATAATAAATCTAACAAATATTGTAATAACTACTCTGAATATTATTATATTTTATTTAATTATCAAAAATTTTATTTTATTGATTTCTGAAAAGCTATTTTTACAGTAACAAATTTTCAGAAATTTGATTAGTGTTAATGTTTTTTGTTCAGTTTTCACGAATAAATGGGAATATTTAGAAATATGTAAATTGATATGTTATTTCATGGGAATAGAAAAAAATATATGCCGCTTTTTCAAGATGAAACCAAAATATGTAGTTACTTGTTATATAAACATGTTAAATAAAGGTTAGCGAGCGCATCGTTTATGCTAATTAAACCCGGGAGTGTACTATTGTAATGAACCCGGAATTTTCTTGAAGGTTTTAGCACTGGATTTAATATGTTTAAATATTTGAAATAAAATTGTAGCTAAAATTCGATAGCGCCAAAAAAATGTGTATCTTTGTCCAACACATGTACCGACCGACGTGACAGTGAATGACATTCCAAACCGTAATAAAATTTGAAAGTTACGGGATATGCAAAAAAGACTAACACAAGTTCTTTTATATGATCAATTACCGAACTCAATTTTTTTTCGCAATTTAAGTTGTTCAAAAATCTAATTAATTCACTCCATTTCTTTTAAAAACGAGATAGATCCATTGTGTAAAATTTCAAATATTTTTTGAAAATACATTACCTCTCCAAATTGAAATCGAAATAACGGGCCACTTTGAGTTGTAAGATAGTGTTTTTGTGTATTGTAATTATGAATTTGTATCCAAAGTTGTATCTCGCATTTTACATACGAAGAAATCGTTCAAAAATTTAATTAATAATTCATTATCAACTCATTATCTCGTAGATCTAATCAGGATATCAAAATAACGTATTCTTCATAAAGTCAAATTCATAAAGTCATGAAGTACTGAGTGCTTTTAGTTAAATTTTCAAATCTTTTGATACATGTCGATTCGTTTATGGACTGACCAAATCAAGTACACGAACGTACGTTTAATGGACGTCCATATTGATCCGTTCATGTACCATCCGTTTATGTCTATGAATGTACGTCCGTTTATGAATCGTCCAGATTAAGTCCATAAATGTAGATCCACTGGACGTCCCATTTATATCCATTGCTGTAATGTACATTTATGGTTGAACTTGGACGTCCATTTGACGTCCATTATAGATCTGCTTGTGGGTCGTCCATAAATGGATAAGAAATGGACCAACATGTACTATTACGGCCACCGAAATGTGCACGATTTTTTTTAGCAACTTGATTTTTGCTTCATATCATAGACGTCCTAAAAAAATCAGCCAAATGCCAATATTATTTTGTTTATGACAAATATTATTTCACGATCACCCAAAATACTGCACCACACATTCACACTAAATCTGCATTGAAAATTATTTTCAATGGTAACTCTTGATTTTCCTGGCTCCAAAATCGATGGTTATTTTGATTAGAAATGCCATTATTACTAAAAGTGGATTCATCTATCCAAATAATGTTTCTACAAAAAATAGGATTTTGTTGCATCATAATCAAATAAAAAGTGCAAAATTGCTCTCTTCGGTTGGTAACATTTTCTTCCAATGCTTGAACTTTTTGAGGTATGTTTCTTTAATATTTCCTGAGTACGACGTGTCAATGGTATTCGCAATTTCTCTAATAGAAGTTCTTGAATTTTCTTGTAAATTCAGCTATACACCTAATTCAACATTCTCGTCAAACTTGCGTTCCTGTGCTTTGGATTTATTAAAAGCCCCATTCTCAATTTTTTTTTCAAATTTTAGAGCAATATCAAGTTATTAGATATCATTGGATTTAGAAAAACATTTTCTATCATAATAAATAAAAAAGTATATACATTGCCACTTGAAAAAAAAGTTGATTGTCGCTTCACATTGAAGTTAATGTGGGAAAAATCCAAATTAATACGTTCTAGTAGTACTTACTCGACTTATCATTCAATTATTTTTTTTCTGAAATCGGCCAATAAATAACCGAGTTAAATCGTGGGACGTTTTTTAGGAATCACCCTGTATACATATAATTATTTTTAGTATTTGCACGAACGGATGGCTTTATTATATCTTGAAATTTTTAAATAAATAACTAAATATTGTAATCTGAAGTTTACTTATTTTTTGCATGAAAAATGTAAACACACAAAAGAATTACTTTTCGTAAGAATAAGCAGGGTATGGCATTTAATAAAGTAACAAGTCGGAGCTGGCTGCTAGACGAGTACGAAACGCCGCCGAGTGCAAAGGATTACGACACATTATTTTAATTAATGAATATTACTTCAAAACTTATTCACTTGTAAAACTCCAAGTTTGACTTATTTAGTTGAAGAGTTAATATAAAACAAACGTATACCACTTTGCTGAAATATAAATTGTTTTTATGATAGTAATTTTGCTTTACTAGTTAATAATAATCTCTACCAGGATTAATAACACAAAATTATAGAGTAGAATTATTTTCTTCTTTCGTACAACCAACGAATTACTGTGTCATATGTTTTGCAAAAAACATGGAATAAAGAAATTCGCAACAAACACTTTATGTAAGAAATTTTATTTCTATCATCGCTGTTAGGAAGTTTCGAATTTGAATTAAACATAAAACGGGAAATTAAATTTTTATTTTGTTTGCACCATTTCGTTCAAAACTAAATTGATTATCGTGCAATTCTATCTGTGCCTTTTATTTCATTAAGTGATAATAAAGTGATAAAGGTGGTGTATAAAATAATAAGAAGATCGGTGCAGGTACTGATGTTTTGAAGCATATACATGACATAAGTATAAATTTGCATTTTGAAATATTTGTCGAAAATGAGGTTCAAATAAATCTTGCTGTTTCCGCCCGCCGGCCTCTAAAAAAGTAACTAACAGTTTATACATTTATTTTCTTGCTACAATGTTCATTATGCAATTTCGCACCAAGCAATTAAATTTAAATTCAAAAATATATTTTAATTTCTCAAGAAAATCCAGTATAATCTTTCGACATCAAATATTTGATGAATTTATGACAATTTCTCGATAATGGAGCGGTTAGCTGTGGTGGGAACCTTTTCCTGTCAAATTTTTATGATGTTCTATAGAACAAAACCATCGCAGGACCGGATTAGTGTTTTCTTTACATCTTTTAACTATTGTACCATATAACTATTCAAATTATTTATAGTGATAAAATTTGTAATACTAATTTACCGGATAGTAAAAGGACTAATTATAATTAATGTAATTGTTTGAAGTTAACCAGTGGGCTTCCTGATATTCCAATTGTAAAAATAACGTTGCGGCTCTGAAAATTTTTACCTACTGCGGCACTATGTGCTCCGTTTGCGAGAATGTCAGTCATGAAAGCCTCGGTTATTGTCGAACCAAGAGGCTGTAAATAAAACGACATTTGAGTCGTTGTGTAAAACTGCAACCTACTTGAAATCTAATTAATATTTTTCAATTCTAATTTGAGTCTTCAGTTTTGGAAGTTGAAATGTACACCATTGGACAAATTAAATGAGACACGGCGTTCGAGCGCTCGCAGGCGGTTTTGCAAGGGTATTTGTATGGTTGTCTACAAATTTGAAGCCCGTACTCGGTAAAATTGTCAGGGTCCCATCAAAAATAAAAAAATTATGGAAACAATTCAAACGGTGGGCGCGTTCAGGAAAGTTGACGTATATTGGAGAAAATCGTTCGTCTCCGAAATAAAAGTTTGGAAATTTTTTAAAATGTTTACGGAAACGACTTTATATAATCAGTTCTTATACATAGTTTATGAATAAACATGTTTTAAACAAATTTTCATCAACTTTAAAAAATAATTTTTAATTTCGTAAATTTTTGTTGGCAAAATAAAAAAATTTGTAATCGCGTGTTTGTTGACAAGAAACATTATATTTATATTCGAAGCATTTTTTTTCTAATTCTGTAAAGTTTAATGGAAAGGTGTGCCACTGGTTTTATTAGTTCTGCAAAAAACTGTTTCAACCCATTGATGCAAGAAGTTAAAATATTTGAATTTCGTAATTTTTTGCTTTCAGATTATCTCCATTATTAGATTATTATCATAAAATATAACCGTCTCTTAAAGGGAACACTATGGACTAATGGTTTAAACAAATATCGCTGGTGTTAACAATGTTCTCATTTCTTGTGAAAAAATTTTGAAAGTTAAATAACTGATCCGAATTTGACTACGAAATAAGTTCGTCTCCGAAATAAAAGTTTGGAATTTTTTTAAAATGTTTACGAAAAACCGCGTTTGTTTCAAGTTGTATTTACACGAAAAGAATTAAGTACATTTTATTGTGTTTTTGTTAATTAAAAATGCCTGATCTTAATTTACCTTAGAGTGAGTAAGAAGTTACTTTAAAAACAATGTTAAAATCTTAATAAAACCTAATTTTATTTGTATTTATTTTTCTCAAAACTTTGTTATTAACCTTTACGTAAATATATTTTCAAAACTAAATTTTGTAAATAAAGCGAAAGAATTTTTTTTACGAAATCTAAAAAAACCTTTTACTAAATAATAAGAAATCTTGCGGTGTGCATTTATCTCCATACTTAGAAATTGTCTACAAAATAAAGGTGATGTTTTCGAATAAAGTTATTTAAATATATTTTTTATTATTTATTTGTATCGCCGGATTTTTCAAAAGTGGCTACTATTGAAAATTAGTCGTTGTTGGACATTTACTATTGTATCGGAATCTGTCAATTTGGGCAACATGCAATTTTTATAAAACTAGATTAATTTTGGCAATATGCAGTTATCCGAAAATTCTTTATTTTTTTAAATTCTTATTACTTCCAAATCAACCTCAGTATCTACATAAAACTAGATCATACAAATTTCTTTTTAAAATATTTACTCGTCATTGAATTTAAAAGTAATAATTGTGATTCGTCATCTTTAATCAAACAGCAAATTGTTTTCAAATTGTTCTGGACAGCTTGGCATATATTTTGGTCCTTCCTTGAAAATAAACATTTCACTTCCAAGAACCAAACAATTGAATCGCCCTTAAATACCGGTTTTCTTTCGAAATAAAGAAACCACAAGAATCTAGTTTTCCATTCATTTCGACCATAACTTATTGCAGCCGATGAATTTAAAATACCTACCTGTTGTATAGCAAATTTTTTAGTCGTTTGATTTTTATTTTAAGGGAAAGTAAAAATTAGACTTGTTTGACAATTAATAAGATCAATGAACATTTTAATTGCATTTTATTAACGTAAGATTAAATGATTTCGTTGAACGGCTAATTAATTTTTGAATTTAAGAAATTTGTATCCAACTTATTTCGTAGTCAAATTCGGATCAGTTATTTAACTTTCAAGATTTTTTCACAAGAAATGAGAACATTGTTAACACCAGCGATATTTGTTTAAACCATTAGTCCATAGTGTTCCCTTTAAGGGACGGTCATATTTTATTATAATAATCTAATAATGGAGATAATCTGAAAGCAAAAAATTACGAAATTCAAATATTTTAACTTCATGCATCAATGGGTTGAAACAGGTTTTTGCAGAACTAATAAAACCAGTGGCACACCTTTCCATTAAACTTTACAGAATTAGAAAAAAAATGCTTCGAATATAAATATAATGTTTCTTGTTAACAAACACGCGATTACAAATTTTTTTATTTCGCCAACAAAAATTTACGAAATTAAAAATTATTTTTTAAAGTTGATGAAAATTTGTTTAAAACATGTTTATTCATAAACTATGTATAAGAACTAATTATATAAAGTCGTTTCCGTAAACATTTTAAAAAATTTCCAAACTTTTATTTCGGAGACGAACGATTTTCTCCAATATACGTCAACTTTCCTGAACGCGCCCACCGTTTGAATTGTTTCCATAATTTTTTTATTTTTGATGGGACCCTGACAATTTTACCGAGTACGGGCTTCAAATTTGTAGACAACCATCCAAATACCCTTGCAAAACCGCCTGCGAGCGCTCGAACGCCGTGTCTCATTTAATTTGTCCAATGGTTACATCATAGTATGAAGAATAAAATTTGCAAATCTAATGTAAATGAGGTTTTCTTTAATTTTAAGGCCTCTATGAACAATCTTAAAAAACTAATACGCACTCTGCAAAGGCTAATATCTAATACTGCATAAGTTTCGTTTTTTTAAAATAATATTTAAAACCAAAAAGTGAGATGAAGGCAAAACTCGCACCCTGCACAGGTCGAGGCTGGCGTGTTGGCCTGCAAACCACCCTCGCACTCGCACTCGCAAGAGGCTAATTTCTGACTTAGTGATACAAATAATATCGAGTAGATAGGTGGATACTTGTTTTGTAGTAATTTTAGAGGATTCTAAGTATACAGGTTGTTCGACGAGTGGTGCATCAAATTGAGAGGGGTACTAGAGGGCAGCAAAATAAGTCATTTTCGTTAATAAACACCTGTCAAGAAAGTTGTCGTTTTGGCAGTGCAGTGAATAAAAGAAAAATAAAGTTTACATCGTTTATTATAAGCATTCCAAGTAACTGCTTAAAATGGCGTCCATGTTGCTCAACACAAAAGTTGACAAAGTGATGCATTCGTACGGACCCTCTGGCATATTTTTGGCCATCAACCTTGCTAGCAGTTCTTCCTCCGTCCGGATATGTGTCTGGTATACCAGGCTTTTATCAAGTCTAATGGAGTTAAATCTGGAGATCCCGTTTGATGCAAATACCGGTCGAAGCCTCTACAATATGACGCCAACATGGCTGATTATGTCCAATACACGGCGAACCTTTTATTCACTGTACTGCCAGAACGATACATTTTTTGACAGAGGTTTATTAATCAAAATTACTTGTTTTACTAACTTCGACAACGTTTCTCAGTTTGATGCACCTCTCGTGGGACACCTGTATTGTACTATTAACTATTCTACTTGAACTACTTAATAAAATCAGCGCAGCAAATATTTTATTACGTGTAAGTGACTTCTCTTTTTTAATGGCCTGGTATTTTAAAATTTTAAAGAAATCCACTATAGAACTACAATAATAATAGAAGCAAGGAAAAATGATTTTTTAATGTAGGAAATGCAGAAAATAATCAAGACGAATTTTTGTATTGATCTTTTACTATAAGCATGATAAATTATGTTATTACTGTAATGTCATTGAAATTATTGATTGATTGATTACTTCATTAAAGCGTCATCTTAACAGATCTAAAATGAGTTGGCGCAACTCTTGTTTTGTATTGTGACGTAATCATACAACACGACAATTCTCTTAACTTGATTGGTAGTGATGACCACAATAAACATTTAATATTCTCGGTTTCATTCAACTATAAGAGTAATTTCATTCATTAGTTATTTTTAGATGATTTTGATACGATAAACAGTTTATATTTTCATTTAAAAAAAACTACAGTATACTCGCTTTAGTGCGAACACGAAAAAGTTTAGCTTGTTCACATAGGAAATATATTCACACTATAGAAAGTACCACAATAATATTACAACCCTAAAGTCCTTTCATTAATTTCTTATTGCTAGATAACATTTATTTAAAACATCATGTTAATGATTTAAATTCAAGTTTGCTCGTACTGATGTTAGTGCATAACTGCACTTCAGCTGCAAATAATAAGTAAAATAAACTGTTTCATCTACAGTGAGCGGCAAAAGTAACGTAACAATTCGATAAATTCAACTTACATATTTTTGAGATAATATTTTTATAAACAGTAGAATCCGCTTATAGCGAGAACTCACGGGAGTTTGAAATTAGCTCGTTATAAGAGGATTTCGTTAAAAGCGGATTATTATGTAAAGACATTTTTTATTGAAAATGTAATTGGTTAACATAAATTAGTAAAATGTGTGAACGTTACAGTTGTTACAAATATAAATTTAGACGTAGGTACTTATTAACCGAAATAGTCTGTTTCGTCAATTAAATTTTGCAAATTTGCCACAAAATGAACAAATTGTTCCGCACTTTTAGAGTAGTTTCGGCTTCAACAAAACTCTGCAATTTTGCCATGCACTTTCTAGCTTCCGTGCGCGAAATCTTTTCTGGTAAAAGGGCCGGTTCATCATCCTCAGATTTAGCAATTTCAGGTTCAGATTGATTGTATTTTTGGTACGCATTCTCAACGATATCATCCTCGGTTGGGATTGCACTAGTGCATACAAAATTGTCAACCGTCACATACTCCTGAAAGTTGACTTTTTCAGTCTTTAATGCGATACAAAGTTCACTTAAAGACACTTCGTCATCCCATTGCTAATTTTCAGTTGGGACAACCTCTTCTATAAATCCAGAATATTTGAAACAACTTTTTATTATGGTTTGCGTAATACTTTTCCAAACTCGGTCTACAAATGGAATGGCGTCTAGAAGTGTTATTCGATCCTCTTTTTCCATTTCAATGCCATCTATCAATTGGAACACAAGCACTTTTCGAAAATGAAATTTAAGAAAGTTTATAATTCCTTGGTCTATAGGCTACAGTATTGAAGTCATTTTGGGAAGTAGAAACGCCAACTTGATATTTTTTTTACGTTTAATTTACCGGAGGTTGACATGTTTATTCTTCGGTGACCTAAGTGAAACTGATTCTTTACCGCCTGAAACCTGATTAGTTGGAATCAGCATATTTCTAAGTAAACCATTATCAATATTAGTCAAAGGTATATATTTAGATCTCGCTATATCAGGATTTTTTAGTATAAAACTTCAATACAACCGACGTTATAACCGATCTCGTAATATGCGGACATTTTTAATCGCGTTTGCATAGTGAAACAAATTTCTCCATGTGTATTGCTCGTTATAAACGGTGTCTCGTTATATCCGGTATTCGTTAGAAGCGGATTCTACTGTACTGGGTTTCTTGTCACAGTTTAAGATGCCATGGTCGCTTTCGTAAAATAGAAATCTATGAATTATTGAAACATGAGTGACAAGAATAAAGCCATGATAAATTTTAAATTATTGAGTTTTGAAATAAATGTGAGAGCAGGTTAGTTTTTAAATTCAATTTTACATTTTTTGATTTAACATTCTGATATGCAGCGTGTTTCTTGTCAAAGAATTGGCGTTATCATCAGTTTCTTAAATATTAACTTATACAGTGAGGACGCGTGGGTTGGAATAAATTCATTTAAAATTCATGGGTTTGGTTTTTGGGAAAACGCTCGGACACGTCGATTTTTGTTTTTAAAACTGCATCTTTTTTGATATCTATACTTTTACGATCGTCTTTTGTTTTCGCACTATGACGTCATCAATAATTTTTTTAAATTGCATCCTATATTTTTGTTCACGAATTTGGATGCAGCGCATTTTTCTGAGTACAGAAATGTCAAATTCGTATGACCTTGAAGAGGAAAGTTTTCGAAATAATCAGCCCTAAAGTTTAAAAAATTTATAATAAAATTATTAGAGTAGACCACTAATAATATCATCAAGGAAACGCTGGGAATCGAGCAAAACATTCAATTGCGTGTTTATTTTTCCGGTTTATTGAAGTAGACTTTAGATTTCAGATAACCCCGTAGATAAAAATCTAATGGGGTTAAATCTGAAGACCTAGCTGGCCATTTGATAAAACCTCTCCTTCCGATCGATCTATTTGGGAAAATATTATGAAGGTATTCTCGTACTGTTCTCGAATAGTGTGGGGGCACTCCATCCTGTTTTAACCATATTGAATTTGCCGGTATATTTGGGTTTTCATTATTCAGGTACAGTGCACTTACACTGGGTATTGTGTCATTTTGTAGTAAGTCTAAATGTTTTTCAGAATTAAGTGTTCCCTCAATAAAAAAGGATCCAAAATTGAGGTACCCACAATTCCGGCGCAAACGTTTACTTTCTCAGGGAATTGTGTATGACTTTCCATTCTCCAATGTGGGTTTTCTGGTGCCCAATATCGAAAATTTTGTCTGCTTACCGAACCATTCAAACAAAATGTTGCCTCGTCGGGAAAAACTATCTTACGTAAAAATTCCGGGTTGGCATTGCATCTATCCATCATTATTTCGCAAAATTCTGCGGTCGAGATCGTCTTCAATAAGTTCCTCAACAAAATGTACTTTGTATGGGTGCCATTTGTTCTTGTGTAAATATTTTAGAACAGAAGATTTACTTAGTGACTGTTCTGCAGCTACTTGTCGACTTGATTTGTGAGGATTTTCTTGTAAATCGAGCAAAACATTCAATTGTGTGTTTTCTGGAAATGTAACATGGTTGGTTTTGTAATTGACTCTTACGTTGCCAAAGTTACAAAACTTTTTCTCCATCTTACTAACTCCGGGTATTTATCATTGAACAATTCGCAAACTTCAGCTTATGTTCGAGTATTATCGTCATATCCTACCATCATCAACATTTCTATTCGTTGTTTCTCAGTTAAACGCGCCATTCTTCAAGTCTTGAAACTGTACTTGACAAGTGTCAACAATCAAAAAAACAAAATAAACACACAATTGAATGTTTTGCTCGATTTCCAGCGCTTCCTTGATGATATTATTAGTGGTCTACTCTAACAATTTTATCATAAATTTTTGAAACTTTAGGACTGATTATTTCAAAAACTTTCCTTTTTAAGGTCATACAAATTTGACATTTCTGTACTCAGAAAAATGCGCTGCATCCAAATTCGCGAACAAAAATATAGAGTGCAATTTAAAAAAATTATTGATGACATCATAGTGCGAAAACAAAAGACGATCGTAAAAGTATAAATATCAAAGAAGATGCAGTTTTAAAAACAAAAATCGACGTGTCCGAGCGTTTTTCCAAAAACCAAACCCATGAATTTTAAATGAATTTATTCCAACCCACGCGTCCTCACTGTATAAGTGGTTACGAGAGTAGAGCAATTCGAGTTTCACCGAGATTGCAATTTACATGATAAAAGTTGCGCTGCGACTCCCAACTTGAAATTGACCCCTTATGGATAAAATTTTACCTATAAAAATTCGTCTAGAGTTAAGGCAGTTCAAGTTAGGGAAGTTTCACTGTACTTGTTTTCGAAGATAAAACCAATTTTCCATAATATGCATATTATGCACTATTCAGAAACGTAGTATCTACCGTGTAAAAACAAAATTTAGTGCACTAACTTTCCCATGAGCTATTCGCTAATTTGTTATTATAAGTTGCACTAACTACTATTGCCACGACGACATTCCAACCGACAAGCCGGTAGCCAACGAGTACATTGCGTCCCGATCAAGGAGCTTTGACTGTTGCCTTGGAGAGAGGAATAATAAACAAGTCTGTTACCTAAATCAGATCCTAATTTGTGTCGTAAATTATCGTCATGTCCCAAAATGTAACACTACTTAGTAACTATTGTAACTATATCTTACTCATTGTCAGATCAAGAATACTATACATTTTTATCTAGAACTAGCTGAAGTACCCGGCTTCGCTCGGTGTATAAAATTTGGTGGCTGTAAGAAAATATGTTTGGGTAATAAGCCCCTCTCCCAACTAAGATGCACTTGTGTACAAAATTTGGTAGCTGTAGGACACTTCTTTCTGTGCTAACATATGTTTCGGTGATAACCCCCCACTAAGATGCATTTATGTACAAAATTTGGTGACTGTAGGACACTTCTTTCTATGTGAAAATATATTTGAGCCATAAGACCCCCCCCCCCCCGACTAAGATGCACTTGTGTATAAAATTTGGTGGCTGTAGGACACCTCTTTCTATGTGAAAACATGTTTGGCAATAAGTAATAAGGTAATAATCTGATGATGATGAACCGGCTCTTTTAACAGAAAAGATTTCGCGTACGGAAGTTAGAAAGTGCCTGACAAAATTGCAGAGTTTTTTTGAAGCTGAAACTACTCTAAATAGTGCGGAACAATTTTTTAATTTTTTGGCAAATTTGGAAAATTTAATTGGCGAAACAGACTATTACAGACTATTTCGGTTAATAAGTACGCCTAAATTTATATATGTAACAACCGTAACGTACACGCATTTCACTAATTTATGTTAACGAATAACATTTTCAATAAAAAATGCCTTTACATAATAATCCGCTTTTAACGAAATCCTCTTATAACGAGCTAATTTCAAACTCCCGTGCGTCCTCGCTATAAGCGGATTCTACTGTATTAGTAAAGACATAATTATGTAGAGATATTCAATAATAAACGTATAATTGTTTCACGAGTTCGCAACGTCATCATTTCACTAGCGCGTGACGTTATTAATACGCCGACACGCGACATCATCATTTCGTTAACGCGCGACATCGTCATTTCGCTAGGTGACACCGCTTGTGTACTCTAGCATAACCGAACAGTAAGACGTACTAATACGTTTTATAATATCACACATCTGCTATTATAATGCAGTATAACTTCACTAATCTGGACAGATAAAGTTTTCTTCTAGTTCGGATTTGCGAAGTTTTTGGATTATAGAAATACAGCAGACACTCGATAACGTAAACACCGGATTATGGAAACATCGCACTAATGTAAACGCAAAATTCATACTATAGGATCAAACGGAACTTCCGATAATGTAAACAATCCGTACAGCTCGATAATGTAAACAGTTCTTGGCTACGGTTGGTCACACAGCTGAGTTGATCGGATGGGTGTTTACGATGCATTTGCCCAAATTTACACAAACTTAAATAACAACTTATTATTATTCTTCTCATTAAAAATGAGTATTACTTACCGCTGTCAGAATATGTTTTATTTTTCATGTTTTATTGTGTTTTATTATGGTATTAACGGTTTCTTTTAATAAGTTGCCTATTAATAAAATGACGCTCGCTAATGTAAACATTTTGATAATGTGAACATACTTGCTTTGAATTAGTTCATGTTATCGAGTGTCTGTTGTACTTTAAAAACTCCAAAATAATGGAAATAAAATGTTTTTAATACATCTTAACTACATAATATAAAAAAATAAGGATGTAGATAATTAAACAATTCTTTATTGCGCTTGACTGATTTAACAAAAACTAGATGTGTCAGATCAGCTTATAAAGAACATTTAGTGATCGCCCTCCCTTCAACACCCTTGTCCGTCAGCCTTCTCAGCGCCGCTACTTGTTTAGTCTACGGTGTGGTTCCCTTTACAATAATTTCTATAGAAGGGCCCGGTTTGTCAATGTCCAGCTAAGTAACTTATCTGTCAGTTTAATTGATCTGATCGCTAAAGTGTTTAGCAACAATTGCTGTAGTTATAGCAATGATTGTTATTAACTATGGGTTAATTTTAGCTGCTACAATCAAAACAAATACATCATAATAAGGCTACATTCAAACAGAATCTGGTTTTGTAAAATAATAGCTGATTTTGATAAATGTGAAGTGACTTTTTGAAATCGGGTAATCAAGCGTAAATAGGGTAATCAAGCGTAATTAGGGTAATCAATCATAATTAGATCAATCAATCATAACTGGATCAGTAAATCTCGTAAAATTCCAAGAAATCGCGATAAATTCGCAAATCAAACCGCGAATAAGTTTAATATCAAAATGCCCCCGTAGCCCCATTGCTTATCTACTGATTTTATGTTAAGTATACTTACAGTTTAATGAGATAGTTTATTAATAATTAAATAAATGAAATGGTATTAATTTTCAGACAGCTTCATCGGTAGTGGTGCTGATTGGATATCTGTTTCTGTCGAAATTAGATTTTATTTCTTTGTCTAGAAAGAAAAGTAATTTTAAATAGTCTTTTGTAAGAAACGAAATCCTAATTGAACAAGTCGCAATCACTTGTATTTCAACAAGTGGTTTTAAATTACAATCCAGATTTAGAACGAATAACAAATTTTTCTGTAATGAAATAAACTTGATGTTTTGTTATTGCTTTCATATTGTTTTGCGACGTATTAAGTAGCAAAGTAATATAATACAGTAATAATAATAATACAATCTCACAATTAAAATTTGAATTTGAATTTGAATTTGGATTGAATTGAATGAGGAACTGTCGATTTTCACAGTTTACCTACTTACCCTATATTGGTTTATGGTATATTCTACAAAGTTATTGCTGGTTCCTGTTGTAGTCAATTTTTAAATCAGATGGAGCGTTGAAAGGCTACTAAATTAATTATATTGTTGTATTTAATTAATATTGTCAGTATTGAGTTATTAATAACATAACCTACACAATTTTGACAGACAGATGCTAGTAAGCTAATGCGATCTACCGGGTCTTTTCTTTAACATTGAACATACGATATAACCTACGTTTAATTATTAAGAAAAAATTGTCACTTATTGTTCAATATATGCAACTCAAAGATGCAACCAAGTATACCCCCTTTCGACTTATTTTAGGTTCTGTATTATTAAAAGAGCACGATACACAAAAAAATCTTTTTAAATTACCTAAAAATTATATTTTTAATGCTTAATTTATATGTGACTGTGTGAATGGTTATGTTATTTAAGTGTGCGTATAAACGGTCGTAGCTCATAGAATATAATATTAAAAAAACAAAAAACTAGACACTATATTAAAATTCTGGTTGCACCATCGTCTTCAGTACAAAAAATCAGTCTAAATACTCGTAACAAAATTTCTAAAATTTAGTTTAAAGGTAGGTAATTTATCGTGCGATAGGAGCACCTTCTACACGTGCAAGATATAGCGCTGCGCTGAGCTGGACCCAGTGACGTCACGCGCCTATTTTAAATTTATTATAACTCATTAAATAACCTGAATAGAAACAGAATACATATACCATTTTCCTTAGAATTAAACGTACTTTTAAATTAAACGAACTTATTTTTTGTGTATTGTGCCCCTTTAAATTGTAATGGCAGGACGTTAGAACAGTCTCCCTGAGTAGAATTCCGACTTGTCTGAAGCTATTGATATTTTTGTAGCAATTCACAATATTAATCTTTTCTTTTTTCGAGTACATCTTAAATTCTGAATATTTTAAACTTAAATTTCAATGATATTTCTAAATTGATATAAATGTCAAATCATTTGTATTGTCAAGGATTGCTGGGATCGCCACTAAAATTGAACAAAAGGATATTTACATTGTATGTTCAATTTAAAAAAAGGACGGTATATGGCTGGTTTTCGATAAAATGGCAATGCCAAATTCCTGATTCTGTTGTGATACTCTATCAATCAACACCTGCAGGTGTTCAAGGTTTACTGCGAGTAAAATCTTATCGTTTGCGAATCTGATGCTATCGATTCTTTCTTCGTTTACTCGTATTCCTCGTATTTCTGCAGTATTTTCGCAAATATTTCTTCAGATTAGACATTAAATAAAAGTTAAGATAAACTCTGATAATTTTCCCTTCTGTCTAATTTGTTCTGTTCGATGTCTGTCGATGTCGTTTACTTCGATTTCCTTTTGGTAGTGTATAAGACATATATGGATGCCATAGCTCCGTATATCTGTATAGTTGTATCAGTATCTGTGGACAGAATAAAGTTCCGGTTCCGGTGATTCTTCAAAATCAAATTACATGCCTCCTATAATGTTCGTCGTAGACAGTTGTGTAGTCTTTGGTGTTCGATTTTGAAAAAGTTTTCATTAAACAACTTGTTATACTCTCGGAACTTGTTTCTTTAGCTATGAAATAGTGTGCTTTTTAATTCCAGACGAAGGTTCAAATATATTGCGCCAAAAGGAAGATCTTTGATTGGCTGACAGCAAACCGGCTTTACACTGCTTAAATTATGGAAAATAGGCAGTTGCCATATTGTCGAAACAGAACTTGGTGGCTTTAATTGTGTCATTATTCATTGTTCCATTTATATTAGTAATAACAACACTTCTTATCAAACCTCAGTGATTTCAGTTGTGTGTCTTCATTCCTTGTTTCATTTGAATTTTGTTTTGCACTTTTGGTTCTATTACAAACAGATTTTTATAAACTCGGTAAATGATTTTTTATCTCCTATTGGTTAATCGTAGACAAACTAGTGGCGTTAGTTCTTGTAAATACTATTTAGTTTGCTTGTAAAAATTTTCGTAATAAGTGTCTGCTCAGTGTGCCAGATTTTAATTAATTCATTCATTTTAGTAGAAAACACAAATGAATTATGTAATGTCAGTTGGGGTAACTGGGTCACCCTTTTGCAATGCGCGATTTTCAAAGCACCACAACTTTTGATATAAGTAACATAGAATTTAGCCCTATTGATCGTAGCCCCTCTACATATTAACGTACCGACTATAATAAGTTACAAGGTCATAGGGAATATATGGAATGAAATATAAATTTTTCATTTTTGTTCGCAGGTGGCCCAGTTATCCACATTTTTGGGGCACCTGGACCACCGCCGAGTATTTTCCCATTAGAATGCATTGTTTAGAATTTACGTTAATAGGGCATACCATTGTTTATTGCTTAAAATGGTTGACAAGTGTACAAAAACGCGGGGCAACTGTATTACCCACCACCAAAATTTAGACAGTGGACATAACTTCAATACTCTTATATAGGATTTCACTCAAGATGTAAATGAAATGTTAGTAATATTTACCTTCCATATTTTATCATAAATGTACTTACCAGAAAATTATTTCTACCATGGGAAACAACGATGTTTCGTGCAAAACTTTTAACAAAATTAAAACGCTTCCATGCGGTATTCTACACAGTTTTGAGTTTTAGTTTCAATTGCGTTAGAAAGTTTGGTAATTAGTCGTACCAACAAAATATTTAAAACTCGCTACTGACTATAATAGGAAAGAAAATTTAGATGCCTCTGTGGCCCAGTTATGCCGACTGACCTTACTTGCTCTTTTTGTGATTTAACATACCTACTACAGAGATTATTTTGTTCATAACAGGTCTGGTCTGAACTGAACTGAATAATAATTGAAGCATTGGGTGCAACAAGGGCGTAAGACAGAAAAGTGAGTTCTCCAATATTTCAACTTAAAGTTTTTGAAGTCTTTTATAACTCAATTAATTTAAATACACATTAATTACATGTTGGTTTTTTATTTAATTTTGAACAAATATTGTCTTTAAGTATTCATAACGTTTTTTTTTCCATAAACGTGTTATCCACCCTTGTTGCACCCAAGCAATACATTTCTTTTCCATAACTCTTATTTTTTATTTTCTTTCGTCCTCTCTTTTTTGGGGGAATATATTCGTTATTAGAATCATCAGAATCATCAGAATCACTCATATCACACATTACCGGTGCTGACTTAGTAACAACCAGCTCCACGTGAGATGTGATGTTTAAGCATGCAACACAGGGATGACGCACAACGGCGTATAAAGGCGCGTCCAGACTTAGTAATAAGTTATTGAAACCTTGTTTCCCTGTAACACTGAAAACTTTTTGATGTGTATAGGATTTCTCGTTGACCCAAGAAAGACAGAAAAAAGGTTATTCCGAATATTTTCGAGATTTCGCCGAAAAGCACAAATTTATATACTTTTTCAACCAATTTTTGTTACCGGCCAGTTGTCGGTAAATATCAAACGAAATTTGAAACATCTGGAATACAACTGTCGCAGGTAGGTAGGTTCGAATGCATTTGTTTATGGTCGGTAATAAAGTACTTAAATCATGAAGCTTGTGGGAGAACTGTATTTTGCATAATCGGTTGATACAAAAAAAAAGTTAGTCAAACTAGCAATGGTAAATCAGGAAGACTTTCTTCTCGCGACTGCAGCATATGTAATTTTAAGTGGTGCACAGAAGAAGGAAAAGAAAAGATTTTTGATTCGCCCATTGTTAAGGTCTCGAAAGCGGTACAGTGATCAACGATTTAAAAGCCGACGACATTGTTCCGTTTGCAATTAACCCTTTGAGTGCCAAAATGATTTTTAGGGAATTAGCTAAAATTGCCAATTCCAAAGACAATAAACAATAAACAAACAAAAGCGCGATCGCGCTCCTGGCATTTTCGGCCAGTGCATTGAGAAGCGTGACGGCGCTCCTTGGCACCCAAAGGGTTAATGATGAATTGCGGTGCGACGGAAATTTAAAAATTTTTGCCAGAATCCCAAGCGCCGGTTTTGAATTTTTAATCAACGAAGTGGGACATAAAATATGTAAAACAATTTCCAAACTAAATTGTCAAATATGTAGTTCCTAGAGACGCATTTAAAAGCTTTTAAAATAAGAAATTTATAACCATCATAAAATTTGTCACAGCACAAAAGAATTAGAAAATTTGCGATATTTAAGGCTGGAGCCCTTCGCTCTAGGGACGATTTGCATGTCAAATGTTTGTTGCGGGGACACTTGCCTGCTTAAATAATAACAATTTTAAAATTTTCTGTTCTGTTGATTTTCAATTATCTTAAATTTTAGCCTTTTATAATGCTGAGCTTGTGTTTGTTTTTTAACCCTTTAAGGACGTATGTTGTCCATACGCGTCACACTAGAAAAGAAGCAGTTTTCCCGAAAGCCGCACATTCGCGGCACAAATCTAACTACATCAGAATAAATTCCGTCCCATGAGATCTGTAATCGAAAATAAATTCCGTTCTTAAAGGGTTAAAATGTTTAATTTGTGTGTCTAAATTGGTGTCTTCGGACGTATTTAATAAAATAATAATAAAGGAATTAACAATCACAATAAAATATTTTTGGCCTTCTGGTAGTCTAATTAGGGACGGTTTATCGATTATAAGATCAGTAAAATTTGCCAGTCGAATAATATAATTTTTATATAAAAATAATATTAATATAATATTTAACAAACACTTCGATTCGCTGTCTATAAAAAAAAGGTTATCATAAGGAAACCTATCATTTTGATCTTACAAATGTGATTAGAAACGTTTACAAAAGTGAACTTATTGTTAAACTAGTAAAGCTGTTGCGAGATGCACTAAAAGGATGAAAAAAATAACTTGTTGCTCTTCGTCGAAATTTTGATAACATGTAAAATAACTTTGTTAATAACAATGTTTCCGACAAGTATGGACGCGCCTTAACATACGCACAAGGAGCAACAAATTTATATGAAATTTTTACGATAGGTACTAGATGACACTGTAACATACTTTCTACGATAATATAAAGACGGCGTACAGTTCCTAACGCCCTTGTTGCACTCAGTGCTTCAATTATTATTTACTATAAATAAAAAAATTTATTTCAATCAAATCTAACTACATATGTGAGAGAAATTCTCGCACACAACCACGTTGTTATTTTTAAAATGCGTAAAAAATGAATTCCAATTAAAACAGTTTTAAGTTCTCTAAATTTGTCTTTCCGTTATTAAGTGTCCAAATCAATAATTAATTATTCTTATCAGTTAATTTATCAACCGATCGGTATATCACTTTTAAAATATGTGTAAGTAAACCAGGTGACAAGTTAATGTAATACATTTACTTTGACATCTGGTAATATATTTTGTGTTATCGTATCAATTTCTGCATAAGATCTAAATCGTTAAATAGTTAGGTAATTATATTATGCTTTTTTGTATCTTTTTCTTTGGTATTTTGTTTCCAAGTAAAGCCTTTTAATGCCGCTAAGATCAGTAGAAAGAAAAACGAAATCTCGAAGTGGCAACAGGCGGTGACCGTTTAGTACAGAGAAGGCCTGGTATCTATAAAGTAATAATCGGCATCCACAAAACTGCTACAATTTTACATTATTTTCTAAAACTTCTACTTTACTTTCCATTTTATTAGACCGTTAGATGGATCGAATTAATCATCATACAGTACTTTTCAAATAACTTGGGGTGTAATAATTGTAAACAAGATATAATCACATGTACATGCATAGATATTATTGTTGTTGACAACTGCATTTTCGATATCTTCGTACAATCACGGAAAGGTGACAATTCTTTTTAGTGTTGTAATTCCCGTAAATTCCGAATTTATTTTTTTCCTATATATTTTTCTTTCCCATACATCTCATAGGTGTTCATTATCATTGAAGCAGTGTCCATGTCAATAAAAATTGTGTTTGTTCATTAAAACTGTATAATTATCATTTTTTAAAAACTATTAATTTGTTCTTCTCATTAATTTATTGGCAATCAGAACTACATAATCCGTGAGCTAATGTGATGACAAGAGAACTAAGATTAATTATTTAGTCCTTCTTTGTGATATAAAAGCCTTCTACAGTGACAAGTTCCTTTTAATCACTCTTCAGATCAACAGGCCAATTTTCTTTGGGTTTTCTATGGTTCTAGAGGGCGCAGTGGTGTATTTGGATAATTTTCGAGTTTGATAATAACTTTGACAAATGGCACAATGAGGTCTTTAAGAATTGTTAAGTTAGACATATACTAAGGAAAATCAGAAATAATTCTCAAAATGTTTGATTGGCTTCTCTGCATTATTGCCAAATTATACTTGTTTGCAGAACTCAATATTTTGTTGCTATGACGGTATTAAAAAGTGGAAGTTTGATTTCTAGGGGAAACTCGGATTTTGTTTCTATCAGTCACTAACTTCTGTCTACCGCTGAAAAATGCCTCTTTGCAGTTTGTTGAGTGTTGACTGCTAATTGCGGATCTTCATTAACTGACAGTAGTGTTTTTATTAATTGACAAATCTGCTGTGTATAATACATAAAGCAATGTGTTCAAGATACTGCGTTGAGGTTCGCCATCTTTTATTGGAAAATTATGAGATTTTATTTACCCTAGTTACAAATTCCTGATAGTTTAAACAAGATTTGTTATGGCAGACCGGAGAGATAAAACGGAGCGTGTACAGGGCCATTAGGTGGCAAACTAAATACAGTAATACTCCGATTTACGCGCTTAATGCGTGAAAAACGGGCTTAATTACGGTTTTTTAAATTGTCATATAAAGTATTTTAAATACAAAAGAAACACAAATACAATAAGGTTGAAAGCAGTATTTAACAGTGAAATACTGTTTTAATTTTAAATATTAAAAATTAAATTAAATTGAGAGACTGAAAGAGATTACCGTGCAATCGCACAATGCGTGGTAACTGATTTAAAAAAAGCGTTATAGCGAATCAACGTAAACAAGGGCAACGTAAACCGGGGTATTAGTATAAACAATCGACTATACAGTATAGCCTGTTTGGAGTAAAATATTCGTTATACAAGGTGGGAAAAAAGTATGGAAACCCCTACAAATCTTGGGGAATTAGTGAAAAACGAAATAATCAAAGTCCATACCCTAAGTAATTTTCAACGAGGAATCCAAAGATGACCTTGGATTTGACCTTGAATTGCATTTTAAAGGTTATTTAGAGGTCAACTTTGTTTTTTTAATTAGAAACCCCTATTTTTGGTGCCAGAATCGAAAAAAGCGCGAATTTTTACTTTCAAGTATGTGTTTAGATCTAGGGTTAACGTCACCTATACGGATTAAATAATGGTCAAAGTACGCTATTACGGGACCTCGCAGGAAAGTTTCATTTGAATTGACCTTTAAAATTTACTTCAACATCAATAATTAAAAGTTAATCCGATCATCCTGATCAACCAAACAAAGCTGACCTCAAAATGACCTTAAAAATGAGGTTCAAGGACAAATCCAAGGTCACCTTTGGACTTTTTTGTTGAAAATTACCTAGGGTATGAACTTTGATTATTTCTTTTTTTTACTAATTCCCCGAGATTTCTAGGCAATAACTACATTAATTTTAATGGATAGTAGCACACGACACGTTTAAATACGTATTTTCAAAAATCCTTGATTTATAATTTTCGTTGCCTGTCTATTGATCCCCTGTTGCTATAAAAATTATGGTAGAATGATATGCAAATGAAAACAGTTTGGTATTCTATTTTTTTGTAATAATGACCTCCACTTAGGGCTTTTGTAAGAATGCGCGGGAGAGTAAAACACTGAAAAATGGTATATACAATTTTTATTCGTGTAAAGAGTTTTGTCACTGGTCGAGATTAATGAACTTATTTTAAACACATATCTGTAAAGCGATTGTTTTTTCTTTTTATCCGTAGGTGCAGGCTTATCGCAGAAGTGCACCGTGGTCGTCCTTGTATGCCTGCTTTTGTTGCAAAAGAAATGTTTTCAATTTCTTGCTTCGTTAGGATGCACTTTGGAACAATAAGTTACAATAATAAACAGCATTTAGTTTTAATATTGTTTTGTCGTGAGTGCTAATGCATACGTCTATAATTAAGTGATAATTTATGGAGTAAATAATGATGACGTACTGTATTGTGCTTATGCAGTATTTCTCACAAGAAACAACTCTTATTGCCACAGAGTAGTTCAGTTTAATAAGTATCATTAAATTGTGCGTTTTTAAACTGCTTTTGTTGTTCTTTAGATTGTAACTAATAAATAATTCATAGTGAAAGTGATTATTATAAAATTCTAAGTGACAAAACGCTTCAATTTGTCTGCCAGAGTGGTTTAAAATAGTTGTATTAAGGGGTAACACCACTATAGGATTTTGAAAAAATTGTTTCTTTTTTGGCTTGCAAAATATTTGGGGTCATAAAAACAATATGCAGTTGGTTCCCTGTAGCAACATTTCTTTTTAAAAAGTTCAATTATCGATTTTACCGAAGCGCCTCGGAGCGCGCGCTAATTTCGCACAACTTTAAACGCGTTTTTCTCGAAATCACTCTTTTCAAATTGGGAGGACAGAGTACTAGAACACCTTTGCATGAATCGATTTGAAACTTTGATAGTAGCTTCACAATTACATTCTCTATGGGTGTATGTAGCCGTTTTTTGATTAAATGTGAACTTTTCTTTTTATAAACAATATACTGGTTATTTCTTGGGCAAAAAATCGATTTATATCTTTCAAACTGCAACATTTCATCAAAATTTGAGAAAAACAAACGTATGTAGTCCCATAGCTAATAATATTATATATTATAGATTATAATTTTTTTTTGGTTTTTGTTCCCAGTCTTATATTTTACGAGAAAAAAAACACGTTTTCAAGATGGACTCTGTCGCCACTATTTTCTATGAAAATTATAATAATTTTTTTTTTAAACTTTAATACAGTGTGCCTACGAACGGGGCTGACAAGAGGAAAAAAAAAAATTTTTTACTTTACACTAGGTAATTCTTTATAAAATTTTTTGCCACCTCTAGCAAACTTTGTATTTACGCTTTTCTTAAGTTTTGACACAACTTTCTCAAATAGCATTTTTTACACAAATTAAAAATACGACTACTTTGCTTAAGGCCAATTTCATGTTTTGTAATTTTTAGAACACCCTGTACATTTTCGTAAAACTTTGTCAATTGTTTATGACTTTACAGAAGAAGCAAAACTTTTATAAAGAATAACTTTTTGTCGTAAAGTTAAAAATAAAATTTTTTTCCTCTTGTCAACGCCATCCGTGGACACACTGTATGTGTTAAATAAACCCTCTCAAAAGAAATCTTATTCCTTTCTTCATACTCCCAAAATAAATTGGCAAAGTTAGGCCTTATTTTCTGCTGCTAGAGTGGTGTCGCCCCTTAAACAATGTTCCAATGTAATTTATTAACAAAATTTTCTTTTTATATTAATCAACACATTCAATATACGTTCTTTGTTGGTATTATTAGCGCGTTAATAATATCTTTTGTTGTTTGTAATCTATTAAGCTTTAATCAACGTACGAGAAAAGAAAAACGTGTTTGCTAATTCATTTCAGAAATATTAACGATCTCATTAAAATTAAAAACATTTTATGATTATATTTTAATATCTTAATTGTCTAATACAATGTGTCCCCGGATAGGGTTTACTACTCTTGTAAACTTTCTTACGTTCGATTTGCCGAGAAAATCCCTAGTAGCACACTCGACGTAGGATCCCGACCTCGGACCTAGGTAGCCATGTAACAGCTTTTCCGACTCGAAACTGAGTCGTTTGCCGAAACGACTCAGTTTTGACTCGGAAAAGTCGTTATATGGCAACCTAGGTCCGACGTCGGCATTCTATCTAGATTCTACTCGGTTTCTACGTCGTTCCGACTTTTGTGCTACTAGCGATATTACTTTTCGACGAAAACTTTATCAACAGTAGGCAAACTTGGGATTAAGTGTATGTCCAGGCTGTTCTAAAAATTAGAAAGTATAAATCGATCTTAAGTAAAGTACTTTAATTTCTTCTTTTTTTCTGAAAAATGTTATTTAACAAAGTTGCTTAGGACCTATTGATCAGTCTCCATTTAAGTCTTCGAATATACATACATTTATATTTATATAAACTTAGAAAAAACAACTATGCAATTGTGTTGACAATGCCAAACACTTAAACATTGCGACCTTTATTTCACAATTCCATGTGTTAAAGTATGTATGGTTTTTTTGTGTCTTAAATTGACACATGAACAAGTCGGGTTATGAAATGAAATTGGCATTTCGGCATTGTCAACACAATTCCATACTTTCTTTCCCCTAATTTTATATTATATTCTAAAAGTTAAACGGCGACTAAATTACAGACCTTTAGTGCCGGTTGTATAAAGCAAGTTCAGCTGACGCTCAAGTCTGAACCGTAGTTGAACTGTCACCCCTAACTTTACAAATGTCAGATCAACGTCAAATATATTCACGTGTATCCAGCACGAAATGACAAAACGTACAAATAGTACCAACATTGAATTTTAAAAGTAAAGCATGGTTCAGCTGAGCTCCAGTTTCACCGCACTTGTACAACGAGTGAAGTAACTACACCGCGAAATTCGCCTAATTGCTTTTTTTACGAAAAACATAACTGACCCTTATTGTATTGATATTAACTAAATAATTTACATTGCGAACTGAATAGTTCTCGACTAATGCCAGTATTACACGATCACAAATTCGTACAAGAAAATGTTACAAGATTTTGTTACAAAAAATATTATGGTGTATGGCATGCTATTTTGCGACGGGTTTAAAATTGTGCATTACACGACAACATATAATTTCGTACAAGAGTTGCGCAGTTTAGCTAACATTTTACCAAAAAGTAAACATAATCTTTAAAAACAAAAGGCGTTGTGTTTACGATACGATATCAGAATTTAACCAAGAAACTTTGGCTTTAAGTGCTGTTGCTAAGCCTGGTGGGCACTTCAGCTGTTGGCAACAGCTTCGTAATGGAGGGGAACTTTATACAATCGTATTATAAATGCAAGATTTAAAAAATCAGCAAAAAAGACGCAGTAAAAAGTTATGATGCCGAAACTACAAACGCGCGTGCCTAAGAACAGTCCTATTTTTTTTGCTAACATATTCTTGTAACGTTTTTAACGATACCGTACGTGTATTACACCATAATATTTTTTGTTAACAAAATCTTTCTTATATGAATTTGTGATCGTGTAATACAGGCATTAAAGTGGAATAAATTGTGTTAGTTTCACTGTAAATACTTATATTTTTATTATTTTGCAACCAATTTTTTTGTTTAAGCTTTTCATACGTTTCTAAACAACTTTGTTAAATTACATTTTTCAGAAAAATAAAAAATGAAGGTAAACACAAGGTAAACACAATCCGGGGACACGTTGTACATAATTTTGACAGCCAGATGAAGTGATGAGTGTTCAATAATCGACATATATTTCAGGATTTACGCATAAATCATTAAATTACACCAAGAAGAATTTAAATTTATATTGGAAGTTATTTACAACGAAGTGAAAAAAAAAATATGGCGGCAACAAACAGCACCGTCGAAATACTTCAAGAAGATATCACGAATCATCTGTTCACCCAAATAGTATTCTATGTTCTTTACGCCATCATATTTTTACTTGGACTATTCGGGAACATTCTTGTTTGCTACATTGTATATTTCAATAAGGCAATGCAAACTGTAACAAATTTATTTATAACAAATTTGGCTTTATCAGATATTCTCTTGTGTATTCTCGCCGTACCATTTACACCGCTGTATACTTTTATTGGAAAATGGATATTTGGAAAAGTTATATGTCATTTAGTGCCCTATGCGCAAGCAACGAGCATCTACATATCGACTTTAACGCTAACCGCAATTGCAATCGACCGATATTTTGTCATACTTCACCCACTAAGGCAACGAATGAAGTTATCAACGTGTTTCACAATACTATTTGGAATATGGATCTTTTCAATGCTAGTTACATTACCGTATGGAATTTGGATGCAAATGGACGTTCATAAAGGACGTGAAGTGTGCGAGGAGGATTGGCCTATCGATAAGTTAGAAATCGGTTTTGGATTTTCGACTTTGATAATGCAATTCGTAATACCTTTTTGCATTATTGCCTACTGTTATCTGAAAATTTCACGGAGACTTAATCAGAGAGCGAAAGCAAAGCCCGGTACAAAAAGTGCGAGGAAAGAAGAAGCCGATCGCGAAAAGAAACGACGCACTAATCGCATGCTGATAGCGATGGTCACTATATTTGGAGTCTGCTGGTTTCCGTTAAATATAATCAATTTAATTAACGATTTTTACGATTTCGGTACATATTTTCACTTGCTTTTCTTTCTTGCGCATTGTATGGCTGTCTCTTCGACGTGCTACAATCCTTTTCTTTATGCTTGGTTGAATGAAAATTTCCGAAAAGAATTTAAGCAAATGCTGCCTTGTTTTATGCGGAGAAACACTAATAGATATTGTGGTGGAGACGAAAATACATTGGATACCCTACTTCAATCGAACGTTTTCACATCGCCTTCTAAACATCTCGAACCAAGAGAACCAATTGCGGAACGTATCTCACAAACGCAAGACTGCAAGTTATAAATTGCAAAGTTAACGATGTCGGAGGAAAGGATAAATGTAGTGGTAAGATTTAGAGGGCAATAATGTGTATTTACATTTAGAAATTTAATTTTGAATTTTAATTTAAGGTTTCTATCTGAGTTCTAATTTTTATTTTGTTCTAGGTTTGTAATGGTGACGATTTTTATCTGTAACATCCAACCGAGTGTTTTATCTATTAACACGTTCAAGGCTTGTTATGGTAATTAACTACATGCAAGACTGAACCATAAAAATATGACTGATTAGTTGAAGTGTATTAATTAAAGTGCCAAATTTTATGAACAAACAGTAAAAATGGATGTAATAAACGGTTATAACAACAGTTCTGGTGTATTGGACGAATGGAATCAAGTAATTGATCGTAACATAACGAGTAATGATATAATTGACAATAAAGTAGTGCAAATTTTATTTTTTATTTTATACACAAGTATATTTATACTTGGAATTTTTGGAAATGTGTTGGTGTGCTACGTGGTATTTAGAAACAAAGCCATGCAAACAGTTACGAATTTATTTATAACAAACTTAGCATTATCAGATATATTACTGTGCGTCCTGGCAGTGCCGTTTACTCCGCTTTACACTTTTTTGGGACGATGGGTTTTTGGAAAAGTAATATGTCACCTCGTCTCATATGCTCAAGGAACAAGCGTTTATATTTCAACGTTGACACTAACCTCAATAGCTATCGACAGATTCTTTGTTATAATATATCCTTTTCACCCGAGAATGAAATTGTCCACGTGCATTCTGATAATAATAAATATTTGGCTATTTTCAATATTGGTGACTTTGCCGTACGGCATTTATATGAGACACAAAGCAAACGACAACAATTCAGAAACGAAATATTTTTGTGAAGAGGACTGGCCTAAAGAAGATTATCGCAGGATTTTCGGCGGCTTAACTACAATGATGCAATTTGTGATCCCATTTTTCATGATGGCTTTCTGTTATATATGTGTCTCTTTACGATTAAATGACAGAGCGAGGACAAAGCCAGGCTCGAAAAATTCAAAGAAAGAGGAAGCGGATCGAGAAAGGAAACGTCGCACTAATAGAATGTTAATAGCGATGGTCGTAATTTTTCTACTTTCCTGGCTTCCTTTAAACGTAATAAACATAACTAACGATTTTTACGTGCAGACCGGTTCCTGGCAGTATTACTTTTTAAGTTTTTTCATGGTACATTCGATGGCCATGTCTTCTACCTGTTACAACCCATTTTTATACGCTTGGTTGAATGAGAACTTTAGAAAAGAATTTAAGCAAGTTCTCCCTTGCTTCGATTCGGCCGCTAATAGAGTTCCAGCAGGACGATTTGGCAACTGGAAATCGGAACGTACTTGTAATGGAAATAATGAAACTCAACAAGAATCTTTACTGCCGTCGGGTATACATCGAGCAGCTTCCATCAGAGAACAAAGGACCTCTCCAATTCAAGCGGTAAAAATCGACAGTGTGGAGGTTGAAAATGTTCTTGTGGCGAATATTGGTGTGGTCTATAATTCCGCAGCAGAATCTGTACGTCTACAACTAATTAATGAAGAATCGCCGAAGTGTGAAGTTGCTGCAAAGAGTACCGATTAAGGGTAAGTTTTATGTTTGTGGCACGTACGAGCAGCATCATGTTTAAAGTTATTAATGATGTTATTTAAAATAAGAACATCTGAATTAAGATAAATTACAAATTTCGTTCGATAAACAAAGTGTATTAAAAGTATAATAAATCACTGCGAGAAAAATATGGTGAATCCCTATATTAATTAACATGCTGTTTATAAATTGATAAACTGATAACATCGGTTTCATATCTATTATTTCATGAACATATCGATGTAATAGCAGCTTTATTCAGAATTAGGTTACATAAACAAGTTCTGTTAATTTTCAACTACTCAACAACACATTGAATTTTGTGAATCAGACTCATATTAGTCAATTATAAATTAGAAAATATTGGAAAAAAATTGACTTAATTAAACGATAAAATGAATTAAAACAATTTTTGCTTATGAAATATCTTTGTATTTGAACATATTTAATTAGCAGTCGTGGCATAGGTACCTGAAATAAAGTCAAGTGCCTACTGCATACAGAAATGATGCCCCAAATAAGAATTTGTTAATTCACTTTTAAAACGGCAATAACCTTATAATTTTTTTGAGCACGAGGCTTCAAGGGATACAGTAGTAATAAATATAGTTTTGTGGAAAATATGTTTGTACACTGTCAGTCAATTTAAAACTGAATCAACACTCAAGATATTTTGGTGTATTTCGTTTGTTGAATATTTCAGGCCTATTTATTTATCATAATTTCGTTAACTAAAATAATTTCAGATCCTAGAATCAAATATTTAACTATTTCGTTATAAGTTTGCTAAAAACTAGCGGACAATGTCTGTTCGACTTTGACTGAAAGTGTGTTTGAGTTCACCACACCCTTAAGTAGCAAGTAGCTCGCTAAGCCGGAGGAACAGATTTATACCAAGTTTAAAATCATTATCCTCAAGTAATTTATAAAATGCTTTCAAATGAATGAATCGGATTAAAAAATGTTAAAAAGTTTTTTGAAAGTGATCTTAATTTTACTTAATTTAATTAATCGATAACTACAAAAGTTTATCTAAACTTCTAAAAATTTTCCAGTAGAATGGTAACCAACTCTCAATGATTCTTAATCGATAAAACGTATCATAATACACTTCACAGAACAGAGTGATATGCATTAAAACGATAGCGGTTACTCAAGCAGAACGTTGAAAATATCCCCATTTTCAGTTATTCGCAGATAAAATCTGCCTTACGAAGTATAAAATCTTCAATGCGCATTTTTATTTCTATCAGAGAAGTTTGATATTCACAAGTGCAATAAAAGACAAGAAACTAAAAAAACAGTTCATGAATAAAACAACCAGCTGAACTTTAAATGGACATTATTAAATTGTAATGCTCATTGTTTTCTCTTCAAACTAATGCCTTCTAGCAATTATTGATAGCATTACTTCAACAAAAAGGTACATTCAAAGTGACTAATTGGTTTTAAAATAAACTTTAGAGATAACGTGTAAATATAAAAGCTTTATTGTTGTGCTTTAAATATAACGTACCCTTTGAATTGACGTTGATATTAAGTGCATATCCAAAAGGCACAGTTCTGATATCCATTTAATGTAAACAATAAAATGCCTCGAATCAATAAAACGAGCTTTATTCATAAAATGAACGTGAAGGTTCGCGTGTCCTCAATATTCATGCGCATCATAATGGGCACGTTTACTGAAGTGCACTAGGATTTACCACCTGTCGCTTTCTATTTCGAAGTTATCAAATTATCAAGAGTGCCTCAGTATTGGTTTCCCCTGCAAATTAATATCAACATCAATGAACTGATTAAATTTCTGGTCTTTAATTTCATTAAACGTAAATTATCCTACCGAAAATCTTGGTCTAACTTCGTATCACCATTACTTATTATTAGAATTTAAGCGTCTAGACACTTCAGTAAAAATATGGAATAAATTTCGTTTAATCTTGTAACTTTATTTGTAACTTTTGATTGAAATCATACAGTGATAAAGATTTTTGTATACTACATTTTGAGACCATCTTTTAACATACAGATTCTTTATCGTCGCCTTGGAGGTGAACTGACCTAACCGACAACGATGAAGTTTTGAGTTATCGTCAGTTAAAGATTTCTATACACGTAAGATGTATGCTATTTCTTGATACATCTAATGCGATTGTCGGGACATTAATTTATTATTGGGTTAGAACTATTAACCAATACAAACTAGACTGCTTTGAATACATGTTAAGGGACTTAAGTGAATTTTTAAATTTCTGTGGGTTAGGTCAGTTCACCTCTAAGGTGACGTTATAAAAGAATGTGGTTCAAATGAAATTCGTGCATTCCATATGTTATTATGGGAATAGTGGAAAAATGGGCAGTGCTCACAATGCTTGGGCATTGCTTAGAATGCCGCCATATTATGGTGAAAAGGTAAAAGTAGGAAATTTGTGGAGATTTATCGCAATGACCGGATGTGCTTTAATAATATCTGACGTACCTTGAGTAAAGTGGATAATCACTTACCGATATAATTTTGATTATCCAGTAAATTTAATTTTTATTAAGAATTGCATTATTTATTTATAAGAATAAAAATTGCTACCGTGATACTTACAATTAGAATTAAAAAGTTTACCACTGTCTTTACAGTTTGTCGGTGCGGAGTCATACCCTAGTATCTGCCTTTTCAACGATTTTGAGTTAAAAGGTTCTTGCAATAAGTTGAAAGACCTTGTATCTCGTCAATACGTGTGATCAAACTGCCAAAAAAACTGGCGATTCTCACAATATTTCCATAATTGTTTGACGTTTGAATAAAAAATAAGTTTTAAGCTCTCCTGAAAACTAAAGTAATTTTGAGATACGACCGCACCGACGATTTGCATTTATTTAATTTGCATTTTTGATTACAGGAACAGCGCTCGTAGCCTTGTGCTCTCAAAGAATAAGATATTCTTGCACATGTTCTTAGTGAAATTTTACAATTTTTGGGCACATTGTTCACACTTATTGATGATTCTTTGCAAATTGTGAATTGGTTGCGAGTGTAAAGCTGTGATAATCGTCCACGTTTTGTTGCAATAACGTAGTTATTATCTTCCGTTGAAAATAATTGTAATAATTAGTTATGTTGTACAATTTTTGAAAAGTGCATTATTCAGAATAACTGCCAAGTCACTTTGTGCTCGATCAACATCGGGAATTCGTATCCTGACTGTTTCTCCTACTTTTCCATCTGGAATTTATTTTTCTGATGTCGCTCACATTTTATTTGCTTGGTGGCCTATAATTAACTGCTGCCTTACATTTACGGCAGTTACATTATCGTCTTCTTTTTGATATTCATTATCAATGGTTGTTGTTGGTAAATCAGTTGTTGTTGGGGATAAGACTTGCAGATCTTGATCTCGTTCTCATGAGTCTTCATTTGCTATTACATCTGTAATGTTTTCAATACTCATAGATTTTATTGCTTCCTCTAATTCTTCTTCGGTTCGTAGACTATAGCTATGACGTCTACAGGAGGTGATGACGTTTTCAATCCAATTTTAGATCCAATCGTTGCCTCAGATGGTCTACATTTTATGGCTTGATGGAAAGCCCTACTCTTTATCATCACTTCACTTTGTGGTCTTATTATCTTCTAACCAGGCATTTAACATGTTCTCTACGTCCTGGTTAGGCTGTTCCACAGAACCTTGGCTCCGAGAATGCCGTGATTTCCATGCATTATTTTCAGTTCATTCTACATGTCGCATAATTTCTCAATAATTCTGTTTGCAAATTTGCGACCTTTCTCGTTTTGTAAAATGCATTAGTAGGAAAACACGTGAATATACGGTAGTATTTTCAACTATTTCCGCTAACGTCGGGTATTCTAAACAATATTTGGACATTGCTTACATTGCCACAGTTTTCCACTGTGCCCGTAACATATAAGTAGTTGAAAATGTTCCCTTGCAAGATATTAAGGTTTAACGTTTTAAATCTGAGTTACATAAAGTACGTGAAATCCGCAATACCTTGATTAAAAGTTCCATGTGCTAAGAAATGCGGATAATGTAATTAAAATTACTTAATTGAATGAACTAATTAATCTGCGACGCATTTAAAGTTGTATAAAAAGTTTGGATTAGATGTTCAAGGGGGTCCCATATACACGTCGATCATAGATTGTCTAACCCCTTCAAAGATTGCCGGATGGTTCGAATGGATTCACAAGCGTCCATTGCAAGTGCGCGCATCATAATCGATGGGATTCTTTTAAACCAAGGATTTTAAGTGTGCCCACAAATAAAAATCCAATGGATTGAGATCACGTGATCTTGGAGGCCATTCGATATTCTGATGGAACTATCCATTTGTCGTGATATACACTTGTGCTCACATAATTAAGTTACGAAGAAATAAAATTTAAAAAAATAAATAACATAGCAATCAAGGGCGATTACGTCCTTATTTTTTTTATAAATAAGTCCCGTTATCTGTCCAACAATGCTGAATGCATAAAATTAAAGTATTGTTTTTCTGTCGCGGTCAAAATGCCCTTATTTCGCACAATGTCGATACGTAAGTGCTCACATAATTAAGTCATTGCGTTTCGAAACTGTAAATTAGCGCCTTGTGCAACGATTTGTGGCGGAAAAATTTGCAAATAATTAATTTACGGTATTATTAATTTAATCTCAGTAAAATATTAATAATCAATATTAATGAGTAGAAGAACAAGAGCTCAAATTCCTGTGAGAGGAAGATCATCTGGGAATGCTTCCAAAAACACCAAAGTGTTGCAAAAGTAACGGAGCTTTTGAGCTTTTCAAGAGGTAAAGTGAATTGCTATCCAATATTACAAAAAAAATAAAACTTTGAACAATTTGCCGCGTAATAAGCCCAGAAAGACGACACCGACTACTGATAGAAAATTGGCCAGGTTGAGCAAGGCAGACCCTTTTCTGACCTCCAGCGAAATCAGGGCCCAATTGGAAGAGTACCATGGTGTTAAAATATCGGCACAAACTGTTCGCCGACGACTGCAAGAAAATTCTTTAAATGGACGAATCGCACGACGAAAACCAAATGTGTCAAAAAAAAATATTGGGAAAAGATTGGCCTTTGCCAAAGCGCACTTGCACAAGGACCTGAATTTCTGGAAACTCGTAGTTTGGAGCGATGAGTCAAAATTTAACGTATTTGGAAATGATGGTAGACCATATGTAAGGCGCCCACCACTGCAAGAACTGAATCCTAAATATACAAAAAAGACTGTAAAGTACGGTGGCCCATCAGTAATGGTGTGGGGGTGCTTTACTTCATCAGGTGTAGGTCCCATTGTTCAAATTGAGGGCAAAATGACGGGTATTATGTATCGTGAAATCTCACATGAAAACTTGACAGAAGATTATGCTGACAATTTACCGCTACATTGGATTTTTCAGCAGGATAACGATCCTAAACATTGCTCTCGGGTCGTTAAGGAATGGATGAATGCTAATTTTATAAAAACTCTTGAGTGGCCGGCGCAAAGCCCGGACCTAAACCCAATAGAGAATTTATGGGGCATTATAAAAAGAGCCGTTGCAGCGAGAAAACCGGCAAACAAAGCTTCACTGTGGAATATTATCAAGGAGGAATGGGGCAAAATCACTCCAGCTCAATGTAATGCTCTAGTGCACTCAATGAGTAGGAGATGTGCAGAAGTTTTACGCCAAAAAGGATTTCCAACGAAGTACTAATTCTGTAACTTAAGGTATTATTAGTTAAAAAGTAAATTACATTGTGTTAATATGCATTTCTTGAAGATGACTTAATTATATGAGCACGGAATATATGTCGAAATGATGAATTCGTGTCAAATAATTTTTATAATAGTTTTAAGCTAAGAAAACATATAACCATTTAGAAACCTTAAATCTATGCTCCTAATTTTGTTACTTTTTTAAAAAATTTTCTCAGTAAAACCAGTTTTTTTTTCATATTTGTATTGCAATATATGCCTGACTTAATTGTATGAGCACAAGTGTATTTGATTAAGTAAATCACGAAGTTAATGAGCAAAATGATCAGATGCTCTTTCGTGTATAAACCACATTTTATTTCTTAAAGTTAAAGGAATATCGTCCACTAGCACGGAAAGGATATGTAAAACATAAAGACCAATTGAGGAGTTTGCTGCAAGAATGACGCAGCTCGACTCAGTACATTTGGTGTAAGGAGCAGTGTCGTTCTTGCAGCAACTGCATTGTGACGCATTTCCATGTTGACATAGTGAAAACATACCCAGCTGCCTAATCTGCGTCGATCTTGTACCAAACGATAGCCAATATTTCAAATTAAATAATCGCCATATAAATCCGATTTGCATTTAAACATGGAGCTGCGTCGTTCTTGCAGCAAGGTCCTTAATTAAAAACTTTCGTACCATACCATCCCAAACAATAATGTGGAATCGTAGCTGGTGCCAAGTTGGAAACGTTAGATACGGATTGTTTTTTGTCCAGTGATGCTCTGGTTGTGAAGATTTCCAATGCCGTTTCTTGTAAATCTAGCTTTATCGGTTAGTAGAAAACAGAAACAAAAAAAATGTATTTGCTGTTTCCTAGTTACACCATTTACAAAAATATTTCTGGGTGGGATAATCAGACTTCTTGTAAATAGTTCCGCTAAAGAAGCTGTCCGTGAATTATCCTCCAAGTAGTCATACGATCTACATTAACTGTGGCCTCTAATTTCCGGGAGCTAATACTTGGGTTCTAGCTAATTGTGTCCATCTTCTAATCCTAATTCGGGCGTACCAAGAGACCGCGGTCTTCCTCTATCTACAACTATAGTGTTAAGAGCTACAGTGCCTGCCTTTGCAAGTCGGTGGTACAAAGAAGCAACCGTTTTACAATGTGGCTGCGGTCGATTTGTTTAAGACTTCATATAATCTTGCAACTTCGTCGCCATTGCCATTAAGCGACCGTAAATAAAAATCATTTCGGTTTCTTCGTCAAAAGAAAATTTTCACTTTTTTTCGTCAAATTGCAATACCACAATATACAGTCGAACTTCCAGAAAAAGAAGCGCCACGGTGACCTTAAAAAAAATCGTTGGATGCTTTCAGGTCCACAAGAATTTATGCAGTAATACGATTTCAGGCATTAAAATTACTAGATATCTATTTAACATAAAACAACGTACTTTCAAGATTTACGTGGGGGCACATATGTCGCCAGGTCGCAAAAGGATTAATATGCAGTTACCTAGTTATTTAATTAATTAATAATACTAAAAAATAACAATGTAGATTTTTACGTATTTATTGAATAAATAAAAACAAAATTTTTAAAAATAAATCATCAATATTCATATATTCACAGTTAATGGTAGAATAATAAAAACTATGTGAACATACTTTAAAAAACGAGGTAATTTATACTACAGTCGCTGCAATGTCTTTTTTCTTTCCGCCTTTATTCATTTCTTCGATTACCATTAATTTCTGTACGATATTCAGAGAATTTCGACCTCGCTTCAACATTTTGAACAGTAATGCTTATTCAACTGTTTAACAAAAACTACCATATTTTTTCCCCCATAAGACCACCCCAGAGTTATGAAACAATTTTTAAAAGACAAGCCAAAGAATGGTTATAAAATACTTTTTTTTGATCCAATAAAACTTTGTCGGTCCTGTTTAATATTGTACAATTTTTACACGCTTAAATTAGTGCCTCTTGCTTCGTTGGCTAATCCCATACAAAATGTTGAAGCCTGAACATATCTGGCAATATTACTACAACCGAGTCTTTTTCCCAAATTACAGTTAAACAACAAAAAAAAACGTTTTAAATCTTAAATGTTTACCTCGTTATAAGGGGTATAGAATGCATTAAAAATGTCACCAGAGTGAAGGTTTCTCAAAAAATTCGCTATATAGAGAAATTCGTTAAATAGAAGTTCATTATAGGGGAATTTGCCTGTATTTGATTTTAAATATGACAGATTTAAAACTTTAAAGCTTAAAGAGTACACCTTTTTAGATACACCCTGTATACAAGTAAAATATAATATCGATAAATTAATGAATGTAGCACAACTTAAGCACAGAGCAGTCTCAAAAAAGAATAAAATTGATTTTTTTATGAAGTCGTGTGCGCTACTTACAATTTGTAGCTTGACAACGTTATCTACGAGAATTTTTCATTTTAAGTTTAGATACATATTGAAAAATAGAAACTCAAACTATTTATGTTATAGTTTTTCGTTATTTTAAAAACCATCATGTTTGTAAACAAAACAAGCGAATGAACACTGCTTTAATCGTGCGTACAATAAATTTACCCAATATAATCATGAATATAATCAATATTTGTAAAACCTTGGAAAGAATCTAATTAATGGGGATAATCCGGCTTACGTAAAAAACTTGGTACTTTTAGAAAAGTTTCCGAGATTTACTTTGGAAGAAATAATGTGCAATGACGCAAAATAAACCCTTCCTTTATGAAGCTGGTCACTTCAGAGTTAATAAGGTTTCAGAATTAACTTGACTTTTCTGGATAAAGCTGTTTTATTACTCTGCACTAAAAGGTACAACCTCTCCAGTAAGGACAATAAACATGATTCGTTTTAAATTATTAAGTACTTAAATTGCAACACAAAGTAAAGATGTATTTAGAACAATAAAAAATCAACAGCGATGAAAATAATGGCATGCTATCTTCAGCATATTAATCTTCTTTTTCTCATTTACGAGTTTGTCCTTTTTTAACATCGCCTGATTTTCTATTTTCTATTTAATATCAGACATTTAAATTTAACATATTGCCTGTAGGCAGCAATTACAAAATTTTTGGAGACATTTATAATTAAGTGGTATATTAAATTCGACTGCAGAAGATATTGCTTTTTTGTTAATTTCGCTGAAATAAAATGTAAATTTGATACCTACAAGAAGTAAAATTTCATTTTGTCGGAACCATTTTACGCAGACGGTATTGTCACATAATTACACGGGTAGTTACGAACAGGTGAAATCGATACTGATTGATCTTAAAATAGCGGAGTACACGAGCACGAATTGAATACTGAAAATATCCATTCTCTATTGAAATTTTTTTAAATAAATTGATTGTTTTCCTTTCTGAACATAAAATGTATTGTTATCACAAAGAAACCTAACATAACAGATGATTTTTTTTCCAATATTGACTCGTAACGAGGCTTTTCAAAGATACGCCAATAGAAAAAATTAGGTTAACATTGGGTATCTGATTTTTTAAAGCGATAGGTAATGTTATTTGAAATGGCACCAATGAAGAAGTGCCACAAGCAGACAATGCGCTTTGTGTATCTCCTACTAGCCGTATTTAATTTATATTCCTTAAATAGTAAATGCATACTAATATAGTTGCTTAGGCGGCATGGCGTGAAGTCAAAGGAATTGAACCCGATAGAATAAGAGAAGAACGACATTAGCCTCAATTTCAATTTACTTATTGTTAAAAATCCGTTTTCGTGTGTGTGTGTGTGTGTGTGTGTGTGTGTGTGTGTGTGTGTGTGTGTGTGTGTGTGTGTGTGTGTGTGTGTGTGTGTATATAAAATTAAGTCCTGTGCATGAAAACGGGTGCGTTGTTTATTCATCTCGAGTATTTCATTATAAAGGTTATAAATCCTCGACAACTGCCAAATCCGCGGATAACTGGAATTACAAAATATATACATATTTAATCAGATTTAAAATGTAGAACATTTTGATTCGTTTATATCACAGGTTTTAACATATAAAATAAACAAATAAGGATTCGTTGTGTAATATAATAAATTTAAACAACAAAAGTTTCACAAACTGAAACACTTGTTTTTGTAATAAATTTTTCAGCAGATTTACTTCAGACGTTCCATTTGCAAACAGTTTTATCAATTTCTGTTGAATTGGCGATATTAGATAAATTTCATTTTAACGGAGATATTTCAAACGTTGCTCTACACCGAATTTTTGTAATGAATTCGCTGATATACAGTAATACCCTGATTTACGAGATTAATGCGTGGCAAAAAGAAAAACGTTAAGCGAATCAAACGTTTTAAAAAAATTGTGTATGAAGTACAGTCGAACTCCTCTATAGTGATATTCGAAAAGCCATGAAAAAACATTACTATAGGGAAACTTTACAATATAGAATTTAAGTATAATTTTACAGTTTTGGCAGTCACTTTAAAAACCAATCGATAATTCAAAATGAAACCAAAAATTAAGATTTATTGTGCTGTTAATGTAGGTAATATCCCACAAGAATTACTGATTGCCTGATGTATTATGACAGATTGCAAATAATTGTTAAATAAAAAAAAAAAAAAATAGAAATACACAGTTATTAATAAACAATACAGATTTTTATCGTATGTAATTGAAAATTTACATAACATGTACTTATTAATGAAAAAATCTGTCCAAAGTTGATTGCGCAGCAATACTTTAAAAAATGGAAATTCCCATAAGTAAGGAATTTGCAATAAATTCTTCTAAGGATTTTTCAGGTAGTCGAAATTTGGAAAAAAAATCAGTTGTTCAATACATTTATTGTATTTTCTATTATCGAAAATTCCGTTCCCCGAGAATTTTGGTAAACCTTTCTTTAAGAATAATCAGTATACAGGTTGTATTATATTAAGTGTTCACCATTGGTAACTTTGTTATTAATGGAGTTGCAAAGTCGGTTAAATTAGCAAAGAATTAGTGTTTTTTCCGCTGATTACCATTATGAAACCAAAAAAACAATCGAACGTCAACTGTTCGAGATATTCACGAAAATAACATTTTTTAAATGGAAAGCCCTATCCTTTTTTGCATATTTTGAAAGAATGTTTAATTTTGAGTGAAAAAGTCTTAATGCACTATTACGATTAAATTAACTACCGAGAAGTTACAAGCAATTGAATTTTTTATTTCAATTAATTACAAAAATCACGTAGGCACTGAAACAATTGAAAATTGTATTTATTGAAACATTTCTTCCACGGCAAACTGAGAATAGAAATTTAGAAAAACATATTGCATGACCAAGACATTATAATAAATGTTCGAAAATGTCACCGTCTTGTTCAACACATTTTTGGGCTCTTTTTTGAACACACCGCGCTGCTTTCAAAATTTTCCTACCATCCAATACATTAATTATTGTTAAAATTTTATTCTCCAATTCATTAACTGTTGCATATCTCTCCCTGTAAACTAAATTTTTTACATACCCCCACAGAAAAAAATCCATGGGGGTTAAATCTGGCGAACGTGGTGGCCAACGCACGGGCCCATTAGTTCCTATCCATTTATCAATGAATAATCTGTTTAACAAATTGGTTGTTCCGTGATAATTATGGGCCGGTGCTCCATCCTGTTGGAAATGGATGTATTGTCTTGAAATTAAATCCATTTCATCCAAACAGTTATGCAGGACAGTGTTCATAAATTCTACGTATCTCACTCCAGTCAAATTACCACGGTAAAAAAATGGTCCAATAATTTTTGAACCTACAATTCCACACCACACATTTAGACTGAACCGCATTTGTGGATTTATAGGGTGTACTTGCAATGGATTTTCGCGGGCCCAATAATGATTCGTTTTTCTGTTGTACATTCCAGAATTTGAGAAGTTCGATTCATCGGTCCACAGAAAATGAAACTCGCTATTGAAGTGTCGTTGGCAGTAACTTAAATACCAGTTGCAAAAAGTTAATCTTCGATTTAAATCGCCTGGAAGTAACGTTTGCACCGGGTGATAATGATAAGGAACCATCTTATGTTTCTTCAAAATCCTTTCAATGCTGTTCAAACTTAAATTTAACTCCCTTGAAATATCTCGTATTGAATTTCTAGGATATGCCTCAAAATACGCAATTACATTAATTTCGACTTCTTCAGAAATTACAAATTTTTTCTTCTCTCTTCCCTTTTGAAACACTGTTTCGTTACTCCTAAACTTTCTATACAGTCTCAGAAAATACTGTTGAATTGGTTGCAATCGAAGCGGGTACTGCTGCTGGTAATAATCTCGAGCTCTCGCCGAGTTCTTGCCGCACATAAGATATGCTTCTAACATGTCACATTTTTCTAAATGTGAAAATGCCATGTCGGGAACCAAAATTGAACACAGCTGTTACTAAATCACACCAAAAGTAATAAATGTTGAATATACCACGTTAATGTTTGATGAAAATATTAACTAACACATTCATTCAATTGTTTTTGACGTTTCAATAATTACAATTTTCAATTGTTTCAGTGCCTACGTGATTTTTGTACTTAATTGAAATAAAAAATTCAATTGCTTGTAACTTTTCGGTAGTTAATTTAATCGTAATAGTGCATTAAGACTTTTTCACTCAAAATTAAACATTTTTTCAAAATATGCAAAAAAGGATAGGGCATTCCATTTAAAAAAATGTTATTTTCGTGAATATCTCGAACAGTTGACGTTCGATTGTTTTTTTTGGTTTCATAATGGTAATCAGCGGAAAAAACACGAATCCTTTGCTAATTTAACCGACTTTGCAACTCCAATAATAACAAAGTTACCAATGGTGAACACTTAATATAATACAACCTGTATAGAGGCTTAACATCTTTAGAGGTATTTTTATAAGCAAAACGTGCAAAAATGCACGTTCCAAACAAAAACATTTATGAAATTTTTTCTATAATCTACGGCTTAATATCTAGTAACCCTTTTAAAATAAAAATTTTAGCTTTAGAAACCTAGGCGAACAGGGGAGGGAACATTCATTTTTTGCACATTTTTAGTTATATTCAGAACACTGAACTTAAATTTGCAAAAAAAATTCTTGGAATCCTTACAGTTAGCTTTTTTAAATGATACCCCACACGATATGTTATTTTAGACTTTTTTCCAACTGACGCCCAATATTAATCTAAAAATAAATTTTTATCCAGTTATTGATGAGCGATATATGTGCGTTTTTTCAAGATGTATCATTATGCAAAATTTCAAGTTTCCATGTTACTTCGTTTACGAGAAATACCTCTGTGACAGACGGACGGACACGGAGTAATCTTATAAAGGTTCCGTTTTTTCTTTTAAGGTACGGAACTCTAAGAAGCGTTATAGCAAATCAACGTAAACCGGAGCAATCTAAACTGGGGTATTAGGGTAATTTGTTTTTAATTTGGGGCATGAAATCGAAAGAACAAATTACACTGGAATGTTTGTTGGAAGTAGTTTTCGGCGGCAAATTTGAATTTTAGTATTTTTAATGTTTGTGCAATGATGAACACACGAACTGATAAGAAAAAGGTACACTGATGCACACTGCAAGACACAAAAATTATAATAAGAACAGTTTTGATTACTTATATAAATGTAATACAACAGAATAAGCTACCCCGATGCACAATTGAAATCACGGAGTTCTGATAAGAACTGTTTTTATCATTTATATAAATGTACCATACGGCAATTAGCTACTATAACACGCAAATCTAATCAACTCTTTCGACAATATGGCGACTGCTTATTTCGCATAATTTAATTACTGTGAAACCGGTTTGCTGGCAGGCAGCCAGGTCTGGAATAACAAAACGAGGTATAGTAAAGATTATAAAAGTAATTGAAGTTAGTGCTAAGTTACATAAACACATAGTCAATGAAAAGTAACACAATAATTCAATAAATCTTAAACTGTGGAATTTTGAAAAAAATGTTTTCTTGACAACATTCTTATGTACAGGGTGTTTTTTAATCAAAATTATAACATCATCTCAAATATTTTTTAAGATTTTTATATAGAGTGTGTTTGTTATCGTAATGATACTATCATCGATTTTTGTAAATCGGTAATAATTTTTTTCTTCATGGTTTTGATGCTTAGTAACTGCGAAAATGACTGTAAGAAAATGTTATCTCTTTAAATGGCGTTTATACTTGGACGAGTTACTGATCGCAGTACCAACTTGCATACCAGTTCCCAAGTTATTTCGTGTCATCAAAAGTTTGTTTGCAATAATTTGGGGAATTGGCAAGCAAATCGCTAATATCTGATGCAATTCAATGCATTTATAAACACTGTTTTACAACAGAAAAATATTTAAAAAAAATTGTTGCATGAACGGGTCTAAAAATTTTATATCGTCATTTTGACAGTTAAAAGGCTTATCAAAACAGTAATAAAATAGGTTCCTATTAAAGTAAAATCAATTATGACGTAATTACTTTCACAAAAAACAATTTGATCTGTTTTTGGGTTTTATTACGAATTGTTGAATTGCTGCGTTACTTCAGTTTTCTAGTATGATTTTGATTTTGAAATTGTGCTACTGAAATTATTATTTCTGCCGGGATATTTTTGAAACCAATGTGAGGATCTTTGCTTATTAGATTTCTTTGTCGTTTATTTACTGTAGAATAAATTGTACCATGCAGGCCATAAGAAACGACTCAATTGATGAAAATTAGGGAGGAAAAGTTATCAGAAAAATTGTTCAACTTGATTAGTTGTTCCACGGGTTAAAATTAACGGGCAAATTTCGGAAACACCCTGTGTATATCGTAGTATATAAAGTAATAATAAATGCTGCGTAACTCAGAACTCGGAAAATTGTTCTAGTTTATGTGAAACAGTGCTTAAACATTAAAGATTATAATAACTGCACATGTTTGATCATTAGAAATTTACCTAATTGTGAAAAGCGGTTGGTGATTTTTATATAAGTGGAATGATTTTATGTAGGTTATTATAACGCAATGCTCATTCGACAAAAAGTTGAGGGAAAATACGTTGAATAAAAATTTGTCAATCAATATTTCGTTAGAAACGGTATTGTCATCCCACCTTAACCTGTCTTCGATCATATTTTTATTGAGATTATAAATAGTATTCTCATTCTTTCAACGTTAGTGTATTCTATTTTCTGCAGTTGACCTTTCCAAAAACCGATGTTGCCCTATGCAAGGTCACATTACATCTAACTTTTTCAACATTTTAGTTCGCGCTTTCTTCGATACCGTGAATGTTTTAGGTCTTACATACGATTTTCCAGTTTTCCAGTTCAACTCCGCCTTTGTACAATTTGAGGGACATGACATATTTCATTTATGTGATTTTCTCTTCTAAAGATTTTACATTAATGAAGCTTATTAGCTAATTACAATAATTTGTAAGAGTTGTTTGAAATTCTGGCGACTCCTAGTTACTCTTCGACCATCAACGATTTTACCATTCATACTTACCGACATCCATATGTTCATTGTTTATTACGCCGCCTGGAGCCATCCGGTAAGGCGGACACTTGCATAATTATGTTCGATCATATATGAGGACCCTAGAAGCCAAGGGGTATAAGTTGCCAAAACCATAGTTTTGAGATAATTGAGCTCAAAGTTGTGGATTCATGATAATTTAAAGGAAAGTGGCTAAGTAACTTGTCAACAGATAACAGCACTGGGTGCGAAATCAGTTATACCCTTTGGCCACAACACAGAATGCATATTTTGCTGACATCATAATGCATTTAACTCATTATATTTAATTTGTCACTTATACCCCTTGGCTTCTAGGGTCCTCATATGTAAGTGTACGGGAAACTGAAAGTGGCTTAGGAACGGTTGCTCAGTGAAGGTTTAAGCTTTAGCCTTCGTAAAGTTAGTTTAAAAAATAAAAAAACTAAAAAGTTATGTTGGCAATGCTGAAAATTTGATTAACTGTGCAGGTCCTTTACTTCATAACTCTACGTGTTCTTCTGTTTTTTTATATTTAATGTTTACTATTGACATCATAATTTTTCAAAAATTTGTTTGTTTGAACATTAGACAGTATACAAACTCAATTTGTAATGTAATTTATTTTCGGATCATTACAGAAAGTTGCATAGAAAATAATCGTTCAATATTACCCGTATGATTTATTTATTCTTAATTTTCTCAATGTGCGAGAATCTTCAACACACCAAGCATAATTGTTATGAAATCCGTATTTTCAGATATTTTGTATCATGTTCTTTGTTTATGTTTGTTTTTGTACTGGCTAATTTTAGTAATAAAGTATTCGCCTATAAAACAGCTTACAATTAATTAATTTCAGATCTGGTTCATACTAATTTTTATCAAGCTCTACTTTTAATTTCAATGAATGAATCCTTCCATTCTCATGTAGGTACCTACTGATAATCAAGCACCCTGATAAAAGTAATCACTGTGTTGCTGTCGGGTATCGTACATTTATAATAGGGCCCTAATAATAAAGCACTGCAATCTCCAAACCAGGTGAAAGCTACTGAAAAATAGATGATCATAAAATGTTTGATGCTTGTTAAGATACAGCATAAAGAATTCCGTCAAACTATATCATGTAACCATGAGAGTACTGGAGGGTTAATTGGCATTAAATAATTTTTAATCTGTGCACATAACAGTTTCGTAACATCTGTCGCTTTATATTCTTAGTTGTAATTAATTACTAAAAATCGTGTAATATTGGACAACATTGTAAGAACTGCATTAAAATTATTTTATTTGTTTTGTTTTGTTTAAAAAAAAATAATTTGCATGTTTTAAAACATTAATGGTGCATTATTAATATCTTGTAATGAATATTTATAACTTTCTTAGAGGATGACCTCAAAAAGTATTATTAGTTTTTATTTTCTGACTTTCTTATGACATTTATTCATTAGTGCATCGATATTTTTTGGATGCATTGAAATAGATACACAAATCTAAAACATTAACTGATGTTTTGTGATTATTTTCTTGTCATTACCGTAAAAGATATAGCTGTCTATTAAATTTCAGCGGTAATACAACTTACACCACATATTTACAGCCTACAAAGACCTGCTTAGAAAATAATGTGCCAATAATTCATTACTAGCCGTATCCAGTTTAATCATTTTGAAGGCGAATACATTTTTTTATTTTAATTTATTCGCATTCCGAGGCGCTTGAATAATTTTCCATGAATATCTGCGAAAACATCGCAATTTTTTTGACGCTGATAGATACACACTATTTTTTCATTCGCCGCGTATATTTTTATTTCTTTTTTTTTGCTTTTACACTTGATCAGCTATTGCAATTTAATAATTTTTTGCCGAAGTTAATCACTGAGATCAATATTTCAATGACTCGATGATTGATGGAAGTAGATGGAAGTTAATCTGTTTAAAAAAGATAATTTTCCAAAGTTGTTTGTTTTTGTGTTGAAAGATTTACCCAAAGCTTTTTTCTGGTTTATAGGAAGCGTGACTTATCGCCTACTTTATCTGTACATACAAACATCTAAAAAACTTTTTCGCGTTCTGCATTCTTCAGTTAAATGTCAACCTTTTACTTTCATCCTAAATCAATAAACACCGTATCATATTACATTTTTCATAAGAAAAGTAAAATTTTACTTGTTTTAGACTTAAAATAGGATTAAAGATGATATCAAAAATTACCATTTAGAAAGAGAATTAAAGCCAATCCTCGGCATTTTAAGGCTCATTAGTGTCTAAATAATCAACACACGCGACGACCAATGTGAAAAACACGACTGGTAATTTTATCTTTTCATTTACCACAATTCATTACCATACCTTTCAGGAGACTATTTAGACACAATTCCTATTATACTTTTCATATTTTTATATTCATTCCAATTTCAATTCAGTCCTATTTCTCAGCATGCATAGACTTTGATATGTATCTTGGGATAAATTATTGATTATTATATTTCAATATTGTACAGAATCTTGAAATACTACAAACATGAAGTGCTTTTATTCATTTATTAATGCTATATATACCTACATCATACTCTGTCTTTTTTAAATAAGATTAACTACCTGTTATACCTGTACATGATTATATTAATATTATTTTGTGTTTAACCAAGGACAACAACCTGTTACAATGTTTTCTGAAATGTGCAAATAAATATTTTTAAAATTTTATACTTGAGACTAGGGCATTTCTGATACATTTTTATATTAAAAGATCATTTAATTTATGTCACTTCATACATTGATACCTCATTAAATAAACTGCTCGCAAGATATAATTGCTGTAATCTCAAAATTTTATTAACAGACTTCCAACAGCTGCGTTCACCTTAAGATGGTAATAATGCATTAAGGATAAATTCAAGTTCGCATTCACTAATGTTTGTACACAACTGCACATGAACAGCAAATAAGAAGTAAAATAAGTAGAAGTTTCTCTGCATATATGTTACTTATCAAAAGGTATTTCCTCATAAATGTTATTTGCATGTATAAGCAAGTTTCACACATCAAATTACCACGGTGCGCATTATAGAAGGTTTTGTTCAGTCCCACTACAGACTAGTTCGTATTATATGTGTTCGCACTAGCGCTAGTGTACTGTATAATGTTTTTTACTAACAATTATTGATAGTTCTGATTTTGAGGGTATGGGAAATATTGGTATAAAATCTAATTGAGACGGTATCATTGTGTGCAAGCCTTTCGTAGAACGACAAATATTAGACAGCTTTGAGATTGAGGGAGATTGTGTGTTCAATTTTTTTCTATACGATACATTAACTGGATTGCCTCGCATAAAAGTGGATCGCGATACTGTCAGAGGAAATCTTTATTTTTTGTGACATATTTAGAATATGTACTTCAACGACCGTATACCCTCAGTATTGTTTTAAAAATACTTTTCACAATTCATCATTCATGTTATTAATAGATTAATAACAAAATTTCGCAAGATTGTTGTCATACTTACTCTCGGGGACTTCCATGTTCTCGCCGGTGAGAGAGCTCAGTAGCCTTCAATGTCCTGGGAGCAATGCTGGCGGTAACTTAGCTACTGGTACGGCCATCCTTGCCGGTAAGGTCTTGTAGAACCGAAGTGAAACTAATGTGGTCAACAACAGTAGCATCTGACCCAGAGCGAGCGGCTGCAAACAGAGTCTGCACCCACAATGAGAGGCTTGCCATACACTCACCAATCCACCTGGTCAGCGTGGTATTTTATGGCTAACTACCCCTCAAATAAACCATAGTACAACAAAAACCCCGAGTTCCCGGCGGTCAAAGGAACCTCGACTAAGTTAGTGGTCGAAAACGGAACCAGATCGGGGGTGCTAAGAATACCCGGAATAGACCGGGCTGCCAACGAATAACGAAATTTGCAATCGGAACTGTGAATGTAGGAACGATATTGACGGATTGTTAGATAAGATGCAAAGGAGAGAACTGCATAACACTGTAGTCTGGGAATATATTATGTTCTAACGGCTCAGAAGCCGAAAGCTAGCGCAGTATAGGCTTTATAGTTAATCAGTATCGATAAGAAATCAGACAGATTAGTCTCAGTATCAATAAAAATCTCCACCCAATATAAATTAAAGATTATCCAGTGTTATGCACACCCACGTAACACATGTACATCCAATGGACGTACATTGGACGTACACAAACGGATCACTGTACGTCCAATGGACGTCCAATTTGAGACTAAATTGGACGTACATCTGGACGTCAGTTTGTGGACGTTTTTGGGACTTCATTTGGGATCTTTTCGGACGTTCAATGTACGTCCATGTCGTGTCGGTTTGTGGACGTCCATCGACAAACGCTTATTGGACGTCTTTGGGATTGTAAACGGATTCGTTTTGGACGTTCACTGGACGTCTTATGTATGTCCATTTTGATTCAAATTATGGACATTAATGGACGTACTTATAAACGTTGTGGAATTAAAAAATAAATAAATAAAAAATGGAAAAAAACATATATTCAAAAATAAATAACCTTCAAAATATTCTAAATTCAAAAATTGTTACAATAACCATCTTTAACAAATAGAACTAACCATTAACAAATTAAATCACATGAAACGTATTCTTCAAAAATACGCATAAAGAAATATGTAAATTTAAAAATAATTTGCAATGAACAACTTTACCTATTTAACTTTAACTATTAACAAACTAAATAACTAGAAACTTAACCTTAAAAAATATGCATATTCAAAAATAATTACCATACACAATTTAACTAATTATTAACAAATTAAACAACTAGAAACTTTGAAAAAAGTCATTTCAAAACAACATCGGTCCTTCGCCAACATTTTTCCGTTGCCGCTTTAATGCCCTTTTCGGAGGAACTAAATTTACACTATCTAAAAAAAGAAAATATTACACATCCCTTTCTTAAAATCATTTCAACTTACCACTATAATGAAAGCTGCAATTACAAAACTCACTTTTTCCCTCCGATCTTGGATAATTCAAATTGCATAATACAAATTCATGTATGTATTATCAAACGGACTTGGGATTTGTTTCGTAAATTTATAATAAATTATTTCTCCCAATCGGGGCAGAGTAAATTGTCTAAAACATGTAAAAAACATTAGAAAAAAACTTAAATACATTGTCATTTTTACTTACGGCAGTCTCCAAAAACTCTTCAAAGGGAACTCACTACAACTGATGAAATAAGTGTGTACAGACACCAAATGTATCGAACAAAAGATTAACGCTAAATAAGTTACTGCAAAGAGGTTCTTTGCCCCGACAGACGTAGAAGAATAGAATTCCGACCCTCAATGCAATTTCAAGGTTACGGATTCACAAAAGGCTAAACCTTTCCAGGCTGTGAATAATATCTTAATTTATTGCTTTAAATTTTTAAATTTAAATATCTTAAAGATATTTATAATCTATTAATACAATTACCAAATTCAATTTTTTTCTCAATTTAAGTTGTTCAAAAATTTAATTAATTCACTCCATTTCTTTTAAAAACTAGACAGATCCTTTGTGCAAAATTTCAATTATTTTTTGAAATCAAAATACCGAAGAATACTTGGAGTTGTAAAATTGTGTTTTTGTTTAACGTAGAATAGGGTTAAATTAATTACTGTGGATTTTAAATTTTCTACAGCGTTTTACTTTACCTACAAAGTTTATTAACGTGATAATTAGTTGTAAACGTGTATCACTTAATGATTTGTAGTAAAAAAATTTGATTGTTCGTTTCTAAATTAAATTATACTTAAAATAATTAGTGAACTTCATACTTAAAATGGGGTCAATTTGATTAGTGACGGAATCAAACAACTTTTTGATTATTAAAACACAATAGAGGCAAATTTTATCAAAACTTTATTTACAGGTAACTGAAACTAAACAATTGTTAACCAAAATTTGAAATAATTAGCAGTTATAAATTTGTATTCAAAGTTGTATCTCGCATTTTACATACGAATTGCTAAAAAATCGTTCAATAGTTTAATTAATAATTCATTAGAAACTCCTTATCTCGTAGATCTAATCAGGATATCAAAACAAAGTATTCTTCATAAACTCAAAGTCATAAAGTCATAAAATAGTGAGTTTAATAATGCTTTTGGTTAAAGTTTCAAATTTTTTGATACATGTCGATTCGTTTACGGACCGATCGAATCAAGTACACGAATGTACGTCCAAGGGACGTCCATACTGATCCGTTTATGTCCATGAATGTACGTCCAATGGACATCCATGTTGATCCGTTGATGGACGTCCAGATTAAGTCCATAAATGTACATCCAGTGGACGTCCCATTTATATCCATTGCTGTAATGTACGTTTATGGATGAGCTTGGACGTCCATTGGACGTCCATTATAGATCCGCTTGTGGATCGTCCATAAATGGATAAGGAATGGACCAGCATGTACGTCCATTGGACGTCCTGTGTTACTTGGGCATACATCTACAAAATGGAAATATTCTATAATGAGGTATCTAATAGCTTAGAGAAAAACAAAAATACATTCACTGTGGTAGTAGGAGATTTTAATTCCAAACTTGGAAAGGTCAAGAGGAAACTGAGAAATAAATTGACACACATAGCTTAGATGGAAGAAATGAAAGCGGGTCACTATTACATGAATTTCTTACGCATAATCGCTTTCAAAAAGAAGAAGCAAAGGAAATGGATGTGGATCAGTCCGGATAACCAAACAAAAAACGAAATAGACTATACCATATCAAGTCATGAACACATAGTTACGGACGTCACTGCTCTAAAGTCACTCAACGTAAGTAGTGACCATAAACTACCATATTAAGGGCATTATTCAAATCTGCCAATAAATGACTCGATACTGTAATACAAAAAGAAACACATAAATTGATATTGAAAAAGTGAGAAATTAAAAATTCTAAGAAGAAATTAAATCAGGGAGGCTTGCAGGAGGAGGATGGTGCGAAGTAAATATGGGTGACATGAATAATTTATTAACACCTTCTCTAAATAAAGCGGTCAAGAAAGTTGCAAAGGAGCGAATTAAGGTAGAAAGGTTGAGTGTAATTACCAGAAACAAGATCGAAAAGAAAAGAAAATTATTTACATAAGGAAAGTATGTGGAGTTTAAGGTTACTAAAGAAACAAGAACCATTAAAATCAAAATCTACGTAAACATTACGGGAGGGAAGTAGAAAAATTGGTAGAGGCAAATAAGGCAACAAAATGTTTAAGAATCACAAATAAATGGCATATCCTCAACATCCAGAAGGAAAGTGGGGGAGAAATAAGACATAGCACAGAAATTATGGAAGAAACAGAGAAATTGTAGAGAAAACTATATGGTACAGTAATGCGAAAAGAAAAGAAAAAACAATTCGCTGACAAAACCAAAATAATGAACGTTGGTTCGGAAGAAATACCCGATCTAACATTGGAAGAATTAATATATGCGTTAAAGGAAATGAGAAACCACAAAGCCTCAGGAGAGGACGAGATACTGGCGGATGGATACCAGAACGCAATAGTGGTTCTATTGTATAAGAATGCGGATTTGGGGAACTATAGACCGACAGATTTACAAGCTGTTTAAAAAAATCATCTCAAACAGACAAAGAAAGAAGCTCGACGAATATCAATCCAACAAACAGGCTGGCTTTAGAAAAGCATAATATAGCGGCGGAGCCCTGGACCTTCCTGGATTTATTAGAAAATGGAAAAATAAATCATAGATATACATATACAGCTTTCAAAGTACATTATTTGAAAACGCAACCTCTACTATGAAACTACACGAAATAATTATTCATTTTGTTTTGAATTTATTATGTTGATATGGCGATTCTAAAAACGTTAACCCACTAGGTTACGGCTTTTATTTTACAGCTGTTCGTTGCTTATTGTTTGCGGTACTCAAAATATTTATTTTATATGCAATTTTCCAGAATCGTTCGAAACATATTTACTTTATTGTTCCTTGTAGTATTTTCGGTTTGAGAGTGAATTCTACTTTGAACTGACGTATTAATAATAATCTGCGACCCTTAAAACCTCTACAATATTTTTTTTTGTGAAAAATCAGACTTCGTATATGAAATTTGCAAAATTAAAATTAAAAAAAAAATTTCCGCCCATTTCCTCTGATTTCAAATAAGTATAAGAATATTTTAAGAAATGTTTCACTAAAATTGCTATTGTTTTTGAGGATTTCGAAGTTTAGACGATTTTTAGGCATGGTTGACTCGGCTGTAATGAAATAGTTTTTTATATCGATTTGTTTATCCATAATTGCCATTAGTGCCAATTTTGTTACAAGAAAAACAACTTCGTAGGTGCTTAATCAATCTTCCTTATTAACAAGGATCTTGCCTAATCCAACGAAAATAACAACATTGAACATTATAAGATTGGTGCAAGATTAATCCTACGACCAGTCGTTTAGCAAGTTTTGGTGCCTTTACACTATAGGACTACTCGCGCGGCTCTAGATTTCGATAAATCCTAGGATATTTATGAAAGTAACGCTGCACCTACTTTGCTACGAAAAATCCTAGCATTTTCGGCTCGGCGCATGCCCATATGGATTTGCTCCCCATGTTATCGCTTGTAACTTGTAATTTGGTTTGATAATTGATAAGAGTTCCCGGTTTTCACAATGACGGAGGGAGAAGATAAGATAAATATTTTCTTCATATTTTAAAAATATTGATAAAATATTGAATCTTTTCTGAATATTTAAATATTTTAGTAATATGAATGAAATGTATTGAAGAAAATACTTTAAACAAAATATTTTATCAATATGATTATAATATATTGAAGAAAATATTTCAAGGATTATTTTTTAATGATTTCATTCACCAATCGTTTAGCAGTATTTGGGCACACGTGTTTAATTCTGTCCAATCACAACATTATTATAGTGAGAATTTTCTACTGTAGAAAATTCCCGCGAGCATAATTTCTAGTATTTTGTTTACATATGTAACTTGACAGCACATTTTCTAGTTTTGACATCTGTCGCCAGTTTGATTTTAGTTTATAATGAATTAAACTGTATTTTTATGCTGTATTTTTTATTTAAACGTTAAAAAATAATCTTCCGAATACCACTCGAGAGTGCGAATTAATTAGAAAATAATTCTCCAGTTATTTTTTCAAACTTGTTGCCATTTGGGAATAGCCACTCGAGCCCTACGGGCTCTCGTGTCTATTCCCTGGCAACAAGTTTTCGAAAATCTGTCGAATTATTTTCAATTTATTCCCACTCTCTTGTGATATTACTTATGAATATAGTATTTCAGTAACATGTGTGTTATATACAAATTGTAGATGGCGCTGAAATAGCTCTCGCTTGCAATGTGATTTCTTTTAAGAATATGAACTAGTTTTGCAGGAGTTGTTAAAAGAAAAGTAATGACTAACATGAAACCTAAAATCAGGAGTAAACCTGATGCAGTCGACATGAAAGGAAACGGAAATGTTTCATGTGCTGACATTATTATCAAAACCGGTTGATCGAACTCTGCGGGATATGGCCATTTTGCTAGTATTTGCTCTGGCCCGAATAGAGAAACCATTGCCATAAATGCGGCATAGAAGACCACAATACAAGGAGTGTAAAAATGAGACTCATTGTTGGATATACAAAGAGCCACACAGATCAGACAGCTTTCCATGCAAAGCTTACAAGGAGGCGACATCAAAATTAAAACAATGAGGTTACTTCAAATCAATCTCAACAGATATCATGCAGCTCATGACCTTCTTTCACAATCCATCTGTGAACAAAATGTGAGCCTAGTGTTGGGTCAAGAGCCCAATATCAATAGAGTTGGTACTTCGTTTTGCAATGAAGACGTTGATTGTTTTACAATAATAGTAAATAAGAATCTCCCGGTTACAAATTACTTTTCTGGACACGGTTTTGTGTGGACGGAGATTAATAAATTTAGCATTTATTCATACACTTTTCTCCGAATAAGAGTATCGAGGATTTCAGGTCATTCCTATTTGTCCTTGCTACTCACATACAAAGTACAAATAACCCCCGTTTTATTATAGCGGGAAATCTAAACGCTAAGTCTGGTATGTTTGGTTCGACAACTAATAACCAAAGGGGCGACATTTTAGAAGAATGGACCAACATAATGGACCTTTCCGTTTTAAATGTTGGTGATGCACCTACCTTGGTAAATGCAAACGGTACATCTATAATATATACCACCCTTGCTTCTATGGCTATCACTGGCGAGATCACTGACTGGCGAGTGTGTGAGGATATAATAAATATGAGCGATCATAGAGCGATCATGTTTAATCTACATGAACCGATTCAAATTAACAGGATATATGAGAATTTATCGCCCTATAGTACCTATAGATGATGGACTGAACCCCCGACACCCACTAGAACTTTACAAAAGGGCAAAGAAGTGCCTTACGAGGGCGATAAAATCGGCAAAAAAAGAAGCCTGGCGACAACTTTGTAGCGAGCTCGATAATCATACATGGGGCGTCGGTTAAAAAATAGTGACAAACAAACTCAAGCTTTTCCCACGTATCACAATAAGTACAGAAGACACCAGAATACAGGTGATGACGCTATTTTCATCCCATCTCATTAATACGTAGCCGATACTTGACATCCCATCAGAAGAGGCTCAGACTTTAACAGCAGATGACGTATCAAACGCTGCGGTTCGCATCAGATCGGGTAAGGCCCCGGGTCCTGACCGAATTCAAGCAGAAGGTATTAAATCTCTTGCACTCAAGAACTCCGAATCTATAGCTAGGATAATGAACAACTGTTGGAAAACAGGAGATTTTCCAAAAGTCTGGAAAACTGTTTTTCTAATATTAATAGATTTAACGGCAACCTATATTCCTACTTGATCTTGCTGGTAAATTGTTGGAAGGTATCATTAAAGGTTTATTAGATAAGGAATTAGAGGAAAAAAATGTACTCCATGATAACCAATTCGGATTCGGGGCAGGCCGATCTACGATAGATGTGATTCAGAAGATTCTCGAGGTGCCAAATAGAATTAACGCAATGGCATATAAAAAAGGGGTTTTTGTGCGATGGTCACTGTAGATATTCAAAATGCATTTAATTCGGCTCCCTCGGGAGGGATTATTGCTGCATTTACGAAGGCTGATATCAACGTCCATATTATAAAAATGATACAATCATATTTATCAGACAGATGCATTGTAAATTCTCACGAAGAAAAGATCAAAGTTACTAGCGGTGTTCCACAGAGTTCGGAAACCCTATGGAACCCTATGGAACATATTTTACAATGAAATATTAGAACTAAATATGGGAAAAGATATCACGCTCGTTGATTATGCCGATGACTTAGCAATAATTGTTGAAGCAAAAAATGAAGATGCGCTTCAAGATGAAGTACAATCGAGTTAAACGCAAATTAGAGAATATGGGCATCAAGATCGCCCTGAGAAAAACAGAAATGGTGCTTTTAGCAGGGAGAAGGAAACTGAAGAGCCTACCAATCGAGGGTGATGGCTTCAGGTTAGAAAGTTCAGGCGCAATTAAATACATGGCAGTGTGGGTAGATAAAGATGCTAAAATGACTACGCATATTAGAGAGGAATGCGTGAAGGCTACGAAAATCGCCACGACGCTTTCAAGGCTAATGCCGAACGTCGGAGGTCCAAGAGCTGGCAAACGACGAGTAATTTTCTCCGTTGTTATTTCCGTAGTATTATATTGCGCCCCTGCTTGGAATTTGCGAAAATTTTGTTTTGTGCTATAATTTATATTCAGAACTTCCCAATTTTGAAGATTTGACGTATTCTTCTTTTGAATTGAATAAAATACACTTTTTACTTTTGATTGGTGTGCGTTTTATTACTTGTTACTCTATAGAACTGAGGTATTGATTTGTTAGTTATCAATAAATTAAATGCCACCAATCGTAGGACTTACATTGCGGTTTGTTTTAATGCTAACTGTAACACAAACCTTATACCGGGCCTTTTCTTTAACATTGGACATAAGATCTAATTATCCCTACGTTCAATTTAAAAAAATTGTCGCTCAGTCTATGTATTCAACCAATCATACTCTTACGTCAATTTAGATTATGTAGTATTAAATTGTAATGGCAAGACGTTAGACAGTAGAGCAGTCTGACTTGTCTGAAGCTATTGCTATTTTTGTACGAATTCACCATATTAATCGTTTTATGTTTCGAATACAAAATTTCAAACTTAAATTTCATCAATTTGATTTCTTTAATTGACATAAATGTCAAATCATTTGTATTATCAAGGATTGCTGGGATCTCCATTACTGATTGACAATAATTTTTTAAAATTGAACATAAGAGGAATATTTACATGGTATGTTCAACTTTTAAAAAAGGACACGGTATGTAAAGACACCGTTACACTTCTGTAAAACATTCGAATAAATTGAACATAAAGTTTTGGAAGAATTTGATTTAAAAGTTGTAACATCTTAACACTTTTAATACGTTAAGTAAATTGAAACCTGCTATAAGAAATGCCCGTACTTACATCATACCAACGAATATAGACTTATGAAATCTATATTCGTTGATCATATCTATTCTTTCTGAATCAGAGGATTCTCAAACTTTCCCTACACTCAAGACGCGACCTAAGTTGAGGTGAAATTCACGTTATACAGTTGTACCGTTACATATTCACGCTAAAAAGTACAGAAAATAGCGGAACGTTAAATGTTATCTTACAAGGTTCTATACAGTCGGGTGCCGCTATTTAGATACCGTATTCCGCCATTCGAAGTTTTCATAGGATTACCATATTTTGTTTTACCGTATCTACAGTTTAGGAATGTTTGTTAAACTTTTCAAAAAACACAAAAAAAGTTTGGCTGTATTAACTCATGCTAGGTAGTTGGATTGTAAACATCTATGAACAAGTATGTTCAATATAATTTTCTCTTGTGGATCATAGGTTTAATTGAGTGCTAATCAAGAAAATAACGTCCGGCTTTGAATTCGCAACAGGATTGCAATCTTGCTAGGAATTCAGAGCCCCCGAATCCCTACAGAATATCTTTAGAAAGTTAGATTGAAACAAACGCGCAGACGGAATTTTTAAAACGTCTATGAAGTTGCTTAGAGAAGCGATTCTTAAACTGTAAGCAATGGTCCCTGGGAAGTTGGCGAGCTTTAGTCAAAGAGCGAGAACTAATAAACGCCATCACGTAGGTAAGAAGCGAAATAACCATCTAACGCTCAGACGTTTACATGATGTAGAAATCGTACTTGGAATAATATTGTATGTTAACTCATAAAGAAAAGTTTCAAAATCGTTGGTTTAAAGTAAGTCATAATTTACAGCGAGACCACAGCGATATGTTAAAAATGGGTTTGAGAATTTTACCGAATAAACAACATTACGCTCCATTTTTAAACCAGGAAAATCATTAGAAGGCTATGAAATTATTGTTTTATTTACTCTATGTTAATAGCGTTGAGTGATAATAACGTAATTTTTACAATTTCGACAAAATGTTTAATATTGAAGACAAAGCTTCCGAAATGGTCATGCTTCCTTTCACAGAAGCGTGTCTAGCTACATTTTATAATTTTTAAGTGACATTAATAGTGGCATTATTAAACTGTGAAATGTAAAATATTAATATCAGTACATTACTAATATATTTCAAAAAAAGTGTTATTTACAGCCTTCTAATGCTCTTTACGGTTTAAAAATGGACTAAAGTTTGCTCTAAATGGATTTGTGGAGTAAATTAGATTTGTTCAAATAAACCTATAAGAGCAGAAAACCGTTAGAAAAATCGTTGATCTTCAGAGTTGATTAGTATAACTATAGATATATCTACTGAGGTTGAACCTGCGGTACCTTTCTAAATAACTATGGTCTTGTTGTTCAGTTACCGTTTAAGTATCAGAATAAAATAAAAATTAAGGGGAAAAAAAACCATTCATTTGCGTTGACAATGCCGAAACTTTTAATTATTGCCAACTTCAATGCGCGAATTTAAAACATAAAAAGCAATACTTATTTTGGTATATAAACACTTGGAATTATGAAGTGAAGTTGATTAATTAAAATGTTCGGCACTGCCAACACAATGGCATAGTTCTTCTTTTTTTCTTAAGTTTATTTTATACACCGTGATTCACGTAACTTTCCGAGGTATTTGTCCAATGCACGCAACCCAATACTCAAAAATCATAAAATGGTAGATACAAAAAACATATATAGGGTGATTCCTAAAAAACGTCTCACGCTCTAACTCAGTTGTTTATTGTCCGATTTCAGAACAAAAAAAAAAAACATTAGTGGAGTAAGTACTACAAGAAGGTATTAATTTGGATTTTTTCCCACATTAACTTCAACTTTTTTTTTAAATGGCAATGTATACATTTTTTATTTATTGTGGTAGAAGATTTTGTTCTAAATCCAAAGTAGTATTAAGGAGAGAAAAAAAAATTTATCAAAGCAAGTCCGGGTTCGGATAGAAAAATTTAAAATGCCTTGGAAAACAATAAGATCATCACATGATAAATGTCATTTAAGTGTCAATATACGAATATATGAATGAGTGGCAGTCATCGTTTGAATACATTTTGCAAATTTAAATTGCCAGTTTGACAGTCATTTCTGTCAGGGGTTTCCAAACAAACAAAACTTATATAGATGTTTTTTGTATCATAGCATGTTGTGATTTTTGAATATTGGGTTGCGTGCATTGGATGTATGCCTCGGAAAGTTACGTGAATCACGGTGTATTTAAACGGCAACTGAAATAGCCCTTAGTCAATTCATGGAGAAGTTTTAATTATAAAATAGTGTTAAAGGTCAAATTACTCCAATTGAATATTGTCAAACTGCTTGTATCCTTTTTGTACCCGTGGCAAAAATTCTATTTTAAGAAGGTTCTGTCTGTAGTCACTATTATAAAATACAATAGTAAATTGCGCTAAGCGAACAAAAACCACATTTTCATCTTCTACTCGTAATTTTTTTTTGATGGTGGTGCAAAAAATTTCATTTCAATCCTAAAACAACTCAACCATGATTGAATGTGAAAGTTAATCAATCAATATGTAAATTGTGATGCGACTTATTATTAAAAGAATAGGATCAATATTGAACTTGGATTTATTTATGCAACTACTATTAGTTCGGGTTTAAATGAAATTATCTCCAAATAGTGTTTGTTATTTTATTATAATAATCATTTGTTGAAATTCATAATGAACTGTGTCTACTAATAAAAAAAATGTAGCTACCAATTTTTTATACTTAAATCTATAACTAATTTAAACTAATTCATCTAGTATTAGTTTTTGATTTTGTTCCCACAGAGTCTACCAGTTATTACATGTGTAATAAAGATGGTTTAATTAAAGTTATTTGAAGGTAGTAGTTAATATGTTTCGAAAAATATTTGGTATGAAGGTTTGCGCTTCTTCGGATAAAATCCGAATCTGTAATTACAAATATCAGTCTTTATTTAAAAAACATTACTTACGGTTCAATCAACAGTTTCCAGTCAGAACCGGAAGATGAAAATATCACCATTTGATATAAAATATTTACGAAATATATAAATTAAATAGTCTTTCTGTTTTTTATTTTAGGAGGTGGCCTGGGACAATCTATAATAGATGTAGTTCTTAGGCTGTCATTTATCCAAAACCAGTGAAATTTAATATGTGCATTTTAAAGAATGATTTACCGATATTTTCATATCTTGTTGAGAGTCTGAAAATTTTCATTTCAATTTTCGATACTCCACAAATGGCAATGTTTCAGTGCTAAATGTGAGCACGGATTTCTTTCCAATATTAAAAGAAAGTTGTATTCATGTTTAGTATACCGGTGTTCAATTGCTTGTTTTGAGTTCTCACTTCGTAGAATAAATTAACAAACAACATATAAGGTGATTGACGAATAACAGCTGGTTATGAACATCTTGTAGGGGCGAAAAATGAAGTGCAAAAAATTTTAAATACGAAGCAGAAATTGACAAAGGATTAGCAAAAAATTGTACAGCACTTAGGTAATTTTTCAAAATCTAACTATGTATACTGCCACAAGATGGACGTAGTCAGATATTATTTGTGATGAACCTTGTAGCAAGAAAAAAAAATTAGTTTATTGCAGCTTTAGAACTGCCATCACTGTTTTGAAAATTATATAACTTAACAATATTTCATTTTTTTATAACTGTGTTTCTTTTGAAATATAGACCTGATATTTGTCAACAAATTACTCTCGTAATACCCACCGAGGAGTTTGAACGTTGGGTGGCATTTTTTGTACATATTAAAGTCCTAACCATTGCTATTTTCATAAATCAAAGCATTACGAATTAAAAGGAAAATATGTATATTAATATTATATTGTACTTTTATTATTGTTACCTTGTTTTCAATTTTTCCGTAGATAAATTTTCTATAAAGAGTATGTTTCTCAAAATATTTAATATAGCAGAAGGATGTTTAATTAATTAATTTAATTAAATTAATTTGAACAAAAATTTTACTAATCTGTTATATTTTTACTTTTCTCTTTTACTAGATGTTCCTGCTTTTATACAAAATAATAAATATTTATAAGAATTTTCATTATTATTACCAACACGAATAGATTAGAGTTAAAATTTTAATTTCAATTTTTACTGCCAGATACTTTTGAACGTGTTTATTTAATTATCGTTTTTATAGAATGCCAAATCTAATAAAATCCCCTTGCCTTTTCTACAGTAATTTTCACAAACCCGTGCTGTTATGACTATCAGGTACATGCTGTGTGATGATAATGAAGGAGGGAAAAAATAAATTTCCATCAAAGTTTAATTTAAAATTTCTTTAATAAGTGCTTTCATTCCAATAAGCGTTAAATATGTATAGGTTTTGGAGATAGTACCTGAATTTCTTTGCCTTAGCTAGCTTAAAATGTTTGTGTAAAACTACTTTTAATTTTTGTATAATTTACACAAAAAGAAGTGTTTCCTAGTTTAAATAACATAAAAAGAAATATAGCAGGCGATTTTTGGCAAGATAGCTTATGAAATAACTAACATATTTTTGGAAAATGATTGTGTAAAACTACTTTTAATTCTTGTATGATTTACACAAAAAGAAATGTTCTCTAGCTTAATAACATAAAAAGAAATATAGCAGGCGATTTTTGGCACGATAGCTTATGAAATAACTACCATAGTTTTGGAACGATAGATAACATATCGTCGGGTTACTGCTAGAACAAGATAACTCCATTTTATGCATGGATTAGTTTAGTAGGTCTCTAGGCCTCAAAATTGTCATTGAATGCATAGCCAAAACAAGGCAAGTGTTCGAAAGTGTTAAACGTGCTATGTTTCACACTTTCAAACACTTATCTGGTCTTGGTTATGCATTTGATGACAATTTTGAAACCTAGAGATGTACTAAACTAATCCATGCTTAAAGGGAGTTATCTGGTTCTTGCAGTAACCCGACGATATGCGAATATTGAAGTGTAATTAACTTCTAACATAAGCGTTTTAGCGGCACTACACAGAATAAAAAGAAATTAAAATATTTATTTTAAGTAGTATTATTTAGCTGCGGCCACCTCTGTATAATTACCGTAAACTTAGGTATGCCACTTTGTATTCTGTTGGGATAGATACCTAATTAAATACCGCATTTTAAAATTACGTGGAAAATTGAAAGTGTACACGAACGTGTACAGGGTATGAGAGGGTTAAATTGAAAATGCTGATTCCTTCACTTCAAAAAATGCTTTGGTACCGAAATGTTTTATCTCTTCTGTAAGCTGTGAAGTAATAAATCTCTTCTACATTTAGAACTTTTGATAAATTCGTAATAAAATTCTTGATATTACGAGCATTTTATTGTTCGAACAAAAGGGTGTTATCCTAATAGAAGCAATATTGTAGCGCAAGATTACTTACTCAATTTAAAAAATATTGGATCGGTGTTTTTTTTTTGCAATACCGAGTTAAGAGGTTTATTCACGGCTGAAATTATTTTTCTTCCAATATTGAATAAACACTAACATCGATTTGGAGGCTACTTAAATCAATTTAGAATGTTATTTATTCGTCGATAGGAAATATGAAATTCAATTTGCTATAACAAAGTCTTCTGGTGTTTATCGGAAAAATAAGCAACTTCATGTATTACTTTGAAAATAAAACACAAATTCAAAATAGAATATAAATTAATGCTCCTTGGAAATTTAATGAATTTTTTGGATAGCATTTAATCACAAGTTTTTCAATTCGAGAGTTCGAAACTTTTTGTATTATGATGAAAATTTAATTAAACTGTTTTGGGTTTGTTTTCTTGTTAGCACTTATATCTAATAAGTTGTAAATTGAAATAAATTGGAATTACTCAAGAATGTTTGGGTATGCACAAGGTGATTCTTTTATTAGATGAAATGCGTTTTTCTTGTAAACTAGTAATCTACATAATGAAAAGCTCAGACTCTGTATATAACGCTATCGTCATTGGCTGACACAATAAGTAACACTATACTCCATTGGCTGATACATTAATATAGGTAGGAGCAAAAATTTCACAAACGTCGAAAAACACCGTCAAAAGTCGAAAACAAAATCACAATTAACTTATAGTTTGTTTAAGGTCTGTCGAATACGGTCTACCGGATACAGAATCGCATCCACACGATTACGGGTTTTTTGTCAGTTCTGTGTAAAAGCGATGGCGTCAACCCACGAAAATTGGTTAAAAGATAGAGAGCGGTATTCGCATGTAAATTTGATGCAGTGATTAAGATTTGCGCCGAAAGATTGGCACAATCAATGAATTCTTCAATACTCTCACGGTTACTTTTGCGATTTTCCATCCGACTTGCACTATTAACGTCGTTGATACTAACACTGTCACAGAAACTGATAAAATACACACAGTTCACCCTTTCCACTGTTTTTTTAAGGGTTCATTCTATTACTTTCGAAAGAGCGAAATCTGAGTGATAATGGAGTTTTGAAACTACCCTAGCAATTTAAACAGTTTCAAAGGCCATTGAATACCACTTTCAGAAAAGTGAAATCTCGGTGATTATTTTATTCTACTAACATTGTGCTATTTCAAAAATGAACACGGTATTATACCGACAATTTCACACGAACGTCTTATGACGTTTGTCAACCAATAATATTTGTTGAATTTCGAAAAATAAACCAATCGGTATCGAATTACAGCGACAATCCAACTCAAAATCTAACAACCAATAAAAACAGTCTATTTTTTGAATTTGAGCCAATTAGGATCTGATTACACTGGCAATATTTCCATACTAAGGAGTAGATGATTACAGCGATAATACTGTTGCCGTGGTGACATTTCATGAACTACTGCATTTCCAAACCTCCAATTTCCATCATTTTCTTTGGATTGTCTTGCCGAATACAACACGTGGTAGGAATCTTTTGGTAATTTTTGTCAGTCAGTAATACTCATAGTTGTTGTCTTTAGAAAATCGCCACTCGTGCTAAAGCACTCGTGGCGATTTTCGTCACAACAACTATTCGTGATCTGACTGACAAAAATTATTACCGGCAAGATTCCTACCACTAGTTGTATTATATACGATAATTTTCGCCTGACTATGGCTCAGTAGCTCACCAGTGTGAATTATCGATTTTGCGTTGTCGATTTACAGGTTGTCATTTTGACAGCTTTTTCTAAAACGCTTCAAACTGTCGCCAAATACATTTTCCCGAGCTTTTGGTCTTCTGAGGAATGGCATCTTCGTTTATCAACCAGTTCAGACATTACAAGTTGTATTTTGCTTGCTAAAACAACCCCGCACTCATTTTATGGATGTGCTTCGTTGAAACGTCAAATTTTTTTCTTGTCACCAGCTTACTTTGTAAATGGACAATTCTGTTATTTTCTTGTGAAATTATCTTCAAAATGCATCTCGTGCATTCCATGTCCTCAGATAATTTTGCATAAATTAATCTTTCATGCATGTTAAGAAGAAAACCGCACTCGTGCTACGCACTCGTGCAGTTTTCATACCTAACACGCATTCAAGAGTAACCTAAGCAAAATTATCGATAACATGGAATGCACTCGTGGTATTACTAATGATAATTCTGATATAACTTCGTGTTGGTCGAAATAGTTCAATTACTTACAATTTAGCCAAGAACTTATTTACATAGGTACCTATTTTAATTTTTCTTATTGTTAGTTCTTCATTCGTAAAATAATCTAATCAAATACCATTCAAATTTTGATTATTTTTTTATTAATTACATTACATTCAATCGTACAAATTTAACAATAAAAGCACTTCAGCTGCGTGTCGTATTTTTAATACATACAACTAGTTATTATAATTTAGCCAATAAATTCAATTCAGTGAAGGTACGGCAGCGTATTGTTTATGTAGATTATTTAACTTTGCAGATTTGCGTTGTTGAGACCTATTCAGGATTTTTTGTCTGTGTTGTAAAAATGTCGCTTTTGAAAAAACTAAATTTTGGTGACAATTGATAAACGAGCAATTTAGGGGTTACTGGAGAGAGTGATTTCGGTCCCTCATAAAATCTTAAAAGGAAAGAATTAAAGATCATTTACCATGTCGTGTTTTTTTAAAACTAAATCTCGATGACACAACGTCAATTGTTCATGATAAACAACTCTTTTAGAGAAAACTCGAGAAAGCGACTTTCAATTTCTGTGAAAGGCTCATTTATTGTGACTTGAAAAAACAAAATCTCAATGATAATAGTGTTGTTAAAATACACAAACAATTTAAACAGAAAGTGGCTTTGACTCTTCATAAAATGTTGCAGATAAGAATGTTTTTCAGTTTTGGAAACGTGCAACCAATTTATTAAAGAAACGAGACGTGCGGTGCGAGAGACCTTGTCTCTGCGGCAAATTACAAAAAACTGAGACGACCGGATTGCTTTCCTATACACGGTCCGATATGCCTGTACGATTTTATTTATCGAATGAAAATATCTATTTGCTCAGGCGGCCGGAGCGTCTCCGTTTTATCGTCCCCACGTTCCGGTATACCTGCACAGGCGCACCGGAGAGAAAAACGGAGAGATATACCGTAAAGTGTGTAGTCCGCTTTACGGTATAGAGCAATATTTCAAAAGATAATATGTTTATTGCCCATTGGCAGTGGCGCTTTAGATTTATGTTTAGATATATAAATAAGGCGTCGATTTGGACTGAGTGATTTCGGTGTAACTGTACTTTTCTCTAGTGTAATTAGTTGCATGGTTCCGATCCCCATACTAAGTTATTTTAATGCATTTACAAACATTTGATTATTTTAAAATTATATTCAAACAAAAATATAGAAAATCCCATGCGCACGCCTATCAGAGAGGTCTCATCGGGGGGTAATGCGATTTTAAATGGCAGAATCTATTGTCTGCATTCTCTATAAACGGCACATTTAAAAAAATTCTTTAAATTTTTACGATTTATACTGGACATTTGATGTCCGCTGATTTGCGAACATTCGGCACAATTTCACGATTGCCAATTTTTATTACTCCACAGCAATGTGACACACACTATAGTTACAGATTAGGACGGGTTACAACCCTATAAAATAAGAAACACAGAAAGAAAAGTTTGATGTTTAAGTTTATTTAAGGTTGAATTATTCCTTTAAAATTTGCAAAAATAATTGGATTTGAGCTGTGTGTCTTACAGAGTCATACATCAGTTACATACTCGGCGAAGACGGTTCGAACTGCTGCTATTCTATAAATGACATGAGATTCTGCCGCTTGTAGTTCAAAACTAAACGACAAATAGAAAATAAATTTAACAACAACGAACGAACAATGATGGTTTTGGGGTTTATTTTGAAATACTGGAAACAGATAAAGTTAATAAACTTTCAATGACAAATCTGCCAAAAGGTAATATTTCATCATCAATAGTTGTTGTCACAATATTAACACTACGGTAAAGTTATTGGATTATTTGTTTGCGATATTACAGAGTCTAAAAGCAATTCATAGGATATTGATGATTAGATCGACTGACGAAGCTTAATATTCTGAAAACGTTCAACTTTGTAATGACCTGTTTGTCCAACCTCTCTGCTGCTCTGTACTATAAAACAGTAGGCGTTTCTCCGTTCATTTAAATTGCAAACTTTCTTTATTGACGCGTGTTACTTGTTAGCTACCAAAACCTATCACTAGAAGTTAATTTGACTTGAATTACTAATTGTTGTAATTTTGTTAAATATATACGTGTAATGTAAGAAAAATTGTTTATTCAACACTTACCAGTAAACGTACGCTAACAACATTTTGTAGCAGTGCGGAAATTCAAGTACAAGTTCAAGTTCAGTTATGAAAACCATAACTTAAGTAGGTGATTGAGTTATAATTTATGTTAATGTTTTCTAATTGTAGGATAGGTAAATATAAATATGTAAATAATAACAAAAATAAATTAGCAACTAAAGCGTTAATCGAACAGTTGGGCCTCTTTTCATCGACACACCTTATTTTGAAGAATTCCTTAAATCAACTTAAGGAGTGTTTTTCGCAAAATTCAGTTTTACCAACACCCCTTAACACTATGGAATCCTCAACTCTTCCTTAGAGTTAATTATAATAAATCTGTATCGTGAATGCTGAGCAATTTTTTATTTTCTTTGCTCTCGTAAAATTGGCAAGATTGATTAACCTAATATAATATTGACAAATCCAAATTTAAGAACAAGATTTGCATAGTGCTTTTATGCCGCTTCGGTATTTTTTGCCTTTAGTAACCGTCGGTATTTAAAAAATAATTAAAATCTGTCATTTTAACAAAAATGTGCACGAGTTGCGTTTGGGAAGCTATTAACGTTAAAATTTGACGTATAACTTGACGTTTATAGATTATTTAACTTTTTCATTTTTCCCTTTTATTTATTTATGTGGACATATGATTATAAAGATAAGTAAACTTACTTTTTATTATTCCTTGATTTTCCACAAATTTATTAGTAAACTTAACTTAAACTTAAATTTTAAGTCACGTCATGTTTGTAATATACACTTTAAAAAAGTTTTTGTCACATATACATTTATACAAATACAATATTTAAAAGTTTCTTGTCACACATTATTACACACTATTAACGACACATCGATATTATAACTGTTTTTTTACTATTTATTACAACAGTTTTCGCCTAGTAGCATCTTCAGTTTTATAGATTATTTGGAAGATTTTCATTTTCTTATTCACATTTTTTTCTAGAAGGCAATTCAATCACTTTCTTAGGAAAATGGGTTCACGCTTCTCGTTTTGGTTTTTTCGACAAATTGATTTCGTTTAATTTCTTAGCAACCAATGTTCATGAAAAATAAAAATCTTATGTGCAGTTAATGATCTCACTGTTGAAAAGGTACGTCGAGATCGATGAGTTTAAATTTTTAATCAATTTAACATTGTTGAGTAGGTAGGTTTTCCGTTTCCTGCTATTATCGTTCTTTTGTAAAAGGTAAAAGTTTTTAACTGCTTCGCTGTTTCACTTTCCTTTGACGTTAATTATTAATTTAGTTTTGTCGGAGGGTATTCAACTCGAGTGGTGTTTAATGAAAAAGCAAGTATAGAATTATGGATTTTTTTAAACAAAATTTTTTTTAAATTCTGTTTTAGTAGAAAGTGTCTGATTTCTTTCTTGAATAAAATTTAAAATAATTAATTTAATTCTTTCATTATGTAACTAAAACTTAGGAATGGCATATGGAATATAACATTGTTCAAATAAAGGAGTTCAGCTACTTTTCCAGACGACAATTCTTTTGGCCATTTTTTCATAACTTTTGAAAGGTCGGACTATGAATCAATGCAGGTATATGGAACAATCTTCCTTAATTATGGCCGTTTTGCTCATTCACATTAAAGTGAAGATGATAATCATCACTTTTGGTGATATTGTTGGAAAAACGTATTGATTTGGTACGAAAAAAAAATTGCCAAGACTGCAAAGAAGATGTTACATCTCGGTTTTATTAGTGTAAGGATTACTCGTTCTTTTGTGCTAAAACGCCTAAACCTCTTCGGTGTTTCAATTTTCGAAACACACTGAATAATAGAATCTAATACTATTGACACGTTCCTGTCAAAGTACCTATTTGTTTTTTTATCACTGCCGAGGAGACCAATAAATTGCTCATGCCTCTACATTTTTTAAGGATACTTCAGTATGTTTCGGAATAAATTGAATCACGTCATGTAGTTCTGATTTCTCCAACCCTATCTGTTCATAACGTTTTTACCTCAAGCTTCGGACTGATAGTTTTTTCATGGCTTCTGGTTGATAAATTCAATGACAGTATGGCCGTTTTTTTATAGCATACTACTGTTTTCACTCTACAACTAACAAAGGAAAAAATCTCTTTTTTGAAATGGAGTGAGCACACTGACATTTTATGTTGTGATATTTTTTTACAGGGCTTAATGGCTCTTTCCCAATGCTTTTCGCCCATTGATAATTTCTTCATTCCCAAATTTATTTATTGCCTTTACGTAAGTTTGAGGGAGGAAAACAGTGAAAACAGTGTGTTGCTCTGTAGTCTTTAAGAAAGCAATTAAAAACGCAACATTTCTTATTGTTTGTTTTCGAATAAAGCATTTTGGCACAAATTTTATAAAGTTACCTCGTATGCACTCACAGGACATTTAATCCACCAGCTTCTGAAACTGCCGTTAGGTAGCGTCTGTCTGTTAGTTGGAATTGAGAATGCTGAGGTGATATTTTCAGCAGTTACATCACAAGACCTTCGAATTTATGCGGAAATACCTAGAAGACATATTGGAGAAATATCCCGAAACGGTCGATTGAGGGGTGTTTTGAAACAATTCGTCGACTAAAGTATTTCCGGAGATATATTTGATGGTTGAATGGTATATAGAAAGACAATATCGCAAGTTCATTTTTGGACATTTTGATGAGGGAACGAACACATCCACAAAAATGTAGTCGTTTCTCATTGTGTAGTCAAGGATACGCATTTATTTAGGGGTCTAACACAAATCGAACGTTAAGAATGAAAAACTTTCCGATTACCTCTTGTTATTGAGTTATTAATAAAAACAAAAATTTAGCATTTTAGTTTTAAAAATCATTAAGATTTAAAAGAAAAGATATTTTCCAGAGAATGTGTTCAAATACTTCGCCTCTTACTTTATGTAAGTACATCGTCATAATTCGCAGCAGGTTTGCGATAGACTTGTTCCTCGAATTCACATCCGGTAAACTAGGAAGCCATGACATGAATTCACCCTTTCCGGGAAATTTACATTCAGGAAATTTCTCATTTATACACCTTAATGTGTCGATTCACCGTCATATTGGAAACAACAATTTAATCTCGCTGATAATGGAACTTCACTGAGCAATGGCAGTGGTGAATTTAAATTTAAAAATTGAACATACGAGGTTGAGTTAAGGGCGTATAGTACCCTCAGAAGGTTGATATGTTTAAATCTAAAATTTGTCTTTTTAGCAATAAATGAAAGAAAGAGATGCATGGAATATGTTATAAGAATCTATTTCGCTTAATTGTAGATAAAAAAAATAAAATTATTACTAATAGTTTAGAAGTTAGATTTATTTAATTTCTCGCATAAGTTACCCCTTTTATTCTTAAAAAAAAAAAAAGTTTTCACCATTCTATTAGGAAACATGTTCTGTAGGAATTGGCGCAATATTAATGCGTATTTTTTTATAAATTAAGAGATATGAATTATTTTGTAATCCCGTGCTTAACTGACTACGAAGGGATTGCAAAATAATTCATATCTCTTAATTGATAAAAAAATACACATTAATATTGCGCCAAGTTCTAGAGAACGTGTTTCCTAATAGAATGGTGAAAACTAAATTATTTTTTTTAAGAATAAAAGGGGTAACTTATGCAAGAAAATAAATAAATCTAACTTCTAAACTATTAGTAATAATTTTTTTTTATATCTACAATTAAGCGAAATAGATTCTTATAACATATTCCATGCATCTCTTTCTTTCATTTATTGCTAAAAAGCCAAATTTTAGATTTAAACATATCAACGTTCTGAGGGTACTATACGCCCTTAAGTGGGTTAGATAGAATATGTGGACCAACTACATTGTTATTTAGTAACTCAGCCTAAATGCTCATTGACCATCATCGTTGATGGAATCTTTTGTGTATTAAGTGAAGGTTTTGCATCTTCTATTCATGCAGGTTATGAGTACATTTATAGGGTAGCGACTCATTTGTGGACATTTTAGTATAATAATATGTGCATGTTGGCTTTGTGAATTTAAATTTCCGCATAAAATATTTTTTACCCTGAGCAGTGAAAACCAGGTTTTCGGTCAAGACATGTGTCACCACCGCGTTTTGAATAAACTAATATTAGCGCCAACCCTCTCCACTAAAGTAGGATATGTAGTCGACAAATCTGTATACGAGTACATACAGAATGTGAACACATAAGTCCAGATAAAAAAAAGGAAAAACTGTTTGTTTGTAAATACAAGAATAATAGGAATGGGAGATCATGCACAGCAAACAAAGTAGCGTAACATAGTGTCAAAAACGATATTTTGATTGTGTTTTGTTTAATTTTGAATAAATGCCTGTCACTTTAATTTGAGAAGCGTTTTCATAACAATTTTTAATTATTGAATTAATTCCACAAAGCTCTCCTTTTGCAGTAAAATAGCAATATGTTTTTTATATACAGGCTGATGAAAAAAAGGTGCCCATGATTGACAATGCTTTCTGTTGAAGCATTGTGGAAATCGCAACAAAAGTGGTCCAAGTAGATTCTGTTCAAAATTTATACAATTTGTCTAATTGGGTAGAACTTGAGTTTATGGCCTACGCACCGATTTTGCCAATTTTCTTTTTATGCATAAAACACACCGTAACAACACTCATTTCGCAAAAAATTTAGTGCGGAAACGCGTACTTTCCACAAAAAAAAAGTTTATATTGAGTGAGGTGAGTAATGAGGTTATTTTGATTGACAACTACGTCAATGGTTTCTACTTTACCGACCAGCGTTCATGATTTCACTCGTGGTGGGGCTGCCAAATTTTTAACAACCGGTTCGCTCCGGCTCGCTATTATTTCGGTATACGGCAAAAACGGTAAATGAGTACATTTAACATTTTAACAACCGGCTCCAGCCCACCCCTGATTATATGGTGTGCTACAATATCACCCTTTACATAATTATTATTTTCTTTATACCTTATAAACTTTTGTATATTGGGTTAGGTTAGACTATTCCACGCGTTCGAAAGGTTAGACTGGGGGTAAGATTTTGTTATAGTAGGTTAGGTTACATATACCACGCGCAAGTAAGGTTAGTTGTCAATCAAAATAACCTCACTACAAGGCCCAATATAAACATTTTTTTTGGTGGAAAGTACGCGTTTCCGCACTAAATTTTTTGCGGAATGAGTGTTGTTACGGTGTGTTTTATGTATAAAAAAAAATTTGGCGAAATCGGTGCGTAGACCATAAACTCGAATTTTTCCGTCTAATTGTAAGAGTACAACGTGGCAATACTGCACACATTTTCTTTTCTGAAGAATTACTTTCAGGTAGGCTGACTTCTTGTATCTAAGCAACCAACACTGGCAGATACTATCACTTGCGTAAGACAAACAACTGTCACGTTGACATAACTTTTTTTATTTTAAAAGAATTTAATGTAATTAAACAGGAATACACGACAAACAGGTAATTGAAGGGCTGTATGAAAAAAGTTCCTAAGTGACGTAGAGATTTTCTACTATTTGCGCTATTTCTGATAAGAATGGATGAACTTTTGGCCGCCCTTACTGATTCCCGTTTAAAAGGCCCCTAACAATCTTACTTAGTAAAAACAGATCAATCGAAAATGAAATAATGTAATTTCCAGATCAAATTGAAACATAAAATCTCAAATATCTCAGAATAGGAAAAAGTAACTTAGAGTGACTGTCGCGCTAATCCTCGTATGCTTCGTCCTGATGCAGTCTCAATCGCTTCCACAACTGCTTCCTCCAACGGTGGTGTACAAACTTCACGAGGTCGTCTACGGTTGACAGAAATCGGCACTATTTGGCCATTTTCTCTTAATTCTTGTTCCACTCTTCTAATTACGTTAGCATGTGGATGACGTCGATTTGCATACAGTCTAGCATATTCTCTAGCAGCTTCCGATGCGTTATTATCTGTCTCACCCAAGCGGAGCAACATGTCTAGATATTCACTGAAATTGTATTCCATTTTAAGAATTCTTAGGAAATTTCATTTGTATCGTTCAAATTTGACAAGAAAACGTTTCCTAGGAGATTTGCGATGTTGCGACATTGATAAATTTTCCTCGGAGCCAAGAAACCGTACTTTAACATCGGTAATAAAGTTGGTTTCAATAGATTTTTTACATTTTTTTTTAAAAAAAAGCACCATCAACTGCATCAAATTTAGACTCTAACGATGAAATTATAACAAAATTTTTAATCGTATAGATTTTTATTGTCTGAATATGAAGGTTTATAACTTGGTGAAGAAACAACAATTTCCATTTTGACTTTCAAATTCGTGTTTCGTTAGAAATCGTCTATAACATGTAGCTAATCATGGCCACCTTTTTTTCATCGCCCTGAATATATGTTATAACCATTTTAAAAATGTCACTAAATTAGCAATTTTTTAAGTTAACTTGCCAGGTTAGTGTGGTATATTTTTTACAGTATGAAGCGTCGAAGTTAGCTAATAAAAAAATATTAACTCATGAATTGGGCTAAAATGTTTTTTTCTTCAAAGGTATAGCTGTTGATTTTATTTTTGAACTGTAGTGTTGCGTTGTGTCGCAAAAACTAGAATTTTAGAATATGAAATTTTGTAGCTGTGGCACACGAAAAATTGATCTAAGGTATTGATTTTCCCAAAAAAGTACCAATTTCTCGAAAACTAACTACTTTTTACCAAGATCATATTTTGATATTTGGTCACTCGTGAACTGGCCTATTATCCCTCCAAGGGATGACGTTCACTTACCTATATAGCATTTGATAAAAATCTTATTTTTTACTACTGCCTAATTGATACGAAAAGAAATCCCTTACTTTCAAAATCACTTTGATTTTGATAAACTGCAAAAAACTACATCACCACTGTATTAAATTAATCTTGGAATAGAGTGTTTTGAAATAAATTGTCACGTCAGTAATGTGACGGAGTTTGTGACGTCCCAGTCGATTTGTTAAGAAGATCAATAACAATGTTTTTACCAATAGATTTATTTTATTTCTATTTATTTCAATGTTATTTCTTTTACTGACAATCCAACGAAAAGCTAAAAAAATTAAGAGCCATCGCCTCGTTTATGCTAATTTATTACGTAATCAATATTCCGACTATCACAATCGATTTGATCAACACTGTGAGCGGCTATAATATGCCCTAAATTCACTGAAATTAGGACAATTGTTTTTCAAAAAAATCGTGGGACAGGTCGATTTTAATTTATAAAAATACATACTCTTAAATTTCCAACCGTCATTTGTTTTGTTTCGTAATGACATTTTCGGCAAATAGCACCAAATTCCATATTTTTTATGATTTTTATGGCACTTAATTCTCAGAATAAAAATTATGATATCGTATATCAGTAAATTTTTGAGTAATTGAAAATTAGAAAGCACTTTGCGTTTCGTTTGCGATTTCCTCGACAAGTGCTTTCGTGATTATTTTTTATTTTATTTTTAGTTAAATCTTTTTTTTTAGTTAAAAAATTTGAACCATAAAATATTAGGTACCAAGTATGTTGGAATTAGTGAAGGCGTATTCATAATGCGCAAGAAGAATTTGTTAAGATGGTTGCTTATTGTCAATAGGGTGGTGGTTGCCAATTCCAACATTTGATTGACCATTTTATTTAATTCTAAAAGGAATTTTGGATTGGTTATTATTTTCAAAATTTATGTTTTCTAATTTGCAACTGTTTGTTGTTCAAAAATTTACTTTTGTAAGAAATCAAAATTTTCACGCCGTCGTTTTGGCAACTATTGAAAGAGCAATACTTACGTCAATGCTGCGTTATAGTAGCAAAAAATATGTGATTGTTTTACCTGTACTGCACTGAGTTACATTTTCTGTATTACCTAGGTAAAGTATTTGTCTACCGTGGTGATTTTTCAAATTTGTAAAATCGCAATTTTTGGTAAAGCCTGTAGTTGCTTAAAGAGGGCGCAGTTTATAGATAATTCGACTGACTTCCAGGTACGCTAAAATGAGTGAACCTCTTATAATTTAGAACAGTGGTAATTTCACCCCTATGCTTCATAGTTTTATTTCTTCAGTTAAATAAAAAAGCTCGAAAAAATTATCTAATTCCAGGAAGATATTCACATTTTATCGAGAAGCTATAAACCGTTTAATTTTTACGGATTCCGAGAACACAACATCGCATAGGCGGTGTCGGCTGTCACAATATTCTCTCTGAATGGGGAATTAGACTTTTGTGAATAGTCGGAATTGCAAACAAATATTGTTATTATTTGCTATATTTGTGAGTATAAGTGCAAGACTTTGGTATAGTGTTGCATTTTTCAGATGGTTTTTACGATCCTGCAATGGTGATTATCTGTTTCTACCTACCCTACTTAAATGACAGCAAACGGCACGCGTCTGTTACGAACTAACGGAGTTCTGGACAGTCGTTAAGAATAAAAATTTATTTTCATGCAAAATTTTATAACAAGACATTTACCAAATTTATTTACAATAAACAAAGTTTCTTCACATTTTTCCAATTTTACAGAATACAGAATAAATACGTATAGAAATTGTGCCATTGGGAAAAACATTTGGACCAATACAGTCCTGATTATACCATTAAGTTTATCTCGAAGGGCCGGTCGGTCTATACAGAAATGGCAGTACATCTGTAATGACAGTATTCATAAAAACCATCCGAAAAACTCAGCACTATAGTTCAAGAAACATGGCGAAGGGAAATAGAAATAAACTAAAAACGCCAACTTTAAATTTTCGACAGTGACACCGAAAAAATTTTTGGCCTCCATACAATTAATTTTTTTGAACGGATTAATTCAGACGCCGGTTTCCACTATAACGCAGCCTTAATATAAAAAATAACGACGACGTTATTAATGTTGGTTTGGAATTGGATTTGGTACAAAAATTTGTATTTAATAACTATAAATAATTAAGTACATAATTATATCCGGTACCCCTAAATGTCTGTTATCGTGTTACGTTTGGATTGAGCTACACTTTAGGAAAATGACGAATCTAACTATTTAACCTAATCGTTCAATTTCATTCTTAGATTTATAATTTGGCTCATTTCAACGGCAACGCGATTACAATTATTTAGAGTCGCCCTGTATAATTTAATTTTTACTCGAATTTTTTAATCAAGATTTGATTTGAAGGTAGGTAATAATTTCATCGACAGAATATTATTTTACCAGTAATACGCGGTTTGAAATGCATGCAAATGCAAAAAAGAACTTGCAGAACATGAATTTCCAATGGAATCGAATTGTAATCGCGTCGTTTCAGTGCGCGGACACTTTAAGTTAGCCTTTAAAAGCAAGTACGTAAATGCAGGGACGGCAGTATTGTGGATGTTCACATCATTTTTTTTTTAAAGAAAAAGTAATACCAATTAATCTTCATAATTATGAGCGGCCACGTAATTGATAATTAACTTCATAAATTTAATGAGCACATTGTTAGTTCCCCACTAATTTTCGTGCAGTTAATTTTATTTTAATTAAAATTTGTTGATAATAGCGTTTAAAAACCTAATGAAAAGTTTGAGTCGAAAATAGAAATATACTTAAATTACCTTCGATGATGTACCTTTTGCTGGTCAGATTTAGTTGTTGAATTATCAACTTTTCAGGCACATCCCTTCCAATCAAATGGAAATGATTTAGCCGAAAATCATATCTAATTTAATGCATTATTAGCATACTATCAAATCTTCAACACTCTGTATTTGATTATGTAAATTTATGACAAATTGAAGCGTCTTTCAGTAAAACGTGATCCATTTGCGCTCAGAGTACAAATTCAATCTCATGCATCAGAATCGTTTTAGTGAGAAACGAAATTTTTATGCATTTTGTGAAAATAAATCAAATTTTTATGGCAACACAAAAATTCGGAGAACGGAATATTGTATTGAAATAAAAATGATACCTAAGCAACTTCGCAATAAATTGACAGATTTATTGGGTCTAATTTCAATAAAACTTCTAACATACATACGGACAAAAAGTGGCGGCAAACTTTAACTTACGATATCATACTTCTTATTAAATCAACGTCATGTAATTTCATCTATATCCTTATGGTACGCTGCAGAGAATTAGTCATTTATTTGTGGTTTATCTAAGTTCTCTTGAAATTTTCTCCGTTTTTTCGCATTCACTTTCAGTTCGAATTTTTCACTAGTTCAATCATTTAAATAGAGACGGAAAACAATGACGGATGTTGTTATTGAGAAATATTTCAGATTCTCTGACATATTATTAGTTTTTGTGTTTTATTATAGCTATACTATAATACCGGGTGACCACAAAAGTCTGTGATATAGTAGATCATAAAAGAACCCCAAATTCGTACCGATGGTGATTTAAACTAGGTAGTTAACTTGAAAATAGATTACTTTAGAACAGACCTGTGCAAGCATTTTAACGAACGGACCATACTAGATATTATAAAACTTTAAATACATTATTACGCTTCATATTGTTTTATTTAAAGAGGAGCGAAAAGGCAGAAAAAAGTAAAAATTTTAGAAATACGATTATACACACACAGGCAAATAAAGGAACAGATATAAAATATAATTGTTTTCTTTACAGTATACATATTGTTGATATTTCTCAGGTAATCTCGTAATACAAAGTTAGGTGGAGTAATTGGAATTTACTTTATAAAAGTTGTACCACATTAAACTTGTTTAAGAAGAAAATAATTCGAAGATGTCAAACTCGAAGATGTCAAACTCGAGCAAAATATGGTTTTAAACAGAATAACTTTATTGTACATTTTTGAACATGGTTAATCGTTTAATTTGGTTCTTCTTTTGCTATAGCGTGTGTTTCCTCACGAGTCCTTACAGCTACAGTCATTCGTCTTCCCATACTTCTGATGAGGGCATCGATCAGTTCTTGAAGCAATCTTCCCCATTTCTCAATTAATGCAACTCTTCTTCTTAGAAATTCTTGACCTAGGTCTGCTACCTAGCATGTCCCACACGTATTCGATCGAGATCAGATCAGGGCAACAGGCTGGTCAATTCATTCTTGTTATACCTATGCAAAGACGTTTCAAATGAGGTATCACAAGCCCCCACTTCCTATTTAAAAATATGGCGGTTGCAACTGTCACTTGAAGGGAGTTGAGGTTAGGGAACAAATTTTGATTTTACAGGATATCATGCTGTAGCGCTGATGTTACGAGGAATGAAAATAAAGCACTTTGCGATTTGATGATGTATGTATTTATGAATTGCACAGACACCGAGGGTTTCTGGTTCGTAGTTGCCGGAAGACTGTCTACCCTCATGTAATCTGGGGGCGCTAACGGAAGTTAGTCAGCGCCATCGCGTGTGGGTAGTCGGTACTATAGAGATGTTTAGTCAAGAACCAAATCAGGTCCCTACAGTACCTCCCCCCAGTGACCTAGTCACGATGTGTTTGTTTATATTGTTACATGCTAAATTTTTACAGGTTATTAAAGGTATTCGTGAATTATACACTATACATTGAAAGTCACTCGTCGTGATTTGTTCCCAGCTGGTTGTATGTGTGAGGTTGCTGCTGGTCTGGTGTACGTATGGTCGTGAAGTGTTCGACTGCTGGTGCAGGATCCCTGTCGACTACAGTGGGTTCAAAGAACTCTCCTGGTAGTCTTAAGGTGGTTGCGGCCATAGGTACTGGAAATGAGTTGCGTTGCGAATTCTGTGCTGTGGTCGGTCTGTTGTTTCCATGACTTGAGCTCCTTGCTGAGCGAGAGATGGGTGTTGTGCGAGGCATAGGTGAGCGGCTGTGGCGTCTCGTGCCTACGTCTGCACTGTTCATCTCGGATGCTGTTGAGCTGTCGTTAGGTGCCATGTGGAAACGTTGTTTGTTCCCCAAGACTCTTGTATGTAGCCAACTGTGACCGGGTTGTGGAGTGTGATGACTTTGCCTACCGAAGAAGAGCAGCAGTGGGCGTCTTTGCGATAGCGGTAAGGCGAAAGGAGGCTCCGTGATTGTGGTCATTGAACTGGTGAAGGATGACTTGGGGATGTTACAGCAGGTGGTTCGTCGTGTCCGGTGTCGTCATGAGGTCAGTTGTAGCACGTTGCTGTGGTATCGTTCGGCATCTTGATTTGTTCGCACGCCACGCGATCGACCCGGAGTTGCGACGTCGCTGCTGTTTCCTCGTTATTATTCATTTGTAATTTAAAAATGCGTTGTTCGCGGGGTCACCAATGTAGCGCTGATGTTACGAGGAATGAAAATAAAGCACTTTGCGATTTGATGATGTATGTATTTATGAATTGCACAGACACCGAGGGTTTCTGGTTCGTAGTTGCCGGAAGACTGTCTACCCTCATGTAATCTGGGGGCGCTAACGGAAGTTAGTCAGCGCCATCGCGTGTGGGTAGTCGGTACTATAGAGATGTTTAGTCAAGAACCAAATCAGGTCCCTACAATGCCATAGACTAAAAATGCTGTGTTTCGGAATTTCTTCTAAAAATGCACAATAATTGAAATACTGAATTTATTCCAATTAGCTGGTTCGCACTGTATAAACAATTTAAAAAATTCGTTAACCGTGACATCCCCTTGTAAGTCAAGTACAAATAAAAGTAGCACAACAAACATTCACGTTTATTTAAGTTTCCGCTTAAGTGTACACTACCAGTACCAAAGAGTTTTATTTTACTTTATTTGTAAGTGTCTAGTTAAAATTATATAGGGTCATTACAAATTAACACAGAAGTGGACTTTGAAATAATTATGTCACATTTTACTCACACTCTCGCTTTAAGAGAGTAAGTTGTTCATGTTTGAAATTTGTAATGCATTCTGGATGTTGACAACGATCTGGGAAATACAATAGATGCCGCTTAATTGAATCATGTTGGATGATACACGCTATTTTTGAGGCAATTAAGTGGCGCCGCGATTCAATTAATCGGCGGTTATATGTATAGGTAATCAATTTAGCAGTAGATTTGATTATTACTCTTTGAATCAATTAAGCGGCATCTACTGTACTTATGCAATAGAATATAAAAGAATACGAAACTAAAGTTGAATTAAATATGGTGATTACTTTTAATTTTTTATAAATGACATTCTTTTATTTTCGATAAAAGATAGGAGTACATTTTAGTTTTTTTAATTGGACCAAAATTAGTCATTTATGACAAGAGAAAAATTGACCGGCATTATAGGTAAAATAATGACTTTATTATTGTTTTCGAAAAACTACTTAAATATTTTGCCAAATCAAAAATGTTGCAAGTTTATTCACGAAAAGTTAATCAAATCGGAAGAATCAGTAAACAACATATAATTTTGAGTGTTCATTTAAAAGTAAGCATTAAAGGACGCATTCGTAAAGTGTAGTTATCATATAGAAGTACTACCTACTTTGAAAAGGTACCAATTCATGGTCGTCATTTTAGTTTCTGAAATACTTTGTGTATACTTGGTTATTAAAATTAAATCTGTACCAGAGAAACAGAATGATGTATGTTCATGTTTTCCAACAACGAAATTTTGATGTACATTGATTAAAGTATGTCCCATCTACACATTTTTGAGTGAATTATGTCCAAAATTAGGATTTGTGTTGCATTATCTCCAAGAATTATTTTAAGGCAATACCAAAAATTTCAAGTCACTAATTGGCATTTCCTGAGCATTGTAACTTTTTGACAAACATATCGTTTTGCTTCTCTGGTATAGAAATACATTTACTTGGTTTAAACAACTTCTCCGAACATCGGAATATTATTGTTAGAAATACCACAAATGCTTTACTGAAACTTGTATTGCTGCTTCTAAAAGTTACGGTTTAGTTAGGGAATATGCTATAAAAACGGCCACCGGCATGAACAGTTTACGTTTGGTTTCTCCACAACTGTTTATGTGAACATTTTAATTGTACTATTAATATAATATTGTTTTTGTAAGAAAGTTTAACGAAAAGTTTTTAAGTTCTCTGTATGTTGGTTGTCAGTGGTTGAAAATGGATGATTTAAAAAAAATAGTCTAAAACACTTAATCGTTATATTGTGTATTTATACAGGGTGAGTTAAGTTTTACCGCCACGGTCATAATACCTGTTAAAAGGTGAGGGGAGAGTATGCAATTTACATGTTATATCAGTTGAAGTTTACATTTCCGATTAGTGCTACAAATTTTGAAAATTATTTTTATTAGAAGCCAAAACAGTAAAATAAAGAGTTTTTGGGAAAATTTTGATGTTTGGTTTTTTATTTCAAAATTTGGCAAATTATTCGTAGCATTAATATTTGTAATTTGATCAAGCACGAAAAATTCTTTTATTTATAACTTTCCAACAATGGATAATGCAGTTTACCACCTTAATAATAGTTCATGGTCGACCCAAAAAACTGGGGGTTACAGCATTTCGGTTCTTAACTTAAGTTTAGTGACCGTCATAAATAATAAGTCAAGTACCATAATCAATACCATTGCTTGGGGAATTGGTTTACTTCTGTCGTAAATCATCGTCTAATACGGAAACGGTCTTATTTAATAAACCCAAATTAGTAAAATTATTTTAATTACAGTAAATTGTGTAAAAATATTTTACTGTTCGTATGTCAAAGAAACTAATTTATTTTTTATTTTTATAACTAATATTAAATAGTAAAAAGTAACATGTATATAACAAACAAAGTAAAATAACATAACATAAGTAATAACTAGAATAAATAAAATAACTCATTAAGAGAAGAAGAAAGCGGGGCTGTGCCAAGAACACTAGCAACGTTACCTCTTTGTATAGCCAAACTTATTCGTTGCTTCAAATATGTTTTGGCTTGAGGAATTCCCGTTGTTTGCACAATACGCCTCCCCAAATCTTCAAGGAGAGAAAGGGCATCAGCACTCCAAGGACCCAAAGTTTCCACAGCGAAGGCGACAAAAAAATAATCATCAGAAATTGACTTATATTTCTTTTTCTTAAGATTTTCTGCCAAGTGAGCAGCAGATCTTGCAGAAAATGAAGAATCAGTTAAATGAGAAGGGGCAAGTGTATCCGTACAAGTAAAATCCCAAACTAAGGATTTACCTACTTTCCATGGAATAACTGTAATACCATCTGGACGTTTGCCATCATCCCTCAGAATACCATTAGGTTCAAGGATACAAGGAATGTTGGCAGAAGAGAAAGCACGTTTAATAATGTCATTAATACAGCTGTGACGAGAGAGTCTACCAGCACTTTTAATGCACGATAAACCATGATGACCCAACGAGTCTACAGAAGAACCGCACGAGCAGATATGAGGATGACAGAAATTGATCCCCAATCTAAGTGAAATAGCAATTTGTAAGATGTTTTTTTCTAAAAGAGTACCTAATTTACAAGATGGAAGAGCTTCAAGCCAAGCTCCAGATTCAAGTTCAGATCCAGCTAATAAGATAGCCTTTTCTGTAATATTTGAGGAAGATAATAAATTTTGAAATATTTTCTCACAGATAGGTAAGTCCCAATTTCTTTGAATAGAAAGTTCTTTTGGAAGTAAAGACGAATTAGAAATTTCCTTCCAATAATCAACAGCCTCGTTAAGGGATGTAATTTCAAAATTAGAGAAACTAGAAAGTAGAATGGACATAATAAGTTCAGAATTAGAAAATATAGAAGACAAAAAGGCAGGCGAGGAAATATCAATTATAGACCTTATACCTAATCCACCAAAACGGATTGGTAATTTGGCTTGAGTCCAAGATCGAATTGTAAATTTAATATTCAAAATTTTTTCCAAAGAAGAAATAACAATATTATCCAATTCAAGACACTCATCTTTAAATTTCCAAAAAGGACAACATCTGAGATTATAAGTGAAATTAGGTATCCAAAAACAATGGCGGAGTAAAAATAAACTAATATGAGGATTAATTTTACATAGATTTGAAGAAAGTAAAGAGAATGAATCAATTTTTTTAGAAATGAATGGAGGAATTGCTGCATCGAAAATAGGACAACCAAGAATAAAAAGGTCTTCAACATTACAAACGTGAATACAAGGAGCTAATAATTCGAATCTTTCCAAAATTGAAGACTTGTCTAATTCCGAAACATTATTAAGGAAGAAAAGTTCGCATTTATTGAAATTAAGAACTAAACCAATTTTCTTAAATTCAGAAATTATCGTTTCTAAGTCTTGTAAGACATCCAAAGCCTTACCACCTAAAGAACCATCATCCAAGTACCAAACATTCAATTCTGAAATCAAATTCTTAATAATTTGATGAATCGATAAACTAAAAATTGCAGGACCGAGAGGGTCACCTTGTTGACAACCTACTGAGGATTCAATAACATTTCCATTAAAGAATAATTTTGATTGATAAGCATAACATTGCCAGAGATAAGGATATATATCTGGAGTAACAGCCTTGACAACAGAAAGAAGGGAGTCTCTTTCGATAGAATTGAAAGCATTTTTAACATCGATTTTAAGGAAAACCTCAGCATCAGATTGATTATTAATATAAGTTCTAATTGAATGAACAGCTCCCTCACAACCACCCTTAATTCCAAAACCTAATTGAATAGGATGAAAAAAGGAAGATAACGAATCCTTAATGTGGAAACTGCATAATTTAGAAGATAAACGTCTAAAAGTTGAACCTATTGCAATAGGACGGATACCGCCATCTTTTTTAGAAAGGGCACAAAGAGAGGCACCATAAAGAATAGGTCTAATATCAGAAAGAACTTCACCAGCTAACATGAGATTGCAGAGACTACAGATGGCTTTCAATAAGTGACGACCAGAGTCACCTGTACCATTACCTAATAAATCTTTGAGATGTTGTGGTCTTATTCCATCCATTCCAGCAGCAGAACCATTAGGGAATGACATAATCGCTTTATAAACTTGATCTTCAGAGACAGTGAGATGTTCTACCATTTCTTCAGGTGGATCAGGAAACTGGAGTAATCTTGAAGGAATTGGATGTTTAGATTTCAACGATTCAAAAGTATCAGCATTATTGTTGGCAAATGAGTCATCAGAAGATAATAAGCGAACTGCACCCTTAATATCACCATCCGCAATTTTGTTCTCAACCGATTTATAAATTGAAAATTTTGAGAAATCGGTTTTGGAATAAAGTATGGAGTCCACGTTAGAGTCAGCATTCTTCTTAACTTTAGAAGTTAAAGATTCCTTTTCATAACCATTTTTAATAGGAACATGAAGAACACGAAAGGCAAAAAGAAAAAGGTCTTCCCAGGATGGTAAAGAATTAACGGAAACACATTCATTTATAATTTTGGCTAGTTTACTAGCCACGGATATTCTAGCTCCACGCGGAATTCTTCTAAGAATACAGACATTCGATTTTAGGTAACCAATTTTTTCTGTTAAATTGAGAAATTTAACAGGAAGTTCCGGAACAGGCACATTCTGTTTATGACATCTAGAAATGTGAATTTTGAGACCATGTAAACTCTTGAAAAATTTTGAATTTGGACAAATATGACATTTCATAAATAAACTGTCAAAAAAAAAAAACCGGACCAAACCAAAAAGTAGTCACAAGATAAGCTCAAGATAAAGCTCAAAGACCAATCCAGTATCCAATTACTCTCCAAAAAGAATCGGCAAGAATTTTTCAATGGGAAACGTCAGTACCAAAGTTCTCGATTTTCCAAATTTCTAAACGTGCCCTCACTTAGTCCACGACCCAAAGACAAAGAGTCCCAAATCTTCTCTTCACAGGCAAAAAAAAAAAAAAAAAAAAAATCACAAAAGTTCAAAAAATCAAGAACACTTAAAAAATTAGAAAAATGTCAACGGAAAACGTCAAACCCAAAAATACAAATTTCTCCCCAGTTCCACACTGTAGATCGACGAAAACCAACAAATAACCAAACCAAAACAGTAATATAACGCGTCAAAACAACTCTACAAAATATTTCTCGAAAAAATAATCCAATTTGGTCAAACCTTCACGGACCGAAAAATTTTCACATACACACTTTGACGGCACACAATTTATAATAAATTGAACAACTAGTAATTGAGAGAAAGCCAACATTGTAGCTGATTTGAAAAAATGATTTTTTTCCTTGTTTCTGTTTCTTAATAATATAAAATTACTCATTCAATTTATGACAAATTATTTAAAGCGCTATTTTGCCACAGGCGGTAAAATTTAACTCACCCTGTACAAACAAACTGGAATGCCAAATATTTTAGTACAGTAATCTTTTTAACTTAATAATCACCAGAAAATACTCATGAAATAAATTAAATGTAATAAGTAGTAACGTTAATTATAAATTTAGTATTTCTGTTTACGAAATCAAAATTTGAATTCCTTTGGTAGCTTTTATCAATGTGGTTCGAGCGTTCGATTAAAACTGGAATTACTTTGACCACTTATACGCGTACGTATTGATTTTACAATACACGGTGTTAAGAAAAGATTGTAAAATATTTAAAGAGGTTTAAATAAGCAAAAATGTCTTAATAAACATGGGTCCGTAAAGTAACGGTTTCGGAGATAAGGAAGTTTATTTTTTTTTAAACATTTATTATTTATTATGTACAAACAAATAAAGGAAGCTTCTAGCAAAAACAAAAAACAAAGTTACAAAAGATGTTCGAAGTGCCCTCGTTCCACTTCCAAGTAGGCATGACATCTTAGTCTGAAGGATATTTGAACTCTTTCTAAAACCCTTTCATTGGCTCGGATTTGTTGGCATTTTTGATTAATTCGTAGCTGCAGCTCCTCGAGGCTATTTACAGGAGTACCATAGACCAAAGTCTTCAAATATCCACAAAGAAAGAAATTTAGAGGGCTTAAATCCAGCGATCTTGGCTGCCATAAAACAGGTCCGCCCTTTCCTAGCCATCTACGTGGAAAAGTTTGATGTAAATGGGCTCTAACGGCAATCGAAAAATGAACTGGAGCACCATCATGCTGGAACCACATTTGTTGCCTTTGGTCCAAATTAATGTCGCCTAAAAGATCACGCATTGTGTTCTGCAGAAAGTTTAGGTAAGCAGTGCCTGTTAATCGGTTTTTTAAAACAACAGGACCTAGTAACATGTCGCCTACAATACCTATCCAAATGTTTAATGACAAACGTGTGTGATGTAGAGATTCCATTAGAGCATAGTGATTTTCGTCGGCCCAAACATGCGTATTGTGAAAATTAACAACTCCATTTCGTGTGAATCCGGCCTCATCCGTAAGAAGAATATTGGCAAAAAAACGCAACAAAAAACCACACGTGGTTGATGATCAAATGGATTTAAGGCCTGCACTCGTTGTAAATGGTATAGATAAAGCAGCTGCTCGTGGAGGATTCTTCAAACAAAAAGAGCACTAATTCTTAACTTGGCTGATATTCTCCGCACACTCGTCCCCGGATTATTCTCTATCCGTGCTAGAATTTCTTTTTTTGCTCTAGGAGTAGATACCGACCTTGGTCTTCTGGATAAATGGCACTGTTTTCTCAATGAAGTAGTATCACACAATCTTTGGTGAATTCTTTCGAACATACGATGTGAAGGAATCTGGCGATTTGGATAAGCTTTAACATAAAAACGTCGCGCTTCGGTGGCAATGCCATTAACACGACCATACATGAAATGCATGTCGGCTAATTCTGTGTTAGAGTAAACAGCCATAGCAAACGAAAACTTATGCACTGACAACAACAGTCAAATATTTAATGTTTATTTCACAAACCATCAGCCAACTATGATAAGGAACTGCAAGTTTTTTCAAAATAAAGAAGGAGGTAAAAAAGGAATAACATTCCTTATCTCCGAAACCGTTACTTTGCGCACCCATGTTTATTAAGACTTTTTTGTTTATTTTAAAATCTTTTTTTAACACCCTATATATCGGGTGTACAAAAATTCTTTACGACCTGGGTATCCATGGATTGTAAAATGTATGTCTTTGTTTTACTATGATTTAATTGACAAAAGTTAAATGTAACTAAAAATGAAAGAATAGACATAATTTTACAATCCATAAGCGACCAGAACGTCACGACTTTTTGAATACCGATAGGCGTAGCTGCGCATGTGAAGTACATTTTTCATTAAAATGTGTTGACAGCAGATTAAATTTTGTGCAGAGAATCCTTAACCAGGCAAAGGTAAATGAACAGGATTCCAACATATCGTTTAATATAATATGTAATTAATGAAAATGATGGTCAGTTGTTGACAAACTGCGACTCTAATAATAAGAAAACAACTTCAAATAATTAATTACTATACATCGCAGAAAGTATTTGATAAAAAGAAATAATTAGTGACACATTTTATTTAGAAAATGAAAATAGGAGTAGGCACATGCTAGGAAAGATGGAGATAGTAACTTAATTTCTGAATTATTGCAATAAGTTAATTTTGTAAGACCAGCGGAATGAAAACTGTGTTTCCTAATAAATAATTTACAATAGTTCTGCGAAAATGACTTACTGCATTAAAAGCATCTCCACCGTAAAAGGTTCTTGCAGCAATCAAACCAATCTTATCAAATATTTCAATTAACCTGTTATTAAATTGTCAAAATTCATCAAAATTTGAATATTGTTTGTAATTATAATTAATTTTCACATAACGAACAGATTATCTTCGTTTCTTCAATTTCTTTTATGGAAAAATATAAAGCAATTTTAGCAGGGTAATTTTTTTGCAACATAATCATCACATCATCTGTTAATTAGTGTCCTATTACTTTATAAAAGAATAACGTCCGAATAATTAATTAAGTAAATTAAGTAAGTATAGCGTTGACTGTAATATTTACCTTAGTAAACTCCTCATTCGATGTAACGTACCATTTTGAGGCTAATCTCAATAATAGAGTTATTCCTGTTACCGCCACAGTTTATAAAATTATACAAAAATTTGAACAAACTGATAGTGATAGAAGTGACAGTAAATATTATATTAGGGACATTCAATGCAAAGTGGTTGAACGGTGTTCAATGAACACTAAGCGATTATAAGCGCTTGCAGTATTTTCAATTGTTGATTTTAAACAATTCAAATTATTATATTTATTGTTGCACATTGTTAGATTTTTAAAAATTATTGTTTGGTTTTGTTAAATTAAAAATCGCTTTAATTAAAAATTGTAATTTTTCTCCGTGTTTACCTATTTACATTAGTTTGTTAAATTGTTCTCATAACGAACCTCATTCAGAAATTGAAAAATGTTAGATCTGATTTAATTGATAGGTACCCATGAATTTTACCTGGAAATTCCTCGACAAAAATTTTGTTGAGAAGAAAAGATAACTTTATTAATTCTCTAGTCTTAAATTGGCTGTTAAAGACATATTTTTATTATCTAGCAAATAAATTGTTCAACCCTTTTAAGTACAGTAAACCCTCGATAAGACAAACTCGAAGGGACGAGCATATTGTATGTTCGTAGTAACGAAGTTCGTCATATCCGATTGAGTAGATACATACGTACATATGTAATGTATCATTTTATGGAAATAATAAGAATTTTATTTATTGATAATAACTATACAATAACATAACTAACTGAATATTATAATGATTTTACAATCTTGTGTTATAAGTGTAACTTGTAAAACTGAACTGATAATGTTTCTATTGAAGCTGTGTGGTTCTTGAAAAAAGGGACACTTTCAGGTAGTGGCCCACTGACCCAGATGTGCGGGTCCAAACGTCAAACACTGCGTAGTTAAAGGGTCATTGACAACCTCAAGGTTCTAAAATTTAGTTCGTTGTTCGTGTTAACGAGAATTCGTGTTAACCGAGCGACATTCCTAGAGAAACAATAAAAAACTAGCCGGAACCACAGTGTCTGTTCGCGTTAACGAAGTGTTCATCTTAAGCGAGTTCGTCTTATCGAGGGTTTACTGTACTCGTACTACTTTTACGTGCGTGGGACCACACAGGTCCCAGTGCAGTAACGGTTAGTTTCTATACCAAAAACATGATTCATGTTACAGATTATCTTTAATATTATGTTTTGTTTAAACTATTTTAGATAGTTTATAACCGTTAATAAAAATGAGTAGTTGCAAGAAAGTTCTTATTTGTGGCATATACAGTAGAACCTCGATTAACCGTCACCGTCGGGACCGGGACTGTGACGGTTAAGCGAATAGACGGTTAACAGAAATTTTGCAATAAACGTGTACAGTAATGAAATTTCAATGCTGGTTTCTGACGAGATGTAACTGTAACTGTAACTGAAAACGCGTGCAAGTGTATACGACACATTTATATTTACCAAAATAGGTTACAATAGTAAGCTGCCATTCAAACGAAAGACCGACCACCCTGAGGATGGTATAAAGACATCATATCGCTTTGACTGCGCTCGTCGCGTTCACGTTTTTTTGTTTTTTGGACGCTGACGGATAACAGAGAGTGACGGTTAAAAGAGTGACGGTTAATCGAGGTTCTACTGTACGTATTTACAAAAGATTAAAATCACTGGGTAATTTAGAAACCCTGCAGTAAGTTAAAAGTGGAGAAAACCTACAGTTTCATCCAAATACAGGTAACCCCCGCTCAACGCGAAGGATTTAAAGGATATAAAAAAATCTCATGCATAACAAAATAAAAGAAATAAATGTCATACAAAACATAATTATTTATAATTCATTCATTTTGTTCTACGTTGCAAAAATGAATCAAGATTTCCTTGTTTGGCCTCTACGTTTATTATGCAAAATTTGCAACCATGTTTTATAGCACTCACTCCCTTGTAATTTTCGTCGTTTTCTTCGAACAACTCCAGCAGCTTTTTTAATTTTGTATTTTTGTTGGACACTGTAGACTCGGGCAATTTGAAATTTCTTACTACAGCTGTAAATTTACCACCACTTTCTACACTTTCTATCATTTTTAATTTCTTTTCTAAAGTTACTACATTGCGAATTTTCTTATTCGAATTTTCACGAAGGGATAAATAATATGTAGTCAATTTAATTTGCATGCATTTGACACTGCAGCTAAGATTACATCCACTGACGAAGATTTGTATATACTCCCACAATATTTTTTAGGGGATGGATTTTGGGTTTAAAATCTGTTTATTATCACAAGGAGCAGTGCGTACCTGTAAATTCTAAATTTATTGCGTAGCTTTACTTAAAGATCTGCAGGTAAGCAAATTTTCATTGTGTACACTGCTTAAAGCGTGAAGTCATAAATGACACGCACTAAATGTCTGGGCGAAGAATACTGCAATAAAAATTAAACTGTAGAAAGGTCATTTAATAAAAACCTACCGATTCTAGAACTACCAACCGTTAAAAGGGATCAGCCTTTTACATAAATTTAAAAAAAATAACAATTCGCGTTCGCCGGGGGCGCGTTGAGCGGGGGTTACCTGTAGTAGATATCTAAATCTTTTAATAGTGTGAAAAGTCGTAAACCACAACAAAAAATATAAAATTGGCGAAATCACAGTTAAAAGAAAAACAAATAATAATTGTGGAAAACTGACATAAACAATGAATTAGTTAAATTATATTAAAATGTATTATTACATCTATTATACAGATTGCATTTAAAGTTTACCCTCCTCCTTCTAGCTTTTTAATTACATAATTGAGTTTGAGGGTCCGGATTAATTTAATGAACCATTCTTTGGTTATAAATTGGTTCTTGTAAATTAAAAGATGACGCTACAGGCATTATTAACCCAAAATATTCAGAAGTATTCAATAGTAATCATGTTGCACCTCAATATAAAGGTATTTCAGTTCTCTATCGACCTGTTTTGAAAAATAAAAATTCAATTATCTGTTATCGAGTTATAAGCGTTTTCATCAACATTGGTATCTATTGCGCATGCGCTTCGCAAACCGATTCCTTTCGAATGTATGGTTTTGTAGTATACGTTGCTATGGATAAAACTGTAGATAAAAAGGCTTATATCTAGACAACGGATCGCTGAATTTTTATTTTTCAATAACGAGACAATTTAAGTAGGTACATCTTTTTAAAATGTTGGGTTAATAATGTTTGTAATGTCATCTTTGAATTTTTATGAATTAATTTATTACCAAAGAATAGTTAATTCACTATGATTCAACTCTCAATTTTACTCGCATTTTCTAACTTGACTCGTTTTAAAGTTTGAAAGGGACCAAGGGGGGACACTATTAGATGCGTAATGTGTGTTAATATTTTCCGAAAAATATCAACTTTATGTTAGTATAGGTAGTTTAAAAATTTTGAAGTAACGTAACTACTCGCGTAGGGCTTGCCAGGCCCCATAAAGTGCACGGCTGGAAATAATTAGTTGTTGTACGGTTCCGTGTAAAAAATTATCAATGTTAAATTAGTCAGTATCAAGTAAAAATTCTAATTGAGGAATACCTTGAATGACAAGTTCCTAAACCTTCTATATGGAATAAGTGTTATATAGTTTTTCAACTGCTTGAGGGCCTGCGCGGCCCCACTTAAGGATTAAATACGAACACTGCATTAGATGCTCCATAAAATAGTTGGTTGAAAAATAAAATGTTTCTAGTAATTAATAATTAAAGAAAATAGATATCAAATTAATAATATCGCGATTATCATGTTGGGCTAACTGGCAAATCAAAAAGTGATGTAGGAGCAGCTGCTGATTGATATCCATTTTGTTACCATGACATATAACAAAATTAAAAAGTGCGCTCAATGCGACAGATTTGTTTGAAATCGATTGAATCGAAAATCGATTTTGGATTGATGTATTGAATGCCCCCATTGTGTATGTAAATAATATGTAATCGTTTTGTACTAAGTAATGGGGGTTCACGACCAACACTCTACTTCACTAGCTTGTTGAAGCGAATCAAGATCAGCATGTGGCTTTTCTAAATCTTAATTTTCAAATGGTCCCATAAAAATAAATCGCAAGACGCTAAATCGGGGATCTAGCGGGCCAATCGATTTTCCCTCTTCTTTCAATCCAATGATTTGGGAATATGCTGTCTAAAAGTGTACGCACAAATCTGCTAAAGTGAGCAGGGTGATCGTTTTCTTGAAACTAAATTTCATTCAGAAGTACTAGAATCTCTAATAATGGAATTTTACTATCTGTTAAAAGACTTCAATGATTTGTGGCAATTAGGTTGCCCGTTACTCAAATAGTCCAAATTATATTAATATTGTGAGTTGCAGCCCAAAGGTTGATTTTTCTAGGATACTGTGTGCCCGTTGAAACAGTCTAATAGGGATTTTCATGAGCTTAACATGAATGGAGTGATTAGCTGTTTGGTGTGTTCATATGATCACGCTAGGCGTTAAAGGGTTAAAGGCAAAGAATATAATAAACAATAACACAAATACGAGAATTTAGCATGCTAAACTCAAGATCGTGAGTACCCGTATTGTAGGTACCGTACCGAATGGTTAAACGCAATTCTTACTTAAGTAGAATGACATTTTTTAAAATCGTTTAATTTAAATATCAATGTAAATGATATTTTGGTAAATGTATGTTCACCACTAAGGTATCCCACCCGATAATAAGATGTTCATAACTTAAGCCTTGGTAGTTAATTAATTCAACGATTACTGTTCACGCTTGCAAAAATGAAGGCTTAGTTATTTTAATGCTCTATTGTCTGACGTGAATCTTTAGTGATTTATTACAATATTTTTGATCCTCTTAATTATAGTGTAATTTCTGGGGCGTCTCATTTATCAAGTTTGTATACTTAGGGAACCCTGCTATTTCAATACAATGTAGGTTAAATAAGAGAAATGTTTCGTAAAAAATCGAATTACTGAGGAACATTTTTGAATTATTTGTTCCTAACAAACACATTATTTTTGTTTGTTAATGTGTCTGCTGTTGTTTTCAGACCATTTTTTTGCGTTTCTCAAGATTTTGCTATTATATTAAAGAACGAAGCATTGCAAGTTTTAAATTTGTTATGAGCTTTTGGTTTGCTTTGGTTTCACTAATATTTTCTTAATCCGTGCACTTCTGAGGAGCAAAGATGTGTTGAGGATATGTGCTTTATGAATATAAAAGGGAACGAATTGAACATGAGAAATTGATGTTCATACAACACAAGTTCATCTACAAGTTGTCCAGAGAAAGCCATTGTCAGATATTAAGATTTGAAGAAGATTTCTAATTCATAGCGGCAATGAACATTAGACAAACTCGGACATCCAGGGAATATCCCCGCATGGACATCTACTAGATATTTATTTTTCTATCCAGTGGATATCCATAATTACAGTTATTCGTTATCTTATTGTTTTTTTTTTGTATAGTATCTATATCCCGGTACGGACATCTACTAGAAATTCATTTTTTCTATTCGGTGAATATTCATTAACTCGAGGATTTTTAGGATTTCTTGTTTAATTTTTGTTAAAATAAAGTTACTTAATTTAAATTGCTTTTTAATCATTATCTTATATACACATTATACAGATTATATAAGTACACATTTTTTATAATAATTTATCTCGTAGTGTTTTAATGTTTCTCCCTTTTAAACGTTCTGCGCCGTTTTTCATAAAATTTTTAATTTGGATCCCTGGTTTTGACCATTTATGTGACTAAGTTCAAAGGACCCTAAAAGTAAAATGTAACAATGATTTAATTAACTTATTAATTTTCATTTAACCTTTGGGAACTAACTTAGCTTTATAAGACATGAAGTCGAGCATCGATCGGTCTCATAGACCAATTGAAAAAATAACAGCCGCCTTTTGGAAAATTACTTGGTTTAAATTTTATTTCTTAAATATAAAGTGTTTGGGTAATTTAACCAAGTTTGTGTGTTCATAGAGCTTTTATTATAAGAAATATAAAATTATAAAAAATTAAAAATTTAGTGAAACTTAAATTTTAGAAAATTAAAAAGTACGACATGATTACTTTCCTTTATTATAAAATAGGACGCAAACGAAATTTAACATTTTGTTAAATGAATATAAAAGAAACAAATTGTCCCAATATTTCGGAGGAACTGAAACTTTGCAGTCCAAATTACTGTTCTTCTTGGAGAACACATGTCTGGCATATCGGTACTAAATGCTGCAAGCACATAAATTTCGGGCATTTCGGCATTCAGTATTTCGATTTTCTATTTTTCTTGCTGCAGCAATAATAACATCTTCCATAGATTGGGGTTTTCGGATTAGGATCGGAAATGTTATAAATTTCTTGAATACGTAATTTAATAATTTTCGAAATGCCGGTACTAGTAACTCGATTTTTAATATGCTCCTCAACTAGCTGGTGTCCGGGTTATTATGTTTATATACAGTGCTTTCGTAAAGTATAAAATAAATGCGATAAAACATTTTAGAAGAATTTTCACAAAAAATCCTGGACCGGTCAACTTTAGTTTTTAAAACTACATCTTTTCTAATATTTATAATTTTACGATCGTCTTTTGTTTTTGCACTATGACGTCATCATCAATTTTTTTAAATAGCACTCCATACTTTTGATCGCGAATTTGGATGCAGCACATTTTTCTGAGTAGGAATATGTCAAATTCGTATGACCTTGAAGAGGAAAGTTTTTGAAATAATCAGTCCTAAAGTTTCGAAAATGTATGGTAAATTTATTAGGGTCGAAAAGTGTTTTGTGTACTTCCTCACCAGTGCAGGCAGTCATTTTTTATATACTGATGGAAAGGTGAAAATATTACACCTAACGAAACAGTATAGAACTTATTTCAACAGCTGAATAATTATAACTAAACTAGCAGCAACGCAATGAGTTGATAAAATATTGTTTAGTTGCAAGAAACATTTCCAAGAATAATCTCGAATAAAATAATATATTAATGCTAGCAAAGCACCGTTGATTAAGGTAAATATAGAGTTACAGACGAACTTAGCCAATTATATAACTAATAGACTAACATCCGTCTGTGAGACCGAAAGCGTTTATAACTTAAGAACTGTTCAACGCTCAACTCTGACAACTTGAGGGTAACTGACTCTATTTGAGATCGAAAGGTACTGAGGACGGCAGAAATTTGCCTCAACTAGGGAAAAAATGCTTGGCAAAAATTGTAAATGTCGGTCACAGAGACCGTATTGTTAGCTCCGGAAGGTTAAGAAAAAAATTCGGATAATTACCCAATAAAAGCCCTTTTCCTTTTTTCCCTACGAGTTGTATGGTTATACAAATATATTTTAGTTCTTAATATACTGCTTTATTTAGGACCGGTTGTACAAATGCAAGTTCACTGCAGTTTATGCGAATTCCAAGCTTAGCCGCGATTCAAGTTAATATTGCCACCACATTATGACAGTCAAGTTAAGTACAGTAACATAACTTCTCGTGTTTCTTTACCTTTAAGCTGTGTGTTTATTACTCGTGTTTTAGGTTTGTAAAGAGAGTTAATAGTGGTAACCACCAGGGCGCACTCCGGTCATAAATTTAACGGTTTGTTTACATTTGTAGTGAAAATAAGTTTTTATGCTACAACGCAAACACTTTCTCATGCTAACTCCAATTTCTGTGTAATCCGCAACAAGAACACATTCAAAAGTTTGAAAATAATACGGCATATTCTTCCAAATTTCTACTTTCGGAGACAATAGAATTATTATTGAGCCCATAGATAAATGACGATAGGACAAAAATTGTACCCTCAAATATCGATATGCAGGGTTAGGGTTAGGGTTAGTACAAAAAAAAATTGGCAGAACTGAACCAATTTTGAATAACATTTATTTTTGTATTTAGCATAAAAGATTCTATCAAATGCGTAGCTTGCTATTTAAATTTTAAAAGTTGGAGTTGCTAGAGCGTATGGATTGATGGGTGGGAAGTTGATAATTATATTTTATGACAATGTTATAAAATAAAACTCGACCTGTCCGAACATTTTCTAAAATATGTTTCTCAATCATTTTATAGAATTTATTCGTTACTTTTTGGAAACACTGTAGCTATACAACTGACGAAAGATGATGAACGTCTATTTGTCGTGTTCGCGATACATTTTGAAGAATGTACATACCATTAATACCTCGGTAAACAAGGTTTGGACTCTAGCGAGATGGAAACCATTGAATTTCTTTCGAAATTTATTTGTGTAGCGCAACAATTTCGACGTATTTCAAGAATTAATGAATCTTTAAACAGGCACTTTAATCAATCACAAAAACTTAATCTGATAGCTAGATAATGTTTATTGCTTTTTATAAATAAAAGATATAAATTGATTGGGATTGTATCCGTCCTTAAAGGTTCAACAATTTGAACAATAATTTTTTCATCGTGAGTGGAAAATAAATAGACATTATTTTTAACAGACGCTAAAATGTTTTTCTTCTACAACGAAAATAAACCCGTCGTTAATAATAATAATGTTTCAGCATTGTTATTGGTATCAGAATATTCTTTGTTTTATTCGAATAATGTGTAAAGAATGTGAGCTAAAATTAGACAAAATTTTCTTTAACATTTCTCAATTCTAAGAATATTTAAAAAATAGTTACGAAATCATAATAAAAGATTACATTTGTACTAATACTGTAAGTTGTAACAGAAAGTACTTATTTGCTTTACAGAATAACTCATTAATTATTTTGAGGGTCCCCTCTAAAAATTTAAAGAAATATTTATTGAGACTTCTGAAGGTTGTTCAAGCGAACCTTCGAACGGGAAACGACGAGTGTCGAGGAAACTTTTGGCCGCGTCAGGGATTTATTGTGCAAGGTATCCCAACCAAAATTGTCCACAAGTTTTTAAAAGGTTTTTTAAAAGGTTGGACCAAAGGTTGAGGGAAACTGACAATTTGGAAGCGGCTTCAATGGTAAATGGCGGAATTAAAAAAGATCTCAGAATGATGTTCTTCAGATACTTACAAACCAACCTGGCGAAGCAGCACTCGCGAAATTGAGCGACTTTCGGATATACCTGGTCGTTTTGTTAATATTGAACATATGATTAAATATCCCTTTGTTCAATTAAAAAAAGTCAGTCAGTCAATGCATGCAAGCAATCGTACTTTCACGTCAAGTTATTTTAGATAATGTATTACATATCGACGGCTGAAAGGTAAAATGTTGTAATCCACAAAAGCCTAATTTTACAGGGGAGAAAAAAATTAGTTTGCATCAAAATTAGGCTTGATTAGGTGAAATTAGGTTAAGTAAAGCATTGATTGAGATTTGAAGTGATTGAATTTGACCTATTTTTTAATTTTTAACATTCACAGCTGTCTCAGGGTAATTTTTAGAGTAAAATTGTGGCTTACAACGTTTAGTCCCACACTGTTTTGAGAATTTTGTTCACATACAACAAAAAGTCAAGGATTAGGTTTTAATTTCTTCTCAGTCATTTATTTCTTTGTTTTACTAATGTATGCTTTCCCTTTTTGCTTATTTAGTTTTTGAATAATAGCTTTATTCTTATCATCTGCTCTATTTCTTCGTTCTCTTGCATTGTCCATTGTCTCGTCTCGTGTTTCTTTATTGTCTGCTTCATCTTGCGCATCAACTGCACTAATTGCAGAGTCAGTGTCTGATTCGGAAGAAGAAGTGATAGATGTGAAAGTTATCAAATGTTCAAGAAGAAACTCTAATAAGAACCGCAAGATGCGCTGAACAGAATAGTTGCCATTTTCAATATTTGCCATTGTTGTTACTTCATTATTATTTTTTAATATTTTATTTTATTTCAAATTTATAACGCATTTACATAATAAAATTGAGGTTGGTGGATATATGGTGTTATAAAAGAATTTAAATTAATTTATATTTCTGAACCCAAAACGTGAAACTGACAGTATTTTATCTAGCATTCCAGACCATATCAATATCATGCCTACCCATTTACGGAAAAATTAGAAGGCTGTGAAAATTTTTGTTTTACTTTATGTTGATAGTAAGGCACCAATATTGACATTTTACATATGACAGTTTGAGGTTTTATTAATAATGTCCCTACAAAATTAGAAAATATAGCACAAAATGATTCTGTGGAAGGAAGTAACATAATCATTTTAAAAAAAACTTTATTTTCAATATTCTGTAACACTTAAATGATTAGGTAGGTTAGATTATATCTTAAAAATAATAATCTATAAACCGCAAACATTCTTTAAGTTTTGGTTTTAGTTTTATACATAAAATATCTTACTGCAGACCGATTAAATTTGCAAGTACAAAGTGAAACGTTTTTAATAAATGCTATGCATGTAATGTTCCTTTCAACTATTTTACGGATATATTGATCTATGCGTGGATGTAACCAAACGATGGCGACAACTGATGTATAAAGGTGGAGGGAACTATAAATAGAGTGCTCGGCAAAGTGCTCCGTGCTTGTCACCGCTCATTTAATATTCAATTCGATGGATTGTCAACAGCGTAAAAAATAGGTGGAATCTTTTGATTGCGCTTATGTGCCGGTTGAGCACAAATGAAGACGTTTAAACGGACGTTTTAATAGATGATAGATAATACTAACTTGTCTTCATATTTATTGGAGGTGAATTAATTTCAATAAAGCTTCAGGCATTGTTGTACTTCCGATTACAAGTTGTAACTAAATTGAGTTAATCGGCGTTAGTGAGGCATCATTAATTAAAATGGTTTAATAATGCAAACATATTTTTTAAATTACGTTTAAAAATAAGAGTTATTCATAAAAAGGGGCATAAGTTAGATATACTTTTGGACACTGTGGCGTCATCATTCCTGATTGCGACATCGCACTACTAACGATGTTATCATTAAGCAAAGTCTCCAAATATATTTTGAGCGATCCCAAGGATAGCGCCAATTATGTCTCATTAGGAATATTTTATAAACAAGACAATACCGATGAAATTAATTAATTTTCTATGGAACCTCCACAGGCACTTGATATAAGAAAGACGGTTAATTTTGTACACGCAACAACAATATTGGAATATCACCGTAAATAAAGAAACTAAAAACACAATGCATTATTTTATTTTTATTCAATTTTCTGATTTTCCCGTTGTGGTAAATTAGTAAAATTACTTAAATTTTTTCGTTTTATTTCCATAACTAACTTTATTTTGTATTTTTTATTTATCACCCGTACACATTGCATTATTCACAATGTTGCCACATAAAAACGGTTAAAAACAATTAAAAACTTTAGTCAATTCTGCAACCGTTTGGAATGAAACTTCTTTATACATGTTCCATTTTTGTGTTCGTTCATCTTCAGCCATCGTTGCATTTAAATTGTAGGGGCGATAAATAAAAAATAAAATTGGTAATGGAAATAAAAGGAAAAAATGTAATTTTTAGCTATATGCAGATGTTGCTTCAAACTAGAGTTCCGTATACCACAAACCTTTTTTCGAAGTACAATCGACTATTATTTATTATAATTTCCTGAAGTACATAAGTTTTTTTTTTGCAAGAAGTAGTTTACATCAGAAAGAATTATGTAAGTTGTAATAACTTGCATAGCCAAGAATAAATGATCGGTTAAATTCTAAAACTTGTGTTATTCACAATACCAGTTAGCAACGGTTATGGCAACTGCATGCAACCTTTGGAAAATTAATAATTCGAAATGTAATTTTATCCTCGTTATAAAGCTTTTGCAAAATGTGGAATCGTTTCAAAACTCGATGTACTTGTTAAGCGCGAAGACCAAAAATAGTTGCTCAGCGAAAAAACCGCTCAGAGCTAGTTTTGGGAAAACGAAAACAAACAAAACCCGAAATTCGGATATAAGTTGTAACGTTTTTATTCTATCTATGTTGTACGTAACCTTCTGATTTCCGTAGATGTAGATGTTCTACACGGTCTTCTTACAAAGCACAATTCTAGCCTCAATTTTCTTTTTGTCTCTTCGTGATAGTTGCCAGCATTCGGGTCCGTAAGTCAGAATTGGTTCCACAATATCTCAACAAATTGTGATTTGTGTCTAAATTTAATTTTTGTTGACCAAAACAAAGAGTGAAAAATTCTTACAGATTTTTGGCCCTGTTGTATTCTATGTTGGGTATCTCTTTTTGATGTACCTTTGTTTGATATTAAAGTTTCCATCACATTTTCTTAATTGTCTGATTTGTAAATGTGTACAGAGTGAGTTAAGTTTTACCGCCCCGGCCATAATACCTATTAAAGATTGAGGGGAAAGTATGCAATTTACATGTTAACATCAGTTGAAGTTTACACTTTCCATTAGTGAGACAAGTTTTCCAAATCATTTTTATTTCAAGCCAAAAAAGTAAAACAAAGAGTTTCGGGTAAAATTTCCATGTTTGGTTTTTTATTTCAAAATTTGTCAAATTATTCGTAGCATTGTTAATTGCAATTTAATTCGTTAAAAAATTATTACTTTTTGAGTTAAATCTAATTTAACATAAAGAACGAAAAATACATTTAATTTATGACTTTCCAACAATGGATAATACGGTCTACCACGTAACAATACCTGATGATCGACCCATAAAACTGAAGGGAACGGCGTTTTAGTTGTTGCCAGAACCGTATTCAGGAATTTGTGAGAAAAATAAAATAAATTTTTAATAGGTAAATATTAAGTTTATTTTATAAAAGATGCTCAAAGTGATGCCCCATTACCCATAAATTAAAAGCATTTCAAGCTTCTCCTCGACTGAGTATTGAAATGGAATGATTATACCTGAACTAAACACAAATTTTGACTATTTCACAAAACAAAGTTTTAATTTTCACTTTTTATCAACGATGTTTAAGTGTTGGAAGATTTGCTGCGAATGTGAATGTTTCTTTATTCATAAAGTGACCTAGGGTTTTTAAACTTTGGGTAAATTAAGCAATTTATTTTATGGGAAGGTTCAATAACCGATAGGTATGGTATATTGACTTTGCCGACTGCAAAATTAAAACACAAAATTGTAGACAGATATACTAACGAAAATTAGAAGCTGGTAAACAATTTTCTTATCAAGTTTAAAATCTGATATTGCAAAAATTATTTTTTATTATGATTATAATTACCGTGTAGCTGTTAGTTACGATGTTGTGAACTTTTAAAGAAATAGTGAAGACCCTTATACCGGTCCTGTAAAATGTAACGTTGTACTTTTTAACTTAACTTTATGATTGTCATAAATATTCAGTCAAGTACCCAAAACCAATACCATTGTTAGGTGAATTGGTCAGCTTATGTCGTAAATCATTTAAAAAAATACCCTCTAATACGAAAATGGCTTTATTTAATGAACCCAAATTAGTAAAATTATTTCAATTACACTAAATTGTGTGAAAATATTTTACTGTTCGTACATAAAAAAAACTAATAAATTTAGCAATTAGTAATTGAAAGAAAGCCAAAATTTTACCTGATTAAAAAAAAAAGATTTTTTCTTGGTTTCTATGTACCTTAATAATATAAAATGACTCATGCAATTTATGAGAATTGACAAATTATTTGAAAGGCCTATTTTGCCACGGGCGGTAAAACTTAACTCACCCTGTACAAAGTATACGGCATTGGCGAAAGGTCTAGCGGCAATCCGACCGCAGCGCATCGTCCCATTCCCAATTGCAGCTAGCATTCCTTTCTTGTTGGTCTTCTCCATACTTGTTCACGTCCATCACGACGTTTAAGCGTACCTCTGTTTGAGTTGTAAACAAAGTCCTTATCCATTTGCCTACAGCCATTGAATTAAAATATTTATTCATTTTCATAAACTTAAAATTTATCGTATTAAAATTGAGAGGCCCTTTTTGCGAAGTTCGTTTTAAATGAACCACCATACTTTAAACTACATGCTCAAGAATTTTCAAGTGGAAATGGCAACACTGTGCTGAGTTATGGCTGCTTATGTAGTACCATTACGGCCACCGAAATGTAGACGATTTTTTTCAGCAACTTGATTTTTGCTTCATATCATAGGCGTCCTAAAAAAATCAGCCAAATGTCAATATTATTTTGTTTATGACAAATATTATTTCACGAAAGTCACTGGATAAAGCCAGCTTTAATCTATGGAAAAATAGGGAAATTTGTATCAGGTATCGTGCACATTTCGGTGGCCGCAATAGTACGTTGTCACCTGTTTTGGAAGATTTTGCGATTTTGTGAAGTTTATGTTCGGCCTCTTATTACATTTTAGTGTATTTTTGCTTTCATTTATTTACTCAAAGATGAGAAATCATTTTACTAATATTATTTTTACTCTTACTTTTTTACATTTTTATGACTAAAATATAATATTTTTTAAATTTTTCTTCAAAAACATGTTTTTAAATAGTAAATCATTTCTTAGCAACTGAAATGTTTGTTTATTTTATTTCCTCTTATTTTTAACTCACTTCTTTATTGGAAAAAAACTATCAAGCGGAAAAAGGGCCCATAAAATACTTTCATAATTTCAATAATTTTCTTACAAAAATCAGTTATTTCATCAACTTCTTTCAAGAAACTGTTTTTTTAAATATCGTTCCTCAAAACCTTCTTTGCTGTGTAGTTCAAACTATATTTGGTATATAGATATGAGCAAACAAAACTTTCAAACTGGCTTTTCTCGAAACACCATTTGTTGATATCGGCCCTTTTTCCGGATGGGCCTTCAATTATTTTACAAAAAGTCAAAAATATAATTAACTCGGATTTTAAATTGTTTTTTAGTTTTTGAAATAGTACCAATGTACATAAGATGTGCATTACCTGGGCCCTTTTGAACCATCACCTGTAAAAATATCATTAAGAGGTTCACATAACAGACAGGAAGAATTTATATGCCGTTATATTTAATGTATTGCAACAATAATATAAAATTGACAGTACAGGTATCCCCCAATTAGCGTGCGTTCAATTATCAAATAACTAGATTTACGGCAATTTGTAATTAGGAACCAAATTTCGATCAGTGTAACTCAAAACTTCGATTAGTGCGCTATTTAATATAAATATTCAAATATTGATATTTACATAAATACAATAATACCCCGGTTTACGCGATTAATGCGTGGCAAAGAAAAAAACGTTGAGCCAATCAAACGTAAAACGGGGTCAATTATGTTTTTTAAATTGTCATATAAAGTATTTTAAATAAAGATAGAATACAAATACTATAAGTTGAAAACAGTATTTAACAGTGAAATACTGTTTTAATTTTGTATTATGTAGGAATATTAAAACAAAATTAAATTAAAGCGCAAGAGGAAATTATCGCGCGGGCGCACTGTATCGTTCGCCTGCGCGGTAGTTGATTTTAAAAAAAAGCGTTAGAGCGAATCATCGTAAACGGGGGTAACGTAAACCGGGGTACTAGTGTAGTAATAAATTGGATTATTTCGATTTCAGTAACATATATTTTTGTGGGTTTACCATTTATCTCTTAGTAATGGGTAAAAATGAATCAATAACTATTCAAAGCAAATGCAAATACAGATAGTCTTAGCATAGCGACCGAGTTACGGTTTTACAACTACATCTTTCTAAACGAATAGGTCAATAAACAAGTTAGGGACTTTCCACACCACTAACGAAATTCACGAAAAGTAACGTTTTTTCTCTTTTTCTTCCTCTATTTGTGTAATTCTTGCAATTCCTCGCTCTTCTTTTTTCTCATTTTATGCTTACCCTTTACTTCTCTCGCCTCTTTCTCTTTCCTTCTCATGACCAAAATTCAACAAAATCGCTTCATAACTCGCGAGATTAGACTGAGAAATCAGGAATTTTCGCGCAAGTGGAGAGGAGGTCAATGTTTTACTTTACTCGCAAATAGAAGAACATTTAATTTTCGGCTTCTGACAACCCTTCGCAATGTTTCATCGAAATCGTTAGATAACGTGAGCCAATTGTGGTACATTTTTGAAATTTTCTTAGATGCCACTTGATACTGCCTTTGATTTAAATTATAAATGAATCAAAATTGCTTTATTGGCTACAAACGTCAAAATGACAATGTAAGAAATTGAATCAGCAAAATTACGTAATAGAACTTAAAAACTAGCGTAAAAATTGTTCAAAATGCATTCCATTGTGAAGCAAACTAACTTCAACCCGGTTTAAAAATGACTTTTGAACGAAATGTAATGTCTCTGGTGTTATGGCCTTACACTCTTCACGATTTTTTTGCCTGAATTCTTCGACCGTATGGAAAGGAGTTTGGTAGACTCTCTGTTTTAGTACGCTCCACAGGAAAAAATCTACTTTCTCATTGTTTGAGTAATAATAGTTCATCGTGATTTATGAAATTTTAACTAAACTGTCAAAGTCAAACTTGACAATACTCTGAACAATGAAATTTTTGAAAAATTAGAAATCTAGTGCCTGTTCCAATTAGTATTTTTGGTTGCGTCTAACAAAAAAAAAAAAAAAAAAAAAAATTCAAAAGTAGACCATAATTGGTTCACGTTGTATAAACACTAAAAAACCTATCTCACCCGAGTCAAACTTTATAAAACCTGGTCAAAACTCTGAAAACCCGCGTGGAAAGTATCTAACCCGAGTCAAACCTTGTAAAACCGGACCCCACAACCTTGAATTTAGTTTATTTTTGGAATAAATTAAAATAATGCAAATATTTCTTTAGTAAATTGATTTTCGACGAGATAACTAATCAATTGAAGAATATTGTTCAAATGCATCACAAACGATATTGAGAAAGTAGGTAGAAATTACAACCGGCGAGTGTCTGTAATTTACGACAGCCTTCAAATTGTGGTTAATAAAGGAACCTCGCTTTTTTATTAGGGTGACATTTTCAACGGAGGTGACTGTGCTTCCTATGCATTTAACGTTCTAGAATATCTTAGGATTTGAAATAAATGTTGCTCTTCGGCTTTTTCTAAAGCAATTACTTTTAGTTATTCATAAAGGTTAAAAGTATAGCATGACTTTGTGGGTCAGAACTTGAAGGAATGGTTTGGTTATAGTTCTCTTCAATTCTTCCAAACGGGGGCATCAAAATTGGAATTTTCATTATGACTGTCATTGTCTCAAGGGAGACGGTTCTCTAAAGAAGAATAATTCACCAATCTTATCTGAACACACTAAATTCACAATATTTTTATACTTTAACAAACATAACTTGAACTCGTAAAATTACAAAGTATCAATTTCGGAATTTGAAATTTAACTAAATATTTGCGTGCATTCTAAATATTTTAAATAGTTGCGACTGCTGAAAAATTGACCCCCTGGTTGTAACTCCGACCGGTCGTTAAACAAGTAGGTCGTTTATTGAGGACTACTTGTATTAAATAAAACAGATGAAGTTTGTAAAACAGAATAGGTACCCAAGAAACTGTAACATCTAATCCCCAGTAGAGAAGATCACAAAGTTACGAAGGATCAACAGGGAAATGGGGTCTGACAAGAGAAGACGTGGGAGACCAAAGCTAACCCTAGACAGACCACAATTTTAATCTATGACTGATTCATGGTAAGCAGTGCAAACCGCCCATTGGATCCATTTCAGTTAAGACGACAAGGAAAATGAAAAGAAAGAAGTTGCATAAATAAATTTCTTCTAAAAAATTTCTCTTGTAATATAATAAAAATGAAGTTATGATAATTTCTTAAAATGGTAGATGAAACAAAGCAACAATACATCATAAAAATGAACGGTTATTGTGTTATATTTTTTGGTTTTACAAAACATAAAATTGCTTACATGCATCATAGAGAATGCGGTTATTAACGTTACACTTGGTAAAAATGTAAATTTTCGTTTTCGGTCGCTTTTTATAAATTATTCATTTTTCATAATTTAAATGAAAAAAACAAGTTAGTATGCGATTCAAAACGTCCAAAATAAAACTTTTATATCATTTGTGCGTGTTAAATAATTTAACAGATGAAAATTAATAGCGAATTTTTATTTTTTGTGTTATAAAATTTAAGTTCATTCCTGAAATAGTTCCGTAGTACCAGCATCATTGATTTACAGGGAAACGATCGACCACCTGTTTACATCCCCTAAGTAACCGCTTATTCTCAGTTTATCACTTCATAGCAACGCAGAGTGCAAATATGCATATTCATAACCACATAGCTTAAACAATTTTGTATTATAAATTCCATTGTAACGCGATGTTCTGTTCTTCAAAATGTTAACTAGAATTTGTATAGTTCATAAGCAACATAGTTAATTACCGTCTATATGGGTGTATAAGACGGCTTCCAAGTTTTAGGTAGTTTTTTTAGTTTTTAAAACTCACATTATAAGTATTATACCGTGTATGGTTCAAAATCAAAATTACTTGTATAGTTTCAATAAAAATTTTCGCTGGATTATTTTCAATTTGTCCTATTTCGTAATCAAAGTATTTAGTGATTCAAGAGGGTCAATTGTACCTCATATAAAAGAACCAAGGAAGGAAGGAGAAGGAAACAACAAATCATGTTACTCCGAGTTTGTGTAAGTTGGGCTAGTATAAGTCAGGGTATCACTGTACTTACAGATAACAAGAATTTATAATAGTGTAATTAAAGTAATCATTTTTTTAAATTTTCGTTGAGATATAAATGGTGTTAATTAAATAGAAGCGCATGGTTTCAGATAAAACTTTTTTTGTGTTATGACATAAAATGTAGCATATTAAGGATTTACCGTAATAAATTAATTTTTTGAGCACTCAGAGGCACTAAGAAAGTTAAAAGTTGGCAAAAACCCAGAAGAAGATGAAATGGAAGCAGAACTGCTTAAATACTTATAGGATCCATAGGGAAAATAGTACTGCTAAGTATACTAAATCTTGCATGGAATATACGAAAATCCCAATGGAATGAAGTTCAGCTATTACACTTTCTATACACAAAAATGGAAATACCAAAAATTGTAATAAGTAGAGAGGAATTTTATTGCGATTTACTGCGTGAAAAAGTGTATGAAATATATCATAGAGGCCAGTCCAAAGAATAAATTACCATCTTTTCTCACTTAAACAAATAATAGATTGTAAAAATTTGAGAAGTATTCCTTGGATTTATTGATATATTTTACTATAGGATATAAAAATTTACAAGCTGTGAAAATACGGGCCTGTGCCTTTGCTGCCAACAAATTCGCAAATATTAGAAGAAAACAACGGGCATATACATAAGACAAAACAATCAATTTATAAACAAGGATAAAACCAAATTAAACTAACTAACTAATTGTTAAAATAGACGAAAAAAACCTAGAACTAGGTAGCGTTTATAAATACTTACATGTAGAAGAATGCGGCATGTTTATTCATCCCAAATATAAATTTTTGACTGCCTCTTGAGATGGCCTTCTCGATCAAGATGTCCTTTTTGGAAATAAAATGTCCGTACGCTGCCCGGAATATGGATGTAATAGACGCAGTAAAAAACAAAATCATTGATTACTGTTATAAATAGAAAATAATGAAATAAAACTAAAAAATAACCATAATTATATGTATCAAATTCAAGGTTTCTTAGAAATAACAAATCGACAATGTTGCTATTTTTTCGTTTATACTTTCAAAGATTCTAATGATAATATTACCATATGCTTCATAATTTTCTTTCTTCACTTTTAAAATCGATTAGCTCACTTGTATCGCTGATATCGATTGATTGACTTTTTGGTGAAATTTAAATTATATAATGGTATAACATCTGGTGGGAACACGAAACAGTGGGATTTCACAAGTCAGTAGGTCTTCGAACCTTCCTTGTAAGTCATTGAATAATTGTACCGACGAAACTGCCTGTAATAAATTCATTCCCGAACTCTTTCAATATTTCAAAAATATGCGAAATAAGCCAGGTCTATGAGAGACTTTTCGAAGATCGCGCAAATAGCCGTAAATTGAACTTTCAGACTTGATCATAGCGATAAATCTGGAATTTCGTACTTTTTAAGTATTTGTGAATTATATAAACTGCATTCAAATGATATTTTCTGCTGTGCTAAATGCGTTGTTTATCAATTATCACTAATATTGAATGTTTATTTAGTGACAAAACTATGAGAAATACAAGATTTTAACTTGGGGGGTTGTTCATTCTGAACGGACAAAGCGTACGTGTTATTATGTAAGATTTCATACACAGTTGAAGTGTTTGTAAATAAAACCAGCAAAATGAATTTGAAGGCCGGTGCACCTTGTTAAAGAATTTTCTAGCCGTCCTTTCTGCAGGAGCCGCATATAATAATTCTTAGGGGCAATAAATCAATTTTTAAAACTAAACTGTCGCATGTAGAAGTGATGTTGATTGCATTTGTTTTTTTGAAATACAGAGAATTATATTGCATTTATTAAAAAAGTAAGTTCACTACGGCCTCACTCGTAACATGCTCGTCATTATTACCAGTTGTAGATATAGTCTCGGAGAAAAACCTGTATAAAGTTTTTCAATTATTCAGTTTTTTAAGGTGTTTGGATCAAAATTTAGAAATAATAATAATAATAAGATAATAAACAACTTTGTTATCCAGTTGAAATATCGATCTTCCTGTAGAATTGAAAATTGAAGATGTTATTTACACGGAAAAAATGGCTATATTGTTTTCGGAACGATCGAGAGCCTTAAGTCGCTTCAACATGACAACGTCGATTTATATTACATACTGCATCATAAAATTGTTTAGGAAACTTATCTTTTTATTACACGAATTTTTGAGGAACGTGTCTAACGTGTAAAAAAAGAGGGGTGTATATTAAAACATTCAAATACCAGTTTTTGGGTTGTGCGGTTTATGTTATTATATGTTTCAGATGTTAAGAAAGTTTTTATGCAAAACCTCTGCTTAATTTTTAAAGTAATTATTGTATTTCCTGAGGATTAATATTGTCGCAACGGGTACTGTCGTATTTTCCCTGTAATTAGTCTAGATTTGTATCGTTACCGTTTAAATCCAAATTACAATCCTACCTGGTAAACAGACTACAATGGATATTTAGTTAAGATATTAAGGACTGACGTAATGCAGTGTAAAATATTTAGTACCTCGATCTCAAACTTTTAACAATTTTCTTTACAAAAATTTCAATAGTTATTTGAAAGACACCGTTAAGGTGATAAATGAATCCAGTTGTGCTTTTAAAACGGATAAATTTTCCGCAGTAGATAAGAAAAACTATCTGATTTGTGACTGGTAAGGGAAACCTAGCATCCAACTTTTACTTTGCAATCTTACTGAAATGTGATAGGGTGCTGTTACGTGCGAACTTTTATTCTTTGTTCGCCCTCTTCAATACCTCTGGCAAGATCACTTCGAAAAAGTACCAAATCGATAACCATTAGTTAGGCTAAACTGCAAAGGAAATGCATATTATCAACCTTATTCAGTCACGCGTCCGTATAAATATAGGTGTGATAGTTATTAACTTTACAGATAATGTTACCTGATAATTACACACTATTACACATTACACATTACAACGTTTTACCCCACGTCTTTATTCAATGCCTATTAATTAAAATCAAATTTTTTGTCCGAAAGTAGGTTATTTTGTTCTTATGGTTGACAACTCTTTGGAAGTCAGGTTCCTTGAATAAACGCAAACGTGGGCTTAACGGCGTTCCACCCTAAGATTTTCAATACATGTAAAACGCAATTCCTTTTTATATCTTTATTTTTAATTTTGAACAGGAGGTCGATAATTCATCTTACAGAGAATACCAATCTGCTTTGGGATGACCCCAAGTCATAATTAAATATTAATTGAAACATCAAATTCCGAAATTTCTGTTTATGCCTTCAGTTAAAAATGTTGTATTAAATTTTTTGGACTCGTAGATTAGACTTTTTTATTTTGAGCCGACACCTAGCTGTTTTAAACAACGCAATAGTTTTTGATTTGTTCAATATTCTTTAGATCAACAACCAAAATTGAAGTAGCTAATTTTTGCCGATTTCCGAGCTACGTCAAAAAGGTTTACAACCGTCGCAGTAGGTACTTATTATTTTCCAGCAGGGATACTTTAACAGCAATAATATCCGAATAGTATATTATTATACATGTTTTATAAGACGATCTATTGTCGCACGAATAAGTTTGGGGCACGACGAGCGAAGCGAGGAGTGCTCCAATGCCATGAGTGCGACAATACGTCTTATAAAACGAGTGTAATATACTATTTCTTCTACTTTGTGCTCTTAGTTTCATGAAAATTTGAAAATTGTGCTTTCTAAATATTCTAGAGATTTTTAGGATTAGGTACTGCTTGGGTTGGTAATTTGTCATGTGTCATATGTCAACTAAAACTTCGAATTTAAAATCTCGAGTTTGATATTTTTGTGAAGAAGTCATGGAAGAATTAAGCTGCACACTTGGCTTGACCTTGACAGGAGCTCGGTAGAGATGCCCGACGCCGGCCAGCGTGCTATTACAGGAATACCAACGTAATTATTATTAAAAAAAAACAAAAGCCGTTTCACAAAAAGTTCCTTTGTGACACTGCTTTCAGTTTCACAAAAACTCGCTTATGATACCAAAGTAGAAAAATACTTTTAAAGCCAGGTTCCGTTTTCAAACAGTATAATTGAAATAATTTATAGTAAAAAGGCTTTTGTTAAAAAACAAGCTTTTATTAAGACGTAGTAAAAATATAAAACTAGTTTTGATATTGACCTAAATGATTAAAAATAAAAGCAAACATTTTAATAAAAGCTTGTTTTATTGAAAAAGTTTTTTTACTATAAATTATTTTTTAGTCTTGGACAATTTTAATCTTTATTATTTACATTAACTTCATACGACATACATTCAACTCTAAGGTCATATTAATTTTAAAAATCGCTCGTGAAGACCCCTTTAAATAAATAAATAAGAATAAGCTTAAATTATAATTTCTTTCCAAAAAAATTGTTAGGCTTTTTTATCCCACATTAATTAAAAAAAAAAGCTGTAGTGCTAATTAGTTACAATAAGCTAAAACTACAATTTTCTGTAAAAAAAAACACTGCGCACTAAGGGGTTATGCCAAAAAATGTGGAATTGAATTTAAAAATTAAACTTAAATTGTAATTTTTTAATTAATTAAGCTGTAGGGTTAACGACTTATAATAAGTTATTGTTAATGGGATGTAATTTTTGGCTTGTTAGTAAGAAATAGATTTTTACGTCAACTTGATTTTTTTGTAGGTAGATAACATCATTATACGTTAGATGGAAAGCTAATTTTCAAAATATCAATTGGGCGCTTGGTCAAGTCATGCATAATGCGGTCCAATTTTCTGTAAACAAAAACTGTGTCTTAAGGGGTTTATCTTTTACTCATTGTGTTTTAATTTATTAATAAATATTAGTCTGTTCCAATACGAAATTCACCATCTGTTCCGAGTTCTAAACAGAATTTTCTAGAATAAGTAATACAATTTTATGACGTTCGACAATACAATCTTTCTTCAGACAGGTTATTTGGCCTAAAATTTTAACTACAGTCAGCTGCATTCCATTATCTGTTTGTTCGCATATTGTAACAAATTGACAAAAAATACAGTAACCGCAAAATTATTAAAAGAACAAGTACATTTCAAAATAAAGATTCTGATTATGGTGATATGGAGATAGATGATATTCCGGATATGTCATTAATAGAATTTGAAACGGCTAAAAATCAATTATTAAAATGATTTACGATATAAATATAAATTATGTTGAAAAAAATACCCGGGATCAACAAACTAATCCGTTTTGGCGTAAATTAAGGCATTGCAGAGTAATAGGTAGTAACAACAAAGCTTTTTTACTAACAATAAGTAAATAAAATTGTTAAATTTAACAAATTCTTCTTGCATATTATTATTGTACTTTAAATTATATCGTACTAAAGTTATTGAAGATACAAAAGTTTTCATATCTGTGAGTAGGTATATTAGAATGTAACCGCTCGAAAGCCGTTTTTATTGTTAAACATAGACCCATTAGCCACTGCATTTTACCGTAATTATGATGACATCTGGATCGTAAAAAATTCTGAGGTGTTGCCTGCATTAAGGCGTACACTAAGGCGATAAAAGCTAATTGCATCTGTCCAAAATCTTTAGGGATGCGCAGCCTTAACTTTGCTTTAAAGGAATGCACTTGGATAGATTGTGATTTTCACAATATACATATTATCTATTTTCAGAGGATTAGTTAAATAAGAAATTAGATATTTTGACATTTTGGCTAAAGCTAATGCAAACTTCTGGTTACGCTAGATTGTTCAAGGCAATTAAATAGAACGCCAAACCCGATGAGGGTTTCAATTTACGATTCTAAAGTTACTCCCCTTAGTGTCGCATTCTAGGAACGGTAGCAAAATGGTAATTATACAAGAAAGTAGATCTCTTATCGACAATAAGATTACTGCAAATTGTTTGATTCGCCGAAGTATGGAATTCTTGCAAATTAGAATGTGGTATATTTTTTACAGTTTTGTGTTTGTAAGCCCGCTTTTATTGGGTGGTGAAATAACTTCCATTTCTTAGGATGTTTTTGTAACAAAGAGAATTTAATTATTTCTTATATCTCTTTCTGCAAGGGTTTGATATAATTAAATCAATTGTTCTGTCGCTTACAATAATTAAATAAAGTAATTTACGCAATTTGTTTTGTTACATATTAAACAGATAATTTTGTAAACGAATAATAATGTCTTGTGTAATTTGTAGATAATTTAAGTCAGATGCGCCAAGGTATGTAAAGTTCAGTGCTGTAGGTTTTCTAGGTTTATAGGTTATGATTATGATTATACCAGTTACAGTTTGCGTCTTCTTCTAAACTGATGCCATGTTCGCATGAACTGAAAGCACTAAAAATTTAGGCAGAAACTTAGAAGTTAGACATAAAAAATTGTATTGCATATTATTATTATTAGAGGTGTAGCAGCTTGTTATCTGCTAACATCTTTTGTTAACTAACCAATACATAGTTGTAAGTTTTAAATTCATTTGACACCGTTTAGTGGTTATATGTGGCTCCAGATATACATGTCGCAGAGTACTTCGACGCAGAAACCAAATTTTGTTAGAAATGTTATGTTAAATTCGTATTCAAGAATGCGTATTGAATTTAGAATCAACGTTTGCTCGGTGAGGTAAATATTATGTAAGATTGTGCATTATATGAGAGAATTTTATTAAAATGAAGTATGTTTAGAAGTACATTTGCTTGTTAGTAATTAACCAATAATGAAAGATCAGATGTGATTTTGATCTATGCAGGAACTATTTTGTGTAGAAAAAATTATATTTGTAAACGAGCAGTGGTGGAAGAAATTTTTTACATTCACCGTAAATCAAAATCAAATGTATTCTAATGGTTCAATTTCGTTCAGCGAACTATCAACTTTGATGAATACGTATTATTCAAAGATATTAATAATCAGTTTTTAAAACTACATTCTTTCCTAAACATAATATGTAGGTTGGGTTGGAGTCGGAAATTGTGGTCTGTAATAAGATAATGTAATAAGAGCCCACCCACTGTAATATCGATAGAGGTTTTCGCGGTGCTAAAATTGACTATCTAGTCAATATTCTCGGTTTGTCTGTTACACCAGTAACTGAAATTCAGTGATTCAAAAACCGTTAAAGGAATTACATTTTTTATACATACAGCATTTTAATTGTTTTTAGAAATACCTATTTGATTAGTTGTGCATCGAAACATTTATGAGTTGCACAAAAATAATACCTTCGTACCTATAAAATAAAGTCAACAATATATCTGTAAATAATCATCCTTTGAAGTCATTGAATTGCTATCAAATATCGCGTGGTGGCGTCGTAATGGACCTACAATGATGTGGTTCTGAAACAAATAGTGCTGTTTGTTGTGCTTCACAACTTCGATTTGTACAAGGATTTGCTGAATAATTTATCTGACAAGTTCATGTCACAATTTATTACTTCAGTTTATCAGATCACTAGTCGAGAAATCGTGCTTTGGATAAGACATTCTATTTAATCCTGTCTAGATGACATCCGTTTCCAATTTAGCGAAAAGGAATTTTGTTAAAACTGTCGTTTAGGGCGACGAAAGAAAATATAAAATAATTCAAAAAATTATTTCATTTTTATTTATTACAGTTTCTCATTCGCAGTATTGTGAAATTATTTGTCATTATTTTACTCTTGACGATGAAACCCAAAAGGGATGGGTGGTATTTTGGGATCACAGAATAGTTGACACCTGCATTTATCTAGTGGTCGTTGTTTTCATATTTTTTCCGGTGATCGTTGATTTACGAGTCGATTTAATAAATAGAAAATCATGCATTTATGACCCCTTCTAATGAATGATTTCTTATAAATGCATGATTTCGGTATTTAGGCAACAAAATATACCATTAAATTGAAATGGCACTTTATTTAAATGTAAGATGACAAAATGAATGCAAAATATACCAATGAGAAATACAAATTTAATTAATTACTTACGTTATGTTTATAGTAATACTATTTATATAGAAGTTAGCAACCGTACAGGCAGTAGAATTGATAAAAAGTGTAGATGGATTGTCAAACTTTTGATACTTTTTGTAAGTCATGGCACCGTTGGTTTGAATATATATTGATTTAAAATGTTTGGCATATTTGATTCGAATATCTATTGGAATTTTTAACACTGAAAAAAATTACATTTTCTTCAATTTCGTAAGATTCAATCAACGGAAAAATATTGTAACCAACTTTTGCGTTAATCGGCGATTAATAATCTCAACAATATTAACTCGCTCGCTCCTCTCACCTGTTAAACTGTGTCGTTTATTAATCGCTCTCATTAACGCGCATGTTGGTTAAATAACTATTATATGAAAATATTCGGAAAAGCAATTGCGAAATAAACGCCGGTTAAATATAATTATTTTCTTTGTAAATCTAGATGATTTTCGATGGTTAACAGCATCAACTACAGTCAAACATTTTCATAACAAACCTCCATACAACGAATTTTTTTATGAATCGAATTATTTTTTATGTATTTTATACTCCTTATAACAAAGTAAAAGTTTCCGTAAACCTTAGTAATTCTAATTCAGATTTTTCTAACGTTTTGTTTTCTCAGGATTACAAAGTTGTATTTGCATTTGATCTTTGTATATTTTCAGTAACTTTCCAAACATACAATTTCGTTCTTTTTGTGTTTATTAAACAAAATATCTGTTGATAATTTAAAAAGTAATAATTTAATATCCTAAATACTTTTCACTAACTTCAATTGCTGATAACAGTGACGAAAAATTATCGCTAGTAATAACATAATAGTCCAGTAAAATAAGGATTCAACTGCGGAATGAAAGGGAGCTAGCTGTATTTTTGCATAAACTTTTGTACTGATGTTCGGAAGATTGGCTGATAATCTCGTGTCCTCGTCATAAGATATTGAAGGTCAAAGGTCACGAAAATCGGTTTTTCGCAATTATCTCATTTTCTATGTAACATATCCAATTTAAGGTGACTATATAACTTGTAAACCATAAAATTATCTACAATTTTTATTTCATGCCCTTTTCCGTATGATCAACCGTTCTCGAGATACAGCGCGAAGAGTGGTACGCTTGCATCCGTATATAGCAGGGATGGCCGAAGCGTCGACCGGGGGTCTTTGGAAGTCGCCCGCGAATCTGACATGAACATGTCGTTGCATACGTAAAACAGCAAAAAACACCACTTCGTAAGTACATTCTAAACAAACATAGTCACCCTCAGGTACACTTTCATCAGAAAAGTCGCCTTCAGCATCTAAAAGCTCGGCCACCCCTGGTATATAGGATTACGTTATGTAAACTGCGGAGCCAGGTAAACAGTTTGCTATACAAAATTAATTATTGAAGATACAGTTGATATTTTCTTTCCTGGCAAAAGGTTTCAAATTGACGTCAAACTGACGCTTTACTCTTTACGGTGTTAGACGGCACTGAATCCCTTACTGATTTTTCAATGTTTTCGAGTGAATTCACTTCAAAACGATTCATTGTGACAATTTGGTGAAAAAAAAATTGTTACAAATAAAATTGTTTCAAAATTTTTTGTTGGTGAAAACTAGGCAACGTCAGCATAAAAGAACTCGAAGTTTTATCAGAATTATCATAAACTAGTGAATCGTGACTATCGATAATCGCAAGAGTTGGGACACGAAACATGTCAAGAATTAATTCCACGAGTCTGAAAGACGAGTGGAAATATTTGACATGTTGAGTGCATCAACCGATGCGATTATCAATAGTCGCAGTTGCAAGAATTGTATTCGTCAGATTATAATATCACGAATGAACAATTTAATACTTTTTTAAATTGAAATTTATTTATTATTTGAAAACTCTGTAAATTGGACCCCAATATAACCTTACAGTATTAGATGGTTTATAGTTTTGTATGTTTTCTTCAATATTGTTTAAGGAAAAATCACCGAAACGCGACCTTCTTTCTTACTGTGACATTTTAGTTGGCAGCATGGCACACCAGATGTGCTGAGTACCACGCGTGATTATCACTTATTAGTCAAATTCGAGTTCTAATTGTCATTTATTAGGTGGTCGTTAGGATAGGGAAAAAAGCACTGTGAGTGATATAATCGCTGTAATTCCGTGTTCCTTCCTCAAATAACGAATTGTGATTGGCTATATTAGCCATGAATAAAATAATCGCATAAAAGAATTTAAATTCTAAACGAACCACTATTGTTTTTTTTATATCTTGTTAAAATATACCGTGGTAATTTCGCGATAAGCACTATTTTAGTAATATGCTGAGAATTAAAATGTTTGATATCAACACAAATTTCTACATAACGGCAATTCGCTATGTAAGTTTTGAACATCATGATAATACAATGCTTTTTCCTTATTGAGTAAGTCATCAAATCGATAAATCTTACAGTAAAGGGTTTGGAAAAAAATCCAAGAACAATTTCACACTTCTAACAATATTTTTATATACATAATAATGACGTCATCGCCGATTTGTTTTAGTAGAAACAATTTTTTTGTGATTTTGACAAATTCTTTAACTATCAACACGACGGTATAAAAATAATAGGCTGTTACACAAGAAATACATTGAGAGAAAAATTGTTTCATGTTTTTTTTTTTTTTGTTCAAGTGTGCGATAATGTAGTTGCTACTGGATCTTGTCAGGATCGCTTGACCGCCAGTTTTTACATGAGTACGTGTATTTTATGGGTTTTCGGTCGTAACCACGCGCCAACAAAATTGAAATTTATGGCATTTGCCGTTCTTGTTCCCAACAACGGAAAGCGTTCATAAGTAAAGCAATCTACCCGATCAGCGATGAATTTGATCGAGCGTTTCATTTAGCATACACAAGTTTGAACTTTGCTGGAGAGCAACACCATCTGCTGAAACGAACTTTTCTTTAACTACCGACTTAAAATAATAAATTATTATTTGTAAGACGCAAATCGTGCGTTATTTGTCATAGGAATGTTTGTAGGTACTTACGGCCGCTGCACAATTGATCTGTAACAGTAACAGTATCGGGAACGAGAACGGTAAGAATGTTAAAATGAAGGCTTTTCAATAGCCCCATGCACAAAAGTTCTCAAGCGGTGGAAGCCCAAGCAGTAACGGAAACCGGAACGGAAACGTTGGCGAACTTTTATCTTTCTTCTTACCGCTACTGCTCGTGCAATACCGATGAATACCGACATCGGTATGTTTACGCCCGAACGTGCGGACCATCATAACCTTCAATTTCTTTTTCTTTTATACACACATTGTGATGTTATTTGTTTGTTTGTTACAACACCGAACATCGCGGTCAAAATTGAGGTAAAGTTGGCACTGCAATCATTCCCACGCAACTACAGTGACGGTGCCGACTAAAACTAAATGTTCCCAAAAAAGTTGTTACTCTGTTACTGCTTATTGTGCAGCGACGATTCATTCCTGTTTCAGTTTATGTTACTGTTACAGATCAATTGTGCAACGGCCTTTAGGCTCAATGTTCTGGTTGCTAGTGTTGTTTTAATCAAATTGATTACTGTCTCCATTAGCATTAGCATCTACAATAATAATTTACATTTTCCTTCGTAAGGCACAGAAAAACTTCTAAATCCCAAAGTTGATATCGCTAATTATTATACATATTTTGCAAGATTTGCAAGTTTTTGTATTTCAATTAAAAACACGAAAATATTAGTAACTAGCAGTTCGACTTGTCTTCGCCGGGTATTTAACCGATGTACGACTTTGTAAAACATTAATGTGTTAGCCAATGACGATAGCCTTATACACAAAGTATAGGCTTTGCTTATATTGAGTAGCCCAGTTGCAAAACCCGACATCTCACAAAAAATGAAAAATCGAGTTATTGGTATCGTTGAATTCAGCTCGTCATTTACCACAAAACTAGAATACGTTCAGGTTTAACAATAAAACCAGCTAAAATTATTTTAAAATTAACATTTAAAAAACCGTACGGTTGCAAAACCGGATAAATCTTAATACGCCATGGTGCTGTTACCTTTCCTGCACTTTACTGGTTCCCTAATGCGTCTTCGTCCTAGGCAACTCTGCCCCTATTGTTTTCGACAGTTTTTACTTCACTTTAAAATATTTTCGCTATAGTTCTGTATTAATCTGCAATCTGTAATATTGCGTTCAATTTGACGCTGGTCTGTGTAATATATATGCGCTGCTGGCGCCTTTTGTTGTTGTTGGAGTCGGTTGCAAAAGCAGACACAAACTCGAACGGTTGCAAAACCTGAAATTGTTAGTTTGAATCGCATGACAATGTGCCCGTCTAATGAAATACGGTAGCAAAACCAGACATTTTTTCAATATTTCAGAGTTTTGTTAAAGACTTTTTATTAGATTTTTATTTTTGACCTTTTATTTTTTTGTATGTTTATTTAGTAAAGTTGTCGGTCCTGCTGATCAACTGCATTAGCTTGCTATGAATCTTGACGTTTAATAGCCCTTTCACAATGATGTTAATGCTTATGGTAATGTTAGTGATAATTGAAATGGTAACGATAATGTGTTTAGAATGGTGTTCATGATTTATTTTAAATCACCCGCTCAGTTAAAACATTCTGATTGAGAATCTTATGTTGTTATAGCAATGTTTTCCATAATGACAATTGAAAATTACAAAAGAATTGTTTTCATTGGCGATTGTTAGAAGTAATGTTAATGTTAACGTGAAATTGAAAAAAAAATTGAGACTAAACATCGTTCTTACGTCGAAGTTTAACATTACCACTATCATTAACAACATTGTGAACATCGAAATGATTTTGTACTGTTTTGGATGTAGCACTAACATTGCATTAACATTGCCACCCTAATAACCCTTTTACAATTATGTTAAAGTTAATGATAATGTTAATGGTAATCGAGATGGTAGTGGTTATGTTAAGTCTCAGTGTTCATAATGATGTTAATATATAAAAAAAATTATTTTAAATGACCTATGCCCGGTTTCTGAAAGCGATGTTAACTTATATCTCCAATAACTACCATGGTTACCATTGTAGCAACACACCACACACAATTGTAACCATGGAGACCAGGACATTTAACTGGAGATATAAGTTGACATCGTTTTCAGAAACCGAGCACTACTCAGTTAAAGCATGGTGATTGGCAATCTTATATGTTGTTATGATAAACTTTTTTGTAAGGTCAATTAAAAATTTCAAAAAACTGTAACTGTAACTGTAATGTTAAAGTAAAATCCAAAAAAATTTGAGACTTAACATCGCTCTTAAGTCAAAGTCTAACATCACCATTACTATTAACATCATTATAAACAGGGACGTGATTTTGTACTGTTTCAGATGGAACACTAACATTGCGTTAACATTGCCATTCTAACACTTGCTGTGTTTATACATATATTTTCAATACGTATTCGGTAAGTCGTTTCACTTAACATTGACAAAGGTCAAGAACAATTTGAATTGCCAGATCGGTGGTCCCCAACCCTATGCCCGCGGGCACCATGGCGCCCGCCGGCTGTTTTACGTGTGCCCGCCGCTGTGCGACCACGATAAAAAAATGATATGTATTATTGACTATGTCCAACTATATAAAAAACATTGGTGCCCGCCGCCCGACTGGCATTCTAAAATGTGCTCTTGGTTGCAAAAAGGTTGGGGCCCCTGTGCTAGATGATACAGAAGAGGTTATTAGTTAAGTTTTACCTTTGTTAGTTGTACCTACCATCTATTATCTTTGTTTTTTAGGGTTCCGTACCTTAAAAGGAAAAAGCGAAACCCGTATAAGATCACTCCCGTGTCCGTCCGTCCGTCTGCCAGAGGTTTTTTTTCGAAAATTAAGTAACGTAGAAACTTGAAATTGTGTATAATGATAGTTCTTGATGACGCGCACATACATATATCGCTCGTCTATAACTGGATAAAAATTTATTTCTCCATTAATATGGGGGGTTAGTTTTGTATCAATAAAAAAAATGTTTAAATTAACATATTGTGTGGGGTATCATTTGAAAGAGCTAACTGTAAGGATTCTAAAAATAGTTATTTTAAAATTTTAAATTCAGTGGTCTTAATGATTTAGTTAAAAATGTGCAAAAATGAACGCCCCCCCCCCGTGCTCCTAGGTTTCTAAAGGAAAATTTTTGATTTTAATCGTGTTAGTAGATATTAATCCATAGATTACGGGAAAACTGCAGGTTTTTTGACAATGTAATAGTCGTGGGAAGAAAAGTATTTTTTATAAAAGTAGGTAGAAACTTGCAATGACCTTTTAACCTATATATCACCAATCCTGATAAGGATCAGTTACTACAAGTAAATTTGGATAAGATTTAAATACATAAAAAAATTTAATTTGTCCTATCGACTACTTTTTTGTTGTTTTAGTACGGAACCCTAATTGTGCGAGTCTGATTCGCCCTTCATCACTTTTTTTCAAATAATAAATAAACTTTCTTTTAATTACATATTTCTTAATTTTTTACAACCCCCTCTTGTCGGGGACTACAAACGAAACGAAAAAATTGACTGGTTCTGTAACCGATATGAAACTTAAAATGGCCGACAACGCTGTTGTAAAACCAGGCAAAATTGTTTAATACGGGTGCAAAACCAGTCATTATTGATTTTCGGTTGCAAAACCCGACAAATCGAAACTTCTAGTTGAGATATAAAGCTACCTATTAGCAATAGATTACAGGTAGCCCTCGGTTTACGCCGCAGTTCCGTTCTTACAAAAGCCGGCGCAAATCGAATCGGCGTAAAGTGAACCCATATTTACAGTGATGTATAGGGTTAGGTTCTACATAAGTGAAGAACCAAATAATTTTGTTTATTAATACAATATAATGTCAAATACATATACAGTCGAACTTCCATATAACGAAGCGTTACTGTGACCTTAAGAAAATTTGTTATAGAGAAACTTCGTTATATAGAAATTCATCTTGGGAAAAAAAATTCAGTTTAGCCCTTTCAGGTTCACAAGAATTTTTGAAATAATACGATTTTAGGCATTTAACATAAAACAACGTACTTTCAAAATTTACGTTGGGACAAATTATGTTGCAAGGTCGCAAAAGGATTAATATGCAGTTACGTAGTTATTTAATTAATTGAATAAATGAGACCACCCCAATTTTATGAAACAGTTTTTAAAAGACAAGGAAAAGTACGGTAATAAAATAATTTTTTTTTGATGCAGTAAAACTTTGTCCATTTCATTTAATATTGTAAAATTCTTGCACGCTTAAATTAGTGCCACTTACTTGGTCGGCTAATCTCTCATAAAATATTGAAGCCTGGATACATCTAGGACAACCGAGTTTTTTCCGAAGTTACAGTGAAACACAAAAAAAAACAGTTTTAAATCTCGAAAATTTGTAAAGTTGGGGGGAAAAATTTGTTATACGGAAATTTTTACTACGTTATAAGGGGTATAAAATGCATTAAAAACATTTCCAGGGTGAAGGTTCACCAAAAAATTTCGCTATGTAGAGAAATTCGTTAAATAGTAGTTCGTTATAGGGAAGTTTGACTATATTATAGACTTAATTTTTAAAATGTATTTTATGATAAAGTAAAGTGAAATGTTTTTATTAAAAAATATTAAGAAAAACAAATGAAATTTCAAAGTTTCGGATCTATTGCATTTTTTAGCTCAGTAAATAGTTCAACACTGAAACGAAAATCAGGGAGTTTATCTACTTATCTACTTTCACCAAAATCTAATCCTAATAATTAACTACATAGATTGCTTTGCATTTAACACAATACTAATATTGTAAGTATTAAATTTCAACAATGTTATTGAATCAGTGTGGCAATTACGGTATAAAACAAGTTTGAGCCTTTAAGCAAAGGATTTTCAAAGTTAATTATGTAGTCATCAAATACATTTTAAAATGAACGAAATACTTTCATCTAAGAAAATTGGAGTTATTCTGATTCTCAAAAAACTTTCTTATTTTATTTTAAGTAACTGCCGCCCTCATAGAATTAAACCAATTTACAAATTTTGACTGTCGTTTTATTCGATTTCTCGCGACACTCCATTATTTAGATTTATGCATGAGACTGTGCTGAATTAACATAAGTGCACGTGATCCAGTTCAACTGGCTCATTTTATTGAGATGTGGTAAATTATGTTTGCCGCCCTTAAACATGTTAAGAAAGCATGGTGACAAGGCGCTAACGTTATTCATGATAGCTTGAGGACTGTTAAGATACATACAAATTTGACTATCAGTCAGAGTAAGAGTTGACATCTCAGTAACTTACCAAGATTCTTATTTATTGTGGCGGAAGAAAAAAAGCTTTAGGTCACACGAGAGACAAGTAATATTACAGTTTCGACTTGCTTACTTACACTCTCGGCTTCGGGTCGAACGCAATATCGATATCTCAATTGTAAGTCTTTTTACTCCTTTGTTACGTAAATTACTTGAGGCATATGAGTAATTTATCAATCAGAATATTTTTTGTTCATTACTTTATTTCAATATAAATTGTAGATTTTTTTCCAGTGCAATTTTCAGTCCCAAATAATAATTTTGCTTCGTTGAAATGCAAAGGAAATAAAACAAAGGAAACGAAAATAACTTCGATCGTTAATGGTATACAAAGATGAGAAAATGTTTGTTTTATTTAAATTACCTCAGAATTGAAATAAATTTATGTTTCGCCTTCACACAAAAACGTTACTGCCAGAATACAGAAAAGTTAATGATGTAATTTGCAAATTAGCTAATTGGTCATTAAAACTGCTTAAAAATGACTTTTACATTCAGTGAATTTTATCGAAAGTATACAATATCTGTAATTAACGTTTAACGATTTTCAGTTAGTGATAAAAATTTCAACGAATTTATCGATTAACAGCGGAATTATTGTATGTCGTTCATACCCTTAATAATAATAATGTGTAGTTAATTTTATAATACAATGAAACCTCGATAATCCGGACTAATTAGAACGGCGGTGATCCGAAAATGTAAATAATTCGGATTATTAAAACGAGACATTATTATTATTAAAGAATCTGGAATAACAAAGTCCAGATTATCAAGGTAGCACTGTATGACTTAATTAGCACGGAAATGTTACAATTATGTAGTTACAAATAAACTGAAGGATAGTTGAATCACAGTAACCACTTCATTGAATGTAATCTAATATAATATATTAATACCTTAATCTTCTTTCCATAGCTGGACGAAAAATGAGACTTTTCATTCGGTCGACCGAAAAGGAAAAACCGGTCATGAGCGAATCAGGCTCGCACAATTAGGGTTCCGTATTAAAACAACAAAAAGTAGTCGATAGGCCAAATTAAATTTTTTTATGCATATTTAAATCTTATCCAAATTTGCTTGTGGTAACTGATAAAGATTGATAATATAGGTTAAAAGGCGCATAGTGTGGTCAAGTGAGATGTTCTTTGTTGAATATTCTCACTCTACATGTTTTCTTTGGAATCGACTAAGTAACTTGCACAATTCGTTCGTCAAGTATTAATTCTTCGTATCTTCACCATTCTGAAATATTTAATCTAATTTACTGTATCAATGTAGATTATGAATAAATATTTATCAAAGTTGCTGAATTCTTTCAATTGATAATTATTAATAAGTTCAACTAAAATTGTTTAAATGATTCTGTTATTTTAGAAGTTTCACATAAGTTGCTTTGTTTTCAGGTTAATATTCATTTCTGGGCAAAAATGCAAGTTTTAAGGGAGTCCTGTAAATCTTTAAAAATGTTGAAAATTAAATGAAAAAATAAATACAAGAAGAAATATTTGAATGTATACCAAAATACTCTTACTGCAAAATAGCTAAATAAGCAATTTGACTTCTGGCCATTTCGGATATTCAACGAAGCAAAATCTGGTTTTAGTAGTTTATCTAAATTTATTTAATTGACGTTTCCAATCTCTCTAGCAAGATGTCATCGCGCAAGGGATCTGCATATATGACTGATTGTGTCAACAGATTGCCGTTTTCTGCCAAAAAGACGAATAAATCCTTTCTGTCATAATGATTACTTTTTGTTGTGTGCCTGTTTGTAAAAATAATCGAATCAAATATGTAGGTTTATAGACTTATGAACGATGAAGTATTGTCTCACATAACAAACTCGTTTGATTTCCGATGTCGTTAATTGATTCCTTGTGCATAATATTTACCTATCCCATTTAAATGGTAACGACTTATTAAGAAATAAAATAAGTTAGTCTATGGTTATATATTTCTTTTTATCTTTAGGCTTCATGGGGATATTGGTGGTGATTCTATGTAGTGATATTGATGTAATAAACAAAGTTAAAAATCTGCCTCGGTTTGAAATAGTGCAAAACATTTAATTTTAAAACGGTGGTATGCCTTCAGTTGACATGTTGTAAACATCCTTATTTTCGAAAAATGTGTTGTAATGTGTTATTGACGATGACGGTTTCGGCCGGGCTACAGTTAATCAATCAAAGTATGAGTCGTCTTTACATCCCCCGGATTTAACATGTCTACTAAACTGGGATAACCCTCGAGGACTTTTGAATATTCGTGCGCTATTGAAGTCGGATGATAGGTAGGTGTTTAGACTAAAATAAGTGTTTGAAATGAGTAAACAGCAGTTTGTGCAAATTAATTTTTGTTAATCTTTAGATTAAATTATTGCTCGGTTTCGAGAAAGAATTTATGTGTAGAATGCGGCCTATCCCTATAAAACCTAAGGATAATCCATGAAAAGCGTTTTTGAAAGGTTATGTCGAGAATATGTAGAGTTCTTGTTTGAATAACTTGTATTGTCAATATGTACGTACAAACTTGACATTGTTGATGTTGATAGGTAGTGTTAAATTATTTACTCTCAAAAATCAGTAACTTCCAGTCTTTTTTTAAGTATAAGGATAAGTAGGTATCTCATTTATGAAAATGAGAGTATGAAAGTTTTGATATCTTCTATAAGTACATTTTCGAGCGACAAACGATTAAAAATTAGGAATCAATTTCAACGTCTTTCACGTCTTCGCAATTTCTTCGATAACTACGTTCCGTTTTTTATGGGCTTATTTAAAGCCAAAGAATACAAAATTTGAAAGAATTAAATGGTAGAATTTTAAATACGAAATGCGCAGAATTAGTGAAGAAATCATTCATAATGTGCAAGTGGAATTTGTCGATTTTGAGTTTTGAAAAAGGTTTCGACAATGTTAATAGAAGCACAGTATGGTCTATTATGAAAGAGCAAGGATATTCAAAACATCTGATATAGCTGAGTCAATGAAGCTTTTTACTTCGGAAGTTTCAGAAACAGGTGCAATTTGGATGATTTTTTTCAACTTCTTCTTATAATACATTATTTGAAATCAGAAACATTCCGTTAGACGGACTTAATTATTTATATTGTCTAAACAATTATAATTAATTTATGTGGATGATTTATTTTTATTTTCGATGATATTCAATAAAAGGTATTTATTTTTAAGATTTAATGAAAATATATAACTGGACCTCAGAGCCTAATAGTATTAACCCTAGAACTCTCAAGCTAGATTTGATAACGTGAATTCCCAAGGGGGGGGGGTATTCTGTGCCCATTTGATTAAAGTATTGCAAATCAATTAATTAGTCAAATTAAATTAACTAATTGATTAATTTTTGCTATTATATGAAGGGTAAATTACCAAACAATACTCATATATGAAATACATTGCTCTTTAATAATAAAAATAAACAATAACCAAAATAGAGGAAAACAACGTAAACGAATAAGTTTTTTAGTCATTTTCTGAGCCTGACTCTGGTTTTTTGCACTTCTCGCACACCACAGTTTTTTCGGAGTGACGGTCCACAAGTGAACCTTTTACAGGTATTAGAAATTATTGTAGTTTTATTAAGTTTGTTGTTTTTTTCTTTTTTTGTATGGCATTCCTTCAGACAAAGATGGCAGCGTCCTCGTCCTCCTTCTGTAGATTCTTTGGCAGTCGAGGATTGTGCGACTGGATGTCCCAAAACCTTTTCTATCGAATGCACTACCCGTTTTGACATTCCCCGAACGTTTTCCGCGCGCCTTGCTACTTGTGGTAAAATGAACTGCATAGCAATGTCTCGTAGAAATAATTTCCTTCGATTGTGTTTTTTTCAGTTCATTTTGGAAAATTCAGTAAGTATATTGAATAATCATTTATTCCCGCAATGTCAAGCAACGTATAAAAAACAGAAAGCGGTCATCTTCTGGTACCCCTCTTACAAGAATAATTTCTTGCCATTTGGTCGATCGTGTCTACCCCCACCTTTAGTTTCGTTGTAGTAGAGATTTATCAATGTTCTTTTTTTGGGGTCATAAGGTGAGCCAATTGCTTTATCCATATGTTGTGTAGATAACATAATCAGATTTCTCTTTGGACCAATCCTTGGTATATAGGAAACGAGAGTGATTAGGACATCATTACATGTAAGGTCGGAAAAAGCAAACTCGGATGAATATTTGTCTAATATTTTTTAGCTCTTCGGGTATATGTTTTCGATTAGTTTGTAAAGTACCAACTGTAGTAAAATTGTTATTGTTCCAGAGGTGCTCAGCTGAATCCACTGATGTATAGTATCTGTCTGTAGTTACATTTCTCCTTGACTTGTCTATTGGCTGAATGAGGCGTTTTACCACATCAAATGGGGAATTCGAAGGCTGAGTGTTATTCTCATTTTTACCGGCATATGGTTTCATACTCAGTACATATCTAGTTTTACAATCAGTTAACATACAAATCAATATTCCATATTTACCAGGTTTGTCTTTCATAAAAACCTTGAAACGGCATCTTTCTCTAAAGAGTGATAACATTTCGTCTATTACTGTATCAACACCAGGGGTAAAATACTTAGGAAATGCGTTGTTCATGATAGTAAAAATCTCTCATAATGCAGCAAATTTATCAATGGCTCTACGGGGTTCCCTCGTACTTTTATCATAAAATCTCAAAATTGATAAAATTTCTTGAAACCGATTTCGACTTATGGTAGCAGAATATAACGCTGTTCCGTGTATAGGACTACAAATCATGAATTGAGGTAGTTGTGTCCCCTCTTTCCCCCATATAATTCAACTTCGTCTGTTTTGTCCATATTCCGAATTGTTGCCTCTTCATTGGTATGCTGTAGGATGATATTAAAAATTTCCGGAGTTAGAAATTTGAGAAACGCCTCTTTGGTTTCCATTACTTTTCCTTCATTTTTTAGCCCCTCTCGTTCTCTAATAATATTTTGCGCAACACGTTTTTTCATTCGAGGTGGATTACCTGTAAAAACTTTAAAAGATTTAGCAACATATCTTGACAAATTCGAATCACACGATGAAGCACTTGATGCCTCATCCACCTCATCATTGCTGTCACTGTTTTGTTCATCAGAAACGACCTGTGTATAATCTATCACATCGTCCTCAACATCACTTACATTTTCGTCAATATCAGACAGAGTCTGACTCAACAATTCTTCTGTCCACTATCCCGAAGTGCCCTTTCAGCCATTTGTTATATGTATTTATTATAATAATAATAAATGTACATATAAAACACAGGTAGGTACACCGTAAACTCTAAATAAAAATCCACTGCCTTTGAAGGTTTCAAAACAACTGAGACAAAACAAAACACCCCAAATACGGTTTAGATAAACAAATACAAAAAATTCCGCCTAGAGATAAGATGGTGTTGAATTGAACGGTTGACTTCACATTACGCAGACACACGAACTCCCAAGAGGGTGTCAATCTATGCCCACAGCAACTTCACCGTATTACAATGATCCAAATTATCGTACAGGATAATCTACTTCGATCTGTGTCTAATTCTTCCAGATTTTTTCAAAATGAATAGTACAGAAGCTTTTGAATTTCTGAAAATATGCGCACAGAATGCCCCTCCCTTGGGAGTTCTAGGGTTAATTAACAACAACAACAAAAGGCGCCCAACAGCGCATATATTCCACAGACCAGCGTCAAATTGAACGCAATATTACAGAAATAAAAAATTAATTACAGTACAATAGCGAAAATATGTTAAATATGTTAGAATTAAGGAAAAACTGTTTAAAACAATAGGGGCAGAATTGCCTAGGACGAGGACGCATTAGGGAACCAGTAAAGCGCAGGAAAGGTAACAGCACCATGGCGTCAAAGCCTAGGGAAGGCATAGGAGCAGGTGGCAAGTGGGTCATTCTATTGCCACCGTAAAAGGAATGATCCACGCAGGATCCCAAAAAAGCGCAGATTCTAGAGGCGGGGGCCAGACTAGCAACTGGGCCTGCAAGGCAGTCCGAGCTTCATTAAAAAGTGGACAGGCAAGAAGGCGGTGAACAGGGTCGTCAACATCATCAGGGCACGCCGAGCAGTTCGGGTGGTCACGTTTTCCAATCCGATGGAGATGAACAGCAAAGTTACCATGGCCTGACAAAAACTGGGTAGCATAGAAAGAGAGAGAGCGAGGCATCTCCGGAATCCGAGGCGAGAAGCAGTAGGTAATCCGACCTTTAGTGGAGCAATCCCATCGATCCTGCCAGCAGTCAAAGATGCGGAGTGCCAGGTACTCCTTGGCATGGGTGAGACTGGGGAAATCAGCCAAAAAAAGGATATCAGCCTCAAATGGGGCGGAGCCAAATTTGCGTAATCCCTTGAGGCAAGTCCTCTTCTGTATTTCAAGGTCCAGGGGAGGGATGCCAGCCAGGATGCCCGCGGCGTCATTAGAGAGGGAGCTGTACCCTTTGCAAACAGCACGGCAACACATACCATAAATGGAATCAAATTTCCTCTTCATATTAACCATGCAGAGCCTGTGCTGCCACAATTCTGCACCATGGGACACAATAGGGACAATAACAGACTTATAGATACTATGGAGGGAGTCAGTAACGTCCAAATCCCAGGATGCCCTACATTTACATCGGAGAGCATTTATCAGAGCACGCACCTTCTTCCGCACATGGTCTGCATGCTTTTCAAATGTAAGTCGCCGGTCTAGTACAACACCTAAGTACCTTACGCTTGTGGACTGGCTCAATCTTGTATTGCCTATATAGAACATGAGGTCCCGGTGGTGAATGCGTGGAGGCGAACGGTTAACCATGAAGGTGGACTTAGTGGACGATATCACAAGCTTCTGTGAAGCGGCCCATTGCTGTAGGATATCAAGGCACTGCTGGGAGCGCAGGCGCAAGTCAGCCCTGGTGGAGGACGTCACCACAAAGGTAAGGTCGTCCGCATACGCAATGACATCACAGCCCTCAGGAAGCTGTTCCTCCAACAGGACATCTACAATGCAGTTCCAAAGTGTCGGACCAAGCACCGAACCTTGGGGGCAACCTTTCGTGCAAACCTTTTCAACGGTGATGTTGTTCGCAGAGAGTTCCACTTTCCGCCCATCCAGGTAGCTGACGATGGTAGCAATGAGGGCTCCCGATACTCCCTTGTTCCTCAGGGCTTGGATAAGCCCAGGCCACCAAAGGTCATTGAAGGCTCCAGAAATATCAATGAAGATAGACAAAATGTACTTGGGACCAACAACAGAGATCAGACGCTGGTAAGCAAGCAGAGCATCAGTAGTTGATTTCCCCGCAACAAAGCCATACTGATTCAGCGCATGGAAGGGGGTGACAGCATCCAGCAGGCGACAGCGAATAACCTTCTCTAAAATCTTGCCATATTCCGGAAGAAGTGTGATTGGCCTATAGCTTTTTGTTAGTGCCGGATCAGCACTTGGATCTTTCAGCAACACTTTTAAATTACCATGCTTCCAGATAGTTGGAAAATAGCGGATTCGCAGACAAGAAGACATTAGGCGGGTTAGGAGAGGGCCTATCACCGGGTGTATCATTTTGATGAAACAACCTCTGATGTTGTCTAGGCCAGGCGCCTTTTTGCTTTGGAGGCAGGAGACAATAGCCGCAAGTTCCTCCTCACGGACATCATCTTCAGAGTAGTCAGGAATAGCAACAATAGCCCTCAGGTTGCCATGGAGCATTCTCTGGTGAGCAGTGTTAATCTCAGGAATGTCATCTGGGAGTAGGGAGTGTAAGATGCAAGTTAGGGTATCCCTTATTGTAAGAGTATAGCCATGGTCCAGGATCCGAATTGAAGCAAGAACTCCACGAGCATGGATCTTATTTGTGGCCAAACGATAGGCCACACCCCAGGGGTTTTTGGCAAGATCCTCCTCAACAAACTTCCTCCATGAAGTCTCCTTAGCCTGTACAAGCACCCTGTTATAATCAAGCTTGGCAGACGCCATCGCAGCTGCAAGTCTTTCTCGTTCAGTATAGATCCTGTTTCTATAAAGACACCGCTTACGATACAGGTATATGAGGCGAAAGCGGTCAACTTTCTCCGTCCACCATTCGGGTCGGTGAGGGAACCTCCTTCTGCAGCGGGCATACAGCTTAATGATGGCGTTTAGACCATCAAGGAGGGTAGAAAGGCACGCATCCACAACTGCAGGTGAGTTTAGGATTGGCCAATCACAATCAATACCATCCACGAGGCTCTGCAGGGGGACAGCAATATCCTTCAACTGGATAGTCGATTGGTCCAGGTGGTATAGTAGAGCCAGGGAACCTTGCACAGCAGTTTGGTAACCTTTATAGAGGAAGAAAATTGCACGATGATCTGCACAATTTATGCCATTTAAGACGGTCCAATTCAAAGTACGGCCAACCAGGTCAGGAGTGCATAGCGTTAGATCTATGTGGCTACTACCATTCCTAGACTCAAACGTCGGTGGATTACCCGGTTCATTCAATACGCACAAACCATGCGTCAATATGATCTCTTCCACATGTTCCGAGCGCCGGTCACAGAGATGGTCATGCCAGATTGTAGAACGGGCATTAAAATCTCCGCAGAGGTACACGGATTTGCCTTGCAGCTCAGCAAGGGCATTCTGGACCGCAATTAGGTCAGTTTCAATCAGGGATGAAGGTGGAAGGTACACATTGATAAGGTGAAGTTGTAAGGCGCCAGCGGAAATAAGGATGGTGGTAAGGTTTTCAGAAGACAAGTGATGGAGATGAAGGATGTCAAAGCGAGAATCATTGACTAGGATGGCAGAGCGGAATTGGGTAGAGTTGTTTGCAATCAGGCGGAGTCCCATGAGGCCAGGAACATAGTAGCGGTTATTACGGCAACAGTTATAAGGCTCCTGGAGTAAGGCAACCTGGATATTGTGCCGGAAAATGTACCGTATAGTTTCAGCAGTAGCCGCCTTACATTTCTGCAGATTCGCCTGTATGAAGAAAACGTCACTCATTAAATTCAATACTATTGATTAGGTCGGCATAACGGTGGCGGTAGATGGGGCAGGAGGAACTGGACGTATCATGTTGAGTGGAGGTACGGACTCCGGAACGAACGCAATTTGAACAGCAGAACTTAGAGGGAATTTGACTGGATGGGCAGGACTTCGAGGCATGTTCAGTAGAGGCACAGTAGCCACACTGTTCAGGTGACTTACAGTGCTTTGACACATGGCCAAAGCGCTGACAGTTAAAACAGCGGGTAACTCGGATATAATCCCGGACGCGGCAGGAGGTCCAGCCGAGATTGATTCTGTCCCAGCCAAGGAGCACCTTCCTAGCTTCAGGATCAACTTGCAGCACCCAGTTATTTGTTGAATCAGTAACCCGTCCCACTTTAAAGGCAGTCTTCATGAAAGAGGCATTGACTGTTGAGGGAAAGAGCTCAACAAGGCAGGATTCAATATCATTCGGGCCAAACTCTTTCGGAACTCCGTAAACAATGACAGTCGGCCATACCTTCTTAGGCACAGATGCCATCAAGCCAATCTCCTCCAGCAGTTTATTAGAGGGAAGAGTCGTAATTTCTTCCGTATTTGACTCAATCAAGATTCCATAACGCGCGATCTTAATCATTCGATCTGGCTTGATCTTGAGCTGCCTAGGGGTGAACTTACTCTGTAGAAGTTTGAGAGTGTCATCTGCGGACTTAATCCCAGGGCAGCCATCCTTGGGATAGATCTCAACTTTAAATTTTGGCTGAACAGAAGCGGGCAGACTAGGCCGTAAGGCTACAGAAGCAACCTGGCTGTAGAGCGGCAGAGACGGGGGCGGCTTGGGGAGGGCTTCCTTAACAGCAACACAAACTGCTTCGTGGATATCCTCCGCAAAAATAGGCTTCACAGAACCAGGATGCTGCCGAAGGTGCACTTTTGTGAAGAGACGCGTCAGATGATTTAAGGTAGTCTGCGCCAAAACCACCGATTGTATTGTAGCATCTCTTCGAGACAGGTTACCCTGCGTACTTTGGATGAAAGTAGCAATACACTGAAAGCACTTGCCCAACTGGTCAATATAGCCTGCATGCTCAGCCTCCATAGTAAGGATGGGAAGGGAAGGTGGTAAGTAAACAGCAGACTCAGGTTGGGTAAAGTCACCAATCTCAGCACAACTTGACATAATAAGTTCAGTTCGATCACCTTCTCCCAATCTTCCGTGCAAAGGACAACGTGCACCAGCCCAAATCCACTCCCGATAAGCGTCAAAACGTAAATACGAATAATCGAGAACTCCAAAAATTGAACACAAATGTCATCCGAAAAACGTCAACCAAAAAAGCAGCAAATTCTCATCAAATTCAAACCACAGCTCCACCAAAACAACAAACAGCTCAAGTAGAACACCAATACAACAGCTAATAAACACCTTCAACCACCAATCTCCAAAAAATCAATCACTTTCTTCAAACTTTCACGGACCGCAAAAAATCCAGACTTTCACAATTTTCCGCAGCCTACTCAGGGTTAATTAAGTCACATGTCACTTAAGGCGTATTTTTGTATTGTGTGACTTAATACTGTTAAGCCCCTGTAAAATTGATCGGTAACAGTAACGGGAACGGGAACGGGAACGGCAAGAATGTTAAAATGCATGATTTTCAATAGCGCTATGCGCAACACGCCTGAAGCGAAGCAGTAATGCGAATAGGGATGGTAATGTTGCCGAACTTTTATCTTCCCTTACTGTTACTGCTCGTGCAATACCGATGAATACCGATATCAGTTTGTTTAAGCCGGAACGTGCGGACCATCATAACCTTCAATTAATTGTTTTCATCGTGCTCGTATACAGACAACATTGTGATGTTATTTTTTGGCGTGTGACAACACCGAACACCGGGATCAAAACTGGGGTAAAGTTGGGACTGTAATTATTTCCACGCAAATACATTGACGGTACAGACTAAAACTAAATGTTCCCATAAAAGTTGTTACTGTTACTGCTTATTGTGCAGCGACAATTCATTTCCGTTCCCGTTCCCGTTCCCATTCCCGTTCCCGTTCCCGTTCCCGTTCCCGTTCCCGTTACTGTTACAGATCAATTGTGCCTTTACCTTCTGAGGTCCAGATATGTATAAATACGTTGCTGATATTATTTTCTTTCATACAATGTTTCTTAACTTCGGGACGGGGTTTTCAGTTCGATTCTCACAATGTATCAGTTGTGTTTCACTTTGTTTCATTTGTATCTTGTCAATATTGTGTCAAATGAAATACCCCATGTGACTTTTTCAACAATCGGTATAAAAAATTACGTTATTTATCAAAAACAAGAAATGTTGTAAATGGTATAATTTTTAAGAGGGATACTCACGACCCTCGACCTTGAGAATTTTATAAACTCTCATAGCTGTTACAAACTATCTATCAATAAAAAAATTAGCAGGGTTGATGGTTTCATCGTAAAATAATAATAAAATAAAATAAAATAATAAAATAATAGCCTGTTGTAAATCTTCCATCGCTATTCTCATCTCAAGGAAAAAATAGTTCTGCCATTATGATTCTCATATTTATTGAAATTTTTTCGATATCTTTTAAGTTATAGCAATAAATATTTCGGTTTAAACAAAAATCGAGATTTAACTGTTGTTATAAGTTATAATTGAAGATGCATGATATTGGCATTTCAGCGTAAAACTAATTGTTTCATTTTTCCCATTATCAAATAGAAATTTGCAACTTTGACTAAACCGTTAAGTAGAAAATTGAATGCAGATTCAGATGATACCGCTTTTTTGTAATATTTGTTTTTTACTCGAAGGTAAGTGACAGGCAAATATATTGAGTTTCCCATAAGGAATTTACTTGAGGATCCCTCTGAACGTACGCGTTTATATGCGTGGTTGCATTGGAATTTCTCAACTCTTGAATTCATATTCTTTGAATAAAAGAAACAGCAAAAAGTATAATTAAGGAAGATGAAAAATGTATAGAAGGAAAAATGAATTCAATTAGATTGAGTATCAAGATCTTTTTACGAACGATCTCTACCTGTGATACCTTTTGTTGTGTGACCTAGGTACGATGGGGATCACGAAAAATATAACAAAATGTTCGTGCGTTGCACAAGATATGTTGAACAGCTTATTTCGATTTCTCATTTTGTAGGGCTAATCGATAAACATCAACAATGGAATACGTACATGATATTTGCGGACAGCCCTACAAGCGCTCTTGCAACACAGTCATGTCACGTCATATCATATTTTCCGTGACTACCATTGTGCCTCGCACAAGTTCATCGTCATTTGTACTCCTATGTAAAATTTTGACGTTTTTATAGTGGCTCCCACGCCGCCAGTTATTTGGTATTAGGAAAATATATTTACATTCAAAAAGTGATCAATTATTTTAACAGTTCCAGCGTTATTAATTTTAAACATGAACGCATTTATAACTCATACGTAACGGCTCTGATGTGACCCTTCTAGTAAAAAGGTTCTACCTTTCTGGTGTATTTGCATATTTCCTTGTGGCTTGTAACGAATTATTTGTTACATATTACATAATTCAAAAATTGTTTATTTGAAATTAAACAACACTAAAAAACAACTAAAAGATCAAAAACTGTTTTCAATGTTACATTATTCCTGCAAATAAACTAAAAATGGATAATTTACTAAGCTCGAAAGAATAATTAATTTTTGCAAAATGTTTAATATCTACCAAAATAGATAAGTAAAAAACGCAATTTTGTCATTTTTACGATTTTACATTATACATCGGAGAGTAAGATTCTATAAACATTGCATTTTGATTATAGAATAATTGTCCTTTATGTTCCTTTGTTATTGTTTGCAGATTTGTAATACTTTATTTGCATATTTATCTAGTTTATAAGTACATACTGTTAAAATATAATAATAATTACATTTTTGGAATACAGCACTTTCAAGAATCTATAGGAATGTATTAATGTCGCAGCCATATTGTAGAATCCGCCGCTTTACGAAGCAAATTTGTTTTGTAAAACGGCTGATTAACGTTTAGGCAGATTATTGGAGCAACACGTTCAATAATACAGCGACCCACGTTTAGCCAGAGTGTTGACTATATACCAGGACGACAATATGTCTCACAATGTGACTGAAAATTTTAGGTGTTTTATGAATTGCTAAATAACTCTCAATCCGTTTTGTAAAGGAGTGAAGAATTGTTAGACATTTTATATTGAGTTAAACCCTTACTTAATAGTTCTTACTTTTACATTTGTCATAACTATAAGGAAAAGGTTTAACTCAATATAAAAGGTTTTTGTTTTTATAAAATGTCTAATAATTCTTCAGTCCCTTTTTACAATAAGACCGAGCGATTCATAAAACACCTAAAATTTTCAGTGAAATGGTAAAAATTCTCCGTTGATTCTATATTTTACAATCTGCCCAGTCATTTAGAAAACGACTGAATTTACAATTCGTTGTCGACATAGATATGAACTCCTTGTACATAATATAACATAACACATCACTTTGTAAGTAGAAATAGTAATTACTATTAAAAGTGACGCTTTTTGGCTTCTTTATGGTACGAAAAGTAGATCTTTAAAGTGCTAGTACCTTAAAGTACCAGCTGGATTGGAATAAAATACTGCAACTCTGAAAGATTATAAATTCGTCCTTTTTCGATAGATTATAATTTTCCTGTTACTGAACTTCACATTTTTGCATACTTTCAAAAAAATAACAAACTTCAATCGAATAAAAAATAAAATATGTAGGTACCTTAAATCTAAAAGTTGTTTTTTGTCCAGCAGTGTATTTATAGATTTTTATAAATCTAATGGAATGGTATTTCCGAAGTATGCGCCCTGACTTGAATGTACTACATTACGTTTATTTGCAAAAAAGTAGCAGTTGGCTGCCAGATAAACAGAAACGTGTTTATCTTTTATGATCTAATTTTTTTACGACTCCGTTATAAAGTTTTCTGTACAACTGAACATGTGGGATTTTAAAAGCACCGTACTGTAAATAAATTCAGAATTAAGTAGGATTCAGTGGGATTCATGAACACCTTTTGTATCGGAACGGTAAAATATAAACTGTTTTCTCGAGGGACTTGTAAATTTTGCCAAAATCGAGATTGGCATTCTTTTACTACTTCTCCTTTTGTAATTATTTGTGATGTATCTTGGATTCAATTGTTGATACAATATCACAACTATTTACATATTCATTGTATTTCTATTTTTTCAATTATAATATAATAAGCTCATGTTCAATTTGCTGGTGTTTTGTTGGTGTGTTCGGAATGTTATTAGGTACAAGATCTAATAGTATTGAAAATGAAAATGCCGCTTTCGGATGTTATCCGGCGAAAAACGTGAAAAGGAAATATTTCTGTTGAAAAAGGAATTTAAGTGAAAGCGAACAATTTTGAAGAATGTGGAAAAGATGTTTTTTTTTCTGTTGAATAGGAGTAAAAGTGTCGACGATCTTTTACAAAAAATAATTAAAGAAATTGGCTAAGGCATGTAAAATGAAGGTCCCAAGAAGAATTTTGCCGCTAGACTGGTGAAACAATATGTGGGTACTAACTTATCTAATTCGACAGGTTAATTAATTATTTTTTTTTTTTTAATCAATGAAGAATGTTTATTTATAATAATACAATTAATTCTTATTACTATTTAAAACATTATAAAATTAAAACATAAAACATAAAAATTAAACTACAAAATACAAACTTAAAATTAATTAATTAATTAAATTGTATTCAAAGAATGGTAATTTGTAATCCTTAACCTAACTAACTTCGACTACATTCAAATTTTACAAAAATACAACATTCTGAAAATATTAAATCTTATAAATTCTTGCAAAAATAGGAAACATCTCAAAGCTGAATAGAGATATTGCTTTCCTGTGCCCTTCTAGTACATAACAGTATTATTTATGTTAAACGGTCGAAAAAACAAATTTTTTATCGTCTGTGTGACATACATAATTTTTTATTCAATTGGTAAGGAATTGAAGAAATTTGAAGAATTTGGGGTGGTTCTTTAGATTACATCACTCAGAGCGCTTTTTTCCCTATCTTAACGACCGCCTAATAAATGATAATCAGAACTGGGGAATTTGACTAATAATTGATAATCACGCGTGCTACGCCGCACATCTAGTTTGCAATGATGCCTCGAATTTTACTAATAGGTGATAATCACGCGTGCTACTGCGCAAATCTAGTGTGCCGTACTGTCCACTGAAATGTTACAGTTAGAAAAAATGGCGCGTTTCGGTAATTCTTCCTTAAAAAGTATTGAAGAAAACATACGAAACCATAAACCATCTAATACTGTAAGGTCTCAAAAGTATATTTGGGCCCAATTTACCGAGTTTTGCGACTCTCGGAATTATATTTTGCCCGAAAAAGTATTAAATTGTCTATTCGTGGTATAATTTGACGAATACAACTCTTGGAATCGTGACTAATAATAATCGTATGGGTTGATACACTCAACATGTTGTCAAATAATTTCACTCGTCTTCTAGACTCGTGAAATTAATTTTTAACATGTTTCGTGTCCAAACTCATGCGAAGACTTAAGTTCGAGCATTAATATGTAATGTTTTTTTCATATTTCAAATTGACACATGATTACGTGGATTTATGAAGGGAACTATAGAGTGAATCAAATATTCAGCATTTCCAACACACTCTTTTAGACTAGGTTTATTAAAGCTCGCGCTTAAAACTGAACAACCGGTCCTCAGTACAAAACTTTATTTATCTATAATATAATTTCATTTTCCCGCAATTTACGTTGGAAATATTCATAATGCAATATTAAATTTATTAAAATTCAAAATTCCATTCATCTCGGCACATTTGATTAAATCCATGACAATCATTGAAATAAACATGTTAGCAACTTTTCGTAATTGTGATTAGGTGGACAATTTCTTATTTCATTCGGTATTAATTCTCGAAAAAGTGAAAGAACACGTGGGTTTACGCGTTTCGCTCGCGCGTAATTTTGATATATCACTTTGGCTACAATAATACAAAATCCTGAATCAATTCAAAAAAGTGCCATACAATGTGTTCCCATGACAAAAAACGCATGTACAAGAGAATTTCAAAGTGCAAAGGATTTAAAGTATATCGAAAGAAACCTTTATATACAAGAAATAAATTTACAACAAACATGATTTTTAAAGAAAATTTTTTTACATTTTCTCTCCATTTACGTTTTGTTTTGTCGGTCCCTTTAAAAACGAAAAAACGGGGTTTCACTGTATTTAGTATTTAGCTGTAATCACAGTGTCTTTTATAAATCGCGCATGACTAAAAAATAAAGTGGTTTTATTGTTTACCAAATTCTGGGAATTTTTAAAATTCTGGACACACACTGTAAAGTGCCTCCTAAGCAGGGAAACGCTTGTTACAGATATGTTTTCTTCCTTTGCAGTAGGTAGATGCAATTGATGCTGTTTGAGGATTAATTATTCGATAATAATGGACTGTATTTATAAATAATATATCATTTTATTAAAATTCTGACTGTATCTTTCATATCGAAAAATACAATATAATATAAACAAAAAATCGAAACTTAGATTCTAAATAAAAACAAAAATACAAGGCATGAATGACTGTGAACATGTCACAGTAGCTAGGTAAAAAAAGGCACCAACAGTGATTGTTGCTGCAATTATATTCTAATTGTAAGTAATCTTTGTTGTTGTGGTCTTTCACAGAACTTTAATATCTTACCTACTTGTCTTTAATATTATTTATTTTTATTTTGAAAGGTGCTTTTAAGGTTTTTTGCGGTATTAATGAACTTGAAATTTAAATTTGTACTTTGAAAATGACATGTTTCCGAAATATAACAAGCACACTTATACGTTACACATATCACTAGAATTTCGTAAATTAAGAAGAAAAGTGTCATATTGTGTCATAAGAATAAGACAACGTAGGTCAAATAAATATTAAAATTTAGCGCCTTCTCTACCACTATAAAAGAAAGTTTAAAATACATGAAAATTTTCAGCTATCAGTTAACGTTTTCGCTCTCGTATATTGACGTATTGATGCAGTTTTTTATATTGTTTTCAGTTACATATTATATTAACCCTTTAGTTGTTTTACATTATGAGAAACTGGCAAATTAACAAGTTTTTAAATTTCGAAGGTCCTCTTGACTCACAGTTTGTATAGGATTTGTTACATCTAGGTGGTTTTTGTTTTATTTCTCTTTATCAATACTATATACAGGGTGTTCACGAAAAAACGCCCCAGCTCCTAGCGCTATTATTAGGAGTCCAATTGTAACAAACGATACGTCAAATTAAATGGTTCAAAAAGTACTACAATGTGTAGCTCAAACATAATTTTTACCTGTTTCTCCATTCAAAGGTCAAAGGTCAACTTCATTTTTTCAAATTACAACCTTATATTTTTCTTTGACAATTTGATAGAGATTTTTTTTCTGAATTCAACGATGTATCACAATCAATATTTCTGATTTATTTTAGGGTAATAAAGAAATTAAAATAATAATTAATATTATTAGCAGTATGCTTTGAAAAATAACTGAGACGTAGCGGTGGCTATGGAAACGATGTGTCAGTACGGAAACAACGTATTTTAAAGAATTAATTTATGAACAACAACAGATAACATTTAATAACTAAACAATTAAATAAAGAAATGGCAAATTAACAAAAATGTTCAAATTGAGCATCGTTTCTTTCCAGACATTTTCGTCGACATCTAGATCCTACACTTTGTGTACCATTAATTAAAATTTCTGCTGGTGTCTCCCGACAAGCGTTGACTATTCTCTCTCTCAAAATTTCCTCTGTTTCCGGGCGCGTAGCATAAACAATATCTTGGATGTATCCCCAAAAGAAAAACTCTAGAGGTCACAAGACCGGGCGGGCCATGGTATAGGTCCATATGTTCCAATCCATTTGTCTTCATTATTCTATATTTAAATAGTCCCTAATCATAAGAGCCTTTTGTGTGGTGCAGCGCCATCTTGTTGAAATACTAGTTCATTCCATTCAATGGCAACGGCAAGTCATCTAAAATTTCTTCTAAGTCTTCAGGCAAAATTTGAAGATATTTTTTTTGGTTGAGATTTCCATCAATGAAAATTGGTCCTATTAGGTATCCTGGCGCCTAATATTCCGCACCAAACGTTCACCGAAAATTTTATCTGAGGATTTTGTTCGATGGTAATATGTGGGTTTTCTACACTCCAATAGCGGTGATTGAAACGATTAAAATGTCTGTTGTTTGTAAATTGACACTCATCAGACCACAAATTTTTTGTATAAAATGATGGATTTCGCCTTAACTCGCTTAAAAAGAAATTACACAAATTTATTCTACGCCAGTGGATCGTTTAGTTCACTATTTCACTAGTTCACTATTATTCATTTTTATTACAAAAAATAGATAAACAAACTAATAGCCAGTTTCTGACAGCGATGTTAACGTATTTCTCCAGTTAAATGTCCCGGTTACCATGGTTATTACCATTGTTGCAACAATAGTAATAGTAATTTTTATTTGTGAGACGTCGTTTCCATAGCCACCGCTATGTCTCAGTTATTTTTCAAAGCCTACTGCTAATAATATTAGTTATTATTTTAATTTCTTTATTACCCTAAAATAAATCAGAAATACTGATTGTGATACATCGTTGTATTCAGAAAAAAAATCTCTATCAAATGGTCAAAGAAAAATATAAGGTTGTAATTTGAAAAAATGAAGTTGACCTTTGACCTTTGAATGGAGAAACAGGTAAAAATTATGTTAGAGCTACACATTGTAGTACTTTTTGAACCATTTAATTTGACGTATCGTTTGTTACAATTGGACTTCTAATAATAGCGCTATGAGCTGGGGCGTTTTTTCGTGAACACCCTGTATATATATAAGGCGCCAAACAGCGCATGTATTTTTAGAAAGTTATAGCGCCAAATAGGACGCACAGTTACAGTCGGTTACAGCGGCAGTATCTCAACTTAAATTATTTAATTATTATTTAATTATTAAATTATTTAAAGTATTTAAATTATTATTTAATTATTCGCGGGAAGGCGGTGGCTAGCGTTGCAGACAAGAACATCTGCGGGGAGGTCCATCAAGGCATTTGGGGCCAGGCAAAGTTACTTGTGGCCGGTGGATCAATCGGTGGCCACAGTGAATGGACGCAACAGTTCCGGGTCCATATAAGGCACAAGCTCTAATGGCGGAGGCCAGGGCTGCACTTGGGCTGACAGGTCAGAGCGGGCGTTTTCAAACAGTGTGCAGACAAAGAGACGATGGGCGGGATCATCATCAGCATCCGGGCATGCGGGACAGCACGGGAGATCACGCTTCCCCAGCCGATGCAGGTGGATGCCGAAGTTCCCGTGTCCTGACAGTAGCTGTGTGGTTATGAAGCTCGGCTTCTGACATGGACGATCAGGCACCCGGGGAAAAAAACCAAACGTGACCCGTCCCTTGGTGGACTCCTCCCACCTCTCCTGCCAACAGTCCCACACCCGAAGGGTCAGATATTCCTTGGCATGGGAAAGGCTAGGAAAGTCCTCCATTCGAAGCATATCATCCTGAAATGGGGCATGACCATTCTTTCGGAGGCCTGTAAGGGCAGTTCTCCTCTGTATTTCCAGGTCCAGAGGAGGGATTCCAGCCAGTACTCCCGCCGCATCCGTGGAGATGGAGCTGTATCCTTTGCAGATTGCTCTGCCACAGAGCCCATGAATGGAGCTAATTTTTCTCCGCACCATTACCATCCGCAACCTGTGCTGCCACATCTCTGCGCCGTGGCTAACGATCGGAACCACTGCAGTCCTGTAGATCGCATGGAGGGACGAGGTAACATCAAGGTCCCATGAGGAACGGCATTTGCGCCTCAGGGCGCCAATTAGGGCTCGGATCTTGGCATGCACATACTCAGCATGCTTCTGAAAATTCAAGCTGTGATCCACCATGACTCCCAGGTATTTCACACATTCCGAAAGGCGGAGTCGGGTGTTTCCCAGCTGAAGCCTAAGGTCTCGATGGTGGATGCGCGGCGGAGACCGGTTGACCATGTAGGTGGTCTTGGTCGTTGAAATGGTAAGTTTCTGCGACTCCGCCCAGCAAAGCACGATGTCGAGGCAATGCTGGGAACGAAGTAGCAGACCAGACCTGGTAGGAGATGTAACCACAAAGGTTAAGTCGTCAGCATAGGCTATGACGCTACAGCCATCTGGGAGGGGCATCTGAAGCAGCACATCTACCACGCAATTCCAGAGAGTTGGACCTAAAACAGACCCCTGGGGACAACCTTTTGTGCACATCTTTTCTACTGTTGTGTTGGTTGATGAGAGTACCACCTTCCTTCCACTCAGGTAGCTGGCTAAGGTAGCAATGAGCGCGCCCCCAACACCCTTGTCCCTCAGTGCCTGGGCAAGTCCAGACCACCACAGGTCATTGAAGGCCCCAGAGATGTCCACAAAGATGGAGAGCACATACTTCATGTCCGACGAGGTGACCAGGCGTTTGTAGGCCATTAGGGCATCTGTAGTTGACCGGCCTCCGACAAAGCCGTACTGGTTCAGAGCATGGAAGGGGCGGACGGCATCAAGTAGGCGGGAACGGATTAACTTTTCCAGGACCTTTCCATACTCCGGGAGTAAGGTTATCGGCCTGTAACTTTTAATCGATGACGGGTCTCCATAGGGGTCCTTCATCAGAACCTTCAGGTTACCATGCTTCCAGGCCTTGGGAAAATATCGGAGCCGGAGGCACGAGGACATCAGGCGGGTCAGAAGCGATCCAATCACAGGGTGGATGGTTTTGACAAAAAGGCCCTTGACGTTGTCTAATCCAGGCGCCTTCTTACCATGGATACGGGTAATAATGGCCGCCACCTCCTCCTCAGGGACATCTTCCTCGGCATAGTCGGGGATGGCCACGATAGCCCTGAAATTGCCGTGCAGAATTTGTTGATGATTAGTATTAATCATCGGGTCGTCGTCGGGGAGGAGGGAGTGCAGGATACAAGTAAGGGTATTACGGACAGTGAGGGTGTGGTCTCCCTCCGGGGAACAGATCGAGGCCAGTATCCCACGTTTGTGGATTTTATCCGTGGCCAGACGATACGCCACGCCCCAAGGGTTCCTGACCAGGTCATCCTCAAGGAACTTTCTCCAAGAAGCTTCCTTGGCATGGTCCATTACCACATTGTACTTCTGTTTCGCCAATGCCATAAGTTCAGCAAGCCTGTCCCTTTCCGCGTAGATTCTGTTGCGGTACAAGCACCGCTTCCGATATAGGTAGATCAGGCGGAAACGCTCCACCTTGTCCGTCCACCAATCCGGTCGGTGTGGGAACCTCCTCCTTCGTCGGGCATAGGTCTCGATGATGGCATTGAGACCCTTTTGTAGGGAGGCCAGGCACGCATCCACTGCAGCCCAGGAGACCAATACAGGCCAGGCACTGCTGACTTCATCAACAAGGGTCTGTAATGGCACAGCGATGTCCTCCAGTTTAATGGACGACTGGTCCAGACGGTAAGATGGGTCTCAGAATTATACACAAATAATCCACTCAATGAGTTTCATAACAATTATTATTTTAGATATTTTCAAACAAAAATGTTTTATCAATACTACCTAAAATTGTTCGTTTGTTTCTGTTTTAAGTTTTTTCGTCGTTTCGTGGTTTCGCTAACAAAGATTATAACTAAAATCCAATGAACCATTGCCCACTTCACAAAAAAAATACTTTTCATTATATGGAATTTTAGAACAATCTTATCTCTGCTGATTTCGAATTTTGTTTCTTGGACGGCATGAGGTTATAAACTCTGACAATATGGTTCACTTATCAAGAACAAGAAGTTTATTCGTGGAAAGGTCTATACCGAAGTGGAAAGCCTTAGGGATGAACACTTACATTTATCAAAACTTCATTGACTTTAATATTTGAATTAAATAATTTTTAAAAATGCAGCTTAATGTCAAAGTATAATGCCCACATTGATATTTTTTTAATATCAATATAGATAAAGATAAGTGCTCACCCTTAGACTTTCCACACCATATAAAAATATATATCTGTATGGTAGGTACACAAATAAGAACAAAAATAAATTATACCATATTCGAGGCATTATCATAAAATGACATGCATCAATTCAATTCCAATATTGGTTCACTTCTTCCTTAACTCAACCATTAATCAAGAATAAATCCACTTAATGGGTCTCAGAATTATACACCAATAATCCACTCAATGAGTTTCATAACAATTATTATTTTAGATATTTTCAAACAAAAATGTTTTTTCAATATTTCAATCTAGAATTTAATTATATGCAATTCCCGGGAATATTTTGAAATAATTGACAGCGTTATTTAAACATTTACTGCAGGTAAACTAAAAAAAATATTATTAATGTTACTATATAACAGGTTTTATTTTACCAGCATAGTTTATATAAAATATTTGCAACCAAATTTTTGATGTAGCGCATAATAGTTATTTATATTATTAGGAGTATAAGCAAAGCTTTATGTGCTGTGGCTGATAGGTTGACTGCCGATCGTAGTGAGGCAGCCAAATCAGCCGAAGCACATAAAGCGCTTATACTCCGAATAATATATGTTATTTTTTCTCCAAACGTAAAATTATAATACAAAAATAAGCATCTAATTAACAAGGTTATTTCGGGAAACATTACACTTGTACAAAAATAGCATTGCCTGATAGACACTTTCTAGATATTACCGTAGCAACCGCCAAACAACAAATTATTGTTTGAGAAAAGTCAGTCAATTTTGTGGCAATGTCTAATTCAGACGAAATTCAATTAACTCCACCTGAAATAGCCGAAATAGCAAGAGCCGAGATTGAAAATCTTCTTCCTACAAAGTCAAGCGGTGTTTATGAAGCAGCGTTCAAGAAATTCATTACATGGTGTTTGGAAAAAAATGTATTCGTTTATTCAATCAAGTAACATGGACTTTATATGCTTAAGCATATAAAGTACTTTATCTGCTTAAGCATATAAATGAAACTTCTACTAGCAACATTCTGTCATTTAAATGCCACTTTTATGACGTTTGGAGAAAAAATTTCATTATCGAGTTATTTCTATGCACTAACGCGAGTAATAGCCTACTTATTATTTAAACCAACAATCGTTAATAAGATGATTACATAAAATATATATTGTGCAATTAAATTCGCAGTATGGGTGTTTTAAAGGGGAGGGCAGCAAATGTGGTCAAGGATAGAAAATCTCATTATATCCAACACGTCATAAATCCAAAGTTTTTAAATTAGTAGCCGGAACAAATTATTCGTTATTTACCAACACTTCAATCAATAACTTGTCTAATCTGCATATTATAATTATGTCCTGAAATTTTAATGAATATCAAACACCATGTAATCGGTACAAATGTAAAACCAATAATCTATGTTTTTATTATTATCCTGCCTATTAAGGTTACATTACATACTAACAATAGCAACTTCAAGTAATTGTGGGAAAACGTTGCACACTAAATTCAATTATTCACAAAATTCGAACGATAATAAACTACAATAATAATAGTAAACTGCAAATTTTTCTATTTGCGAGTACATTGCCAGGAAGAATTAGAATATTATAATTAAATAAGCCATGAGGAAGTTATAGTCTGTTTTTTAATTCCAGAAACGGCCAGAATCATTTAATTGTTACAGAATATAGAAGATAAAGTTTTTCTCATCGGAAGTTTCTTTGAAAATAAATAGTCATATTGATTCCTTCGACAGAATAGTTTTGTGCTATATTTTCTAATTTTAAAACTACATTACTAATGACTTGAAACTGACAGATGTAAAATGCCATTACTATCAACATAAAGTAAAAAATAGTATATTATACATTAAGGTAGAGAATTGTATGTTTATAACCTGAGGGCTGCGTTTAGATCCTCAGGCGCGTAGTGCTCGAAGGTTATGATCATACTTCTCCACCGTGCTGCATATACAATTTTTTCTGCTACTAGAAATATTTGAATTTCAAATATTTTATTGCAAATTATCAAAAAGAAATATAATTTTTGTTCCCATGGCAAATATGTCATTTCTTGACATTAAATCTAGTTTTTTTACCCTTTGCACACATTTTTTGAAGGTGCTTTGCAAAAATGATGAGTGAAGGTATAAATTGTATTTACACTGCCAAAAATTCTAAAATTTGTAGATCATTTACATGAAAGTAAAGTGACGTTAACTAAAATAAATTTTCCGCGAAGGTGAAATACTTGCAGATGGTGAATTGTATGATTATTCATGTTAAATTCCACCTTTTGTACTGTTGGCATTTAAGGGAACGTTTACGGAAGAACTGCACAAAACACTTTTGACAGAATTGACATTCAAATGTAGGTTAGTTTTTAATATACATTAATTTAGTTAAGATAACGATTTTAATGCATACAATGTCATTAAATTGTATTTCCTTATTATAGCAAAGATTTTCTTTCTAAAATTGTAATAGAATCGGCAATAAATGTAAGTTTGTTCAGTATTAACCAGTGGTCAATAAAAATTTAAAAAAAAAAATTACCTACGCGGCACTGAACAAACGGTAATGAAACTAAACTTCATGGCATTCTAATATAAATCAAAATGATATGCTGTATGGCTAGTAGTGGAAAAAAACATTTTTTCGCAGCTTTCTAACCGTTTCTATTATTATTATTATTCAGAGACTTATCTAGTAAACTATTTTGCTCCAACTAATGTGGAGATGATAATACAATAAAAATAGACCAAATTTGAAGCTTTTAGCGCCATAATACCTACCATATACCAAAACTCAAGTTCGAATTTTCAAAGGTAACAGGTTTGCTGGAACATAATATCTATCTTTTTATTGCTACCAAACAATTATCAATTTCCAACAACGCCACAATCTAATTTCAAGTTCAATCTGTGACAATTGAAAGTTCAATTTAAAATTTGAATTTATTGCCATGTCAATTTTGTTTTTGCATTTTCCTAAACATTATTTGATGTTTTACATTTAAAATTACCATTCTTGCAAAAGTAAAGCTATTAGAGCACTCAAATGAGCTATTATAGTTTTGCTACAAAACAAAAATAGAAAATAGTGTATTTTAATATAGGCGCGGAATGAGGCTCATTACAATATGATGTGACAGTTGCAGCACCCGCTGTTGTCGGGCTTGCAATCGCAAGAATATAATTCTATACCGTGTCTACTTTTTAAATTAAACATTCTATGTTCAATTTAAAAAGAATATTGTCACTCAGTAGTGCGTATCCCAGCAATCCTCGATAATAAAAATGATTTGACATTTATGTAAATTTAGTAATAACAAATTTCATTGTTGAAGTTCAAATTTGAAAGGTTTGGAATTTAATTATTAAAATGTATTCAAAAATAGGCAAGATTAATATTTTGAATTGACATAAAAATAACAAGGGCTTCAGACAAGACCGAGATTTATTTTCCATCAATTATCCCGACAGATCGATGTCATCTGTCGGATGAATTAAATGCCATTTATGTTAGAAATGCTGTGCAGCAATTTTACAATCGTTTGCTTTATTGTTTAGATTGTGAAGGTGAACAATTCGAAAATGTATTGTAATTTTTCTTTTAAATCAATCATTCTACTGTTCTATCGTCTTGTTACTATAATTTAATAAGTAACCTAAAATAAGTTGATGTGAGAGTATATTTGGTTTTAAAAGAAATTGAATATAGGGATATTTACATGGTATGTTCATTGCTAAAAAAAGACCCGCTGTATTATACATATTGTATTGAATATTGTAAAGAGTCATTTTCAAATGTGTATAACATCTTATTACTTTTTTTATGAAAATGTGAAATGTTACGAACCGAATAAAGAAATTATTTGTAAATGTCGAAATGACGAGGTATTATTTTATCTATTATTAAAGTTTTGTCAGTAGTAGGATAAAAACTAGTTATCTATAATTCGTATAGCAAATAATGACATGTTTTATTTCTTTGTTTGAATTTGATAGAAACGTCATTAATTAATAATAAAACATGAATGAGCGCTCCAGAAATTATTCAAATAGCGGCAGCCAAAATAGGTACCGTATATCTCGGCGTATAGCACGCCCCTGCGTATAAGACGCAGTTAAAATTTTGAACGATTTTCTTAACTTTCTTCATATATTCGGCGTATAACACGCATCTGGTATCCAGATCTGAAAAATACCTAAGTACTTAGCTGAAAGCCAAGATCTCTGTAGGTACAAAAAGAAATAGCATTTTTGCAATTCCAGTGTATTGTAATAGTTGAGTTATTTATGACGGCTGACAGTAACCTGCCTGACCGTCATAAATATCAATATCTCTAATTTGAACTCATTTTTTAAACTTATAAGTGCGTGTTATACGCCGTGATATACGGTAATCTATTGCCTGAAAAATTCAGAAATGCATAATGATATGTATTCCCTAAAGTAATTTATGCATGGGTGCAGATGTAAATTCATGAAAAATGTTTTAGTCGCTTATTGCAGTGAATTTACAATTAAAATGAAACCAACCTTATGATAAAAATTTCATTCGACGTTGACAATGAAATAAAATATATTGTTGATTTAGCAACTTCTGCAAAATTAAAAGCATTCTTAAAACTAAAATCAGATCGATTTCAACAAAAAAATCTACATAACAAATAAAACTAATAGAAAAATTGACTACTTAAAAATATATACTTTTTTTTGAGTTTATAACTTCATTCAAATTTTTATAATTTGTAGTCGTAGAAAAAGTATAGCCTGTAACGCATTTGAAATAGCTATTCCGCCCTTGTGTTACCGTCACATTCGTTTTAGGTCAAACTTAGGTGATAAACTTTCCACTCGTGCGGAATATGACATATCCAAACTTGTTACAGATTTACCATTCAACGTCGTGTTTCAATAGTCGACTTTCGAAGTTGATTTTGTTGTCAAGAAGTTTGACATTCCACATTTTCGCAGAAAAACAATGTTCTTTAAGTGTATTACAAAACTTCTGAAAATAAACTGACTATTTTGTATAGATATTTTCTACAATAATTTTCAAAAACGTAATATACATTTTTCGTGGTCATAAAGTTGCTTTTAAGTGTCTTATCCGGACCATTAATTTTCATTTAGTGGCCTAAATAAAAATTTTAATTAAACATTTTGTCGAGAAAAATAAAATTTATTACAGACTTCATTGCGGCGAAAAATCGTATTTATTTTAATTCTCGTCTTAATAAAAGATTAGAGGTGACCTACTTGTGCACGAAGCATTCTAGACATGATTGAAAAAAAATCATTTAACATTATCGAAAAATCCGAGAAAACCTCGTGTCAATCAAGATATCGCCTCATGAAAACTTTCACGTTCCATTAAATTTTTAATGCTGTTAAAATGAAAGCATGAAAGATTTGAAATTAGCATAATTTATATGCGGCAATGTATTCAGTACACGTAGTATGAAATATAAAATATGAATTTTAGAAAAAGATGTTATTTATGCTTTTATATGCCTGGTATTTTCTTTAACATTGAACATACGATGTGAATATCCCTATGTTTAATTATTAAGAAAAAATGTCACTCCGTCCGTGACTGAATTAACAAGGTTTGTCTTTATGACGTAGTTGTGGAGAAAAACCTTTGAGTCTAGCCAAATTAAAAAAACGAAGCAGTGTAATTCAACAGTTTTTATTTTTTGGAAATTAATTCCCGGTAGGGTTAACCCGGCAGCGTTCGCGCCCTGTTCTGATACACAAGCACTCGCGGGACTCTGACAGACTCCCACTTTTGATTGCATAGAATTTTCATTTGAAATGAAGATAAATAAAAATGGTTTGGTAGTTTTAATGATACGTTTATTGAACGGTATGTTAGCAAATAACATAACACATTTTGTCAAATTTAACGGAAATATTTAAAAAATAAAAAAAGTATAACTTCTTGCAACGTTGAAAACAAAAATTTTTTTCTCGTTGTTGCCGCGTTATTGTAAATACCTTTTAGGCTAAAATGTTAGATGAATAAATAGTTGTTCATGCCACAATATTAACATTGACATCTGTACAATTGGTACACCAAATTATGCCATGTTTTCAACATATACACTTTTTGCAGATTTTACAAAAGTGCCGAGACTAATTCTTATTTTTACACTGAACACAATATTTTCGTTGTCCTTCCTTCTTCAATAAAACGCGATACCCTTTTCTGATCCTTTTTATTATCTATTTTTCAACAATAACAATATAGGTTACTAACCTCATCACACATTTTGGAATATAACAATTAATGTGTGATTATGTATTCATTTGCAAATTTTTTAAACTGTGCTACACTATTGCTAAAACTGCCAGCTTTGTATTGTATAGATCGATAATTTATTATCATGCATCATAAATTTGTTAAAAACAAATTACCTCGGTTATTTAAATTTACTAAGACCAACGAAAAACGTTAAATATTTTTTACTTACCACACACGTGCTCGTAGTGAACTGAAACTACATGGACACATATATTAAGAGCTACCCATCTTTTTGGGGCAGTCGTCTCCGTGCTATCAATGATATATTTGATTTTATCGGTTTTATAACCCTTGTGTACTTTTAACCCCAGTCTCCCCTATTATTAAATTGTAATGACAAGACGTTAGAACAGTCTCCCTGAGTAGAATAGACTTACTTGTCTGAAGCTATTGCTATTTTTGTAGCAATTCACAATATTAATCTTTTCTTCTTACAAATACATGTTAAATTCCAAAAATTCTAAACTTACATTTGTATTATGAAGGATTGCTTGTATCTGCACTACTGATTGGCAACAATTTTATTATAATTGAATTGGAAATATTTACATTGTATATATTCAATTTAAAAAAAACACGTACGTTTGAGACAAGTATAAAATGAATCATCCATTATTGGAACAAAATTTTAATTAAACAAATTTAAACTCGCTTTATTTTCACGGTACAAATAACAATTTGGTAGCAAAACTCTAATTATAATGGCCATCAAAGCCTTGTTTAATATTTCCGACAATTTTGCTTTTTGATTGATGAATGTTTAACTTGGTACGCCTTGTCTAAAATTAAATATTAAATATTAACTTTGGTGGGTTAGTTATTTTCTTTGCCCTCAAAATTTCGTTTATACAAGGTGTTTCATAAGTCGCGTATCGAACTGTAAATGATGGTAGAAAGTGTGATTAATAAACGTGTGTCAGATTATCACCCATTAATTAGTTACAAGCATTGGAAGTTATTGCATCTGAAATTAAAACTAAGAAATTTAATACAAATATTTAGAAAGTTATGTTTTTATGTTGGAAAAATAATTACTTATATCAAATGTTTACATACAGTCCTTTCAGCTGAAATGCATGCCTGGTGTTTGCGCCCTTTGACGGGTGTTGGCGCCACCGTAAAAAGAGACGAGAGTTGAGTACAAAGGTGTCAAGAAGTGAGTCGAGTCCACCGACGAGAATTTATAATAGTTAACAAAAGCATAGTAGTGTGTGATCGAGGAGAGGTTTTCCTTAATTCCTTTTCTCCATCCTTGAATCTTGCCCTCGTGCAACGAACATCAATAAAAGGTAGGAATCAGCGACGTAAAAATCGCACACTTGGTAAATACATACAAACTCTCCAGTAAAGTAAAAACCAAAATGTCATTCTCAATTTTGTTTACTGCAAAATTAATTCTTTCCAGTAATTATTATTCTTTATTTATCTCTGCGGTGAATAGGATTTCTTTACGAAAATTTTGTTTAGTTGATTCAAATGTTCAATTAGGTCAATTGTTGTAAAAACACTTAGTTTCTAAATATTTTTTTAAGATTTCTTAAGTTTGAATCTTTATTTAACTGTAAGAAAACAAAACATACGAAACCAATTTCACGCGTAGTAACTTTGAGTAAAAATTCTACTACTCCTTTTAGTTTAACACACGACTTATGAAACACTTGTGTAGTGGCTACCTCAAAATTATGAGAAAACTATTTTAAACATTTAATATAAGGTACATCTATTGGGATTGTTTTTAAACAATAAATTTCCTACCAAAATTTTTTCATTTACAATAATAAATCAACAAAAAATTTTAGAAACGGATATTTATCTAAGGTAAATAAATTATAGCGAAGGTTTTTCATCTCTCCTGTAAGATTTTGAATTTTGTGTACGAAACCCCTCAATTGTTGACGTCAACATTTACTGCATTTTAAGAAGCGATTTTCTCTCGATTTTATCTGAAATAAAGTATGGTAAGAAAGGTTCTGAATTTACGTACCATCTTTCTTATTTTTATGGATTAAGTATGTTGTCGTATTTAATGAAAGAAGATGTTAATATTTTCGACATCTTATGAATCTTCATCATTCGTTTTAAAAATTGTATTCGAACTATAATAACGAGCTGTAAGCCAATTTTAACGAACTTTTACAATCAATTTAAATTTAATTCTACTGGAATATTTAACAAAGTTAACAAAACGATCTCCATTGGCGATGAGTTCTTGTGATTTAACTTGAATTTATACAAGGTGACCCAGATTATTTTGCTGTTGCCAACCGCGAACAATCATGCTTGATCTGGAGTAGACATTAATAGCGCAGTGTGAGATGCTGACTACACTGCTATTCGTTGCGTCACAGACTGAAGTAAAATTTATGTCAGTGTGGATAGTGAAAATATCAATAATGACAACGAAATTGCCTGGTGGGGAGAAGCTTCCAGATATTCACGAAAATTTGAACGACAATGACGATAACGCTTCTGAAGAAGAAACTCATACTAGGATGGACACTAATAGAGTCAGACGATGATATTGTATAGCTCTGCAAACAATTGCTACAGCAAAAGCGGTGCAACCTATTCAAAAACTGTCCAATCTAAAGATAATACCAAAGAAAGAGAAACTAAATTTAGAAATTAAATGTAGAATTAAAAGGCAAAACGGGCATTCTCGTTCTTCTTTGTGAGAAAATTAATTCTATTTGCTACTTCAAAAATGCCGCCTTGAATTTCACCTATGAGATGCCAAGAAATGAACGCGTACTTTTTTCCCTTTCTCTCACTAAATCAAATTAAATAGTTTGGAATTGAGAGATCACGAAAAGTTAGGCTTAAAGATCAAAGGGGCCGCCAGACAATACTATAAATGGAATGCTACATTAATGTTCACAACAAGGTCAAGCGATTAGTGCAAATATTATAAAAGTTGCATTTGGTCCGACTATCCATTTAAATCCATTTAAAATCTGCATTTGAACTAATTTTGAAAACATCCTTGGAAAATATCATTTTCAAAACAATGCGTGGCGATAATTGGCAAGAATTAGATTACATTTCAAACATACATTAGCTAGTGTTTACAAATCACACCGTGATTCTACCAAAACTTTGTGGAGCGCAGATAGTTGCAAACCCTTTTTCGGGCATTTCACGCGTTTTACGATTTGATGACCACTAAAATATCCGAGAGAAGCTACTTAATAAGCTGGCTCCTGTTAGAGAATTTTGGAAAAAGTGGGTAGAAATGCTACTTCAATTGAATCGGTTATTGTTTAAAGGGGATAAGTCACTTTTTAATGTTTCGAGATAATCGATAAAAACTGTTTTTTGAATAAGCTTAAAATGTTATGATTTTTTTGATAACGGTGGCAACTTCTATAAGGCCTTTAAGTATGTGTGGAATATATCCGGAACAACAATGAACACAATTTTCCTTTTAATTGAGGCAGTGTTTTGTGTGTGTTTAAGGTAAATAAGTTCGATGTTTCAAAAATTTATTAATATTAATGTGAAAAAGTAAGCAGTTCAGGTTTGTTTTAAGTTTGCCTCAAAAAATTAAAAATAAAAAAATATTAGACTCGTATGTTACAGAAATTCAATCAGCGGCTCCGTTATCGAGTTAAAAGCCATTTGTTATAAGCGCGTGAGGTTATAAAAGATTTTCTAAGGAAACTTAATTGTAGTAGGATAAAATGCCGTCATGTCTCAGTTATTTTTCAAAGTCTATTGCGAATAATACCAGAAATACTGAATATCGTTGAATTCGGAAATAAAATCTCTATCAAATTACCAAAAAAAAATATATATGGTTCTAATTTTTAAAAATGACGTTGACGTTTGGCCTTTGAATGGAAAAACAGGTAAAAATTATGTTTAAGCTACACTTTGTGGTACTTTTTAAATCGTTTAATTTAACGTATCGTTTGTTACAACCGGACTCGAAATAAAAGTGCTAGGAGCTGGGGCGTTTTTTTCGTGAATACCTGTATATAGGTTGTATTATATTAAGTGTCCACCATTGGTAACTTTGTTATTATTGAAGCTGCAATGTCGGTTAAATTACCAAAGAATTGGTGTTTTCTCGAGCAGTTGACGTTAGATTGTTTTTTTGCTTTTATTATAGTAATCAGCGAAGAAAACACCAATTCTTTGCTAATTTAACCAACTTTGTAGCTTCAATAATAACAAAGTTACCAATGGTGGACACTTAATATAATACAACCTGTATAGTATATAGTATAATTAAAAAACAATTCAGTAAAAAAATTTACAAAAAACAAATTCAAAACGAGCATCATGCCAGCCGTGAAATCTAGTTGGTATGGGTTGTTTTGTTATAAACGAAACAATTACGAAATGCTATTTGCATAATTTGTAATTTATGTTTAGTTAAAATCAGCGCTATTGTGGCCCAATTAGAATAAACACCGCCTGAAATGATTAAAATAGCGCAAACTGCTATTGAACAATTGTCAATTGTTAAAGGTAAGATCGATGTTAGCTGTGGTGCGCCGAGAAAAATGTAAACAATTTATAAGGCGGATAAAAGGTGGCTGTTTAACTTTGTGTATCCAACGACACAATGCCATGTTTTTCTGACGTTCGAAGAAATATACAATTTGATCTGATTTCATAGTATCGGGTCAATATAATCCGTAGAAGAACAAGCGTGCAGTCTGACCGAGAAAAACAACAGGGTTGTCTGAGAAGGGTCCCGCCTTTTATTTGCATGTATAGGGCCCAAAAAACTCTAGACGCGAAATAGCAAGAGGCAATATGATTTACATGTTGGAAAGTACCCATACTATTCACTGCTTACATTATTCAAAATAATGTGAAATCTTGGACTAATGTAAGATGTAAAATATACATGAATTTTTTTTATACTTCAATATGAAGTGTTAAATATAACATTCAACCTTAATGCGTAAATTTGTGAGTTGAAGTAAGTTTCATTTTTAAAATAAATATCATTGAAATATGCCATACCTATCTAATAAATAATTTCAATTTTTAAATTTATTTAAATAGGAACAATTTGAAGTATATTCAATTTATTTGCGTCAGCATGGAAAAAATTCTTTATTCTAATTAGAATGATGTAAGTAGCAGATTTTTTTCAATCGCAAGTTTGCTTAAGTCCACTGCTGGATATAAACTTGCCTTAAATTTTTCCATTAAAGTACCGTTTTGTGTTTTCTATATACAGTTTCCTTTGTTGCGTTTTCAATCGCAATCAATCGGGCGTGTAACCTGTTTGTAAATACTTCAGATCTGGGCCTACATTGAAGGATTTACTTTGTCCGTCTGTTAGCAACACATCCCTCAATATTCCCGCTCCAATTTTATTTCATTTCTTTTATTCTTGCTATAGTATCGGCTAGGTTTATTTTCTACGTATTTCCTGTACTATACAAGGTTATTCTAAAATGTTGCGAAATATTGCAGAAGCACATTCGTTGGATAGAAAGAAGAAAAAAAGTTTCTATAAACATATGTCCAAAAATCATTCGTTTTCGAAATACAGAGTTTCACACATAATAAGAATATTTAAAAGAACTGTTGGAAATGGTCACCTGCAGCATCTACACAAGCTTCTGGGGACCGTGGAGGCCAAGGTTGGGCTCCTCCTCGATTTATCCAACTATTTGGATAGATTACATCCAAATATTGCCCAGTAACCAAACTGAAATGTGATGGAGCACCATCGTGCGTAAACAACATTTGCAGTCTTAACTGAGTAGGGACTTCTTTGAGCAGTATTGGCAACTCCGTTTCAAGAAATATGCGATAATTCTGTCCATGCAGTCTGCTCGGCAGGAAAAATGATCCAATCAAAAAGTCTTCAATATGCTGCAGGTGACCATTTCTAACAGTTTTTGTGAATAATCTTATTATGTGTGCAACTCTGTATATCGGAATTCGTATCGTTTTAGGATATATGTTTGTATGAACTTTTTCTCTTCTTTCGCAATATTAAAGAACAGCCCTGTATAATCGACTATATAATCGGCTGTAGGAATCTATAAAATTATCTTAATCTCTCTCATTTTCTCTGTTGCATGTATCTCTTCAACAGCCTTCATACAATATTTAGTATATTACTTTTGAAAGATATTCCAAACCACTATTCATTATTAATTATTGCTTTTTTATTTAATGTTAGAGTTTCTGCTCTGTTGGTAAAACCTCAGGGCTGAAGACTTTTTTCTTCGTGTAAATTGAGAATTATATCTTGGATATGTGTCTAAGATTTCCGTAATCAGTCGGTCCAAATTGTGCGAGAGAGTTAACGAACAAAGGTGGAATATATAAAATTGTATATGATAGATAAATTGCAGTCCTACGTTAAAAACAGAAATAATCATATAAAATTTCGCTAAATAGGTAAATAAATAAATATTTCTTCTGAATTTTAACTCCAAAATCATAGCAACTCGTAAAATTCAGCCGAAATATAATCGGCAATGTCCATGTCACTCGTTATATTAATACTGATTATACAACGCATCATAAATTCGACCAATAATAATCAAGCAATTTGCTTGGTTACGGTGTATTCATGAGCGATAATTTTCCTTGGCGACGTAGAATTATCGAAAAGGTGTTTCGACTGATTCAACAATATGAATGTTGTCTTAGTAACACATATTTTGACGTTCAGTGACAGTTGTGCATCTGATTTTTGTTGATTTTTTTGTATAATCCTAACGAATGCCACTCGAAAATTATTGCTTATTCGTATACTCGTACCTCGAAGTATGTCCTTAAAACGCATAATACGTCTCCTAACTCGACCACATAATCGATAATTTCCAATGCTCTCGTGGTATTATTTGTGACAACTTATTAAAATAAACAATTTTCTGAAATGGTTTGAACTTTATTTTTGCTCATCCAATTCATAAACTGATAGTAAAATTTTTCGTATGCTTTGATGTTTTTACGGGCAATAAATTGTTTTCGACTCTTGTGGTCTCATTTCTAATAAATCTTGCGCAACACCAAAAAAAACCTTTGTACCTTTTCACCGTATTTTTCTATTGCAGCTCCGATATGTTTTATGATGTTGCATGTGTATAATTCTAAATCATTCAAATGTGAATTTTGTGCTGCAACTTTATTTACATGTTTCCGTTAATTAAAAAGTTATAATTAAATTTTTAATTACAGATGCTGTATGGTGAATGGAAAATCCTGGTGACAAATAACGAAAAAATAAAAAATATTTGTTTCGTTGTTGGTGGGTAAACATAAAATGTCTAGTAAATAATTTATTAAAATTATTGTTACTATCATTATTGAAATTACATACGTTCATGATTTTGGCGCGTATTGTTACAACACTGAGCAGTTTGTAAGTGTGTATTAAAAATTACTGGAAATGAATGTTTGATTTATTACGATTGTAACGGCGATTGAACGCAATTTTACAAGTTCAGATAAATGTGATTGATGTTATTGTTAGCCCATTTTATAAGTTGTTTCCTATTATAAAAATGATTTATACAGTGTTGAAAATGATTATTGAAAGATGAATTGTTGCAAAATGATTGAGTTATTACGAATAAAATTTCAAGAATCTGATGAAATTGGTATTTGTCGTGTTTATAGATGAAACTGTAAAACAAAATAAAATACTCATGTTTATTTTCCAAATTTACTATGACTATTATTGTCTTTCATGTCAAAGGATTACTTAAACATTTAAATAATTAATATGGTATATCAAAAACCTTTTTGGCGGCTCAATTAGTTTAATCATCAATCATGTTACATTAAATATTATTAATCAATTTATTTTTGTTTCAACTTGAAATATGTTATCATAATGTTGAAAGAATTGGTTATTGATTTAATTAAAAATAACTTTTAGTGGAAATCACTAAATTCGCGTTGTTTAAAACACATTTATATTTTTACCTTACAAATTATTTTATTATCATATTTACTAACTTCCCAAATTCCAAAAACAAATACAGTGAAACCTTTCTATTCGTTCACCTCGTTATTCGTTCAACTTTTCCGAATACGATATTGGAGTCTTTGATTCTCTTCGGACTGTTTTAAGTTGTGACTACTGAAATCAGCTGCGATGATTATCATGTCGACCGGGACACTATATCTATAGTAATATTATAAGGAGGTAAAGGTAGTAAGTTTGTAAGTTTGTATGTAGAAGGTAATCTCCGAAACTACTCTTTTATTTCAAAAATTCTTTCACCAAAAAGAGTGAGAGTAGTAGGCTCGAGACACCATCAGTAGATAAGCAAAACCGGTTCTGGGTCAGTTCTCCCTTGACGTTCACGTTAAACAATTTCCGCGAGATGACACTACGGGTGGTCAAAATAGCACTATTAGTGACGGAAAATTTGAAACTCGGGTGTGGCCTTGGTGGTGGGGGCTTTTGGCGGTAAATTTGAAAATGGAGTGCGTTTTTTTGCTGATAAATTTAAAAATTCACTGTTTAGAGGAAAATTTAAACATTTGACAATTCCCACCGGATTTCTGCATAAAATAACTAGCCAATCATCTGACATTTCATTATACGATGTCTAACGACTGAATTAATAAATCATATTAAATGATGCATCCCAACTAGGGGTACCAATCCCGCATCAAAACTTCAATCAATCCCGCGGATCCGCAACATTTGCGAGATTACAAACTATCACAATGCTTTTTTCAGTTGCTTAGAAAATTAAGTACCAGAAGTTAGTTATGCAATAAAAAACAGCTAAATTCAAAATGAAAGTAGCATTTATTAGTAAAAAAAATGAAGAAAAATTATTGAGATTTCTTTTGGAAATATTTTCGGAGAAATGATAAAGTATTCGAAGTTTGATTGTAAATTTGACCTGACTTTATTGCAGAAGTACCCAGTGACAGAAAACGCGCGCTCGGCATACATATTTTTCAAATTCGGATATTTTTATTCAGTCCCGCAAATCCCGCGGATCTCGCATGTGTAACCCCGCATTACTGATCCCGTATTTACGGGATCCAGCGTTTGCGGGATTGGTATCCCTAATCCCAACAAAACAGTAATTCTTAACAGCTGGTAGTGGATTTCAAAATTCTCAAGGTATTGTTGGACATTTGATCATCATTATCGGTGTCTAATGAAAGTTCTTAATAACAAAACTAATTTAGAATACCCATTAACTATTCTTTTCCTATACATTGACTATGTACATGCATGTATATACATTGACTATACGCACTTCAACTGCATAGTGTATCAACAGACTACAAGATGGATTTCTAAAAACTCAATAAAGTAGAAAATTGTCCTATTTAATAAGTAATTATGTGTCAAACGTGGAACATAATATTAATCTAATTTACGCTGCTTTTTATGGAAAAAACTTATTCACTACTTAACTTGCTATTCGAACAATTTCCCGAAATGAATTATGTCCGAATAGCGGGGTTCCACTGTATCGCCCTTTTATAAGTTAATCTATACGATGCAATATCAAATGTGTACCTAATAACAAATATGTTGCAAAACATTTAACTGAATTATTATTACTTATATTTTCTTTCCATTAATAAACATAACAGAAAGTACATAAAATTATATCATATCTGCTGTTAACGATGCTTAAAGAATTTGAACCTATAGTTCTGCAATATACATATAATCATTTTCAACTTGATTAACCTTGAGCTAATAGTTATGGCAAATTGTTTGGTTGTAATATGTGGGAAATGAAGCTTACGGTTACTGCTGTGGCGTACTGAACTGCACATAATTCTTGACTTTCATTTGAAGTTATGTCATATTTGCATTTATTTCCATAGATTCGAATAACTATAGGGAAATATATTTAAATGTTATTTATTTACTGTACAATGATATGCATTCCAATCACATACAGGATGTTCCATAATTACCAATAAAGCTTCAGGTAACTCTTGTATACTGACTGGAGATACTAGATTCGCAAACATAAATTTTCTACGACCTTTAGTTTTTTCATGGGAAGCAACACCGGAAACCTTTAACGCTGCTGATGAAAGCATTCTTTTTCTGCTTACATTTTTTTAATGATCCAAGTGAGCTTTACGTTTAATTTTTTAAGAGATATATTACCTGAAGCTTTATGGGATCAGCTGCGGGATACAGACAATTTGTCCCCGGCGATTGGTCCCTGGACAATTCATTCTCGTGATAATTTATTCCCGGACAATTTATCCCCGCCAGTCTGTATTTCTAGGATTGCCAATCATAGCTTGCAATCCTAGAAATACATACATACTTGTAAATAAATTCCTATAACCCCAAAATATTCATATGTACACCCGTGCAATTCTTGATAAATCTTTGCAAATACATTCGCACAAATACGACTTGACGCGAACAAATTTCCTGGGGACAAATTATTCCAAGGACCAATTGCACAGGTCGAATTGCCAGAAACCAATTGCCGGAGACGAATTGCCAGGGACGAATTGATGGTAAACCCAACCTGTATATCTTTATTTATTTATTCTTAGATTAGAAAAAATGTGTACTTATGAAATGAATAATAAAATTTAAAAAATTGTAATTACATAGTACGTAATTAATAAAATTAATTGTGAACAAAAAGTCTGCTATATGCTGATATGCCAAATAAGAGTATTTTACAAAATTAGAAATAAATGTTGAACATTACTTAAGAAGATGATATAAAGATAATGAATATTTTGTGTGATACATTAAAAAGTGTATTCGTAAATTTTATTATTATATTGTTAGGTAAATCGCGTGAGTAATGAATTGAAGCGAAGTAAAGAGATTGAGCCCCTTTAAACTGAAATATGAACTTAGAATAGCGCAGTTTAAAAAACCTCTATACTTCGTTTTTAATTACATCATTATGGAAGATAATTAATGCTTTTTTGCCTAGCCAAGTGCTCATCGATGTTTGTTCCAAGGACTAATTAAACTGTCTCATTAATGTAGAATTTCTGTAATTATATGCATAATATATTAAAATAAATTAATATAAAGCTGTACGTTGTGACATTTATTTCGGCAGCAAAAATTTTTAATTTTGTTTACTTGATTTAATGTTGTTTCACGCATCTTTTATTTTCCTGCACTAAATCTACTATAACAGATTGCAGTAAAAGGTAAGTTTAACGTGATACTGTTGAGAATGTCGTAAGATATTTATTACCAACTTTATTGATACCATCGCAGGTTTTATTGTTCTGGCAAAACATATTGTTTTCATTAACGCCCTTAAGAACGATAGAGAATCTACCGACACATTTTTAATTTCCTCTTATTTGTAAAATTTATTACATGCTGTATTGTCCATATTAATCATTTCAAGTTATGAAAGTTTTTCACGCTTTCAATTTAATATTGCTTACAATTAGAAGATTTTAAGCGTATAATCATTAAAAAAGATTTCAACTGACGTTTCTATAACTTAACCACAATTATGTAAATATAAATTCTACATAAAATATCTCTATTAATTATGTACAGAATATAGAATGTTGATATTTTACTTCACCATTTTATTAACTTTTTAAAATTGAATTGGCTAAAGGGCAAATATTACTTTATAATTATGTAAATTAAAATTTATATAAAGTAAACAGCTTAATTTGAAGTTTAATGCAATTAAACTCTTAACACTGAAAAAGTTACAAAGTGACGTCTTAAGCGAAAACAACTGAAGTTTATTTAAAACAACTTTCATAATTATGTAACATTGAAAACCACTAAATTCTTTTCACACTTGACGTGCTTATTTTAATTAAAAAATTAAAATATTAAAATATACAATTATACTCCGGAGTTACACCATTGGCGGGATCGGCAAGAATGGTATAAGTCGAAAAAACCTAAAGGATCATTTACAACCACTTTCGTGATGTTGTACATGTCCCAATAGTGAGAAAGTAATGTAGGGGAAGGCGGGGTAAGATGACGAAGTTAAGCTTCTACGATTTTTCCTGGCCACTGTAAATGGATTTAAGAACTGAAATTTTTATGAGAACTTCTTCCATATCTTTTCTAATACTAGGAATTTATTCAATTGCCTCTTTCATCTTCAAAGGGACGAAACACGGGTTTTCTCAAAAAATGTAACTAATGTACTAATGTACTAATGTAAAAATGTAACAAAACCTGGGATTTTAAAACATAGTAAAAAACCTTTATTAACAAGTAACTGCAATAAAAACTTTTATAAAACTTTGAAACTTTAATATTAAATGTAAGGTAAAAGGTATTTAAGTGCAGAAGTCGCATTTATAGGGCCTATGGCTGGCTTCTTTCTGATCCCATCCGGAACACTCAGAATGAGCCCACTTCAAGCACTTGTAGCACTGGTACCACAGTTCATCCTTGCCTTCTTCCAAGCATATGATGCACAATTTATCTTCGTCGCAATTCGGCGGGTCCATATCATCATCAGTGTCGATGTAAGGTACGGTATGAGATGGCTCATCGTCAGAAGATGAAGGGAAGTTCAATTGACGTCGTGGTTTCTTTTTGTTCGCCTTATCAGTCAATCTTTTCTGTCTTTTCAGTTCCTTCTCTTCTTGCTCGTTTTTTTTTCTGTTCCAACGCTTCTTTTACAGGAGTTCCTGACAAAAGAAACGACGGCAACTTCTTCCTTGGTTTTCTGGCAGTCTTTTTACTTGCCACTGGTAGTGGAGGAAGGGCTGAAGAAGTAGATGGAGTCAGATTCGGTTGTTGTTGAGGATGCTGGTTTCCAAAAGAATCATTAGCAGTAGGTGATATTGCAGAATCGGAATTCTCAAATGGTGATTCTGGGCGACGTTCAAAGGCAGGAGCAGTAAATTTGACAGTTTGAACATCTGTAGTCATGGATGGCTGGAAATCTTCATCCCTGAAAATGTTACTGTCGAAAGGTTCAATCCCTGTTGCTCTGAATGCATTAACAGCAGTTTGGATAGTAGCCACCTTGAAGTAAGCGGTACCAAATATTTTTGGAACATGTGCTATACTTATGCAAACGCCTGGGTTTGATACCAGAAAATCGTCACAGGCCTGACTGTAGGCTGTCTTTAAAGGCCCATAAAACCCCACATCCAGGGACTGCAATCGGTGACTAGTGTGAGGTGGGAAACCGAGCATGACTATTCCATTTTCCCTACAAAATTGAATAGCTTCAAGTGTAACATGAGAGGTGTGATTGTCCATGAGAAGAAGAATGGGTCGTTGAATACTGGGACGAGTGTGTGAGGCAAAATGCTTCAAAAAGTTGACAAAGTTCGTAGCTGTCATCCATCCTGAGATATGCGGAACTGCAGCTGATCCTGGTGGAGCACCCTCTAAAAATTTCGGATTCATTCTCACCCTTGGATAAATAAAGAACGGAGGGATGTAATTTCCAGTGGCGCTCAAGGCGCACACACACGTAACTGTGACCCCGCGTTCTGCTGAAGAAATTTTAATCACTCGGCGGGTACCTACAGGGCTGATGACCTTAGGAGTTTTCGTTGCCACAGTGGAAAATCCCGTCTCGTCAACGTTGTAGATGTGTTCAGCTGTGAAAGAGTATTTTAATCTGACATCCCTAAGCAACTCGAAAAATTTCCCAACGTTTACTCGGTTAAATGCCATGAGCCGAGCAACTGATGTGGACTCAGGTTTTCTCATAGTCAGCCCGCATTCTTTCATGAATTCCCTGACGAAACCTTCACCAGCACTTTTTTTTTCTCGATTAAATCTATGGCTTACCCTATTTTTTTCAGCATAATCAAAACATACATCAGCGAATTGCTTTCGTGATAGACCAAAGGCTCTTTTGTCAATGTCAGTCACGTATTGCTTCAGCTCTTCAACTTGTACTGCAGAAAAGGTTTTTCTGAACCTCCCTAAATTTTGGGGAAATTCCATTTCAAATTCTCCACCTTCTAAAGGACGAACTCTTTTTTTAAAATATCTCCTCAGTGTAGCCTCAGGTATTTTATATTTTAATGCTGCAGCATTCAGACTTGAAACTTTGCGTGTCACATCTAATACAGCTGCCTCCATATCCTTATTTTTCCACGATTTCCTGACACTAGTTCGTTCGTATTTTCGTGGCATATTGTTGCTTGAAGTACCGTCTATCACCTGGATTCGAGAAAAAATTTATTTAAAATGAATGTCTGTTTGTTTGTCCGCTATAGACTCAAAAACGACTCGACCGATTTCATGGCCTTAGTCACGTGACACACACCTACATAATGTATAAATTTAGATTCAGTAGGTACTTATAAATTAACAAATAATTATACAAACAATATTCAAAGTAATGAATCGTTTAAAATAATATAAACAAATATTCAAAACAGCATGTGGGGTAAAATAACGAATTGAAAATGAATCGTCATCTTTCCCCGTTGAAAATTCGTCATCTTTCCCCCTCAAGTCATTTTTATCAAAACAATGTTTATCATTAATCAAAACTATTGTAAAAGAAATAGATCTCGTATGAATTAGTAGGTATTGAGTTGTACTTTTAGAATATTATAGTAAAGAAGTTAAAAAACTTACCGTAAAATGCTGATTCGCTGCGTTTTGACGTTCAAAAATTACAACCAAATGCACTGAACATGAACTTTTTATCACAACTTGGTTTAAATTGCACCCACGCTTGTTTATCATAGTGAGTAACATTTTCAATCACTGGGGGCTCTTATGCGCGCTGGGACATCCTGCTATCTATGATAAAATCTGAGAAATACTGAATTCGTCATCTTTCCCCATTCGTCATCTTACCCCGCCTTACCCTACGTTTCAAGATGACCATTTACAATGTTCAGATGACGACTTTAGACCCTGCAAACTCCAAACATTTGCAACGAGTTTGGATGCAACAAAACAGCAGCCAATGAAAAACCCGAATTCACAGCGCTTGCTTTAAAAATAAAATGCGAAATTCGCGTGTAATTTAAATTTTTAAAGTAATTTTGTTTATGTTATAAATACAAGCCTAATTAAAATATTGAATTAACTGAATTGATCGCTAACATAATGATGTCGAAACGCGTAAAAAACAAGAAATAAACATTACCGAGTTAAACATTGGCGTATAATTCGCTCTGTTCGTTGTCATTTTTTACCAAGTAAAAAATGATTTTATTTATTGTTTTAAATACACACACACAGAAAGAAATGCCAATCGATATTCAAAATTTTCCAGAATAAAAATTCGAAAATTAGTTTTTAGGGTAAACCGGGCAAAAACGCCCCAGAAATGGGGGTAAATGAAGCTAGTCGTGAATACGGAATTTCCTCCAGAACACTAAGAAGGCATCTGAAAAGTGGAAGCCCCATTATGAAACTAGGTCGAGGACCAGAATTAGGAATTGAGAACGAGAAAAGACTCGTTGCCCATATCAAAGCTTTGGAAAAGATCGTCTTTGTCCCCGATAGCACTGCAGTGAAAAAAATGACTTACCAATTTACAGAAAAACTAAACATGAACCACCGACTTTCAAAAGTTCATGAAGCAGCTGGAGATGAATGGTTTAGGATATTTTTAGATAGAAACAAAGAAAAAATAAGCATTCGAAAATCCGAAGGTTTGTCTGTAGCTAGAGCAAAGAGAATGAACAGGAAGGAGGTAGTGAATTACTTTACTTTACTTCAAGAAATTATTACTAATAATGATTTGTTTGACAAGCCCGGGTAAATGTATAATGTCGACGAGACCGGGATACAGATAAACAACAAACCGGGTAAAGTAATCGCTACCAAAGGCGCAAAGGATGTTTATTCGTTAACCAGCTCTGAGAAGGGAGAGAATGTATCCTTGGTTGCATGCTGTAATGCAGAGGGTAATTATATACCTCCCGTTGTGATATTCAAAGGGACATATAAAAAAGGTGAGTTTTCTGATGGACTTCCGCCAGGTTCGAAGATTTTTATGAATCAGAAGTCGTCATACATAAATGCCGAGTTGTTCTTGAAATGGTTCAGGGAATGTTTTCTGCCAAAAAAGAGGCCTGGCAAAGCCCTACTTATTTTAGATGGCCACACCTCACATTGCAATGCAATTGAGCTCTTAGATTTGGCAATAGAAAATGATGTGGTGCTTTTATGTCTACCGAGTCACACCACACAGGCACTTAAGCTACTAGATAGGGCATTCCTTAAGCCCTTAAAAACCTATTTCTTTCAAGAAGCAAAAATCTGGATGGTTCAAAACAAGTAAAGGAAGTTATCAAAAATGATAATATTGATAGGTAACGCGTGGGGCAAATCTGCAACTGTTGCAAATGCAACCTCAGGATTTAGAGCATGTGGAATACATCCGTTTAATCCCCAAGCAATCTCAGATGATTTCTTTTCAATATCGGATGCATCCTTAGAAAATACTTCTTCGCGAGGTACTGTCACCGTGCTTCGCACTCCCTTTCTCAAAACATGACTTCCAATCGCAACACCTTCGCTCTAGGTTGTTAATAGAAACCGATAAATAAACTAATGTCAGTTGCGGAAAAACGACACAGACGTAAACTGCTACTCTCACCGTAACCGAGATCGCCGTAAGGGGTAATACCGTTTTTTTTATAAATTACTATTACGAAGAGCATAACAGTACCTAATCAAGATGAAAACTTTCCGGTAGCATCAATTTCTTCAGCAGGTTCTACAATGGTAAAACAAAAGCCGGAACTCACAAAGCAAACAGCAACATTTAATGCAAAAACCTGGGCCTTCGAATCAGGAGAAAACTCTAGTTGCACCATCTACGGAACCCTGCAATGAGAAGGAATCTCCTTCAAAATATTTGAAAGAAAAGATATCTCTAAAAGAAAACAATCGGCTCTAGAACTGACGTCTCCAGAAAATCGTGTAAAACGTAGAATATTTTCTGAAAAGAACAAAGCTAATGCCAGTAAAAAGGCGAAGAAAAAAGAATCAGGGGATTGTCCAAACTGTTTCGAACAAGAAGAAAGGAGTTATTAAGAAGACAAGAAGACAACTTTCCAGTTCTTCTGATACTTCCTCGAATGATGACCCTGTTTTAAGCTCAACGGATGAAATTTCTGCTGAAAGTGGAGACTTTTGCATCGAATGCCGCGAGTATTATTATACAACTAAATCAAAATTTGACTGGATACAATGCACCATGTGTTCTAGTTGGCTTCATGAGACATGTACCAGCAGCAAAACCATTTGCAACAAGTGTGCACAGAGAATAAACAAAAGTAAGTAATGATCTGTAGTGGGGCGCCTTTAACACTGTATCCAGCAAAAACATCCCAGTGCAGGTTTAAAAAAAAAATATTTTTTTTATAGTTTAAGAGTAAAAATTCATTTGTATGTTTTATAAGGGATTAATGTCGCCTTGATCAGATTATATAATAACTTTTGGGTATTATATATTTTTTTTCAAAATGTAGGGCGTATTTGCCTGGTTTATCCTAGTTGTTATGGGATCTTGTAGACAACTGCACTAGTTGTTCTAACTTGTTATAGGATCTTGCAGGCAGCACCATTTGTTCTAAACCGATCGTCGAACTTGATGTTTTCGACCAAAAACCCGTCTAGTTTTTTTTTTTGGTTATCATAAATTTTCTTTGTTGTTTATAATTTTAAAGTTTCTGTGATTATTTGAATTTCGACAGTCACATCAAATAATTGAACATACGCATTCGTAGGTATCTTGATCACGGATGTTAAACAGCTGATTTAGTGTTGTAAGTTTCTGTGAGATTACCGCCACAAAACCACGTGTATTTCTACTGAATCGATAATTTCTTTGAACAATTAAAAGTACACAGTAAACAGTTATAATAAAGATCTTGTTCAACAGCTACAGTCATAGACGCTAAAGCAACAGATTGATCACGTGACTATCGCAGCTGATTAACGCCGTTTGCTTTTTTGTCACGGATCTAACATACAGACACTAAAGAAAGATTGTTTTTTTAAACTTTTGTTGTCATTTTGAAAGCCGTTGTTACAGCTTCCATCAGCGCACCAACACAATAAAAACCTCCTTAGTCGGGGTATTACTACAATACTAATACAATAGATACCAGTGGCGGCTTGTGGTAGTAACGAGTGAGGAGGCTAATATTTATGAAGAATAGGTACTCTACTTAGTCAACAAATTATGTTTTTTTTTGTATCACAATTTACCGTCCAGCAAGAACCATCGAGGAGGTGTAGAGTTACTTAAAACTTCGATTTTGTGCCATTCCAGAATGTTTTAAAGAAATTAAATTTGGACGAGACCTATCATAATTTTTATAAATAAATAATTTTGTATCATAATTCAAAGACCTAAATGACTGTCTTAAAAGAAAATCTACAATATCCTCACAAGTTTTAGAAAATACATTTTGTAGTTCTACTTCTATATCGTCATTCATGTTGAAACAATGAAACCCGCAAATTCAAAATTTTATACCTAAATTCAATAATTGCAGTAGACCTGTCGCACCCAGTTCTTAGGAATAATTGGGATCTTTGCGCGGCAAAACGCACTGACCAGGGCACGTGTTCGGGTGGGGGTGAAGCCTTAGCCTCCGCTGCAGTAGTTTTATTCTTTCTAACTCAAGTATTGCATCTCATTTATTTTTAACGTTCAAGGTCAAAATCATCTCATTCTATAGAATTAAAGGAGATGCTTGTAGTCTAATGTAGCAAATTGCCTCCGACTCGGTCTCGACCATATTTCTGGCGCTTACATTCAACCTTCAAGTCCCATATTGTAAATAGAAGATTCCCTTTAATAAGGCCGTTCTGGTATAGTGAAAGAAAGTTATCTACCAAATAACTATTACCATTTATTTAATTGAGTACCTAATAATTGATGATTTCATACTGAAACTTTAATGAAAATCAAATTTGATTATGTAATTATTTATTTATTTCAATTTTATCATGAGCAGGCTCAGCCTCCCTTGTCTCCTCTGACAAGCCGCCGCTGATAGGTACTACCAAATTATTAAATACACTAGTTACTATAAAATACCTACCTCCTGTACAAGCCATGTGAATTTATGTGTAACCGTAGAAACCAAACTAATTTTTATGTTATCTAAATTCACCGAGTCATTATGTTCAATCCTACACTTACCAACTCAGACAATTTTCGAAGGAAGCTATTGTAATTTAGTCATCATTAGCCTGCAACTGACGTTGAGCTTCATACACATAATATCTCAAATACTGAGTTTCGCACGTTTCAAAGCAAATGACTTTCAAGAACCTGTCCTCGCAGCCAAGTTTACCATATAATAATAATCAATGCCGACAAACAAATTACGCTATCTAAAAGTAAGTAAACAAGTGACTAATTAATCAACTAAGTAACTAACGTAATAAGTTTTCAGATTAGGGTGAGTTAAAATTATAATACAATTTTTTATCTACAATGGTTCCAACTGTTTACAATTTAAAATTTGATAGTTTTAACAATTTCGCTCTTATTGTTAAGAATTAATAACAAAGCTACCAGAAACGTTACATCTCTAGTAATATTGCATTGAACAATTTCACCCCATGATATTTAAAACTGCGTATCGACTTAAATCGTATGAAGTGGTCGCCCAGAAATCTAGATATAAACTCTGTAGAGCCAGAAAGCAAGAGAGCGCTTATTCAGTAGATAGAAATGGGAAGCGTGCGCTCGATACGCTACGATTGTCGCTTCATGAACCAAACGCAACGGCGGCGGGTTGTTTAAAATTAGTATTGCAACTACACTTTTTCAATAATAGGCGTTTCACAATAATTGAAGGCAAATAAGTTTTAATTTTTTTATTTAATATTTTCTAATCATTACAATAAACAACAAAATCCATTAAATGAAATTAAAGCTAAATAATAACAATAATAATAAACTAATAGTAATACTTAACTAACAATAGGTATAATAAAAGACAATCGTTATTTATGAAAACGTATATTCCAATAATAAGAATACAACCATTAAAAGTTATTAAAAGTTATTGGAATAGCAGAATTTAATCTATGTAGAACAACATTCCTTTGCTCTAGAAACAAATTTTGCAATCTTATTATTGAAATGATAAATATATTTCTTGACAACAATATTTAAGCAAAAATGTAAAAATTGAGTATGAATCTCATCCAGGTAAAATTAATTTTGTCAAGTACAGTTAAGATTTTTCTTTTTAAATTATGAATGTGACCGTGCGATTTTAAAATTTTCAAGGTAGTCTTATCGACAGCATCTAAAAAATACGCAAGCTCTTTGCATGCATAATTTAACCGATTAATTTCATTAAACTCGCGAAAATTAGTGAACAAATTGTGGGGTTCTAAATCATCTTAAAATAATAGTACATTATACATCGAGGGAGAAAAATAGCATTTTCTCCTGAGGTGTATATACTATTTTTTTCACGATCGTTAGTTCACAAATCAAATATTTTAAAAATAAAAATGTGACATTAGTGACAAATTGTGGAATAAAATTCATAAATTAAAGTAGGTTTTAAGATTGACACTATGACAATAGAAAGTTGTTTACAAACAGTCAAATTTTCTAAAATTTTATTTCAACCTGGTGCAAAATGGAATACCAAGAAAACATGCAAGAACCACAGGAAATTACTGATGCAGCTTCTTTGGCGGTGCTAAACTTATTACCAACGAAATCTAGAAAATTATAGAGGCAGCGTATGATCGGTTCAGAGAATGGTGTACCGAAAAAAAAGTAAGAACTTATACTGAGAACGTCATGTTGGCGTATTTTACCGAAAAATCTAAAAAGTATAAATCGTCTACCTTGTGGGCCCAATATTCCATGGTAAAATCATGTCTATTAGTCAACGACAACACTGACATAGGTAAGTATCCAAAGTTGATGGCATTGCTCAAACGGAATTCGGACGGCTACCAAGCGAAAAAATCTAAAGTTTTGACCAGAGACCAGATAGAAACATTTTTGACGGAAGCAAATGACAATGAATATTTAATGATCAATGTAAAATTTAAAAAAAACTATTAAATTGTAATTTTATTTATTTATTGTAGGTTGCTCTAATATTTGGCATTGCGGGCGCCTGTCGATCACACGAATTAACAACCATCACAGTCGACGATATTGAAGTCGCTAATTCATCTTTAATTATAAAAATACCAAACACAAAAAATAAAATACCACGAACCTTTGTGGTTACTGAAAATGAGAAAAAGATAGATTTTATTGGCTTATATAGGAAATATACAGGACTTCGGCCACTTCAAGTTAATCATCGTCGTTTTTTCTTATTTTACAAAACAGGAAAATGTACGAGTCAACCTGTTGGAAAGAACACATTTGGTAAGATACCAAGCATCATCGCAACTTATTTAAATTTACCAAACCCATCGACGTAAACTGGGCACTGCCTGCACAGAAGTTCAGCCACTCTGCTCGCAGATTCAGGAGCTGATATTACGACTATAAAAAGGCACGGTGGGTGGAAATCTACCACCGTAGCTGAAAGCTATATAGAAGATTCGGTGCAGAATAAAAAAATAAAAAAAAAGTACTACAAGGTGGAAGTTGTAATACAAGCCAGAAAACTGTAAACCTAACTTCGAGTCAAACAGCTTTGTGCGAGTTTCCAGCTAATATTCACTTTGATAATTGCGCTTCAGTGTTGTTTACTGTTAATGTCAATAAATGAGATTACTATTTCTACTTTGATGTACTTTCATTGTAAACTGTCAAAATATAATAATAACTCCCTAGGGATTTTTTTGATATTATTTTCTCCCTAGAGGCAAAATGTTTCACTTCTGCTATGATTTTGATGCCAGATAAATTGATTTCTACTCCCGGTCGTGAAAAAACATTATTTGCAACTATCACAATTCGTTTTTAATTGTTTCAATAAATACCCGCATATTTATGCAATAGTTTGTGTATTATAATCATTATCTACAAAATTTAAAACATTTACTGAAGCAGGTTCACAATTTTGTAGCTCATGAATAGTAATTTTCTAAATTTGTTCCCCGACTCTTCATACTTACACATATATAATTCAAACACAAATTCTCATCGACAGAATCCTTTGTAATGCAATTGAAAATGGAGGGCACTGCTTCTAAATGTAGATGCGTTTTCATACTGCTTGTGAACATGCTATCGGTAAAATGTTCTTCACAAACATAAAAGCTTAAGCTTTTGGTGGTATCTTTAAGATTAAAAGCGGAATTAAGTGATTGTAGCCACAATTTGCGGCGCTCTGGTCCCTTAGGAAGTCTAAACAAATGTTTATTACTATTATTAATGCACTTATAAGGCATTTTTTAAAAAATATGCAAGTGAAAGAAAAATTTTAATGAATCAATAAAATTACTACAAGTTATTAATACTACCTGGTTTTTTATTTCACTTTTGAAACAAACTTAATAATTTAATTGAAAATAATCTAAAAACAAATATTAAATAACATCGAAATAAAAATAAAATGAATTTCTGAATAATTGTGAAACGTGGCTTTTATAACCTTACTTTCGACAATTTTAGAAATTCTGGAAATATTTTGTCTATTCATAAACCTTTTTTTTTACCTGCACCCTAGTTGCATCCGATATGACTAATGTTTGCGCAAGCTCATTTCCAAATTTTTGAATGACATACTTTTGCCGTTAGAAATATCTGTTTAGTTCCCTGAACGGCAAGAACAGCGCTGTATCGTTTGGGAGGTCCCTTTGTCTCTGTGTAGCGCTACGTTGGTAGTCACTCACACGATTAGTTCAGTGTCGCATAGCTAACCTACTCTTTGGGAACCTTAGTCAACCAACTATTATCGAATTGGAAAACATATCGCAAAATATCATTCAAAATTTGATTGACGTTTTGGAAAAACGAAAGCAGGCAGTTATTAATCTACGGGGAGTCAACACAGGTTATTAATTTGTGTTTCAGTGATTGTTTATTTACTAGACTGTTTAATGAATATAGGAAATCATGCGCTAATGACCCCTACTATTAATTACCGATTTCTTATTAATGAACAATTTCAGTATTTATGCAACGAAATATACCATCAAATTAAACTGCCACATTAGTTAAATGTAATACTCCTATGATTTAGTTGAATATAAAATATACCAATTAGAACTACAAATTTAATTAATTTCTTGCGTTGTGTTTAGTAATACTATTTATATTGACGGTGGCAATAGCGCAACCAGTAAAATTGATAAAAGGTGCAGATAGATTATCAAACTTTTGACATTATTTGTTATTATTGATTTGAATATCTATTGCTTTAAAATTGATAGCATTAGTGATTCAAATAACTATTGGAATTTTTGCCACGGAATAAAATTGAATCGTTCGTTTCAAAAAAAACAAAAAAAAACTAAATAAAATGAACTTCTACCGTTGTTTTAACAGTGGTTTAACCACCGAACGTGTAACGACCTCCAAATAAGCGATTCCCGCAAGAAAGTAATTTTGCAATTTTGTTGACTTATGTTGTTTTTGAAACGAACGATTCAATTAGATTTTCATTAATTTCGTAATATTCGATCAACGGAAACATATTGTTAATCGGCGATTAATAAACTCAACAATATTCACTAACATATTAATGTGTGCACATTCGATTAAATCTATGGAAATCATTGAAATGAATATGTTAGCAGTTTTTAGACACGCCTATACTTTGCAAAGTTTCGTGATCGTGATTAGGTGGACAATTTTTTATTTCATTCGGTATTGATTCTCAAAAAAGTGAAAGAACACGTGAGTTCACGCGTTTCGCTCGCGCGTAATTGTGATATACCACTTTGGCTAAAATAATAAAAAATCCTGAATTAATTAAAACAAGTACCATACAATGTCGTCCCATGGCAAAAAACGCATGCACAAAAGAATTTCAAAGTACGAAGAAATTATAGTATTGCAAGAAACCTATAAACACAGGATATAAATTTACACCAAACTAATTTGTATAATTTTTTAAAGAAAAATTTTTATTACCCTTAATTTACGTTTTCACTCCATTTACGTTTTTTTTGTCGGTCCTTTCAAAAACGTAAAAATGAGGTTTCACTGTATTTCAAATGAGGTTTTTTTTTTAATTCTAAGTTTTTGTATTTTTTTTTCATTGGAACGGCCATGGCGATTTTGTCTAACCAGTTGTTACGTTTCTGGTTTTTCTCGATAAATGCTTTCAAAACTATTAGTCTTCTAGTTTGTCTTTAAGTAGTTTATAACTAATAACTAATTTACAAATTCACAGTTAATATTTTCATCATTTCCTGCGTTGTGCGTTAACTTTGAGTAGAAGTGTATGAATTTCTTAAGTTACATTATTTTCAAAATTTATTTGCATTGAAATAGAAGTGTTTCATTCGATATTTATTTTATAGCTGCTTGTAAAAGGATAAAATTAAATTTCTGGTTCAGTTGGAAAACTTAACAAAGTCCGCAGTTAAACATTTAGATTTAATTTCAAACTTTGTTCCAATATTGTGGAAGTAAAATGTAATTTCTAATTCAACAGTGAAACTTAATTTATAGTTTGAAAAGTACATTCATTCGCAACAGTTCTTAAAACTTACTTTGTTTTAATTTTTTTTGAATTACTAAAAAGGCATTCAGAGTAATATTTAAGTAGCCCAGTTGCAAAAAATGAAAAATCGAGTTATTACTATTACTGAAATTAGCTAGTCATTTACTACAAAACTAGAATACGTGCATTAACATTTAAAAAAACCGTACGGTTGCAAAACCAGACATAAAATCGAACGGTTGGAAAAACCCGAAATTGTTAGTTTGAATGGCATGACAATATGCCAGTCTGATGAATTACGGTAGCAAAACATGATATTTTTTCAATATTTCAGAGTTTTGTTATGAAGACTTTTTATTCAATTTTTATTTTTGACCTTTTATTTTTTTATGTACAATCATTATAAATAATATAACTATTATTGATGTGAAAGCTCTACTCTGTCATTTTATCCATCGATAAACTAAAGAGAACGTCTTATTTGTTCTTAGCCATGGATAAAATTAACAGAATTTTTATGAAAATTAAAAATATTAACATTTTTATTTTACAACATTGTCATGTTGGTGACAGTTTGCATTAATTGTAACAACGTAACCAAACAAAACTAATAGCCCAGTAAAAATGTATTTTTATTCACAATCAGTTAGTAACATACAACTTTTCTAACTCTTTAATGGTTGGAAAGTGAGCCATTCCATGAATAGGTACACTTCAACCGGTCAGAAATAGTAAAAAAGGAGTCAGTAATGAGACGTAATCGGTCTCGTGAACTAGTTTACCTCAAGGCTACGTCTTTCGGTAAACTATAATTCTCTTGACAGAAATGGAATACTTTCCGCCTCGGTATGTAATATACTATTACCCTGCAAAAGGTCAGTAAGGTTTGGTTTTTTGATATGTTTTATCATAAATGACCCTAATGTAAATGGCCTGTTTTTAACCTCGTGACCTTTCCGGAAAGGGTTGAACTAAGAATTTGTTTTATTATTTTGGACGGATGTTCGTAAATAAAGTATAATATTATACTTGCAAGTAAAGGTTTTTATTCATTCAAGTGATTACATGCACTTACCTTCGAGTGGTGCAGCAAACTTCATTTTTGTGGATGAAAACCTTCTTTACTTGCTCATGTAATAATATAACTAAAAATATCCAAAAACTGAACGTCCTCCCCCTTGTTCTCCTAGGTTTCTACAGCTAAAAATTCGATTTTAATCGGGTTAGTAGATATTAAACCACAGATTACAGGAAAACTTCAGGTTTTTTGGATAATGTAACAGGTGGAAACTTACGATGGCCTTTTAACCTAGATATTATCAATTCTTATCAGTTTCCACAAGCAAATTTGGATAAGATTTTTTGAAAGCCCAAATGGAATTTGCTGTCTCTTCACCAAGGAATAAGCGTCCTATTCAGACAATAAAAATCTATACGATTAACAATTTTGCAATAATTTCATCGTTAGAGTCTAAATATGATGGTGCTTTTTTTTTAAAAAAAGTGTAAAAATCTACTGAAACCAACTTTATTACCGATGTCAAAAGTACGGTTTCTTGGCTCCGAGGAAAATTTATCGATGTTGCAACATCGCAAATCTCCTAGGAAACGTTGGCAACAATAATTCACTTTTCAATGTCAGTTCTCTTGTCAAATTTGAACGATACAAGTCAAATGTCCTAAAAAGTCTTAAAATTTCAGTGAATATCTAGACATGTTGCTCCGCTTGGGTGAGAGATAATAACGCATCGGAAGCTGCTAGAGAATATGCTAGAGGGTATCCACATCGACGTCAACCAGATGCTAACGTAATTAGAAAAGTAGAGCAAAAATTAAGAGAACATGGTCAAATAGTGCCGATTTCTGTAAACGGTAGACGACTTCGTGAAGTTCGTACACCACCGTCGGAGGAAGCAGTTGTGGAAGCGATTGAAACTGGATGAGGACGAAGCATACAAGGATTAGCGCGACAGTAACTCTAAGTCACTTTTTTCTATTCTGAGATATTTGAGATTTTATGCTTCAATTTGATCTGGAAATTACATTATTTCGTTTTTGACTGATCTGTTTTTACTAAATAACATGGTTAGGGGCCTTTTAAACGGGAATCAGTAAGTGCGACCGAAAGTTCATCCATTCTTATCAGAAATAGCGCAAATGGTAGAAAATCTTTACGTCACTTAGGGACTTTTTGCATACAGCCCTTCAATTACCTGTTTGTTGTGTATTCTTGTTTAATTACATTAAATTCTTTTGAAACAAAAAGTTATGTCAACGTGACAGTTGTTTGGCTTATGCAAGTGACAGTATCTGTCAGTGTTGGTTGCTTAGATACAAGAAGTAGGCCTACCTGAAAAAGAAATATGTACAGTATTGCCACATTGTGCTCTTAGACAAACTGTTTTAATTTTAAACAGAATCTACTTGGACCACTTTTGTTGCGATTTCCACAATGCTTCAACAGAAAGCATTGTCCCAATATCAATCATGGGCACCTTTTTTTCATCACCCGGTATATTTCTTAATTTTTTACAACCCCCTCTTCTTGGGGGCTACAAACGAAACGAAAAAATGACTGGTTTTGCAACCGATATGAAGCATAAAATGGCTGACAACGCTGTTGCAAAACCAGTCATCATTGATTTTCGGTTACAAAACCAGACAAATCGAAACTTCTAATTAAAATATCAAACTACCTATTAGTAAGAGATTATATACTTTGTCCACGGATGGGTCGACAAGAGGGAAAAAATTTTTACTTTCAACTTTACGCCAAAAAGTGATTCTCTATAAAAAGTTTTGCATGCCTTGAATAGCCATAATCAATTACCAAAGTTTTAGTTTATGTTTAGGTTAGGTTTTAGTGAGGTTTTCTCATTAGGCTGCTTAGTAGAAGCAGGAGTTGAATAATTCGAGCGTAGTCTTGTCATACCTCCGCTCTGCTTACCCTTTCCCTGTCCTTCCGTTTTTTTACCTGGTACACATTTTGATCAACCCACGTACGAGTCAAAACCTTTTGAGCTTTCTTGATCTTCTTTTTCTGATCTCCAGAAAGTCTGGTGGGCGGCAGGTCTATAGTTGTTTTATTATCTGTAGTAGCTACACCTACCATGCTATGGATGTCTGGTATTTCAGATGGAGGACCGATAGACACGCCTGTTCCCTGCCCTGCAGTCACCTCTATCTCCGTTCCTTTTCAGTTATATTTTTAATTGTGTTCATAAAATTCCTACGAATAAGGGGGAAGAGTGGGTCAGGCCAGGAGCCCCCTGCTGGCGAGGCAGGCATTAATAAAACGGGGTGCATCCGGTAATCTGAGTTTTGCCGCTATTGACTGACCCCCCTCAACTACACATCCCTTTGGCGCGCACAATACCTTGGGATTGGGAAGGTTTTTAGAGTGGTACCTTATCAACGCAGTTCAAGTGATGAAGCCCAGATTGCCGTAGCCCTGGCCGTACTACTGCCACTAAGGTGGAACATCTTTCCACTAACTCAGCGGTTTACGGTTTGAGACGCAAGCTGGTCCACGTGAGTAGTTTTCACCTTACCGAAACCCAATGTTAGTCAGGAAGGTGAGGTTTATCACTACTCCCACACAAGTGCGCTCTAACGAAAACACAACCCTTAGTTTTTAGTAAAGGGCACTTGTGTACATTTTCCAATTTTTTTAAAATGTTAAAATGCTTGTTCTGTAGAAACGATCATGTAGCACTTAGGTCACTCTTCTTCCAACACGGCGATATGTAAGTGCTCTCCGGCGCCGAACCTACCGGAAACATGCCATTCAGGCGTAAGAGTGACCACCCTTAGGATGGTATAATGACATCTCAACGCGGTTACCGCGCTCGCCGTTCACGTTTTTTTTATGACACTAACGGATAACAGAGTGACGGTTAATCGAGGTTCTACTGTAATAGCTTCGAGCAAAACTAAAAGAGCTAAAGTAGTAATTTGTAAAACAATGGAGATATTAAAAAAAAATTAAATCGTGGGTAATTTTTAACGTGTTGCGGTGGTTCTCATGTTAAAATTTGTGTAATATTAATATTAATATCATCACAAATCGGTGAGATATTGAATTTTTAGAATCTTTCAATGTCACACATAAATCCATAAAAAGTCAAAAAACAATATGTTTCTCGGGGAGCGAACTGGATTTGCATTAATTTCAATGGAAAAAATTGTTTCGGTTTACGAACAAAGTCAAAGAACGAATTAAGTTTGTAATCCGGGTTACCACTGTATTTGAATTCAATTTGTAACTACTCATTTGAAGTATTTCCGGAAGTACACCTATGATTATTTTTACCTGTACACAGAAGTAGGTATATTTATAGTAAAGTTAAAATTGGTGCCAAGAAATGATAACTGATTTAGTTCTTCATAAATTATGCCACTTGTAATATGAAATTTGTTAACAGAATATTTTTAATGTAAAATTAAAGGTTATCGTTTTTATTGCGAAAAGACTTTGTGATTACATCAAAGATGGTTGAAAGAATTTGAACTATAAACCTTTAGATGTTGCTTATTAAGAAGTTAAATATTTCACAATTTGTTTGATAAAGCAGTAATGTTAATATACATTTCCATTTCCAATATCTTCAATTTCCAACAGGTTTTCAATAGTTTTGGGCCCATTCTGACGTTTACTTTCATCAGAACAATAACGTGCCTCGTTTAAAAACCAATCCTTATATTTCTCAACTTTTTGTTTTGTTTCGGCTGTAATTGATTGAGAACAATTTTTGCAACAATTTCAATTTATGCAGTTACCTATTAGTTCTTCAATAGTTCCTGCTGTCCCACCATATTCATTTGGAAGCATACTTTTTGTTACACCGTCGCATCCTAAGATATTCCCAGATGTATATGAATGGACCTAATAAAATTTGATGTAACTTTCAAGAGTGTTTTTCTTTTTATACGTACAAGCGGTTTTAATTCTATCTTCCAAAACGGAAAAAGCAATTCAATAATCAAATCTGAAGATGGTGATGTATTTAAAAAATGAAATCCTTTATAATCAACAGGATAACAGGTTTGCATACATTCCATTGCTGCATGTATGAATTTTGAGTCGCAGAGACTGAAATGGTCCATAGATACTTCTTTAAAATCATGAATGATCCGAAACTCTCTGGAATTATTGTTTTCAGATGACAGTATAATATCTGCTATCATAAAATATAATTTGCACACAGAAAATATATTGCATTCTGTTGGATGAAGACGTCCTAAGCGGACAAAAAAGACCTTTTCACCATCAGCTTTGTCAATTTTAGGGATTACAATGATTCTGCAATTTGATTAAATAAAGCAAACACGATAAAAAGAAATTACGTACCCATTATTAAGCAGTTTTTGTATTTCTGGTAAGAAAGGGTCTCTATTGTTGAAGAGTTCTGGTAAAAGCGTCCTGTAAGTGTAGTACGAATCTAATTTTTCTACTGCTAGCTTGGTATTGAATTTGCATCCGCGGAGAAATAAAAGTAGCCAGTGATCATCTAATTTCGTAAATTTTTAGATTGCGATGTTAATGTTTTAGTATTAAGTTACCTGTCCTTGCATTAATATGCGATTGAATTCCTAACCACTTTTTAATGTCATTTATTTGAATTGAAATCGAAACGTCTTTATATTTCGTTTCCAATTCTTCTGTAAGTATTTCTGGAGGCACTAGCACACTCATTTTTAACTGTGTGTATAATACGTGATAAAGTAAGAGTGTTTATCAACCGCTTTATTGGCAATTTGTAAATCAACTGGCGCCAAAAAATAATAACTGTTTGATACAATTCTATAAAAATTATGCAACTTGTGATTTAAAATTTGTTATCAAAATATTTTGCATATAAAATTAATGATTGTCGTTTTAAAATACGAAAAAACATTGTCATTACATTAAAGATAGTCAAAAGAAGTTGAGCCATAACATACGATAAAAATGTAAATATGACCCAAGGACATTTTACTTAATTTTATTTTGTGGCGTACTTATTATTTGCAAAAGTTCCAACTCACATATAAAACGATTTTGAGGAAGATTTTGAAGAGAAAACTTATGCATTTAATGAACTGACGCGAAACTAAAATTATCTTATTTATAGATTAATTTCATTGTAAAGAATTTTGAAAATCATTTATGATTAGATAGTGATGGAATCAACCCTAATTTTTTCACTAGGTAACCCTCGCCTTCAATAGTGTATGGCACTATTGGTGTCTATGAATTCCGGCCATAAGTTCCCTGGATTAAGCAAGTAAATAAGTTTGGTTTGGTTAACAGTCAAATATCTGCATTAGTAAAGACAGGAATTATATGCTAACTAAATATTTCGGGTTTAAGATAGGTAGTGCGGTTTCTTTTAAAGCACTTACTATTCTAACTGTCGTGGTGTAAGAAGTTATTTTTCGTAGAGATAGATCTGGTCTAGTAGCTATTTCTGCAATGTGATTGTTACATCAATAACGTGTCGTATCTTCAATAACTGGTAAATTCCATTTTTCGAGAGGATAATGTGCGGTTTTACATCCTGCAAAAGTTACTACGGCATTTTCTGCCTGTATGTTTAACACCGGCGAAAAACAGTCCAAAAATTAATTTAATTTTTCTTTTAACTTTTAGTAAACTAAGAATTTATTACGACATGATTTAGTAATCAAATACGATTACGATATAAAGGTTATGAACTGGGAGGGTAATAACAGGATCATTATAGAAGGATCTTGTTTCAACAAATCCTTTAGTAATTGGGTATGCTTATTATAGCCGTTATTGTTAGTATATTCAAGAATTTATGGTTCTATTCGTATATTTCATCGTACACAGGAGAGTTGAAAATTTAACATTATGTTACTGTTTACATTAAAGATTAATGCCAAAGTAAAACTAATTATCATAAAAATTTGCGCTTGTTTGTTGGATGTTTTGCTAGCTGTACAAATTTGGTGATGAGTATGGATACATAACTTTTTTATTTCTTTAATTAGCTGCAATGCCCACCTTCGCCTAGACAAATTTTTGGGATTTATAGTTTAATCGCACGTATAAAGTGGAGCACCGCTAGTTACCAGACTCGAGATTCATCTGCCACGTTATTCGTTCAACTGTTCGAATTCGCTACCAAACACTCCATGAATCTGAAGTACAAATGAAATCTATAGATTGAATGTACCTATTGCGCAGCCTCAACCTTTTGACAGCCTTTTCAACAGGTATTTGATTTATTAAGAATATTTTGCAGTTAACTAATGACATCAATGCATTAAATCGTTTTTTGATATGGTCTTAAAGTTCGATAAGAAATATGCGGGCGTGCGAAAGAAACTGAAATAAATTTAAATTAATCTCAAAATGCTGACCACAATATGATTTTCAATAGCAGCTTAAATATATCTTTGTTTAGTGCACCCGAACTTTCAGAAATAGTAAATATTTAATTTCCAATGAAATGCATACTTAATTACATCAGCATGGAGGTTATAAATTGAATAAGTACTTATTAAATTTGAATCGTTGAAATATCTAAAAATCCTCGCTTTGCAAAAGAAGTGCGGTGGCTGGCTAACTGGTAAAGTCTCAGACCATTTCACAGCCAGGATGGCTGCAAAGGGGTCTGAACTAATGATAATATTCGAACCTTACTGAACCTCTTTAAAGTTACATATTTGTTTTATCTTGCTTTCAAGCACCAACGAATAAGTGTAGTTCAAACTAATTGGCAGCTGTATTAATGCAGACAGTTTGTTAATTATACGATTATTTCCGGTTATTTTTGTTAATATTATTCAATTAAGGCTTAAGAAAAAAAAAATTCAATTGAAGACCGTTCAATAACCGCATGACAGCAACGGGGCCGCGATCCGTTACCTTGGCAGCAGACAAATATGCGCGGGTGGCCGTTACCCGGTAAAACATTCATTTACTGAAAAAAAATATTTTTTTAAATATGTTATTTTTGATGCATTTGTATATTTAAAGACTATTCAATTTATATTATTTCATACATGATATCTTATCAAATATCGTTATTGTAATTTAAAAATTTAGTTAAAAGGTTGTCAACTGGTACAATTTACCAGAGTGTGCTTTCTCAGTGTCACAATCGTTTGACAAAACATTGATAACTTTGTTTTCCTTATACCGTATTGCATAAGTATTTAAATAAATATGACACGGAGAAATATCGCTTCGGTGAATATCCGAATACATATGATATTTGTTGGGCAATGCCGTGACTCTCAAGCCCTTATTATTATCTTCTATAACTATATATTTTCCATGTAACGTTAAACACTAACATTTCACTATTCATAATCAGAAAAACGCATGCTTGTACACAACTTCTCCAGAATTCAAAAAACGATGTAAATGTGCAAGCACAGCAATACATGTTTAGCCAATTGTGTTGATGGAATTGTAAACATTCGTACTAGTTTATTCAAATGCTGTTCTAGTTTTCAGAGAAACAAATAAAATGTCGAGAAAAGCGTGGATAGACTTAAAATACTTTTACATTCTTAAAAGTTCCGAACACGGAAACAACTTTGTTTGTACAGCTGCGCCGAATTTTGCCTCCTCTCCGAAAATCGAAACTGCTAATTATGTGAGCGTACCTAAATTTTACATAACTGAATATTAATGAGACTTCTTATTTCGAAATTTTATTTATTTTTAATAATTTTTAGGGTCATTACGAGTTTTTTCGCTTTATAGGAGCAGTTAATACTTTTACATATTTATTTTTGGCTACAATGCGCTTTATGCAATTTCGCACCACATCATTAAAAAAATATATAAATATGTCTAAGGCACATGGACAAAAAATATGCGTAATACCTTTTAATCAGCCACTGTATATGCAATAATAATGTAGCGTAATCCTATATATGGATGAGTGCGTACCACTCTCCGCATTGTATCTCGAGGACAGTTGATCATACGGAAAAAATCATGAAATAAAAATTGTAGATAATTATATATGTTATAAGTTATATAATCACTTTAGATGAGATATGACGCATAGAAAAGGAAATAATTGCAAAAACAGATTTTCGTGACCTTTGACTTTCAATATCTTGTGACGCGGACACGAGATTATATGAGACTTTTCAGCCAGTCTTCAGAACGTCGAAATAAAGGTTTATGCGAAAGCTTGCTCCCTTTCATTCCGCGGTTGACTCATTATAGCACCTTATTTGACTGTACTAAATTAATATTATTCAATTATTCTGGTTTGAGTCTTAAGTTCTAGAAGTTGAAATGGACATCATAGCATGGAGAATAAAATTAGCGAATCTAATGTAAAATGATTTCTTTTAATTTTATTGTCTTCAATGAACAATCTTAAAAAACTATCACTCTCTAAAGGCTAATATCTAATACGTATGCTGTGTAAGTTTCAGTTTTTCCTATAATATTTAAGGCCAAAAAGTGGGGTGGAGGCAAAACTTGGTGCACCCTGTCAAGTACCAAAAGCATATTTTTCACATACACTGAAATGTAGTCCTAAAGTTCAATTTGTTACAAAATTTTAAAAAATATATATAGTGGACCCTGTGATGTCGATAATGAAAATAAAAACAAGAACCTTTAATCACAAAAAATTTTATATAAAATAATATAAAATTACTCACATAGACGCGTTTCGGTGGCTATGCCACCATCTTCAGTACATCTACTAAATCTAATTTTACAAACTAAGCCTTATATACTATTATTTACGCATCCGTGAATTTAACACTTGAGTGAGTTTCACGGATGGTTAGTCAAATCTAGTAATCTATACAATGGGGTATTGGGAATGGGGCCCATATCACTATTTAATAATTTTTTCCTATTCTTATATATAATCAAACTTTCCCTACTATTTAAATTCCTATAATCTGATTCTGCCCTAACCAATTTTAAATTGTCTATACCTACTGTATGGTTGCATTCTAGTACATGCAGGGCAACACTAGATTTCTCTGGTCTATTGTATTTGATATGAGCCATATGCTCTTTGAATCTGGTAATGATAGAACGTCTAGTTTGCCCAATATATACCAAATCACAATCACTACAACTAATCTGGTAAATACCTGACATATCCCTATCACTATTTTTGTCCTTCGGATTACCCAACAAACTACTTAATGATCTATTGTTATTACTGTGAACTCGTTATCACCATTCTTCGCGGAAATTTTCATGGGCCGATTCGAAACTGATTTTAAATCCAACTCGGTTTATTTCCCAAGAATTTGGTTTAGGTACGTGGACGACATCTTCGCTATTTTCGATTGCCAAAACCATAATCTAATCGATTTCATTGCCGACCTCAACAGCCAATATCCAACTATTAAATTTACACATGAAATAGAAAAAGATGGAAAGTTACCGTTTTTAGATGCATTGGTGATCAGGAAGAACAAGAAAATAGAAATAGATGTATACAGGAAGGAAACCAGTACATGTCGCTATATAACCAAAGATTCGAGCCATTGCCAACAACATAAAATGGCTAGTTTTCAATTTATGGTTCGTAGACTGCTATCTTTTCCTTTAACGAAGCAAAGGTACTGGAAAGAACTTACAACCATTAGGAATATTGCGACAAGTAATGGTTTCAATTGTAACATAGTAGATAACATTATACGTAGGAAACAATTCAAATTGTCCATTCAAAATTGTACCACTTTTAGCAGCGATACCGATCCTAAGGTCAGATTTGTTAAAGTTCCTTACGACCCAAGAGTTACAAATGGCCTTGGTGGAATCTTTAACAAATTTGACCTTAAAATAGTTCACAGTAATAACAATAGATCATTAAGTAGTTTGTTGGGTAATCCGAAGGACAAAAATAGTGATAGGGATATGTCAGGTATTTACCAGATTAGTTGTAGTGATTGTGATTTGGTATATATTGGGCAAACTAGACGTTCTATCATTACCAGATTCAAAGAGCATATGGCTCATATCAAATACAACAGACCAGAGAAATCTAGTGTTGCCCTGCATGTACTAGAATGCAACCATACAATAGGTATAGACAATTTAAAATTGGTTAGGGCAGAATCAGATTATAGGAATTTAAATAGTAGGGAAAGTTTGATTATTTATAAGAATAGGAAAAAATTATTAAATAGTGATATGGGCCCCATTCCCAATACCCCATTGTATAGATTACTAGATTTGACTAACCATCCGTGAAACTCACTCAAGTGTTAAATTCACGGATGCGTAAATAATAGTATATAAGGCTTAGTTTGTAAAATTAGATTTAGTAGATGTACTGAAGATGGTGGCATAGCCACCGAAACGCGTCTATGTGAGTAATTTTATATTATTTTATATAAAATGTTTTGTGATTAAAATTTTAAACATCAAAACTTTACCTACGAAAAATTCACAATTATTAATGTAAGTGATTCGATTTAGATTTATGGTAGACTTTCCAAATGAACTCAAATCGCAAAGGATCAAGATACGCAAAAAGTAATCTAATAAAATCCGAAATTGTCACTGCCTTGAAGCTAAGCGCCACAGAAAGAAACTTCACTTCCAATATACTACTACATTTTCGGCCCACGCAAATAATAACCAAAGTAAGAATAAAAAAACGGTTCAAGCATATTTTTTTTTCATTTGCTGTAGTTTTATAAAGCGATGAGAAATTATCTTGTTAACGTAACAGTGAATGTTTTGTTTGTAGTTTAAACAAGTTGTAAAAAACCGTTCGCACATATAAAGAAACACATAATTAATCATTCTAAGTTCTGACTTATGCATCTATTATAGTCAAACAGGAAGAAGTCACTGGTTAAGCCGAAAATCTGTCAAATTTGGTTGTGAGCAAAAGTGTGCATTCAACTATAATTTAGTTTCATTTAAACAAAGATCATATTAGTTCACGCTGCACAAAACCAAAATCAGTCATCATTCGACAACATGTTACAAACTCATTGAAACATTAAATAATAACTCACATGTAAACACAAATAAAATACGGAATAAAATGTAAAACACGTCTGGTCATTCCCTTTGTAAAAAAAGGTGACGTTTCTATTTATTTTATTTGCCCGTGGCAACAGTAAAACATGGCCAGCTACAACGTCCGTGCTCAGTCAAGCAGCCGCCGTGGCTGCATAAGACCGTTTAGGTAACACGCCCCTCCCTAAAGGCTGAGCACGGTGTTGGAAGTAGCTGTTGCCTTGGATTATTTATATTATAAAGATTATTTTTTAATGATTTCATTCACCAATCGCTTAGCAGTATTTGGGCACACGTGTTTAATTCTGTCCAATCACAACATTATTATAGTGAGAATTTTCTACTGTAGAAAATTCCCGCGAGCATAATTTCTAGTATTTTGTTTACATATGTAACTTGACAGCACATTTTCTAGTTTTGACATCTGTCGCCAGTTTGATTTTAGTTTATAATGAATTAAACTGTATTTTTATGCTGTATTTTTTATTTAAACGTTAAAAAATAATCTTCCGAATACCACTCGAGAGTGCGAATTAATTAGAAAATAATTCTCCAGTTATTTTTTCAAACTTGTTGCCATTTGGGAATAGCCACTCGAGCCCTACGGGCTCTCGTGTCTATTCCCTGGCAACAAGTTTTCGAAAATCTGTCGAATTATTTTCAATTTATTCTCACTCTCTTGTGATATTACTTATGAAAATAGTTTATGGTTAGCTATTAGCTGCAGGTTCCTCGAAGTGACGCGGGTCTCGTACGCCGGCATCTTTCATGTCATGCCGAAAGCGGGGAAGGCGGCGAAATGCGGCTCTTCGCGGCGCTGTTCGGTCGCTGACGATCCCGTTGTAGTTCGACGCTGTGCGTTGGGACTCCGGGAAGCAGGGTCATCAAAAGAGTAAGATTATCCATAACACTATAATCAGATTCTAATTGGATAGTTCCGAAATCGGGCATCGATGACTCAGTTCAACTGGTTCGGCGTCATCCAAAACATCCAGGTTACAAATTAAATTCGGTTCAGGCACTTCTTGCACTTCCCCATTTTCTATTTCATGCTCTTCATCATTATCTTGAACCACTGGAGTTGTCGATTTGTACTGCAAAGCACTGTTTGACAAATCGACTTCTATCGGAAATAGCGGAGGTACTGACAGTAGTCCAAGAGTGTTTTTGTGCAATTCTGCGAGGCCTTTTATCAATTTGGATAAATGCCCACCGAGAGATTGCACGTGTTTGTTTTCGAGTACTAATTCCAGTTTGACCAAAACGTCAGAACGTAGTTTCTCAAAGCGGGTCTTGGCGACCTGGCGACATCGCAAAATCAACCTATATTCGTAATTTCCGGTTTCTACTCAACATAATGGTTCTTGCAGTGGTGCGTAGTTGCACTCTGTTACCGGGTCGGTACAGCGGTGGTCGGTTGCGTGGTTGCTTGCTACTTGTTCATACTTTGCTGCAGGCATCCATAGTCCCATGGAGTGACGCGGGTCTAGTACGCAGGCATCTTTCGTGTCATGCCGAAAGCGGGGAAGGCGGCGGAATGCAGCTCTTCGCGGCGCTGTTCGGTCGCTGACGATCCCCTTGTAGTTCGACGCTGTGCGTCGGAGCTCCGGGAAGTGGAGTCGCCTGTTGCAGCTGTTAGCGCTGAATCGTGTAGCGATCATCGGTTGCGGGCGCCACTGGAGGTTCCTGATGTTAGGATTTGATCCCCCTCCACAAGGGCGTCGCGGCATCGGGGTCGTTGGTGAAAGTTCGGTGGAAAAGCCCTTTTCCTTGTGCCCCACGTTGGGCCGTCAAATGTTACAAACTCAATGAAACATTAAATAATAACTCACATGTAAACACAAATAAAATACGGAATAAAATGTAAAACACGTCTGGTCATTCCCTTTGTAAAAAAAGGTGACGTTTCTATTTATTTTATTTGCCCGTGGCAACAGTAAAACATGGCCAGCTACAACGTCCGTGCTCAGTCAAGCAGCCGCCGTGGCTGCATAAGACCGTTTAGGTAACAAACAGTATCAAAACACTGTAAATTAACTAGCGTTAGTACTCGCCGGAGAGAAGTATTTATATTGATAAAATTAGAAAAGCTTTCAAAAGTATCAAATAAGTACGAAAGAGACGGATCAAAGGATTTTCATAAAGAAAAACTAATTTACGAAAGTTTTTTTATTATTAGCAGTATATTGTTTATTAATTACACATTATTATATACACATTTGCAATACGATATGGCGCCCTACTAATTCAATGGCATTATGGTTCCCATATATAAAATTGTGGTAAAAAGTAATTGTGACGCCCATGTCAATAAAACACAATATGGCACCCGTATATATATTTTTAAAAATGTTAATATAGCACCCTGCACTATTGCCAAATAGGTCTATGCGAGTGAACAGTTCGGCTACCTTTATTACATGTGTTGATTTTCTTATAGTGCCGAGTTAATACTTTTTCGGTATCAGTAAGTGATTTTAAAAATTTGTCATAATTAGTATTCATAACATCGTTTTTACGTTGTTCTTCGTAAGATTCTATTTCGAGATACTGAATATCGCCTACACGTTCTCTGTTATGGAGAATACTGGAAACGAGAGTGATCTCTACCAACGCTCTATAATCTTCCATTGTTTCCACTACCTACTCGATTTGTACAATATAGAATCTGTAAATCTTGCAGTACCATAAATACCGACGGATTTCCACAATGACTTCAAAAACGATGATAAACAAAAAGTTGAAATTTTAACTTTTATTTTTATTCTTTGTATGTCGTAATTACGCTTTCGTAGTAACGATTTAACTGTAGGTATAGAAAAATCTGTCGATATTATTTTGAACGATTTTGCGACAGTTTCAAAGTAGGCTGTGATTTGATAATACAGCGTGTTTCAATTAATGTTTTGATTTTTTTAGTGTGTTGTAGCGAATTTCGTTGAACAGATTAATTTTTTTTACTCTTCAGTTTTGCAATAAATTTTTAAACCATAAACTATTTTTGAATATAGCACGAAGAGACCTTTCAAATGAGGCATCACAAGCCCGCCTCTTCCTATTTAAAAATTTGGAGGTTGCAACTGTCACTCGAAGAGGGTTGCAGTTAGGGATGAAATTTTCACTTTATAGGATGTCATAATCAGGATTTAATAAGTACAATAATTGAGATAATGAATTTATTCCATTTGGCTGGCGCTCCCTATATAAACAGTGACGACGCGTGGGTTGGAATAAATGCATTTAAAATCAATGGGTTTGGTTTTTGGAAAAACGCTCTGACACGTCGATTTTTGTTTCTAAAACTGCATCTCTTTTGATATTTGTCATTTTACATTATCTTTTGTTTTCGCACTATGACGTCAGCAATATTATTTTAAATTCCACCCCAAATTTTTGTTCACAAATTTGGATGCAGCACATTTTTCTGAGTACAGAAAGGTCAAATTCGTATGACCTTGAAGAGGAAAGTTTTCGAAATAATCAGTTCTAAAGTTTCAAAAATTTATGATAAAATTATTAGAGTAGACCACTAATAATATCATCAAGGAAGCGCTGGAAATCGAGCAAAACATTCAATTGTGTTTACTTTGTTTTTTAGATTGTTGACACTTGTCAAGTACAGTTGCAAAGTTTGAAGAATGGCGCGTTTAACTGATGGTAAGATATGGCGATAATACTCGAACACAAGCTGAAGTTTGCAAATTGTTCAATGATAAGTACCCGAAGAGGCCTATTACACAATCAGTAGTTAGTAAGATACAGAAACAGTTTAGAGACTTTGGCCACGTAAAAGACAATTACAAAACCAACCATGTTACATTTCCAGAAAACCTACAATTTGCATGCAAGTCGACAGGTAGTTACAGAACAGTCAGTAAGTAAATCTTATCTTCTAAAATATTTACACAAGAACAAATGGCACCCCTACAAAGTACATTTTGTTCAGGAGCTTATTGAAGACGATCTCGACCGCAGATTCGAATTTTTCAATATAATAATGGATACATGCAATGCCAACCCGGAATTTTTACGTAAGATAATTTTTTCCGACGAGGCAACATTTTGTTTGAATGGTTCGGTAAACAAGCAAAATTTTTGATATTGGGCACCAGAAAACCCACATTGGAGAATAGAAAGTCATACACAATTCCCTCAGAAAGTAAACGTTTGGGCCGGAATTGTGGGTACCTCAATTATGGGTCCCTTTTTTTATTGAGGGAACACTTCATTCTGAAAAATATTTAGACTTACTACAAAATGACATAATACCCAGTGTAAGTGCACTTTACCTGAATAATGAGAACCCAAATATACCGGGAGATTCGATATGGTTCCAACAGGATGGAGCGATCCCACACTATTCGAGAACAGTACGAGAATACCTTCATAATATTTTCCCAAATAGATGGATCGGAAGGAGAGGTTTTATCGAATGGCCAGCTAGGTCTCCAGATTTAACCCCATTAGATTTATATCTATGGGGTTATCTGAAATCTAAAGTCTACTTCAATAAACTGGAAAATATTGATGAATTGAAGAATAGAATTATAGCCGAAATACAACAAATCCAGCCACAAACGTTAACTGAAGTGTTACGAGAAACTGAATTTCGACTTGCCTATTGTCAGGAAGTTAATGGTCAACAGTTTTAACATTTAATTTGATTAGTTGTTCTGTTTTTTTAATAAATCGGCCCTTTTCAGACCACAGAGTGAAATAAATTTTGTAGAATACAATCTCAGTTATTGATATGTTCAATCGTAAATTTTTCGATAACTGTTGAGTTTGGGTATAGGACATGGTACATAAAAACACTTCGAACTCGATGCAGAATTCAAAAATGAAATAAAAAATAGGTGTTTCTATTTGAAAAAATAAAGTTAATAGTCGTAACTTATTTTTGGGCCAGCCTTTGTACATGAATTTACCATCGACGTTTCCGAGCGTTTTTCCAAAAATTAAACCCATAAATTTTAAATGAATTTGTTCCAACCCACGCGTCCTAACCGTATGTGCTTAGAACAGCGATTTGTGTAGCTCATGTCCATTCCTATAATTCAACAAAACTATATTGTAGGCCTTTCTCGTTGTTTCTCAATTAAACGCACCATTCTTCAAACTTTGCAACTGTACTTGACAAGTGTCAACAATCTAAAAAACAAAATAAAATGTTTTGCTCAATTTCCAGCGCTACCTTGATGATATTATTAGTGGTCTACTCTAATAATTTTATCATACATTTTTGAATCTTTAGGACCGATTATTTCGACAACTTTCCTGTTCAAGGTCATACGAATTTGACATTTCTGTACTCAGAAAAATGTGCTGCATCCAAATTCGTAAACAATAATATGGGGTGCAATTTAAAAAAATTATTATACACGGTGATGAAAAGAAGGCGCCCAGGGTTGATATTGGAATAATGCTTTCTGTTAAAGCATTGTAGAAATCTCAACAAAAGTGGTCTAAGTAGATTCTGTTTAACATTTAAACAGTTTGTCCAAAAGCACAACGTGGCAATACTGCGCATATTTCTTTTTCTATAGGATTTCATTCAGGTAGGCCTACTTCTTGTATCTAAGCAACCAACACTGACTGACTTGCGTAAGATCAACAACTGTCACGTTGACATAACATTTTTTATTTCAAAAGAATTTATTGTAATTAAACAATAATACACAACAAACAGGTAATTGAAGGGCTGTATGCAAAAAGTCCCTAGTTCTGATAAGAATCGATGGTCTTTGGGTCACACTTACTGATTTCCGTTTAAAAGGCCCCTAACCATGTTATTTAGTAAAAACAGATCAATCAAAAACGAAACAATGTGATTTACAAATCAAATTGGAACATAAAATTTCAAATATCTCAGAATATGAAAAAGTGACTTAGAGTGACTGTCGCGCTAACCCTTGTATGCTTCGTCCTGATCCAGTTTCAATCGCTTCCACAACTACTTCCTCCATCGCTGGTGTACGAGCTTTACGAGGTCAACCACCATTTACAAAAATCGGCATTATTTGGCTATTTTCTCTTAATCTTTGCTCCACTCTTCTAATTATATTAGCATCTGGATGATATCGATGTGGATACAATCTAGCATATTCTCTAGCAGCTCTTGATAAGAGAACTGACATTGGAAAGTTAATTATTGTTGCCACTGTTTCCTAGGAAATTTGCGATGTTGGGACATTGATAAATTTCCTCGGAGCCAAGAAACGGTACCCTTACATCGGTAATAAAGTTGGTTTCAATAGATTTTTTTCACTATTTTTTAAAAAGCACCATCAACTGCATCAACTTTAGACTCTAACAATGAAATTATTACAAAATTGTTAATCGTTAATCGTTAATCGTTATTGTCTGAATAAGAAAGCTTATATCTTGGTGAAGAGACAACAATTCCATTTTGGCTTTCAAATTTGTGTTTTGTTAGAAATCGTCTATAACATGTAACTAATCATGGGCACCTTTTTTTAATCACCCTCTATACATATAGCGAACCTTTCATTAACTGTATTTTCCCTTATAATTGAAGATAACTTTGTTTCTGTGACGTGACTCACGTGGGGGAGGGGGATGTTTGGTTCAGTGCGACACCTTGTAATATGGGGGTGGGGTGGGGGTCAAATTTGACGAGAAACCTGTGACATTTTATGAACGCTGCCTTACTTAACAATTATTCAAAAATTATTTTGAATGGAATCATTTTTTTTTGGGCGACTTTAGAAACGAAATTTACGGTTTGGGTCATCCTATATATAAATCGATCTTGCGTAAATATTTGTATTTCATAAATAGTTAACACAGGATTGACACCGTTATTTGCCACAGTGGAAAAATAAAGGATAAATAGATTTAAGTTCTGCTTTAATTAAATAAATGCCACTAAGCCAAATGTAGGGGACAGCAAAGAAAGAAATTATAGAAAACCCTTTAAGCCAAATGTGTGCTCTATCCAGCACTAAATCCCCTTTCAATGTTGTTGAATAAATTGCAGATTGGATTTTGATTAACCCATTTAATCTGAACGAGCCGCTGCTAACCCAAGTAACATCGGCAACTTTAATTGTAATGGTTATTGATGTGTGTTAGGCTCAAAGACCCAAAACGGCCATTGAGTGAAAAAAACGCCCAGAACGCGCTCTGGCGTAATTATTGGAAACTATCACAATCTTACAATTAAATTTCTATAAATTTCTTGTTGAGTGTACAAAAATTTTTAATACAGTTTATATGACAAAAGCCAAATTTTCCTATAACAAAGTATACAATCTTAAAAAGTGATGAAATAGTCGAAAATTGTAATTATTGAAGACGTTATAATATATGTTTGAAACTGCCACCCTATTGTTCAACACATTTTTGGGCTCTTTTTGAACACTGCGCGCTGCTTTCAAAATTTTTCTACCATTGAATGCATTAATTATTGCTAAAATTTTATTCTCCAATTCATTAACGGTTACATATCTCTCCTTATAAACTAAATTTATCACATACCCCCACAAATAAAAATCCGTAGCGGTTAAATCTGGCAAACTTGGTGGCCAACGCACGAGCCCATTAGTTCATATTCATTTATCAATGAATAATCTGTTTAATAAATTGGTTGTTCCTTGATGATTATGGGCCGGTGCTCCATTCTGTTGGAAATGGATGTATTGCCTTGAAATTAAATTCATTTCATCCAAACAGTTATACAGGATAGTGTTTATAAATTCTACATATCTCACTCTAGTCAAATTACCACAATTACTACAATTTCACACCACACATTTAGAATGAACCGTATTTGTGGATTTCTTGGATGTACTTGCAACTGATTTTCGCGAGCTCAAAAATGATTTGTTTTTCTGTTGTACATTCTAGAATTTGATTCAGTCGTTTACAGAAAATGAAACTCACTATTGAAGTGTTGTTGACAGTAATTTAAATACCAGTAACGAAATTAATTTTGACTTCTTCACTAATTACAATTTTTTTCTTCTCTCTTCCCTTTTGGTTCTGTTTCGTTACTCCTGAATTTCCTATACAGTCTTATAAAATACCGTCGAATTGGTTGCAAACGAAGGGGATACCGCACTGAAAGAAATGTCATCTTAGAATGGCCCAAGAATCTGCTTCTAACATTTAGCACGGTAATTCTTGTTCACGACCCTAGTCTGAGGTATTGTTTGCGGCCAGATGTGGAACGTTTTTTAAAATTACAATTGCTTTATGGCCGATATTTTCTTTTTAGAAGGGGCGTTTAAAGTTTTACTGACAATAGATGAATTTAACAAGTAGAATAAACATTCTTGAAATCGAGCATGACCCACTCTGAAATTTGACAACAAGAATGAACATTCTTAAAATCAACAATGACCAATTCTTGGGCCAAAATTAATAACGCGCAATTTTAAATTTAAGGCCGAAATTTCTTGCCTATAAGAATGTTTTTTTCTGAGTGTATCGCTAAAAAAATTTATAATCGTAATTAATTAAAGTTGTATATTTCGCCGTTAAACGATGGAATAAATTCAACTTTATTGTCTTGTATAATAAATAACTATTTATATTTTAACCGACGTTGAAATTATTTGTTTCCATTCGGTGGAAATATTTTGCCGAAAATAAATAAATTACAAATATATATTACTGATTATTTTTTAATGATTTCATTCACCAATCGTTTATCAGTATTTGGGCACACGTGTTTAATTCTGTCCAATCACAACATTATTATAGTGAGAATTTTCTACTGTAGAAAATTACCGCGAGAATAATTTCTAGTATTTTGTTTATGTTACTTGACAGCACATTTTCTAGTTTTGACATCTGTCGCCGGTTTTATTTTAGTTTATAATGAATTAAACTGTATTTTTATGCTGTATTTTTTATTTAAACGTTAAAAAATAATCTTCCGAATACCACTCGAGAGTGCAAATTAATTAGAAAATAGTTCTCACTCTCTTGTGATATTACTTATGAAAACTTTTTATAATAACTCTTCGAAATATTGTTTCTTTATAGAAGTTACTAGAAGGATACATTTTGAACATGGTCGCAATAAAATTTGAAAAAATGCTTTATTAATAAAGTAAATATTAATATCAAAGAATCTCATACATAACATAATAAGATTAGATACGCTGTTTTGTAAAGGTTACTTTGGAAAGTTTACCAATCCTGCAATAAAAGTGCAACTGTTAACAGTTAGGGAATCGGTAGGAAAAGTTCGGAGAATATAAATCTGGCCCCTCAGAGCAATACAGTATTAAATCACATATCACTTAAAGGCGTATTTTGTGTGACTTGGGCCAGAACTCCAGATGTACTACGGCTTGTAAAACAGACCAGTCATACAATGGGAGCAAAATTTCAAAAAATAGCGGGGTGCGATGGGTGTAAATTATTTTATTGCCGACTATTCTTCGGCAACGGGCCGTAGCCTTTTAGTTAGCTGAAATGCGCTCTGCTTGCAATAGCAAAGTACATATTACGGTGTGTGCGTTTGGTATTGTTTTCGTAAAGTGAATTTTTGATAATTTTTCGTAATAAGTGGTTTAGTGTGACACGATGATGATACTAATTCAATGTAATTAGTCGATGAACAGAATGACCAGTCGTTAGAAACGATACAAATTGAGAGTTTATTTCCATCCGAACGAAAAGTAAGTTTGCGGAACGCCGTAATTTATTTATCCATAGGACATGCATTTTTCTCGCCAACGATTAATAAAAATTACTTATATTCTGTAAAAAGTATTGCGTTCTGCTGAATCTTCTCGGAAAATTAGAGAAGGAATAAAAAGTAAATGTGAACAGTGGAGTTTCAAAATTATTTTTTATTTATCACCTAATTTTTTTACACAACACCGTTTTCGTTAATCATTTGCGAGAAAAACGCATATCCACTGAATAATGAATCATGGTGGAAACGCATGCATTGTACTTGTCACAAACAAAAATTATAATCATAAATGTTAATTCTAGCAAATTTATTACGTTCCCCGTAAATTTGATGGCAATCCGAAGGGAAAATTATACGACAAACTTCGAAATATTAAGCATCAAATGGTAAATGAAGGACTTATAAAAAGGAAGGAACGTGCGAAACCCGTTGCTTCTGTAACAAATCATAGTAACGAAGAAGGTAAAGAAATAATTTTGATTATCTATTATACGTTTAGTGTTGTATCTATCTTATTACAAATCATCAATTTTAGCGGATGTAGATATAAGTTATTTGGAAGAATGTAACAAAACAAAAGCGTGGCTGAAATACGCGGATGCGAGCGTGTTCTGGGAAGAAATCTGCGTAAAATGGAAAGACACCACGAATTATCGTCTAAAGGAATATAAAAATAAAAGTATTGATCAACTTATAGACGAGTGGTCATTATTGAAACATTCAAAGTGTTCAATTTTGGTAAATTCTTGTGATATCTGTAGAACAATGTAACTATTTTGTTAATGTTTTTTAGATTGATGTAAATTTCGGCCAATTATTCCCATGGAAAGAAAATAAACCAAAGTGCAGGATTTGTAGGAAAAGCAACAAAAAAAATTGGAAACCAAACATTAACTCAACGTCTTAACACTTATCCTTATTTGCAACAATAAATGGAAAAAAGGATAGATCAAGTGACTGTTATAATTAGCAACTAAATGTATTAAAACTGTATTGGACTGTGTAGTTTTTTGTGATAAGTTTATTTTTATAGTAAGATAATAGATACACATTTCAATTTACTTTTGGTCTAAAGAAAAAACCTATTATCGTTTTAAAGTGAACTTTTAGTATGTAATTATACAATAATTTCTCAAATATTTTTTTATTGCGTTTTACAGTGAACTTTAGTAGTTATACAATTATTTCTAATATCATGTTTTATTGAACTTATTATTATTAAATATAGTGAGCTACTCAACAAAAGAATCTGATGTGACGTTGTAAAATTTTTACTTTTAGTACTGTATTTGCCTACTTTTAATAAAAGCACGTATGTTAAATAACTTCATAATATTTTAAAACTCCTTCTCATTCTAAAATTCGTAAAAATAATAAAAGTTCTTAAAATTAGAACGACGCATTCTTGAATTTGTCAAGAAGAATCAAAATTCTTGAAATTAAGATTGACCCGTTCTTAAATTTGATAAATAGAATCAACATTCTTGATATCGAGAATTGCCCATTCTTAAATTTGGCAAGTAGAATAAACATTCTTAAAATCAAGAATGATCCATTCTTAAATTTGACAAGAAGAATGAACATTCTTAAAACCCAAGAATAACTAATTCTTGGGCCAAAATTAAGAACGCGCAAGTTTAAATTTAAGGCCGAAATTTCTTGCCTATAAGAATGTTTTTTTCTGAGTGCGCTGCTGGTAATTAGGTATCTTGAGCTTTCGCCGAGTTCTTGTCGCACACAAGATATGCTTCTAACATGTCACATTTTACGAAATGAGAAAATGCCATGTTGGGAACCAAAATTGAACACAGGGGTTACCAAATCATCCCAAAAGTAATGAAAAGTGAATATATCACGTTAATGTTTGATAAAAATATTAACCTGTACATTTATTCAATTGTTTTTGACGTTTTAGTAATTATAATTTTCAATTGTTTCGTTGCCTACGTGATTTTTGTCGTTGTAGTTGTAGTTGCTTGTAACTTCTCGGTAGTTAATTTAATACTACTAATTCATTGAGACTTTTTTGCTCAGAATTAAACATCCCTTCGAAAAAAAAGTTATTTTTGTGAAAATCTCGAACAGTTGACGTTGGATTGTTTTTTTGTTTTTATTATGATAATGAACGGAAATAAACGCCAATTCCTTGATAATTTAACCGACTTTGTAACTCCAACAATAACAAAGTTACCAATAGCGAACACTTAATAGTATGACCTATACATCGTACAATTAAATTAAGCTGCTTTCTGCGTTTTTACAATTTTCGGAGAGTAGATAAAAAGGGGGATATTTTAGTCAAAGTTTTCCTACAGAACAAATTAAAATAAGTCGTAATTATGCGAAACCATCCTACCAGCATAACTCATTTCTTAGAGCTGACAGCCATTTTACTGAAACAGGTAGGTATAAATTAAATAAGAATACGAAGAAAAGAGGGGAAAAAATGAAAAGCTGACGGAAAGTGTTTCCTGAGAACTTTAACAAATAATTGTCTCATGGAATAAAATAAATAATATAATGCAAGGGCCAATAGACAATTAAAACTGACAATTCTTATTTATTCATCGACAGCTTTGCAGAATAGTATAAATAAGTGATATCTGTAAAGAGAGAGGGAACAGTCGATACAGTGTAGTGTAACAGTCGATAATAGTATATTATGATTGTTCATAGTTATTGTTATAATTGATGTTGAATATAAATTATTAACATATAAGCGTTTATTTACAAAGTACCTGTCCAGCGGACAATACAATACAGGGTGATGAAATAAAGATGCCCGTGAGTAGCTACATGTTATAGACGATTTCTAACGAAACAGGAATTTGAAAGCCAAAATAGAATTTGTTGTCTCTTCACCAAGATATAAGCTTTCCTATTCAGACAATAAAAATCCATACGATTAACAATTTTGTAATAATTTCATTGTTAGGGCCTAAATTTGATGCAGTTGATGGTGCTTTTTTATTACCGATGTCAAAAGTACGGTTTCTTGGCTCCAAGGAAATTTATCAATGTCGCAACATCGCAAATTTCATAGGAATCGTTGGCAACAATAATTCACTTTTCAATGTCATTTCTTTTGTCAAATTTAAACGATACAAGTCGAATGTCATAAAAAGTCTTAAAATGGAATATAATTTCAGTGAATATCTAGACATGTTGCTCCGCTTGGGTGAGACAGATAATAACGCATCGGAAGCTGCTAGAGAATATGCTAGAGGGTATCCACATCGACGTCATCCAGATTCTAACGTAATTAGAAAGTGGAGCAATAATTAAGAGAAAATGACCAAATAGTGCTAATTTCTGTAAATGATAGACGACCTCGTGCAGTTCGTACACCACCGTTGGAGGAAGCAGTTGTGGAAGCGATTGAAACTGGATCAGGGCGAAGCATACAAGGATTAGCTCGACAGTCACTCTAAGTTTCTTTTTGCTATTCTGATATATTTGAGATTTTATGCTTCAATTTGATCTGGAAATTACATTATTTCGTTTTTGACTGATCTGTTTTTACTAAATAACATGGTTAGGGGCCTTTTAAACGGAAATCAGTAAGTGCGACCGAAAGTTCATCCATTCTTATCAGAAATAGCGTAACTAGTAGAAAATCTCTACGTCACTTAGGGACTTTTTTCATACAGCCCTTCAATTCTTGTTTGTTGTGTATTCTTGTTTAATAACATTAAATTCTTTTAAAATAAAAAAGTTATGTCAACGTGACAGTTGTTTGTCTTACGCAAGTGACAGTATCTGTCAGTGTCAGTTGCTTAGATACAAGAAGTGGGCCTACCTGAAAGTAATTCTTTAGAAAAAGAAATATGTGCAGTATTGCCATGTTGTGCTCTTAGACAAACTGTTTTAATTTTAAACAGAATCTATTTGGACCACTTTTGTTGCGATTTCCACAATGCTTCAACAGAAAGCATTGTCCCAATATCAATCATGGGCACCTTTTTTTCATCACCCGGTATATTTCTTAATTTTTTACAACCCCCTCTTCTTGGGGGCTACAAACGAAACGAAAAAATGACTGGTTTTGCAACCGATATGAAGCATAAAATGGCTGACAACGCTGTTGCAAAACCAGTCATCATTGATTTTCGGTTACAAAACCAGACAAATCGAAACTTCTAATTAAAATATCAAACTACCTATTAGTAAGAGATTATATACTTTGTCCACGGATGGGTCGACAAGAGGGAAAAAATTTTTACTTTCAATATAAGACTGTATATAAGACTGTATATAAGTAAAGAATTAAATGTCGAGTTTTATTGACCGGTGGCGTTTCAGTTCAAGTACGGAAACAGCGGTTGAAAGTTATAACAATCGGACGCTGAAAATGGTCAGCTCGTAACACACAATCGGGTATTTATCTCCGAAATGCAAAACCTTATAAGGTTGACGTATGCTTGCGAAAGCAGAAATTTCATTATAACCAATATAATTGCTTGTGTGATATCGTAAGTAATGTCATTTGGCATCTGCTATAAATATATTAATGATTTTTGTACCAGTTTAAATGCTTTCAAATAAGTAAACGTATATTTTAATTCTACGAAATATTACTGCAGCCTGAGCTTTAGTTAAACATAAAAAAAAAATTCTAGAAGTCTAATTTAGTATTTATGGAACAAAGGAGTATTTGTTACAATTTTTAGTTCAAACATCAAATAAACTACTGGTTAATTGAAGTAAACGTTATAGAAGGATGAGATCTTAACTGTCCATTCAGTTCGCTGACCATTCCATTCTTTCAATATTGTTAGTTTTAAGTGATTTGTTAATAATGTCGGTATGACATCGACGGGCATTATCGTCCACAAAAATTAAATTTCTTTGCAAATTTTTAAACAATGGAACCACAGTTGGAAGAAGACATCCTGTGATATTTCTGCATTAATCGACAAGTTCATTATAACTACAAAATTGGAGCGACTATTGAAAGTCATGTCTCTCCAAATCATAACGCGACCACGTACAAATTGCATTCAAGATACCGGTCGCTAAGTTTACTTCAGACCCCAGCATCAGAATCACCAAAAAGTTTATAAAAACAGTTATGTATGATTGATTATGAATACTTCAGTTATCGAACCGTATTACCCACTCCCCACAGCAGTATTAAAAATACTTAATTTTTTAAAACCATTTAAATGAAATGATAACAGCAATGTAAACAAATAGAGCCGCATCAAATACATAAAACCAAACCGAAACGTCGGGAACTAATAAACAAGTTTCATTTATGTCTTCATTAATCCTATAAAATATATCAAATAAAAAAGAATGAAAACATTTTATGGCCACATTTGGTCTCGCAATAATCGCAACCACATTTTTATTTTATCATTTTGAAACTTAATTGGATATTAGGTAACATGCTGCTTTCATTTATTAAGTATCTACAAAATGTACACTGTAACAATTAGGATGTTCTACTCAGAAAAATTAAACTTGAACAAATTTAAGAAATGTACTACCTAAATAGGTACCAAACTTTTGTTTGCTCAATTTGTTGAGTATCGATACAAGCAAAAAAGGTTTCTACAGGGTGATGAAGAAAAGGTACCCATTATTGAAACGAAACGCGAATTTGAAAACCAAAATGGAATTTGTCTTCTCATCACCAAGATGTAAGCTTTTCTATTAAGACAATAAAAATCTATACGATTCATAATTTTGTAATAATTTCATTGTTAGAGTCTGTTATGGTCATTTTAACACACCAGGTCAATGTCATAAGATCTCGCCGATTAAAGAAGCACAAAACACAAAAAATCTTTTTAAATTATTATTTAATGTTAAATTATTGTAGCCAGAACTATTAAAAAGGTAAGGTAAGTGTCCTAAATTCAGACATCTTTAGGGATTTTTGTTATATTTTGCACATTAAAATGTTTGCCTGTACGGAGAACTTTGTCGGGAATTTTTTTTTTAACTATTAATGATTTTCGATGATATTTAACCATTGATTTCAATTAAAAGTTTGTGGCAGCTGATATGATTAATAGTTTTGTCAAATATTGTCAATATCACCTAATTCCGACATTTGGAAAACATTATTCCGACAAATACAAAAGAATGTCTTTTGATTTTTTTATTAAATATACTTTGTAAAATAGAGAAGTGATATATAAAAATTACATTAATTTAATTGAAACTAAACAAATTAAACTTAATACTTTTTATCTCCTTAACGGAGCTTGTTTTAAGTTTATCGCGAAAACTTAAATATAAAAAAATATTTGACCCGTATTTTACAAAAATTCAATTAGTGACTCGGTTATCGAGATATAGGCATACCTCGTTTATATCGTGCGTATGTAATCCACTTACATGTAAGCGGTCTAATGAAATAAATCCAACTTTTAAACTGCCTCTTTATATCGGCAAAAAATGCAATCCTGTTAGGTTATGTTTCGGATTGCAACGAGATTAAACTGACCGATATACAAAGATAGAATATAACGTCATCTTTGTCTTTTGCATTAGACGACCTGCTACGGAAGTGCGCATTTATATCGCGTTTATATCGAAGACGAAAGTCATCTAATCGCGTTCGTCAAGTCCAATCGCACTTATTCGTAAGATTAGATTCATCATGTAAGCCGATTTATTGTAATCCGCATCTGTTTATATCGAGATGTTTTAAGCCGATTAAAGCTTATTAATCCGCTTACTCGCTCCGATATAAACGGGATAATTGCCATTTGTTGTAAGCGCGTGATGTCATAACTCACAATCAGTTTTATTCGAGCACATTTTCATCCCGCTACAATTGGTTTTCCTTAAAAACTAAATAAAATGCACTCGTTTGCCAAACTGTTTAGGACCAGTTATGACGTCACGCGCTTACAACAAATGGCTATATATCAATAACGGAGCCACTGATTGAATTTCTGTAAAATAAGGGTGTAATATTTTTTTATTTTTAATTTTTTGTGACAAACTTAAAACAAACCCGAACTTTATTTATTTGCGTGGGAGGTTCAATCTTTTTCACAACTTCGCGATAGTCATACTAAATTTCATCTAAAGAATTTGGTCACTTCCATCTACCTATACCAGCTTTGGCCATTGCTTTCACTAAATTTTTTTATTATTTTTATTGATAATTTTTGCCTGATAATATTCGTCCAAATAATTTACGATTATGTAATCACCAATTTGTAAATCACCAACAGAAGCTACTTCTCCTTCTGTATCAACAGTGTTTTGAATTTCTGTTTCATCTTCATCGTCAGATAAGTTTTCTTTAATTTCTGGAGCCTCGTCTATACTTTGTCAGTTAATTTTTCTTTTAGGTTCTTTAACTTTGTTTTTCCCTAATTTCCTATTTTCTTCCCTTTTTCGCTTTTTTTCTTCTCTATCTTTAATGGTTTTATCTGTAGTTCTTTCTTTATCGGGAAATAGTCTCTCCAAGCATCAGAGGTGCCAACAGAGGAAACTTTAACTTTTTTAGTTGACTTACGCCAAAATAACGATTTCTTTTAATGGGGACGGTATAACAATTCCTGACAACACCAGAGAATATGTAGCATTCTTGCAAGCATCCCCAATGGCCTCTTTTTCGATTGTTGACTTTCTTGGTTGCTCATCTGCAGTGCTATTTATTGTTTAATGTTTTTTTGGCGTCTTCTAAATACCTATGTTCTATTTTTTCTTCTATAATGATGTTATTACATTATTATCTTCGCTCGAAGTTAATACTGAAGGTGCTCCACTTCGACTTCCACTTCCTCAGGATAAATGCATTCAATTTGTCCAATAAGAGTAGTTCAAGGTGTGCAATTTTGTATGTCACCCAAAGCACACCCTAGGTCATCCTTACATCATCATAAATACTACATAAAAATAGTTGAAAATCAATATAAAAGTCCTGTAATTTTGTTGTACATAATTCAGACATTTTAAAAGTCAAAAATCAACCGACGTATACAGATATAGGTAAATGATGTTATATTAGGTGGAAAAAAAGAGAAGGAACCATAACTGTTGATTTTTATAATGTACGCAATTCTGACATTCAATGTCTGAATTAGGGAACACTAGGTTAACGTGTACCTAATTCCGACATCATATAAATTTTAATAATTTGGTGGTAAAAATGACAATACAGTATGTTAAAATAAAAATTTAAAGTTTTTTCATTGGGCCTAAATAAAAATTATTCGTATGTTTTTAATTATTTGAATCTCACAGCAAAGGAAAAAGTAGTCCAAATCTGCTTAGCTTATAAGAAAACTATTGCATTTATACACAATATTCTGTTCACAAGACATGGCTAATTTCTAAGTTATACCAAACCTACTCCACTAAACGTAAAACAGAAGACAATTTTAAAATGAAAAATATAATGTTGCCTTGGGTCAAACAATGTCTCAACATTTTTTTTAATATTGTTTGAATTTGGGACATCTACCTTACCTAAAAATTATATTTTTAATGCTTAATTTATATGAGACTGTGTGAATGGTTGTGCCAAAGACGATAAAAGAATCAGAATTTCAATCGGTGTTTAGTTCTTTTTTAAATATTAAACAAAAACAGCGCTGACTGGACGCTCCGTCCCTATGTTATTTAAGTGTGCGTATAAATGGTCGTAGCTCACAGAATATAATATTTAAAGAAAAAAAAAAAAACTAGACACTATATTAAAATTTTGGTTACACAATCGTCTTCAGTACAAAAGAAAACAGTCTAAATACTCGTAACAAAATTTCGAAAATTTAAACTAAATTTTCGTGCAAAAGGAGCACCTTTTACACGTGCAAGATAGAACGCTGCGTTGAGCTCGACCCAGTGACGTCAGGCGCCTGTTCTAAATTTGTTATAACTCATCAAACAACCTGAGTAGAAACAAAATACATATACAATTTTTCTTAGAATTAAGTGCACTTTTAAATTAAACGAACTTATTTTTTGTGTATTGTGCGCCTCTAACAAAATTTCATTCAGATAATTCGTGCCAATTATCCAACGGAAGCGACGAGGTAAACTGTTTTGTATAATGTTTTTATTATTAACACTAATTATTTACAATTTAAAACTAACAAACAAATTACACTAAGGACCATAAGGGGTGGATTCTAACCCGAGAACATATACAGCGTGGGGAAGAAGTATGGAAACCCCTATAGTTCTAGGGGGATTAGTGAAAAAAGAAATAACTAAAGTTCATACCATAGGTATTTTTTTTTCTTTTTCTCTAATATAAATGTGCGATTTGATTCACGTCCGTCAAGTTGCAGTATCAACATTTCAATTTTGAAAAAAAAAGTAGTTTATAATTTTTTGCTAATTCTTTGCCAATTTTTGCCGTTTATTTCAAATTCTTTGCCGCATCCCTTAAAAAGTTATAAGCATTTAAACAATGATACTGCAACTTGACGCCCCAGTATCAACTTCTCAATTTCGAAAAAAAAAAAAGTCTATAATTTTTTGCTAATTCTTTGCCAATTTTTGCCGTTTATTTCAAATTATTTGCCTCATCCCTTAAAAAGTTATAAGCCTTTAAATAATGATACTGCAACTTGACGCCCAGTATCAACATTTCAATTTCGAAAAAAAAATTAGTCTATAATTTTTTGCTAATTCTTTGCCAATTTTTGCCGTTTGTTTCAAATTCTTTGCCGCATCCCTTAAAAAGTTATAAGCGTTTATAGAATAATACTTGGCAACTTCCGTCAAGTTGCAGTATCAACATTTGCAAGTTGAAAAAAAAAGTCTATAATTTGTCACTTATTTCAATTTTTTTGGTGCATCCCTTAAAAAGTTATAAGCGTTAAGAGATTATATTGGTATTTGATGCCCCCGTATCAACATGTAATTTAAAAAAAAAACAAAATGATCTACAATTTTTTGTAAATTGTTTTCTAATTTTTACTGTTTGTGTCAAATTCCTTGCTGCTTCCCTTAAAAAGTTATAAGGGTTTAAAGAATTGTACTACGCGACTTCCGTCACTTTTCAGTATCAAAATATCAAATTTGTTAAAACAAAATGGTTTATAATTTTTTGTTACCCCTTGCTAATTTTTGCCGTTTGTTTTAAGTTCTTTGCCGCAACCCTTAAAAAGTTATAAACGTTTAAAAAATGATAGTGCAACTTGACGCCCCAGTGTAAACATTTCAATTTTGAAAAAAAAAATAGTTAATAATTTTTTGCTGATTCTTTGCTAATTTTTGCCGTTTATTTCAAATTCTTTGCCGCATCCCTTAAAAAGTTATAAGCATTTAAAAAATGATACTGCAACTTGACGCTCCAGTATCAACATTTCAATTTTGCAAAAAAACAAATAGTCTATAATTTTTTGCTAATTCTTTTCCAATTTTTGCTGTTAGTTTAAAATTCTTGGCCGCATCCCTTAAAAAGTTATAAACGTTTAAAACATTACTGTTTTACAATGAAGATGTAGTGCACGTTGTTTGCGGGAGTCTTGTAGACGTTATAAAATTGACAGAACCAAAATGTTTCACAATCGAGAATCTTGCCTTGACTAATTCAAAGGACCAAAATTTTCTGTGTTTCGTGAATTGTGTCAAATTTTTCTATGTTGTTTATTTATCCAAAGTTTATATGATAATTTGAATTTCGACAGTCGAACAAATAAATGAACCCACGCATTCTATCTATACTGAACAATTACACTGGTACTTGATGCTCCCGTATCAACATGTTAATTTTGGAAAAAGCAAAATGTTCTATAAATTTTTGCTAATTCTTTGCGAAGTTTTGTCGTTTGTTTCGAATTATTTACTGCGTCTTTTGCAAATCTGTACGCATCCCTTAAGAGTTGTAAGTGTTTATTCATTTATACTTATAGCGCCGATAAAGCAGCACAACCTAAAATAGCTATGTATGTACTAAGGTAGTAAAATGGCACTTTGGGCCGGTTGTTCAAAGACAGCTTAAGCCAGGTTTTAATTAAACTCGGTTTACTACAACACTAGTTTCTTCAGGAAACCGAGTTTAACTAAATCCCGGCTTAAGCTGTCTTTGAACAACCGGCCCTTTGTTGATTAAGTTTCAAAATTAAGAGCCGATGCGAAGCCAGGCCTAGTAATCGAACGAGTTTGATAAAAACATTTTACTGGCGTAGTACATGCAATGTTTTTTCGGCTACTACTACTACTTGAATTTTAAGTGTTTAGAAGTTGTGTATTTACATTTTAGAAAGTAAATGTAATTTTCAATACTAGACCATTATTATTTATTATGTATATACAGCCAGATGCATTATGAAAATTAATATCAGATTCTGATGAACCAGATACTGAAAAATATTTGGAAGTCTTTTTTAGAAGGTTAGTAGTAAAACTACTGTTTTCCTTTTCCACGATTTCGCTAATTAGTCAAGTTTTTGGATTTTTTCCTTTGCACAATTTTGTAAAATGTCTGTATTTTCATTGACTAAGAAAGTATTTAATTCCACCACCGGCATAAGTAAATAGGGTGGCGGATTTTGGGCGCAATATCAAATTGACTTAAATGTATTCGTATTGCACTGGTATATTTCACTTTTGACAAAAATGAAAAACGAACATAATTATACATATAAATATAGGTCTATTTTTCAGATTTTTCCTTTAGCTATGAAATCGGCACCATAACTCAAAATTGATTTTTTTGATGTGTGTACTGATGGTGGAAAATGTTCGGGACTTATTTGTTTTTGATTTTGGAATGTGCACAATAATAATAGATTCCTTATCCTCTATTTCATCAATACTTAATTTAATCAATTCGTCCGAATGACAGGCCTCAGCAATTTCAAGACTTAGTTATCATCAAATATATAATATCTGATGCATTTAATAGAAATTTAATAATTTCTTCTGGTGATAATGTTTTTGATCTTTTAGGAGTATAGACTTTCGATTGTTGTTTACACAAATGATACCAGTTTCTTGTAATTACCAATGTCAACATTATTTATGACATTGAATAAGATCACATGTTGGAGCCGAATACTTTTCAGCCATATCGGCAACATGTCCCATCTTGGCATTTTCACGATATTTGGTGATGTGATGTTGCCTCTCATATTTTTCTTTAAACTTTTTCGGTATCATATCCAAACTAGCCATGGCACTGTCTTTTCTGATTTCTGGAGGGGTTAAATCAATATTCTCGATATCACTCATTGTTTTTGTGTTTGTGTTCATAAATAAATCTTAAAAGGAAACGTTACAAGGAACGTTTAAATTCCCAAATTAAATAGGGCACAACCAAGCCAAGAAGTTATAGTATTATATTGGTAGTTGTTTGACATTTGGCATTTTTACTTAAATCAACGGCGTTAATGTAGGCAACGCTTTTAGAGTCAGGTAAAATACTTTACCTGCCTAGACAGACAAAGTACCGCTTTTTCCCGTTGAATGGGTACGATAAAATTGTACTTTCGAATGTAGTAGTTGAAAAAAATATTTATTTGTTATTTGGGAATGTTTATTCTACTGTTGCAATTTTTTTATTCATTATTAAGAAATATGAAAGTTTAACGTTTTAAACTATCCTAACTACCAAGACTTCTACCTAGTAAGTAAATATATTAAGTGAGATAAATTTCAATTAACATTAAATTCGGTTAACAATTATTTAATTTGTTTTCTGCCAAACCGCCCCTGTTTTTCTTAAATTTATTTACTTATCGACACTATACAAATATAAACGGTCAAAACTGAAATTGCATGACAAATATTCGTAAACAATTACCAAAAAATTAGCCAATTTCCAGTTTTTTCAATTAAATTAAATTAGCAAAAATTAAAAATATATTGACATTATGGCGTCAAGTTGCAGTATCATTTTTAAACGCTTATAACTTTTTAAGGGATGCGGCAAAGAATTTGAAATAAACGGCAAAAATTGGCAAAGAATTAGCAAAAAATTATAAACTACTTTTTTTTTCAAAATTGAAATGTTGATACTGCAACTTGACGGACGTGATTTGATTCTGGCCGTAAAGCCAAGCTCGCTCTCATCGCTCTCTTGCACAGCTCCAATAAAAATACGGCTTAAGATCGAGATCCACATGTGTTAACACCATTGCCCTTGTTGTCGGGGGTGGTAAAGGAAATGGAAATATCCGTTACAGAATCTACTTAGACCACTTTTGTGGCGATTTCCCACGATGCTTCAACAGAAAGCATTGTTCCAATATCAATCGTGGGCGTCTGTTTCCATTACCCTGTATAATGTGTTTAAATATTACAATAAAATATTAATATTTGATACATCCGCATTGACTTCTCGAAATAGAAACAGGCAACACATTCAACATTTTTCCAACATTTTTGCAATTTCTTAAAAATGTATATTTTATATTACGTCAAGAGATTGCTTTTCATTTTTGACTTTAACATAAAGTTTAGGCTATATTAGATTGTGCCCTAAGTTTAGTCCGCTATTATTGTTACTATAAAAAGAAGAGAATTTTCATTATAGCTCGTTGAAAACAATTGCTAACACGTTTATTTACGTGTCGCGAAAGGCAACCTTTCCCATGCAGTGTACGGGAAAACTTTTTCTCGTGTGCTAATTTTTTCCTTGCTACTACTCCAATAATAATATTAATAGTTATATATTTTAGCAAAAAACATAAATAAACAATAAAATTTCCAAAGTTTTGTTTGTACAGAATGGATATGTCAAAATTATTAATAAAGGCTTGTTTCTTTTTTGAAAACTTTAATGATACATTATATCAAGTACTGTTTGAAAACGAAACCTATGATTATTTAATTATGGCTTGGGATCTGTCCAAAATAGATAGGCATTCAAAGTTCATTTCAAAATTAAAAATAGAGGCTTAGAACAAAATCGTTATTTACATGCATTTGAAATTTACGGCAAAGGATCCTCAAGTTTTGTTTGAAAAAATGTAATCTTAATAACTACTTTTCCTTAAAGCACTCTGATGTATTAGGTCATATATTGTTTACGTTCGTTCCCATGGTAAAAATTAAATTACAGATTATTTTTTAATGATTTCATTCACCAATCGTTTAGCAGTATTTGGGCACACGTGTTTAATTCTGTCCAATCACAACATTATTATAGTGAGAATTTTCTACTGTAGAAAATTCCCGCGAGCATAATTTCTAGTATTTTGTTTACATATGTAACTTGACAGCACATTTTCTAGTTTTGACATCTGTCGCCAGTTTGATTTTAGTTTATAATGAATTAAACTGTATTTTTATGCTGTATTTTTTATTTAAACGTTAAAAAATAATCTTCCGAATACCACTCGAGAGTGCGAATTAATTAGAAAATAATTCTCCAGTTATTTTTTCAAACTTGTTGCCATTTGGGAATAGCCACTCGAGCCCTACGGGCTCTCGTGTCTATTCCCTGGCAACAAGTTTTCGAAAATCTGTCGAATTATTTTCAATTTATTCTCACTCTCTTGTGATATTACTTATGAAAATTAATTATTCAACAAAATTTCTTAAAAATTGATAATGCTTCACTTTATATTTAACTTCCCTTTGACGTACGAAATGCTTAGGAAAGTTTCGCTTATCAAATTTTAAGGAAAATGTTCTGAAAATCAAGTTGAGTAAATATTTTCATTAATTCATTGATTACTCAAGAAATTTATAATCATGTTACTCTAATTTAAAAAAGCAGCGTTCTAAATTTTGATTGCTTTACTTTACAATATTCTGTAAAAATTGAGTTTCCAAATGCGTCTCTCGAGAGCATTTGTAACTCTAAAAATCGCAACGGGAATCCAATAAAAAAATATGTCGTCTTAGTCAGCACTGAAATAAGAATGTGTGGTGTAATGGCGATTGATCGGAATGACTTTTTGAAGTTTATAACAGTCGTAACAGTAACTTAGTTTTATGAACTGATGACACATATTGTAATTAAAAAACAATATTCGACGGTCACACCTTATTTCGTGCAGATAAGTTCAAAAATGTGTTATCTTAATGACGACAAGATTCCGGTATGAAATGCGTAAATCGATAGCTAACCGATGTTCAAGTATGTCGGGTAACAACAGAACTTTAACTTTCGTAGCTGTTGGAGATGAGAGTAGCAAAAAGACTGAGATGCTATTGAAATATACGTTGTGTACCTCACCCATGTAAGTTTTACATATATTCCAATGTAAATAAACCGTTCATGTTAATAGAAAATAACACAATAATAGTTTTGAAAAAAACATTTACTTTATTAATTGTGATAGAAAGTTAACTAATTGTTTTATTTCAGTTTCTACAATAATATTCAAGATATCGTAGTGGACCACACACCCTATTCTGTATATTTCGTAAACACATCGAGTAGTGATGATTATACACGTTTAAGGCAACATAGTTACGAAATGGTTTTTAAGTTGCCTATATTTACTTTCGATGCTAATTTAAATGTTTTATAGGCAGATTGTATATTGCTGTGCTATTCCATAAAAAATAGAGATTCATTTAAACACATAGCAAAGAAATGGTGTATTGAAGTAAGAAAATGTTGTCCTTCTACGCCATTAATTTTAGTTGGTAAGGAAAAGCACTTTTATTTAGTAGGTATACCGATCATTTTAAAGTTTAATCCAAAATCAATCCTTTAAACCCGCGGCCCGCCTTGGCCATTTTTTTGGCCCGCGAGATTCATCACACTTTTGTAAACACAAATGATACACAATAATAATAACTCATTATGTTTCAATTATTCACTCCAAAAAAATGTCTATAGTGGGTCTACATCTAATATGGGGATATATAATTTTATATGTGGCCCGCGGAGTTATGATGCATTTCCAAAGTGGCCCACAAGATCATTTGGGTTGGCCACCCCCGCTTTAAAGGTTCATTAAAGAAATATATATAAAGTTAAGTAAACTTACTTTTTTATTGGGTCCTTAGATTTCCACATAATTTTTATTTTAAACACCTGAACTAATCAGGATATGTCCAGTTTTTCCAGTTTTTACACTTTAAAAACGCACTTCACCTACATTTAACATTTTTAAAAAATTCTTGAAAACTTTTTAAAAACGTACGTCACAAATTCTTACATAACACAAATAAAATTAACATTTAATTATCGATCCTAAAACTGTTCATACTACTAACAGTTTTCGCGATTTCGCATCATCAGTAGTATTCGATATTATAAAGAAATTTGTGGTGATGCGTATTTTATTACACTACGGTCAAATTGATGATAACTGAGCAATTCTGTATGCATTTATATTGAACAAAGAATTGCAGGCAATGTAAGCTTTGATCTAAAATTGAAATATAGTAAACAAAATTAAAAGTAATTGTAAAATTACAAGTTAAGACATCTTGACTCCTGTAAAATTACCATATTATGACAGGTCCGTTTAAGCATCCAGAAGTTCAATAGACGTAAGAATACATTAACACATTGCCACTTCATTGAAAAAACTATTTAAAAGTTCCTTGAACTCTTGTTTTTGGATGCAACACTGTAATGACCCTAACTTGCCGCCAAAATGTTAACATCCCGCACGTACCGACAGAACCCGCGAAATTTAAAATTGGCCATGAACTTGGGATTGTTAAGAAATGATGGAGGACCCGACGTTGTGCTTTAAAGCAAAACGGCAAGCGGTTCTGGATGCAACGGTGAGACCTTTAGGGGAAGAGGTGTCTACAATAAAACAACAAATAGTGGAGGATGCCTTTTTATTCAACTCTATGTCCGAAAATGATTACTTTTGCGACACGAAATAAAACATGCAGTAACATAGAGTGAACATGCAATAATAATTAGGTAATAGTGAAACCACCACACAAACTATTCTCTCAGGCATGTTACCAAACTATTTCAACATACTTAAAGACAAAATTAACACCACCAACTCCATGACCAACACAAAGATATCGTCCATTTCAACTGATAAATTTATGATTATGAGATAGCAAATTGGCATATTAATAACTTTAGGTTATAATGTCGAAGCATTTGAAAACATAATGAAGATTACACCGAAGACCTGAATGAATTTAGATTGGCAATGGCAGTACGAGTGATGAATATGACTTCATCATTATTATCACTTGAGTCATGTAATAACAGGAATCATTTGTTCTGATTGATTAACCGACCTACTGACTGTTACTAGTTCCAGATAAACGATCCAGCACTACACAACGCGCGGAAGGTGGCCAGTAACACTGCCCTTCGGTTCGAATGAGGAAAAAAAACATCCACAAATATACACAAATATACACTTCCCTGGACAAGAGTGAGAGGTCCGGCTTTTTTATCTCAACTTATGTCGTAACAGACCACGGAAGTAGGCGGTCCTTATCAGGGCGCTAAATTCGAAAGCGAGCCTTACGGTATCGGTATCGGTACTGCAATTTCTATTGTGTTAAGATGTTTTTCATTTATAAGTATCTTAATCGAAATATTTAAGGGAAAACGCCATTGGTGCAACAAATTACGCTATTAATGTTATCAATATAAGAGACTACTGTTTTAAATTGCCTCAAAACAGATCTTTTATTTGAATTTGAAATTTGCACGTAAACGTATGTCGTAGCAGTATAGTTAAATGTTGAAAAATGGCAAGTTGTAAACACGCGATTTCCTTATCGACAATTTTTCAATATTTTCATCAAAATGATGAAAAATGCTTTAAGCGGGGTGAAAATGCCTACAATTCAGGCCACGTCATAGAACTACTATATGATAAATCATTGGGAGTGATTGTTGCTGAAGTGTACGCAAGTATGAAAGACCGAAAGTACAAAGTTGTGGTAAGTATGCTTTTTAAAAATTTTGCTTTGTATTACTTTTAAGACAATCTGTAGATAAATCTAACATCTGATGGCATCGAATCGACAACATGGTGCTGTCCGAGGGGACAGTATGTTTGCCACCACATGGCTTCTGCGGCAATATACGCACATTATAATATATCTAGCACAGATTTGGCAAGACGGATGTTGCTGTGAAAAGCTCAGATGTGTATCCAAAGAAGGATTATTGTGCGATCGAAGAAAGTGCTTTAACAAACACATCTGTACAAACTTTGGTCGAAAATTTGAAAAAATATGATAGGAATTTGGGAATAGTTTGGTTGTTATCTCCTGATCCAGACAACAGTGAAAATTTAATTCCGTACATTGAGGATGTATTACTTAATGTCTGAACAATTTCTATGCAGTACAGACCAAACTGCATATCTGCAACAAATATTAAAGCTAAAGCAGAGCACTATCTCATGTGTTGCTGCAAAAACAGTAGGCCAGTCAGCAAATTCAATGTGGCTCATTTCAAGAAAGCAGTAACTGCCAGTAATTTTGCTGTTGTGTTAAGAGCTTGCCGGCGACATAAATTTCTAGTGTCTCTATTTAAAAGACTTGCAGGTAAAGAATACCTTATATTTTTTAATTAGACTTTATTTTTAATCTTTCAGGGACTTACAACCTGGAGAAGGTAAAGTCAGTTCATTGCGGTCGGCAAAATGACAGCAATGCAATAACAGCATTTGAAAGTGCAACAGCTATCACAACAGAAACAGGCTTGTGGTTAGATGAGAGCGGAGTTCTTGGTGCAAGTTCAGATCGTTTGATTGGAGAAGATGGGTTGTTAGAAATAAAATGCCCATTCAAACACAGAAGTTCATTTTTAAAAGAAGCGCTGACAAAAGATGATATTATGCATTTCAACAGCGGTAATGTGTTGGTTATAAACAAGGACCATAATTATTATAATCAAGCACAGGGGCAAATATATTTAACCAACAGAAACTATTGTTTATTTGCCATTTGGACCACAGTGGACCTTCTTTATGCAAAAATTGAAAAGGATCCAGCTTGGAAAAAACAAATGGACATTTTAAAACAATTTTATTTTGAAAAATATATTCCATATTTATAGCAGTCTTGAAAAATTATATATACAATATCGCTACAATGCTACTTAGGGACTTTGCATAGAGCCCTTCACTAATTAAATTAATCCAATGCTAGTAATGGTTCAATTTCTTTTAAAAGGGGATTTTGAAAATTAACTACAGCTGCACATACTTGAAAAATTATGGGGGCATGTTGCTTCAGTGATTGTGAAATAAAATTGAATATTTTAAATCCTTTTATTCTGCAAATGGCACGCTCTACGTGGATTCGCGATCTCGCAATTGACCTTGTCTGCTGAATTTCTGCATGTGTAAATTGAGGAGTTGTTAAAAATGGTGGAATATTCAACGAAACTCCTGGAGGTAAGATATCGCTTATCAAAAACCCTTTGTCAGCTAATATCACTAGCTGTAAAGTGACTTAATATTCCACAACTTTTAACAATGTTTTTATCTGATGCCGATCCTAGATACAGATCACTAGCAAACGTTATGACTCCATTCCATTCTTTCTGAAGGTTTATGCGATACGGTATAGCAATTTTAACTTCAGTGCAGTCGATAATGCTTCTGCAATTGGTGAAATTAGCAAAAGAGCTTGGAAAACAAGTTTTCGTTTTTGAACGGCTTGCAAACGTTATTAAACGCTTGTAAATAGCAACATGCATTACATTAACCCTTGTAACAAAAATATTTGTAATTGTTGTTGTTGAACGATTAAATCGAATAGCAAGATCTTGATGTGGGAGGTTCAGTCTAATCTTCATTAGAAAGATAAAAATTTGGTTGTGTTTGCTTATACTGGCCATCCATAATAATAAAGGGTGCGGCACCATAACTTCCTTTTTTCAAAACGCAATAAAACCCATTTTATAAATCATAATTTTAATTTTTTTAATGTAGAACAATGTCCATACACTGAATAAGCCGATTTCTGGCGTTTTTCATGACCCTTACCAGCATATTAGCGGGTACGTTGGTAATTTCTGCATGAAGATCTTCATTACCATCCGTACTAGTTGGCGATTGTGCACGAACTCTTCGAACAAGACTTAAATTCTCGGAGGAACGCATGTGAGGCGCTTCTCGAAAACGTTCGAGAAGAGGCAATTGTTTTTTTCAGTGATGAAGCCCATTTTCACTTGAATGGATGCGTCAATAAACAGAACATGCGCTACTGGGCTGACACCAATCCCCGAGAATTGCATCAAAGGCCTTTGCATTTACCTAAAGTCACAGTGTGGTGTGCAATTTCCTCAGCTGGGATTATTGGTCCATGGTTGTTTGAGGAAAATGAGGTCACAGTGACAGTGAATTCAGAGCGGTATGTGAACATGTTGGAGGAATTTGTTTTTCCCCGACTTCATGAATTGGACTTAGGGGATGTTTGGTTCCAACAGGATGGAGCAACGGCTCACACTTCAAGGGCATCGATGGCTGTTTTAAGGGACCACTTCCCGGAGCGCCTCATCTCATTAAGAGGTGATTTCGAGTGGCCTGCGAGCTCGCCCGATTTGGCCTCGTGCGATTTTTTTTGTGGGGTTTCTTGAAATCCCGCGTTTATGTCAAACGCCCAAAGACCCTAGAAGACCTGAAGGCAAACATCCGGGCAGAAATTGTCAACGTACCTGCTAATATGCTGGTAAGGGTCATGACAAACGTCAGAAATCGGCTTATTCAGTGTATGGACAACGTCACCTACCTGAGATGATTTTCAAAATTGCGTAGAACAAAACTTTAGACATTGTTCTACATTTAAAAAAAAAAAAATAAAATTCTGATTTATAAAATGGGTTTTATTGAGTTTTGAAAAAAGGAAGTTATGGTGCCGCACCCTTTAGTTTATTTTCAGATCTTTCAGATGCTGAAATAAACTTAAAAGCACAGTCTTTGATGGTAATCCTGTGCAAAATTGTACCAACTTATCATCATCACAAATTCTCATCCATCCAAAATTTTCTCTGTTCTCAACCTCCAACCGATTTTGTAGTATTATAATCTCTTGTTTTAAAATTTCAACCTCTTTTGTTAACGATTCCATTCTGTTGTTTGTTGTAACATCTTCTTCTGCTTTTTATCTTTAGTATCTTGAGACTTACTTCTCCTTTTCCTTTTCAGGTGAATGAAATGTAAATAGTTTATTTTTATTATGTTTATAAATAGTTGGCCCATTTTCTTTCTTTCCATCAATAAAATGACAACTACAAACAACTGTATGTTTAGTAGGAGTTGTATCCGTACGACTAAAACAGAAAAACGTTCGTGACACGTGCATATCTTTTCAATAAACTTCTAAATTTTTTGTTTTATTTCCACACTTGCCATTTTAATAATGCAACCCACTTCTGTTGTGCTTCAAATTCAGTTAGAAACTTAAATTTTTTACACTTGTGTGTTTTATTGTGACCACACCCAGGTGCAAAACAGCATCCTATTTTCAACAATCGAAAAACTACACTGAAATCTCTCGGTAGAAAGTGAGGTTAAGAATGAAATCACCGAAATGCCCTACGCACTACGTTACATCGGAATAGAAAGAGATAGCATGATTAAGCTCCTCCTCCGAGTGACCTTCACTTCCGTAGTTTACTGCGCTACCAGATTGCCAATCAGAGCCAGCAGGTACTCAATACACAAATATAAACACGCGAGAATATACACAAATATACACAATAAATTATACACACATAAATGCATAAGAGGATTTCCACCTCCATTTCGTAGATATTCACTCCTGTTGCACTAAAGAATAACATCGGCCACGCCATTGGCGCGAGCTGCAAAAGGTGTTCCAATGGTGGTAAAAAAAAAAAATCCCTAATTGAATGTAGGTGATTGTTTGAACCAAATAAATGGACGATTTCTCGTTTACAAGCGAGATACAATGATTGATACAAATAAACAGCAAGGCTACGAATTCGCGTACCATTACTTATATAATCAACACTGGACACCCTTTAAATTAATGCGCAGATCTGAATTTGACTTAAGTTCGCACGATTGGTTAAGTAACGAGTCCTCCTGTACTACGCCACAGAAATGCAAGCCACAGCAACGCGACGCTATGACGCCAAGCCGTGCGATTTTGGCCCTCAGCGCCCATAACCCGCGTTCCCTTGCTTAACCCCAAAAACAATAACGAAACAAACATCAATGTAGCGTCAAAACCCATTACTTGCAATTCTAGGTACTGTTACCGGAACGGCCCTTCTCTACATGCAAGCGGCCGCCTAACTGAGCACGGTACATGGCAGTAGGCCATGTTTTGGTTGCCTTGGCAGAACTTAATAAATAGAAAAGTCATTCTTTTTTACAAAGAATGATCAGACGTGTTTTACATTTTATTCCGTATTTTATTTATGTTTACATGTGAGTTATTATTTTAATGTTCCAACGTTTGTAACATTTGTCGCCACAACGTGGGGCACGAGGGAAAGGATTTTCCTCCGGACTTTCACCAACGACCCCGATGCCGCGATGCCCTTCTGGAGGGGGGTCAAATCCTAACATCAGGAACCTCCAGTGGCGCCCGCAACCGATTATCGCTACACGATTCAGCGCTAACAGCTGCAACAGGCGACTCCACTTCCCGGAGCTCTGACGCCCAGCGTCGAACTACAAGGGGATCGTCAACGACCGAACAGCGCCGCGAAGAGCTGCATTCCGCCGCCTTCCCCGCTTTCGGCTTGACACGAAAGATGCCTGCGTACTAGACCCGCGTCACTCCAAGGAACTATGGATGCCTGCAGCAAAGTCTGAACCAGTAGCAAGCAACCACGCAACCGACCACCGCTGTACCGATCCGGTAACAGAGTGCAACTACGCAGCACTGCAAGAACCATTATGTCGCCAGGACCCGCTTTGAGAAGCTACGTTCTGACGTTTTGGTCAAACTGGAATTAGTACTTGAAAGCAAACACGTGCAATATCTCGGTGGGCATTTATCCCAAATTGATAAAAGGCCTCGCAAAATTGCACGAAACACTCTTGGACTGCTGTCAGTACCTCCGCTATTAATTTGTAACCTGGATGTTTCGGATGACGCCGAACCAGTTGAAACTGAGTCATTGATACCCGATTTCGGAACTATCCAATTAGAACCTGATTATAGTGTTATGGATAATCTTATTCTTTTGACGACCCTGCTTCCCTGAGTCCTGACGCACAGCGTCGAACTACAAAGGGATCGTCAGCGACCGAACAGCGCCGCGAAGAGCCGCATTCCGCCGCCTTCCCCGCTTTCGGCATGACACGAAAGATGCCGGCGTACTAGACCCGCGTCACTCCGAGGAACAGATAGTCAACTGCAGCTAAGAGCGAACCATAAACTGTATAATATAAATAACCCAAGGCAACAGCTACTTCCAACACCGTGCTCAGCCTTTAGGGGGGGCGTGTTACCGGAACGGCCCTTCTCTACATGCAAGCGGCCGCCTAACTGAGCACGGTACATGGCAGTAGGCCATGTTTTGGTTGCCTTGGCAGAACTTAATAAATAGAAAAGTCATTCTTTTTTACAAAGAATGATCAGACGTGTTTTACATTTTATTCCGTATTTTATTTATGTTTACATGTGAGTTATTATTTTAATGTTCCAACGTTTGTAACAGTACCCATATTTAATTAACGTGGAAGTCAGGTCGCCTTCACTACGTGCATCTTAATCTTCTAGTTACAACCAACAAACCCACAAACGCTCAAGCTGCTCCAAAAAGGAAAACAACTATCCAATACCCGGGTTGAAAGAATATTCACGAACTCCACCACCAAAATAAAACGTACCCACACAAGGAAAAAACTCTTGGAAAAAACACGACTGTTTCCTCTGGAGGTTACCGGGGTCGCCTCCCTTCCTGTCTGAAACCACGCTAGCCTCCCCTTGCGTCTTCACCAACACCCAGCAGTATCAGAGTACAAGCTAGCATCTCCAATGCCTCTATTTTTTTTTGTTGCTAGGGATGGGTCTTCGGGGGCTAACCGCTGGTGTGCGGGCCGTTGCATACGGCGCAGGGGTTGATTTGAATTGACCTAGTACAACACAAATGCCCGAATTCATGAAACTATCGGTAACAACCCATTTCAAAACGGCCATAAAATATATAACGCTCGTAAAAGAAAGTATCCATTTCATGAACGAACTTGGGCGTTTTAAAAGGTTTGTTACAAAACTGATGATTTTATTCTGGCAACGTTGGAGATTTAAAGACGAGAGTGCGTTCGTTTCTTTTCGGTGTTGATTCGGGTCCAAAAACGCAATATTCTGCAAACAGAAAATTGACTAATGTTTACGTGATCACCCTACAACTTTCCGAAAAATTCCAGCTGCATAAAACCGTACAGTAGAAATTTGTAACAAAGCAGATATATGACAACTTCAGTTTGAAGGCTTTTCTAATAATAATTTTTCTAATAATAACGACATCCAACAAGTTCCTAACTATGCTTTCTTAAATCTAAATGGTTGAACAAAATCTATGTAATCCTAATACATAAAAGGATTTCCTCTGTTTCTAAAAACATGTAATCGTGGCAAGGCTCTACAAATTCAATATCAGAATCGTTAGAATCGTGAATTCGAAACCGAACGTTTTCGGATGTTTAAACGGACCGTTCTGTATTACGCTAGTAAAAGTCTCGTAACCAGCGTTCAAGAATTGAGATTTGTTAAGCAAAAGAAAATGAATGTTGATCCCACTGAATTCGGCTTGGCTTCGCTAATATTAAAGTCCAGTCCAGTCACGTTCATTTATGTCAATACTACTTGAGACCCACCCGATCGAATATTGACGCCAGTAATGAAATACTTACATGTTATCGTTTTTATCTTTAAAGTGAATAAGCGTATTACTTAAATTATTTAGAAGCAAAAATTCACTAGAAAACTTTTATTTGTCGTTTCCTTGCTCGTCAGATGGACTGACGAACCGCTTGATCGATCGGCAACCATTTTCTAAAAATTTCATTAAAATTGGTCACCAACTTACATGTGTGGCGATTCTTGTGGAAAGCGATACAAATACTCTTCAGGATAATTTACAAAATTCATGTAACACCTTTTTCATGCATCTTTATACATAAATAATTTCATTATCACATGTCGTTAATGTTAAATATTTAATGACTAGCATTCATTTTAGTATTAGCATATTAATATTTTATGGAAATATTTATTATAAATTGTTACATGTAGACAGTGGTGGGATTCAAATAACTTAATAACCGCTTTTCCCCTCCTCCCTAATAGCAATTATATATAATTATTTCTTTAGATAAAGAAGCTTCGATTTCCACCTTGTTTAATATATTTTATTAATTTCACACCAGGGAATCGATTCACAAATTCGATGGAATTGCATTCCTACAGGAAAGTGATACGTATTTTCCCACGAGAATGCAAAACCCGTATTCATGTGATCGTTCCCAGTGAAATAGTATTTATCACGGCAGGAATTACCGTAGCCATCGTTAATGTATTAGCCGTGCACAAAAAAAAAACTTGGCAACACGGCGAGCAGACCGATGCGCGCGCAGACTTCATACGATTTAGTATTGTCCGTAACGGACAAGCGTGCGTGAATGTACAGTAAATATTATTTATTTACAGTTTTTTTGACAAAGTTTCGTTCTTCGAGCGATATTAAGTTGGTGCAGTGCAGAGACGTTCCCGACGTGTTTCAGGCGTTTAGGTGCATAATTTTGGTGTTTGCTTGGTGATTTGAACGGCGAACATAAACTTGAGGTTAACTTTGTTAAGATTGATAATTAATTTCAAAATGCCCAGTCGGTTTTGTGTGACAGGTTGCAAAAGCAACAATGATTCTTCCTTAAAAACTAGCCAAAACAACCGTGGTGTCTTTAAATTTCCAAAAATCGAAGAACATAAGAAAGCGTGGCTCAAAGCAATCCCTAGAAAAGACTTTATTCCATCATCTTCAAGTGTGGTTTGTCAATTATATTTTAACGGCGCAAATGTAATAACACATAATAAATACAGACAGGCAGATGGAACCTGTACAGAAATTCTTTTAAGGAGACCACGCTTGAAAGATGGTGCAGTCCCTAACATGTTTCCAAATTTACCGGTATATTTATCCAAAACAGCCATGAAAGAGAGAACTGGCCCACAGGCTAGACGACAAGCAATTTTTGAAAGACAAAATGACGAAATTGATAATTTTTAAAAATCTGATCTTATAGTTGATTTTAACGATTTAAAACAAAAATTTTCCAATGAACTAGAGTTGTCAGGGTTGGAATTTAAGGCTTTTCAAAGTGAGATTTACTTCTATAATTTGAATCTTGAGGAAGGTTTGCAATTTGATAATTTGATTTTAATTTTTTTTTATTTGTTCAGTTTGTTTTTATTTTTTTTTTATCAACATTCTTTTTTCTTTCATAAAAACACTTTTCTTAAAGCTTTTCACCTTTTTCTCTTAACGTCAACTTTTCAATTTTCCTTTCCTCTGTGGCAAGAGACAGCCATGCGCCTTCACGTGGTCCTTGCCGAAGAATAAAATTAATTTTACTTTCCCACAAATATATTATTGCAAATTTTCCGAAGTGTGTAAAAAAATAATTCATAATGACAATCTTTCGTTGGCGCGCACTTCATAAAAGATGTCCTCACAAATACCGTATTTCATATTGCTTTAAGACGAAAAATTAATTTTATTTACCAAGTAGGGTTTACTTGTAACATTTATTATTTTTGTTGTCTTGTCCTTTTTCGTATATATTATAAACAATATGCGGCTTTTGAACGCTTTGTTTTAAGTGGTTTGTGCCTACTTAAGGGGGTATTCTAGTATAGAGTCATGAATTTGAGGTGTTTTTTTGCGTGCTATAAATAAAAAATAAAAAATATTTTTACTACCCATTTTTTAACAAGATATTTATTCATGTTTTAACAATACATACAAAATTAAAAGAAGTGAAAAAATTTAAAACTCAAAATGTTATAAGCTGTTGATGTGGGGGATTGGAAAAAAATGGCGCGCCAAGTCTGTCATGATTGCAACCCTCCAAATGATGTGAAACAAAAAAATAAAAAAGATTATTTATATAGATAAATGCTGCTATCGTACTAACTAAAACAAACTGAAACAAATTTTTTTTCGCTAAATTGCGGATGTCCGAAAAAATAATAAATTTTTTTACTGTTTTTTTAACTCTTCTGAATTTTTTAAAAATAGTAAAAAAAAATAATTTGTTATAAATCATAGTTAGCACGATAGAGACATATATAGAGAAGACTCACACCAAATTACAAGTAAATCGGTTAAGTAGAACATGAGAAATCATGACAAACTTTTTAAAATAAGTAGTTTCGAGAAAAACGCGTTTAAAGTTTCGGGTAAAATTACGCCCAGTTTTGTTCCGGCCCAGCCGGTTTGGATGTCGTGTCACTAAAATAGCTATATCTCCGGAAATAATTAAAATTTTGACAAATCCTTTTAAAGACACATTCTTGAAAGGTTAAGCTTTGAAAATATGAGAAGAAAAAAAATTGATTTTTTCAAATTTCTACACTAGAATACCCCCTTATTACTTTTGTATCCGCCCATATGTTCAAGCCGGTCCGCTAGCAGCGAGAGTTGCGACGTTGCCTTTTTCTCGCCACGACTAGTATTTAACGACGGCTACGGAATTACGTTTGGCACATGGCAATAGCCTTTTTGGTGACAGAAGTTACTGTTCTATACTTGACAGTATATTTTCCTTTTTAATTCGCAATAATTAGTTATCTTCGGTAAATAACTAACATAAACTTGTTTCGTAGAGCGTTTTGGAACATTTTCTATTACTACTATATGAAATTTTGATGGTAGGCCATATTTAATTTTAATCGTAAACGTCTGATTGGCTAGTTCAGTAAATTCATGTAAATATCTTGTCGATGCTTGCTTAACTGTTAATAGATATGAAACAAAAGTCGACGTATTCTGGTATTATTTTAACAACCTGTTCGTAGAACTACCAAAAATTTTAACAACCGATTCGTACGAACCGGTGCAAACCAGGTGAATCCCGCCACTGTATGTAGGTATGTAACGTTTTGTTTTTTAATTTTGGTTAAACGTATTTTTGAGAAGTTTGTTTCTAATATTGTTTTATTTAATTCACTTTCAACAGGAACCGAAATTGAAGCAAGAAATATAAGCACTGATGTCACAGTTGAAGAAGGAGAAAATTTAAAGTATTTGATCGGAGCGTATGCTTTTGTCGAATGTTCAGTAAGTGCATTTGTGGGCGTTGATGATGTCTTTATTGAAGCAGTCAGAAGTAAATATTATAAAAAATAATATTTTCGTTTTAAGTACAGTCGGATCTTTTTATATGCGGATATTTTTTATGCGAATTTGAAGTTATGTGGTCTTTTGTGCAAGCATTGAGCGTTCGAAAAAATTAATGTAGAACTTTTTCATTATCGGAAGTCTAAATTTATGTATAATATTAGTGTACTGTGAGGTCATTTAAAAGGGGGCCAGAGCACATGACAAAATTTGTGAAGTCAAGGCGAAGATTGGTTACTTACATATCTTCGCCTATTTATACGTCAACTGATATTCGCATTACCTGGGTGCATTTATCAATGATTAGCGTTTGAAGATTTTAGTGCTAACTATAACCTCCTAGTAAATGATATCAAGGTAGTCGTAAGCAATGAGTGTCCGCAAAGTTTAATTTTTCATAATTGTAAGATTTTTTTTTTGCACTAAGTTTAAATTTTGTTAATCTTCATTTTACCGAATTAATTTAGCATAATGGTGAATAAAAGAAAACAAAAAAAAAACAATTAAAAAAAATTAAATAAATTAAATTTTAAAATACGTTTGAGTTCGGATATAGTGAACCCGCTTATAGTGAACTTCCGGTTATATTGGACGCAATAAACATAAAGCACCTTATGTTTTGTTTATAGTGAACCTCAGATATAGTAAACCAATTTTGATGCATTTTCCAAGTTTACTATTTCTGGACTGCACTGTAAACCTATTTCAAGGATAACATCAATTTTTTTAATTTCTTTCTTTTATTTTTCCATATGCGTAATGCATTTTTTGTGCACATTTTTTATGTGCGGTTTTCTGTGGAACATATCTACCCCATAGAAAAGGACCCGACTGAATTTTATTGAAGTGAAAAGATAATTTGTTTAAGAAATAAAATATCAGTTATGGTCTTTGACTTAATTTCCCTTGTCTACTCACGTCGCTTTATCTTGCTCACCCAATGTGCTACCATCCTGTACAAATCTCTGATACGACTGGTAATCCTCTACGGGTGTGTTATTTGGGGCAACACATCTAAAACAAATCTCCATAAAATCCAAGTACTTCAGAATAAAATCCTCAGAATCGCAGTCAACGCTCCCTGGTTCATCACAAATCATCAACTACACTACGAATTGGGTATTCTCACAATTGAGCAGCACATAGCGAAACTTGCCAAAAAAATCCACGCCAACCTCACCAACTGCAGTGGTGTAGCCTATTACACACTGGTTCAACGAGGCATCCACACACGACTTAGACGCAAGCTACCCCAAGATATTTTTCTCAGTGACAGGGATGATGTCAATTAAGTGAATAATTTAACATGTATAGCATATAACATGTGCTCTCACAGTGCAAAACTATTAAGTAACAATCAAAACTTTATTGCGGTCATATTCACCGCTCACGCTATTTAATATATTAGATATATTTTTTATCAATGCCTTGTATAACAGTGTAGATTGTTGGCAGGCAAATATAAATTTAAAAAAAAAAAAAATTAGTTTATGATGAGTTGCACAATTACAATTTATTTAATTTTTTACTGAAAAACTATTAGGCTCAAGAAAAAACTATAAAAGATTAAGTTTCCAAACAAATCAGGTTACCCAGTGCGTATTTTTAAATTAAAAAAAAAAGGTATTTTTGCACTCCCTGCTTCCAAACAAGCGAAATGCGCACGCAACTGATATACGGAAACATCTACTTTGAAACACTCGTGCGTGAAAATGTGCCAAAAATCACTCGCTAATCAGACCGTTTGCAAGCAAATTATTGCTTCATTTATATTCTTTAATGTGTACAATGCAATTTACACCACTTTTTAATTCAATACATTGGGGAATAGTGCAGAAATTATAAATTGAAAGTTGTAAATTTCGAATGACATTTAACAGCTGACAGTTGTTTCCGGTTCAATTTATTTATTTATTTTATTTTGGGGTAAAAATTCGTGCAAAAAATAGCATACACACCTTGTGCGTAAACAATATAAGGGAATTCGTGCCCTTTTGCACTTCACTCGTGTGCTACGCCCACTCGTGTTTGCAAATCGGGCACTCATTACCAAAACATTTGTTTCCGCACATGATACGTAAATAACTATTAAGGATCAATTTGAGATTTTCGACGAGGATGTATGAAACCAAAATACCTTAATAATGTTTCAAATTGTACCTTGCGAGTTCTCTATAAATTAGGCCAACGACATAAAGTTTACATAAATTTTAATTTAAAAACAGGAAATTTGGAAAAACGAAATTTATTGGAGATTCGAAATTCGAAAAAGATAAGGTTGTGATTCTTACTTTATAAATTACGTTGTTAATTTAATACTACGTTTGTGAAAATACGTTTGTCAATTTCTCGGTTTACAATAATTAATAATAACTGAGGTTACAGAATAGCACTTCAAATTAATTGTGAAAATTCTTATCGCTCAAATCACGGTTAACCTGTTTTTAATAAAACATGAACGGCTCGTTAATTTTTGAAACTTTAGTTTAATTTTTTTTTTAAAATTGAATATTTTCAATGATAATGAAATTGTACCGAAAAATTGTGGTACCAACCTTATTTAAAGGGTTTGTCGGAAAAACTTTCCTAACAATTGATCTTTATCTTTAGTGAAGTTTTAATTCAGATATTGATGAACGTACTTTTTCGCTTTTTTTCTTCATAATATTTATTTTTTCCCTTTCTTTGGAAATAAATGAAAAATAAGATCAGAATTTTTTATTTTTTTTTATTTACATCCACAAACAGCAGTTGGTGTTACACGTGGATTTTTGAGGAAATAAATATATTTTTGACATCTGTGACTTTTGACAATAATATCAATCAGTAGGGGAGACCGGGGCTAGTTGTCACAGGGGCAAGTTGTTACAGTCGGGCCAGTTTAGATAACCATAACAGGTATCTTGATTATCCTACAAAGTTTGACTATGGTCACCTAAATAGCACCCAAATAATTCTTGACCTTGTGTTTGATAGAAGTGTAAGTAATTTTTTTCGCTGTCTTTTGGAGTCGTCTGGGCCTTAGAAATGTTATTCAAAGTATCAACTTTTTTTTATAAAAGCCTCATCTCTTAGCTACAAATTAATGTCAAAATTATAATGTTAGTTTTCAAAGTTAAATTAAATAATTTAGTTTTCATCTCAAAAGTTGGCTTGAGGCTACTTATCACACTGTTTTTGGGGCAAAATTGTCACAGTGACAACTTGCGCCGGTGTGTAAGAAACAATATCAAAGATGTTTCTGTACCATTTCAGATGGTTAGAACGTACAAAAGAAAAACAAATCGGTCTACTCCACCTACGAATATTTTAATCATGGCTGCACGAGAAGTTAGGATCAGAGATCCGCCTCTTTCAATTAGAAAGGCGGCAGAAGAATATGGTGTTCACTTCAGGACATTGGCCAGATTTTGTTTTGTGTAATTTTTAATACATTTCTTTTTCCACAATAAAATAGAATATAAATTGTACTCACTACCATTTTCTTTTGGCCTGTGACAACTTACCCCATATATTGTGACATTATGCCCCGCCTCGGAGTATGTTGCCACACCTGACATGCAGACAGAAAATATTTTCTTGCACCTACGTCACTAGATATAATAAAACCAACTGTTCATAATATAAATCACGACACATGTAAGTATATGTCTAAAAAGAAAGATATCCCAACATGTCAAAGTTAAACGAGAAAAAAGGCCGACATAAATTATGTGACAACTAGCCCCGGTATTCCCTACTTAGTGTGACGTCAGAAAACTGTAACTTCGAGTTTCTTCGCTAGGTTCACATTGCTACCAAAGAATAGGTAAGGTTATAAAGAGGCGACACTCGATTCCGGTTCTTTGATCTTTCGGTTGCAGTTTCTATGACTTTCAAACAATTTTCACTTTAAACCGGCGGAACGAAACACGCGGCAAATTTAAATAAAACGAACGAACGGTTTCAATTGGTTTAAAGATTTTTGCAACGCCAATCGGACGCCACCGCTCACCGAAATTGTTCTCTGGCAATCGGGAATATACCAATGAACCTTTAAGGTGGGTTTCATAGGTCTAGAAGTGAGGTTAGAATTATTGAATTTTCAATCCAAGTTAATTTAAATATTACAATTTTAAGAAATATTTACTCAGTGTTACACTGTAGCAAAATGAGCAAAATCGCTTGAAAATATTTTAATATAACATAATAAATTATGAAAAGTATATGTCATCATACCTTCATGCCAGTGGTTTGCTATTTCTACCGTGTGAAGTTTATCTGCACTGTACATTTTAAATTAACTTGGATTGAAAATTCAATAATTCTAACCTCACTTCTAGATCTATCAAACCCACCTTAAATTGGCGTAAATTTCTATCATACTCTAATTTGCGGTTCTTTGTTCAAGTGCCCACTCTTCATAATCCTTCCCTACTATTTGCTCTTACTGTGAGACGCGAATAGAATCAAAATTATTGTCGAATACGAAAACATTGTTGTTTGATAACTATCAAAGTAACAGCGATTAAAACAACAAAATCAAGTTCATAACAATCACTTACGAACTGTAAGCCATCGGTAAATCGTCAGTGCCGAAATTCGTGAAGAGAATTTTTTTAAATATCTTTGGACACGTTTTTATTTGTATTGCATGACTAGCTAATGCAGAACAAATATCGTTAATAATCAAACTCTCATAATGCCTAACAAAGTTGTAATAACTAATAAAACATAATGCAACTTATAATTTCACAGTTTTTATTAATGAGTTTGGTATTGTTTCATATAGTATTTTTTTAGATAATTGGAAACTAAATCTGACACATTTGAATATTATTGATAACTCTGATTAGAAAAAAGTAATTGTATTAAAAAACCGAAGTCTCCTGTATATCAAGTGAATCGTAATATCACAGATTATTCTTTGAAATATAATATATTACAAAGCTCCCTTTTCAAGAATGTTATGAATTAGATATATTAAAGTGTTCTCTACCATGAATAATAAACACAACTATCAAAAATACTATTATCTTCCCCAATCGACATAAAAGCAATTCGAAGAGTCAATTCACATAAACACTTTCTAACCGAGCCAAAATCCTTATAAATATCAAAAGTAATCTAAACTATCAGCCATTAATCTTGAAAAGCTATTCCAATAGAGTTAAATGAGACATAGTCTTTCAAAAAAATGTCAATAACTTGAATTAAGGAGTACCTATCTAAGAATTTATGTGTACAGTTCTTTCAAGGATCATTAGGTATCCGAGAAACATCCCAAATTTTTCAGAGTTTCTTAATATGTTGCAAAAGTTTGTTTATGGAAATAGGCTCTTTATAAAGTTCTCCATAAAAGTGACACTTTTGCCGATTTATTTTCTCCTGGGTATCTAAGTTATTTCGAATAGGGGCGACACACATAAAAGACATTGAACTCCGTTTGCAGACAACATAATCTGCTACAAAAACTGACCTATATTTTTTATAAACTGTTTGTTTTGTTTTGCATCTATACTGAAACGATAAAGTTCACAATACAGATTGTGAAATTGCTTTGGAAGTGCACTCGTGGCCACAGAAATCTGGAACACTAACTTTTGATATATTCTATATTCCGAAAATTTGTGTAACATAAATTAGGGTGCCATGAAAAACGCAAATGTCAGTGCTAGTTCTGACAAATTAGGGTCGTGCAGAACTTTGAGTATTTTTTTTCAACAACCGTGATCATACACAGCAAATATTTTATTATTTTGCAAATAATTGCCAAAAAATTACCGTATTTTAAGATAAAAAATTGAGCTCAAATTTTCGGGTGCGTGTTATGCGCTGGGTATAAAAATTATTGCTTCAGAAATTAGAGATATTGGGATATGCAAAACCTCCCCTACTATTATAATAGTCAGACAGCTTACTGTCAGCCGTCATAATTAACTCAACTATTACAATACACTGGAATTGAAAAATACAATTTCTTTTTGTACCTACAGAGACCTTGGCTTAGGTAGGTAGGTACTTAGGTATTTGTTATCCGCCGAATGTATGAATAAAGTTAAGAAAATCATTCAAAATTTCAACTGCGTGTTATACGCGGGGAGCGTGTTATATGCCGGAAAATACGGTATGGACAAGTAGGTATTTTGTCATTTGTAGGATAGGTGTCATTTGTAGATAGGTGCGACAAATAAGGCCCAGTTAAGAATAAATAATTTCTATTTTCTTAAAAACACCTCAAACAATATTTCGACAAAGTGACATAAAATACACTATATTTTTAACACAAAAAAAAATTGGCATGAAAACAATCACATTAAATACAAAATCTCTTATATTTATTTTAAGAATGCAAATGGATCATATTTCTGCACCTGGAAGTTATAAGGCCTGCTGCTTTCCACATGTGCAGCAGATATATTCCTCATCGTCTGAAGCGGTATAACCCAAACATTCATCATGAGTCCATGTTTGGCACACAACACATTGGCTCATATCTCTTTTTGAGACTTCCTGGCGCACCATGCAATACCACGAGTCGTTTGTAGTTTTACTCGAAGATAAAGTTTTTGGATGACATCCAGATTCTTTAACTGCTGCAGAGGGAACAGCTGGTAAATTAACAGGTTCTTCCGCGGGTTCTTTTTCTTCCTCCTGCATCCTAAGAAATAAAGATCCGCGAAGCAACAGGTGTGGATCTTATTTCTGATATGCATAGTTTTTGATTACGTTGCTAGTTATAGATAACCAATCTTGAATCTTGATTTGATTTTGTAGCCAATAGTACCTGAATGATCTACTTACCCCATACAGAAAATATCATATCGCCAGCAGTTTCGAATCGCAAAAAAACAAATAATTATGCAGGACGCTCTGCAGCAGATAAACAAGTTTTGTACGAGAACTGAAAATTTTTACGGCCACTTCCATCTATCTGAAGACAATAAGCATAAGTGCAGTCTTCTACAATAATGAATTATGTTGATTCCAACCCCCGGGCCTTATTACCTGCCGGGCCTTATTTGTCGCGCCTACCTTACCGGGTGTTTCAGGAGCAACACAAAACATCTTTGGAGATAATTTACACCAGGAGTAAAAGGTGACAGGGGGAAATGTGTTTATCTGACTCATGTAGCAACTAAAGTCTACATCCAAACCCCATCAAACGAAATTAAATGTGTACATGACCCCTAGTCATTCCCTTTTGTTTGCAAAATTACTGCTATCCATCCAGTTTCTATATTTCTAGTTTGACTGACCACCAATACTCAGCTCAAACCATTTAATCTAGGAACGTGACATTTGGAAGGTACATAATACAGGGTCTTTCACAACTCGCGCCCTAGGGAAAATGAGGAAACGCGAGACGGCATTAAGATGTGTGTAAAGAAAATAAAATCTAACTTGAAAGGTACCTATTAGAAAAAAACAACTTAAAGTTAACCAATCAGAGACAGGCGCCCTCAAGGTGTGTGTCGTAATTTTACGTTACTAGGTTATAATAAAAAAGCAAATCTTTAAAATTATGTGGGTGCATGGGTTTTTTGAAAAATGTCACTGTTAAATTAAATTTTATAAGGTGAAGTCAAAAAGTTTTAATGTGCCCATAATCATGTATTCAGCCGTTGATTATTTCGAAATGATTATAATCTTTGGAGAATGTGGTCGTAGCGCCAGGAAAGCAGCGCGGGTCTCTTCCGAACGTTTTCCGGACAGAAATCACTCTCATCACAAGGTAATACTGCGAGCGATTGCAAGGACGCACGAGACAGGTCAAGTTCTATCAAATCCAAAAGAGTTTGGTGGTCCTCCCATGACTGCGCGTACAGTTCAGAATGAAGAAGCCATTCTAAATGCTGTTGCAGAAGATGGTGCCAGAAGCCTTGCCGAAGTTGCTCGCCCATTGTGTATTTCTAGTAGTTCGGTATACCGAGTTTTGAAAAATATCCGACAACATCCGTATCATTACATTCGTGTACAACATTTACAGCCACTTGATTACCTTGCTAGAAGGGAGTTCTGCACGTAGTTGCTAAACTAAGAAATGTTGGAACCAAATTTTGTTTCGTGAATTTTATTTTCGGATGAATCAACTTCTGGCGTGCAAGGGTATTATAGCGCTCATAATTGGCATGTGTTATCTACAGAGAGCCCGTTAACACGGAGTAGAAGCTCCGAGATCGAATCCAAGACTCATTTGCTACAATTACCCCACAAATGATCATGGACTCGAAATTAAGCCTCTTAAGAAGGGCACGTTTATGCTTAGGGACATTTTGAGCATTTGATCTAATTTGTTTCGTTCCATAGTTCCTTTTGACGAATTTTTTTTTACTGTTATTATAATTTTGATTTGCAATAAAATCGTTTCTTTTCTGAACCGCCAATTGTTGTTTTAATTCTAAAGAATTCAAAGATAAAACCTTGCTAACCTAAAATTATTGACAGTGACAACTCTGATCTGTCAGACCAACAAGCGGACTAGTAACATTTTTGAAACCTAGCAACCAGTTTTATTTTTAGTAACACTTGGTGCTGCCCTTCCGGGATTGGTGGATTTAAAATCCTATTGACTCTGTTATGCAAGCAGGAGTAATTTATTTTTTTGCATTTTCTGACAACCTATTGTCGTCGGCACATGTCAGTTTTCTCTAGGGCGCGAGTTGTGAAAGACCCTGTATATTGGTAGAATGACACCAAATGCCTAATATTTTTTCTGAAATGCCATTTCAGTGAATTCCCTGGTCGATTCAGCGTTTTAGGGAGCATCCTCGTAGGCGTTTTCCTTCCACTTTCCCTTGAAATACAAGTGTTTCTAGGCTTTATTAACATGCTGAAAGTATTTTAAAATTCTCTGTTTCACCCAAATTCCCCGTTCTTATAATATGTACACATTGGTTCTGTGTGTTGTTCAAGGGGTCCTCAAGAGTCTTGAATGTATTTATTTTGTCAGCTGCCTTCAAGGTCCCTATCTATGCTCCGTATATGGCAATAAGAAACACAAGTGATCTGGTGTATCTGGTTGACTTTGTTATGTGGCAATCTTTCTAGATTACAGTTAACTTAGTCATGGCGGCGTTGGTAAGCGAAATTCATCGATTTATGTCACTTGAACTATTACCATCATTATTTATGGGGATATCTGTACCTCAAAAAATGGATTAGAATATGTAAAAATATACTTAGAGGGAGTTTGATTTAAGATAACGAAGTTAGTAATAGTTACCAAGATGACACAGAGAACTAAAATCGTGATTTTATTTTATTTAAAGTGAACTTAGCGAGAACATGAAATTTCAGAATTTCAAAAATCTATGAAAACTTTTTCTTCGTAAAATCCTAATGTAAGCTCGTCGTGACACATCCAGTGTTTTAGATTTCAAAGAAACACGTGTTTTATCATATTTTGAAAATACAGTTAAGGCGGGTTTCGTAGGTCTAGCAGTGAGGTTAGAATTATTGAATTTTCAATCCAAGTTAATTTAAAATGTACAGTTCAGATAAGCTTCAATAGGTAGAAATCGCAAACCACTGGCATGAAGGTATGATGACATATACTTTTCATAATTTATTATGTTATATTAAAATATTTTCAAGCGATTTTGCTCATTACCTAAATTTCTCAAGTGACATACTTGGAGGATATCGAAGTTAATGTTGAAGGTGAGGGAATTTTTTTAGCTGGGGTTTTGAGGCTTGTGCTAAAGTTTGGAAATAAAAACTCTATTGTTATGGAAGGAAATCAGTGAAGCGGCTTTCGCCACCTACGGACGGATGTTGGTTGCAGTATATATTTTTTTCTACAAATTTTGACAGGATAAAGATTTGTCGTTTACTTATTATTGCATGATATATTAGGATGTTTCTTTGCATTATTATGATATTAATTATTGTGATAGGGTTGATTCCATGTTGTTTTCGTTGTTTTATTGTCTTTCTCTTAGACGAAGACTACTGTCGTTTGTTGATATATTGTGAGTCGACAATTTTCTGTAAAAAGCACTTGCGATGACTGAGTTGGAAGTGCAAACTTCTTCGAGAAGGACGACTTCTGAGAACATGTGTGATCAGTGTGGAAGAAGGTTAGTTGCAGAGCAGACTTAAGATCCATCTCGAAAGAGCCTGGATATTTATATCATTTTTCCTGCAAGAATTCCATTCTTTTCAGCACTTCCGTAAATCTGTGCCTAACAATTCATCAAAAAGCATTTTGCTTTAAAACTCATTGTATTGTGCATTTTGGCAATTGGTTATCATTTATTCTTTCGATACATCAGTCCTTGCGTCATGAAACGATTAGTATCGTGTTATTCTAAACATCTGTAATTGCGATACCGATAACGATTTAACAAAATAATGAATCCAACTACTTAACCTAAACGTTAAATGTTATGCAATAAGTAGTTGGATCATCATCAATACACATCATTACATCAATATTCTCAAAGAAAGAAACTGACTAATGCCGACCACTGCAGCGAACTTAGAAAAGTTAAATGATTATCATCTATTTGTGTCAGTCAAAATGTTCTAGAACAGCGTTTCCCAAAGTGTGGGTCGCGGCCCGGCACCGGGTCGCAGAAAATTTCTGCTGGGTCGCGGCAAAAATTGTAAAAACAAAAAAAAATATTTTGCAATTTTCGTGTATGAAATAAACAAAGAAATAACTTGATTTCTATTAAAAAATAAAATTTGTTTTTTAAATAAATGTTTTTTTTTTCATAAGGTGGGTCACGAAACATTTTAAAACCTCGTACCGGGTCGCGGTCAAAAAAGTTTGGGAAACGCTGTTCTAGAAGGTTAAGGATTTAAGCTCTAATGAAAAGTAATCGATACCATGCGAAATTGTCTGCGTCATCAACGAAAAGAGTTGTTTTTGACGGATATAACTGTGGCGATAGGGAAAGCATATTTAAAGGGGGGGTTGTTACTTGAAAATATTATGTACAAATAAAAAAAAAATACATTAAGACGGTCTGGTAAAACGAAAAGCAACAGAGTTTTTTTAGCAATGAACATTAAATTAAAACTTGTGAGCATGTTGACCATTACTTCGAGAAGTTTATTAAAACTCATAAAAATGCAAATTGCAATTTGCATGGATTGAAGTTCATCAAAAGTCCACATTAAAATGAATTTGTAATATATTTACATAACACGTTATGTAAAGATCTTCAAGAAACGTCGCGTCGTTTCATAATTTTATTAAATAATCGAGCGGAAACGTTGCTTTACTGTACATATTTTGTAATCATCTCTTAAATTTTGTATTAATCTCATTCGTGTAACTTTCCTAAGAAACAAATAAGAAATGTAATTAGCTTAAAACGTTTAGTTACATTTTTTGCTTGCATTCAATACGAAAACCTTCCAAAAGGAAAACTTTCAACAAACTTTGAACAAATCGTATTCAGTCGGTGCAATCACGCCGTTCCGGAAATCGATTAAACATAAACTTGCTTCAACTATTTTCTGAATATGATTAGTGTCTCAGATTAAAGTGGTTTTTTTTTTAATCCTGTTGTCTCTAAATTTTGCGCGTCTTTACAATAAAGTTAAATTGTTTCCTTTCCTTCTAAGCATATTTGCTCAACAGTAATTTTATTTTCTACCACAGAGATTAAAGTTTGTCCTCGAAATTGGAAAACTTTACCTACGTTAACCTTTCCGTTCCGGCTGGTGTGTACAAATATGCACCACTTACATTTCAGATACCTGAAAATTGAATTTAACATATAAAAAGTGTGGAAAATGTGCCACCCAACTCTTTTTTCCACGCCTTTTTCGACACAAAAGTCTTCCTTTTTAGAAAAATTTATTTCATTTGACACGATTTCAAAGTCATTGCCTTATCATTATATACTAATGTGTCAAATAAATTCATGTTTTTACCACACCTCAAAAATTAGGCAATACTGTGCACTGTTATAATGTGGTTGTTACTGGGAAATCCCCTCATTCCATAACTTTTACCTACACATCACGTGTGTATTACATACTGCATCATAACATTGTTTAGGAACCTTATCTTTTTTTACACGTGTTTTTTACACAAATTTCTGAGGAACGTATTTACCGTGTAAAAAAACGAGTTGGGTGTATATGTATTTTATGTTCCAATACTTATTACATTATTAACTGATTCATTAGGTTAAGTTTGATTGCCATAAAAGTTTGGAACAGAACAAGTGTCATTCTCTGCTTTTGGTTAGTAGGTACAAACAATTAGTTTATATTTTTTCAAGGTCAAATACAAGGTCACCTTTGCATTCCTCTTTGAAAATTACTTAGGGTATGAACTTTAGTTATTTCTTTTTTCACTAATCCCTCGAGATTTCTAGGGGTTTTCATACTTTTTCTACACGCTGTATAAATGTAAGCTAAGAATATAGTCCTAAACGCGCCTCATATTTGACCGCAGGATATGTTATGTTGTTAATATTTTTTGAATAGTTTGCATGTTTATGTTATAGTACATACACGCATATCGGTAGGTTTTTATAATTTAAGTTACGGTATTTTTTTGACTAACACAGCATTTTTTACGGAAATAATTCGACTTACAAGAAAATCCTCACAAATCAAGTCGACAAGTAGCTGCAGAACAGTCAGTAAGTAAATATTCTGTTCTAAAATATTTCCAAAAGAACAAATGGCAGCCATACAAAGTACATTTTGTTCAGGAACTTATTGAAGACGATCGCGACCGCAGATAAGAATTTTGAGAAATAATGATAGATAGTGTTACCTAAACGGCCTTTCTACAGACAAGGTGGCCGCCTGACAGCACGGTACATCATAGTTGGCGATGTTTTGAGTTGCCTTGGGAACTTAAAATAAACAAATCTGACACCTTTATTTTACAATGGCCAAAAGACGTTCTTTTACAAAATTATTCTGAAACAATGTTCTTATTGTGTTATGCAAATCATTTTAAGGTGGGTTTCGCAGGTCTAGAAGTGAGGTTAGAATTATTGAATTTTCAATCCAAGTTAATTTAAAATGTACAGTGCAGATAAGCTTCAAAAGGTAGAAATCGCAAACCACTGGCATGAAACTATGTATGATGACATATACTTTTCATAATTTATTATGTTATATTAAAATATTTTCAAGCGATTTTGCTCATTACCAAAATTTCTCAAGTATGTCTCCTCAGTCGGCATTAATTAGGCTACAGTGTAACACTGAGTAAATGTTTCTTAAAGTTGTAATATTTAAATTAACTTGGATTGAAAATTCAATACTTATAACCTCACTTCTAGACCTGCGAAACCTACCTTAATGTTCCAACCTGGTAAAACAATAGATGCATTGCTAACCCGGAATTTTTAAGTAAGTTGGCTTTTGCCAACGAGGCAACATTTTGTTTAAATGGTTCGGTAAACAGGCAAAATTTTCGATATTAGGCACCAGAGAACCCACATTGGAGAATGAAAAGTCATACATAATTCCCCCAGAAAGTAAACATTTGAGCCGGAATTGTGGGTATATCATGTGGGTACCTTTTTTATTGGGAGAACACTTAATTCTAAAAAATATTTAGACCAACTATAGTGTAAGTGCACTTTACCTGAATGATGAGAACCCAAATATACCGGCAGATTCGATTAGGTTCCAACAGGATGGAGCGCCCCCACACTATTCGAGACAGTACCAGAATACCTTTATAATATTTTCCCAAATAGATGGATTGGAAGGAGAGGTTTTATTGAATGGCCAGCTACGTCTCCAGATTTAACCCCATTAGATTTTTATCTATTGGATTATCTGAAATCCAAAGTTTACTTTAATAAACCGAAAAATATTGATGAATTGAAGAATAGAATTATAGCCGAAATGAAACAAATGCAGCCACAAACGTTAACTGAATAAATGCTACCTAACACACAGTTGCTAAATAATTAAAAACTAATCGACAATATGCGGACTTGTGAATGAGCGTTTGTTATTGCTTCCACTATTTTAACAAATTAGGAGTTGAACTGCAAAACTTGACATATCCAGTTTTTGTGAAAAATGAGATTTTGACTGTATTGGGTAAATTACCCTTACATTTAGTAATCTTTTAACTTTTTGTGGACCTCAACTGAACAAATTCCGTTGATTTGGTTTGACAAAATATAAGTTGATGATCATAAATGGACAAATCCACTTTTATGTTTTTCAAAACTTCACAAATCCAATGTAGTTGCAATTTTCTTTGTGTTTCTCTAATAGATGTTGTTAGTTTCAATATACAGTAACCCCTAGTTAATGCGAACTCGAACTCGGTTAAGACGAACACCTCGTTAGCACGATTAAATACTGGGATCCTGGCCGGTTTCTTATTGTTTCTTGTGGAATGTTGCTCGGTTAATACGACTTCTCATACCACTGTATGTATACTCCGAGCTACGAAGCATATAATAATGAATTAGTGAATTGTATGAACTGTGTATTGAATGTAACAGAGAAAGATAGCATAATGAGTAGGTTTCGGTTATAACATAGTGGGGCAATTCTTTAGATGTCATGGAACGAGCCTTAGTTAAGTCGAAAAAATTAACCGATAAGTTTAAAAACAAAACAAGCCAGTTGAGCTGTGAATAGTTGGATACAGTGATTGTTCATCCTATGCCATTATATGAAACAAATCTGTTTACCGCATTTTATCGCCCTTTCTTTTTACTAGTATGATATGGTATGGTATGGGCTCAAAAAAATCCAAAGTTCTTCTCCTGAACAGAAGATCAAGCCTCGCGTGGTTCGATTGAGATTGGTTCAGTTCTTCTCAGTTATCTTGATTTTTTAATGCCCACCTTTGCCAGGATGTGGGGGACAAAACAAAAATAGTTATATTGTGCATGCTCTCATGGAGTGGCTATTAGAAGCTAACCTGAATATAAGATAAATTCAGCTCTATTTTCCTGTCAGACGACACAGCTTGTTGCCAGCAGACCGAGTGTTCGGGCGGGAAAAGAAAGACCTTCGAAAATAAGAGACATTAATCACAATAGAACAATACATAAAGATACACCAAACACATGGAAATGTAAAAGAATTACGAAAAGATTAGTCTGTTAAGAATATTAAAGAACTGGAAAAAAAATTAGGAAGTTTGAAACGAATAATAAATTAGACGAAATAAATGCCTGCATAACTATCGACTTGCAGAGCTGATGAGGCTTTCAATCTATTTTAAAACGTAGGAAGAAAAATGTATCAATCCCGTTAACAATTTTACCACTTGGGAAAAAAATTAAACAACACAAATTAGTAGATGTCAGAAACATATTACAAAAGCATTTTAAGGAAGGATGGGAAAATTTAGAGGAAAGTAAATACTACAGAAATATTTTTCAGAACAATGGGGAGAATTCAGAAGAAGCAACTGCAATAGACATCAATTTGAAAAAAAACACACTAAAAATCTAAGAAATTTCAATGGTAGCCCCTACTTTAATCAAGGCTTCTTTCAATTTCTCGGCCTCGTCTTTCTAAATGTCCGCCTTCACAATTGCGGGCGCGCTCTCGACAAACTTCTTAGCTTGCACCAAATTCATCCCCTCGACCAAGCTCTTCATTTCCTTAATCAGAGGCACCTTCTGCTTGTCGTCGAACTTCATGAGTTTAACAGTCCATTCGGTCTTGACTCGCTTGGAGACCGCCTCTTCTTCCTCTTCGACCGGAGCGGCCGCTGCGAACCCCTCAATCGGCATTGCAGGTGCGTCAGGAAGATTCAGTCTTTTTTTAAGCGCAACAGTAAGATCGGAAACTTCAACCAAGTTTAAGCAGGTGATGTCCGTGATTATTTTTTCTAACTTTGGAGACAACTGTACAAAGGGTGTTATAACAACCTTTTGTACATGAATTTACCATCAGAAAAACCGCAGCCAAAAATAAAAATCGACGTGTCCGAGCGTTTTTTAAAAACCAAACCCATGAATTTGTTCTAAATAAATTTCTGTATAACTTTGGCGGGCTGCTTACAGGAAGCATTCATAGACTAGATAATACGGTAATTTCTATAATAATCTATATAAAAAAATCAGTAAATAACCATATTTATACTTATAAACATCATAATTATACCACTCACCCACAGCGGTAACTCTACCTCATATGGTATATACAACAAACAAATTTTAAATATTGTTTTATATAACAAACTGACAAAGTTATAAACATTTTTCTATCTTAGATGAAGTATTTATACTCAGGAACGAAAGGGTTAAGCGGATTTAATCTTTAATTTGCATTTGACGTTTTAATTTTCATATCAAAAAATCCAATGTTCAGCTTTCGTATTTGCCAACTAACAATAGACAATTAACTGCGTATATTTAGATTTTAATAAATTTCTCAATTTAAAATTCTATTACCTTATTAGTGTACAACACTGCCGAAATCAGTTAATACAAAAAATGGCGCTCGATAGTAGTCTAAAGTAAAACGTTTGGCGTTGTGGAATTTTGTCTTAAGTTAATTGGGGAAAGAAATGAAGTACGCCAATAAAATATAAAAGAAGTAAAATAAGTCGTTAAATTGAAATAAGTGTTTAAAATAAACCCAACAATCCTTGTTTACAATATAATATATCAAGTAAAGTGGTAGGAAAACGAGATGTACTTGCACAGTGGGAGTGCGCAGTAACCAAAATCAGTCTTGGATAAGTTCATTTGAGGAGTTGAATTACAAAACTTGACATATCCACATATACAAACATAGTTTTGAGTAAATTGAGAAAAACCTCTGGGACTGTTACTGCTGAATATTAAATTTTAATTTTCTATATACAATATCGAATGAACATGTGACATGGTAGTGGTAGAGTATGAATTTTTAATTGTTGTCCCTTTTTTAAATATTTTGCTTTGGATATATCTAGTTTTGATTTGACATTAAGGATGAGTCAACTTTTGATTATAAATAAAATGGATCTGTTCAGTTTTGAAATGAAAAAGTCAGGGCTTGATGTAAAAGTATTTTATTATTGAACTGTTTAACATAAAAAAATTACACATGTACTGCGCAATCTTCATCGGCACAAGATGCCTCTTTTTAAATCAAACCGAAGTGCAGAAGGAGGCTTTAAGGCCGCCTCCACCATCAGGAATGGACAAACAGTTGTCTCCAAAGTTAGAAAAATTAATCACGGACATCACCTGCTTAAACTTGGTTGAAGTTTCCGATCTTACTGTTGCGCTTAAAAAAAGGCTGAATCTTCCTGACGCACCTGGAATGCCGATTGAGGGGTTCGCAGCGGCCGCTCCCGTCGAAGAGGAAGAAGAGGCGGTCTCCAAGCGAGTCAAGACCGAATGGACTGTTAAACTCATGAAGTTCGACGACAAGCAGAAGGTGCCTCTGATTAAGGAAATTAAGAGCTTGGTCGAGGGGATGAATTTGGTGCAAGCTAAGAAGTTTGTCGAGAGCGCGCACGCAATTGTGAAGGCGGACATTTAGAAAGACGAGGCCGAGAAATTGAAAGAAGCCTTGACTAAAGTAGGGGCTACCATTGAAATTTCTTAGATTTTTAGTGTGTTTTTTTTTCAAATTGATGTCTATTGCAGTTGCTTCTTCTGAATTCTCCTCATTGTTCTGAAAAATATTTCTTTACTTTCCTCTAAATTTTCCCATCCTTCCTTAAAATGCTTTTGTAATATGTTTCTGACATCTACTAATTTGTGTTGTTTAATTTTTTTCCCAAGTGGTAAAATTGTTAACGGGATTGATACTTTCTTCTTCCTGCGTTTTAAAATAGATTGAAAGCCTCATCAGCTCTGCAAATCGATAGTTATGCAGGCATTTATTCAAAACCGCAGTGTTCTGTTTATTTCGTCTAATTTATTATTCGTTTCAAACTTCCTAATTTTTTTTCCAGTTCTTTGATATTCTTAATAGACTAATCTTTTCGTAATTCTTTTACATTTCCATGTGTTTGGTGTATCTTTATGTATTGTTCTATTGTGATTAATGTCTCTTCTTTTCAAATGTCTTTCTTTACCCGCCCGAACACTCGGTCTGCTGGCATGAAGCTGTGTCCTCTGCCAGGAAAATAGAGCTGAATTTATCTTATATTCAGGTTAGCTTCTAATAGCCACTCCATGAGAGCATGTACAAATATAACTATTTTTGCTTTGTGGACATTAAAAAATCAAGATAACTGAGAAGAGTTGAACCAATCTCAATCGAACCACGTGAAGCTTGATCTTCTGTCCAGGAGAAGAACGTTGAATTTCTTGAGTCCATACCATATCATATCATACCAGTAAAAAGGGCGGTAAAATGCGGTAAACAGATTTGTTTGATATAATGGCATGGAACGAACAATCACTGTCTCCAACTACTCACAGCTCAACTGGCTTGTTTTGTTTTTAAACTTATCGGTTAATTTTTTTGACTTAACTAAGGCTCGTTTCATGAATGCTGACATCTAAATAATTCCCCCACTATGTTATCACCGAATCTTCTCATTATGCTACCTTTCTCTGTTACATTCAATACACAGTTCATACAATTCACTAATTCATTATTATATACTTCGTAGCTCGCAGTATACATACAGTGGTATGAGAAGTCGTATTAACCGAGCGACATTCCACAAAAAACAATAAGAAACCGGCCAGGTTCCCAGTATTTATTCGCGTTAACGAGGTGTTCGTCTTAACCGAGTTCGAGTTTGCATTAACTAGGGGTTACTGTATACTTAAACTAACAACATCTATTAGAGAATAACTAATTTGACGCGAAACATAAAATTAATGTACAAAGAAAATTGCAACTACATTGGATTTGTGAAGTTTTGAAAAACATACAAGTGGATCATCAACTTATATTTTGTCAAACCAAATCAACGGAATTTGTTCAGTTGAGGTCCGTCCACAAAAAGTTAAAAGATTACTAAATATAAGGGTAATTTACCAAATACAGTCAAAATCTCAATTTTCACAAAAACTGGATATGTCAAATTTTGCAGTTCAACTCCTCATTTGTTAAAATAGTTGAAGCAGTAACAAACGCTCATTCTCACGTCCGCATATGGTCGATTATTTTTTGGTTATTTACCGACTGTGTGTTAGGTAGCATTTGTGATGTAGAACAGCGCCTGTTTAACGATGAAGAATTGCGGGAGTCTCGTTCGAATTGGTTTTTGGATCCTGTATTAACTAGTGAGGATCTTGTAGAACTGTGTTAATTGCTTCGAGTTGTTATATAAATAGGGACCAAAATATTTCATGTCTTGCTTTTAGTTGTCACAATTTTCTACTTCTTTGTTGATTATTTCAAAGTTTATAAGTTTGTTTTTGAATTTTTGTAGTCGAACGAATAAATGAAACTATGCCTTCTGGTGTCTTCTGTCTATACTGAACATTCCGCCCACCAAAATATGCAAAAGAAATATTTTAAACTCATACGAAAAGAAACAAAAGTATGCAAAAGTTTAATGCGATTGAAAGGGTATCAGCTGACCAACGCGACTTATTGGCCGATCCTCCCTTGGGGTTTGTAAGAGAATGGATTTGTTGCGAAAGCATTGATAGCATTTTGACAAACAATGACGTATTGCTTGTCTCCAAGTCAATATGCAGAATCTCTGACGAAGCAAATGCAATAGTTTTTGGTACCCAGGATACAATGATTCGCGATGGAGTTCGTCAGTGATGAGGTAGGTAAGTAGATGATCACTTGGTAGCCAGACTGGGTGCTTGCTTTCGAATGACAGGTTTGATTGAGCTAAGTGACCGCCCACCCTGACGACACTGTTCTCGTCCAAAAATGTGTTAAGATAGTGTTTCTCGTCAATAGCCAATTGCTGAAGAGTACAAATAGCGAGGTACGACTTAACACCGAAACTGACCGTATTGAGACGATATTCCATTATGAGTTGATCGTCAGAGAATCGCCATAAGATTCGCTGATAATGGCGATCAGCAGGCGAAACCCAGATTTGCCTAAACATTTGTATTATATCTGCCACCAACGCGATGACATGAAGCCGAAAGTTGAGAAGTATCGAAAAAATACCACGTTGTAATTTTGGGACCGGTAGCAGCAGATCATTTAGCGTGGGACCGTTCGATTGCGCTAAGGCATCAAAAACAACACGAAGTTTAGTGGTAGTACTTTCTGGTTTAAGTACGCAATGGTGTGGAATAAAAAATGTATTCGTTGTACCAATGGCATTTGCAACCGGATCCATGTGCTCGCAATCTAAGTAGTCCTGCATGAAAGCAGTGTATTGTTGTTTGAGGTCCGGTTGTTTAGCTAACCGGTGGTTCAAAGCTACGAATCGACGATGGGCTGTGGTTTGCGAATTTCCGAAATTGGGATGATTCGAGGTGAACGGCAACGAAACAGTATACCGACCGGTATCGTCACGCTGGACCGTATCAATTATTGAACTTCTCGCATTGAGCATCATCCGGGGACGTATGCTGCTTGGCTGGAGGCTCTTCAAGTTCCCAGAATTTTTGTAATGATACTAGCGAGGGTTTCGTGATGGTGGGAAAAAACGTGTTTGTACTAGCTGGGGACGCAATACCACTTGGGCCGCAGACGACCCAACCATAAATGGTATTAATAGCCGAGGGCTCCCTTACGGATGCTCCACGAACAATTCCTGGCAGTAACAACTGCCAACAACAATAAATCGATGGCTTGGGATTTAGCAAAATGTGAATCCGCAAGGGTTAGGTTTGATAAATGAACCCAATGGGCATATTGTCCGCAACATTTGTTAATGCGTGTAACGACACGTTGCAAGCAGGCGTGGTTGCGTGCACAGGCACGATATCACAATTTAAAACACCGCCAGAGGTCTGTGTTTTAGTTGATCCAATTCCGGTAACGTCTAAACGTTGCGGTTGGTAACGAAGGCCCAATCATCGAAGACAAGCTAGCGTAACGAAACTACCTTGACTGACGTTGTCCAGAATGGCACGAACCGTTTGGTAATTGCCTCGGGCATCTAAAATACGTAACAATGCAGCGGTTAACAAGACCCCGGTTTTTGCTGTGCAACTAGTCATTACCGTTAAAGGAGAAGAGTCATGGTTAGCAACTGCTTCTGATGTCGATTCTAACGAAGTTTGATCCAAGATGGCCTTTTCAAAATGTAACAGCGTGTAATGTGTCGCCCCGCATTTGCGACATCGCGACTTTGATTTACATGCTTGAACCCGATGCCCAGCACGAAGACAGTTTATGCACAGCTGTTTAATTTTAGCTAAATCGAATCTTTGTTGAGGCGTTTTATTCAAAAGTGACTTACAAGAGTAAGTCGAATGGTTTTCATCACACACAGAACAATGACTGCGTGTGATTTTTGTTGTGCACCCTCCGACCTGGTCAGGAGAACCGATTTCGTCGCGAGTTGCACCGATTTTTGGTAGACACCTTTTGGTTCTGCGGTACCTACAATTTCTAAAATTCGACACTGGCTTTCGAGAAACTCCATCAACCGCTCAAACGTTGGAATTTCAGATTTTAGATTCCGAATATCGACCTCAAATAATCGACGAGTTTCGGAATCTAATTTTTCCAACATTATGTTGGTCCACAAAAAATCCTCAAGGTTACCAACTTCCAGTGCCTTAAGGGCATCGCGTCCTTCACGGAAATTGTTAACTAAAACTCGAAGATCCTTTTATGATTCACGATGCAATTTGGAAACGGTGGAGATTTTTTGTCAATAGTGCGTAGCGAGTTTACGTTTGTTGTCGTATCTATCAACGAGAATTTGATATGCGATCGGATAATTTTGAGCTGATAGAGTTAAAGATTTGATCAAATTTAAAGGCTCCCCAGAGAGACTATTTAACAAATATTGGAATTTGTCTACTGCAGCAAGCGCAGCGTTTGAATGGATCGCGTTGTCAAAGGATTGAACAAACGCGGTCCAGTCTTCGAAGGTGCCATTAAACGTGCGCAGCGGAATTTTTGGAAGTCAAATGTTTTGTCCGCATGCGTTGCTAGCGACAGGTTTCGAGCTATTCGTCTCAGGGAACAGAAAAGTATCATGAATCATTTGCATCTCATAGAAACGATTTTCAACCCTTTTTCGAACCACATCTTCCGCTTCATAGTCAGCGTCCGGTTGATTGGAAATGTGGCCAAGGATTACATCGTGTACCCCTTCGAACTTGGTGAAAAGATCACACATGCGGGTATAACGTATACGGAACAGTGGCCTCATTGCTTCCTCTAATAACGCCGATTCAGCAAGTTCATACGTTGCCGTTAGCTGCTTTTCCAATAAGGCACGTTTTGCCTTAAGTTCTCTGAACTTTGTTGCCATTTTTATTGTTTCAATTAATGAAATATAAACACAAATCGATGATAGCTAAATCGTGGCAATTAGTTACAAAACAAGACTACTACAAAATGTACTAAAGACCACGCGTGCGCACTAAATGACGCCGAACAAACGAAAATAAACGACGAATAAACGAAAATGAACGATTTAGAAAGTGGCGAATTAATAACGCGAATCGTTATCAATTGACGCCGAACAGACGAAAATAACCGACGAATAAATACCTAATCCGGCTGTCGAAGGACCAAAATGTTTAACGATGAAGAATTGCGGGAGTCTCGTTCGAATTGGTTTTTGGATCCTGTATTAACTAGTGAGGATCTTGTAGAACTGCGTTAATTGCTTCGATTTGTTATATAAATAAGGACCAAAATATTTTACGTCTTGCTTTTAGTTGTCACAATTTTCTACTTCTTTGTTGATTATTTCAAAGTTTATACGATTGTTTTTAAATTTTTGTAATCGAACGAATAAATGAAACTATGCCTTCTTGTGTCTTCTGCCTATACTGAGCGCCTGATCTTGGTTTTCAACTATTACGGTGTGTTACAATATGTTATATACATAATATTATGGTTTATTTACAATATTAACTTCAATTTTATACTAAACCTAAAAACTAAAAAGCCATATGATGAGTTTGCGAGTTGCGCATTGGCATAGACACGATTTCATGTGCGCATATAAAATTACAGCTTTCAACCTTTAGGTTAAACTACGGTAACAATAAATTAAAGTTAATTTTGTGCGCATGTAAATACAAACATGGTAAACATTATTATATCTAAAGTTACTATTAAAAAGTTTTGTTCTTAATGTAAGTAAAATGCAATACCTATAATATTAACATATTTCAGTAAATTATTTTCGTTATAAAAATTTTGCAGACATTTTGGAAATAGATACAGTTGAATTAACTAAAGCAACGACTTCTACATTCGGTAAACAATGAAAGGTTCTTCACAGCCAAGCTCGTGAAATAATATCCCAAGTAACACAGGATGTCAAATGGACGTACATGCTGGTCCATTTCTTATCCATTTATGGACGATCCACAAGCGGATCTATAATGGACGTCCAATGGACGTCCAAGCTCATCCATAAATGTACATTACAGCAATGGATGTAAATGGGACGTCCACTGGATGTACATTTATGGACTTAATCTGGACGTCCATCAACGAACACAACATGGATGTCCATTGGAGAATATGAAGAATACGTTGTTTTGATATCCTGATTAGATCTACGAGATAAGGAGTTTCTTTGTGCACTTTCAAAAAAAGATGGAGGTATTCGTCCAATCGCTATTGGTTCAACACTTAGACGCCTAACTTCTAAATTATGTAGTCTTCATGTAAAAGATACGTTATCTACCCATTTCCACCCTATCCAATTAGGATTTGGAATAAAAGGCGGTTGTGAGGCAGCAGTTCATTCAATTAGGTCGTATATTAAAAACCAATCTGATGCTGAAGTTATTCTTAAAATTGACGTCAAAAATGCTTTTAATTCTGTTGAAAGAGACTCACTCCTTTCTATCGTCAAGGATATCATCCCAGATCTTTACCCATACCTCTGGCAATGTTACGCTTTTCAATCTAATTTATTTTATAATAGTAACGTGATTGAATCTTTAGTAGGATGTCAACAAGGTGATCCATTAGGACCAGCCATTTTCAGTCTTGCTATTCATCGTTTTATTAAAGAGCTAACTTCAGAATTAAATATTTGGTATTTGGATGATGGTACTTTAGGAGGTAAAGCATCGGATGTTTTACATGACTTAGAAGTCATAATTTCCGCGTTTAAAAAAATTGGTTTAGTTCTCAACTCTAATAAATGCGAACTTTACTTTTTTGATAACATTTCACAAATTGATAGGTCTATATTATTAGATAGATTTGATTCCTTAACCCCAGGAATACGTATTTGTGATAATGCAAATTTTGTTCTACTCGGTTGTCCTATTCTTGATGAAGCAATCCCTGTTTCTTTTTCTAAAAAAGTGGAAACATTTTCTTTACTTTCCACAAACCTTTTTAAAGTTAGCCCGCACATCAGTCTCTTTTTGCTTCGTCATTGTTTTTGGATGCCAAATTTCATCTACCTCCTTAGATGCTGTCCTGTTTGGAATTTTAAAAATTTATGTCAAGAATTGGATAATAATATTCATTCGACTCTTGAAAAAATTTTGAACATAAAATTTACAAACAGGTCATGGGATCAAACCAAGTTACCTGTCCGTTTTGGTGGTCTAGGTATTCGTTCTGTTGCAGATATTTCAACTCCAGCCTTCTTATCTTCTATCTTTGCTAATTCTCGGCTCATTAAGTCTATTCTACCTTCTCGTTTTTCCAACTTCGAGACATCTTACTCCAGTGAAGCCATTGAAAAATGGAAAATTATATCGAATTCCTCGTCTTTACCCTCGTCATCTCCCTCCATTCAACGAAATTGGGATTTGCCAATTATTGAAAATAACTTTCAAAAGCTATTGTCTTCCTCAAATGTAACTCAAAAAGCTATTTTATTGGCAGTGTCTGAACCCGAATCTGGAGCTTGGCTTGAATCTTTACCTTCTTCTAAATTAGGCACTTTGTTAGAAAAAACCACTTTACAAATTGCCGTTTCTCTAAGATTAGGCATTAGTATTTGTCATCCTCATATATGTAATTGTGGTTCTTCAGTAGACACATACAGTCATCATGGACTGTCTTGCATAAAGAGTGCAGGAAGAATCGCAAGACACAACTGCATTAACGACATCTTAAAACGTGCTTTCTCATCTGCCAACATCCCTTGTTTACTTGAACCCAACGGGGTTCTGAGAGATGATGGCAAACGTCCAGATGGAATCACCATTATTCCCTGGAAGGAAGGCAAATCCCTTGTCTGGGATGTCACCTGTACAGATACGCTTGCACCTTCACATTTACCTGAGTCGTCCATATCTGTTAGATCTGCTGCAAACAAAGCAGAAAATCTTAAGCGAAGAAAATATAGTTCGTTAGCGGATCACTACATTTTCGTTGGCTTTGCTGTTGAAACCTTTGGTCCTTGGAGTACGAGCGCTCTATCGTTGTTGGATGCTTTGGGAAGACTTATTATTGACGTCACAGGTATTCCTCAGGCGAAAACATACTTAAAACAACGAATTAGTATTGCCATTCAGAGGGGCAACGCAGCCAGCGTTCTGGGAACTGTGCCTATTTCTTCTTCTCTGGACGAAATATTTAATTTAATATAATTTTAAGTTTGTATTTTGTAGTTTAATTTTTATGTTTTAATTTTATAATGTTTTAAATAGTAATAAGAATTAATTGTATTATTATAAATAAAAACATTTATTAAACTATTGAACGATTTTTTAGCAATTCGTATATAAAATGCGAGATACAACTTTGAATACAAATTTATAACTGCTAATTATTTAAAATTTTGTCTAATAATTGTTTAGTTTCAGTTACCTGTAAATAAAGTTTTGATAAAATTTGCCTCTATTGTGTTTAATAATCAAGAAGTTGTTTGATTCCGTCACTAATCAAATTGACCCCATTTTAAGTATGCAGTTGATCACTAATTATTTTAATTATAATTTAATTTAGAAACGACAAATCAAATTTTTTTCACTACAAATCATTAAGTGATACATGTTTACAACTAATTATCACGTTAATAAACTTTGTAGGTAAAGTAAAACGCTGTAGAAAATTTAAAATCCACAGTGATTAATTTAACCCCATTCTACGTTAAACAAAAACACAATCTCCACTCCAAGTGGCCCGGTATTTTGATTTCAATTTGCAATATGCTTTTTCCATTTTTTATTTATTTATTTTTTAATCCCACAACGTTTATAAGTAACGTCCATTAATGTCCATAATTTGAATCAAAATGGACATACATAAGACGTCCAGTGAAGGTCCAAAACGAATCCGTTTACAATCCCAAAGACGTCCTATAAGCGTTTGTCGGTGGACGTCCATGAACCGGCACGATATGGACGTACATTGAACGTCCGAAAAGATCCCAAATGTAGTCCCAAAAACGGGCACAAACTAACGTCTAGATGTACGTCCAATTTAGTCTCAAATTGGACGTCCATTGGACGTACAGTGATCAGTTTGTGTACGTCCAATGTACGTCCATTGGATGTACATGTGTTACGTGGGATTTAACGTCATTAATTTCATGACAAATGAAGCAAATCATTTTAAATTGAACAATGAGCTACCTATTCCATATCATCTCTCTAAAAATGTACATAACAAAACAAAATTGGAAGACGTGGAGTAAGGTGTTGCACCATTGTTTACCAGCCAGCTTCCCGTTTTTCCAAGTGTCCGGCCACATCAATGTTACCCCACTGTTACGCCTCTGTTTAGTTTACTAGCACGTCACGGGCGTATGCAGTTCAAGCCATGTGTCATCTGCACGGCGGACTCTACAGGAGGTAAGTAAATGCCGCTTATTTAAATCACGCAGTTTTTAAGTTAATTAAGCGCTGGTTCTACAGCGCGATGTTGCGGCCCAATCGCCCGATCACCCCAAGACGAGCTGTGGAGTGGACGATAAGTTTAACGAGGTTTTCTGTAATCCAGTATCTGCAGATCTGCTTATTATCACAACCGCAAAGAAAAAAGAGCCTCGTGAGTCATCATGATTACTGGTTCTTCATCATCAGTAAAAATCGCTTTCATCCTTTGGGTAGACAGCAAACGTTGGGTGAAATTTCCTTCATTCATTTAAAAAAAAATCCGTTTACGGTTTACGGTTTACGGTTTACATTTCAGAACATGTGGTTTTAGCTAGTGGAAACACTTTCTATAGTTCTTATCCACACAGTCAATGGCATCACCGTCAACATTCACAAATAAATACGTTAAAATAAAACTGAACACATTGCTGTACACCTGCCTTATCACGCACTCTCCGGCAGCCTCGACTGAACTAAGCTTGTATCGATTTGTAAATTCTAAAATTTGTGATAATCATTATTTAATTTTTCCATATTTACGATTTTTTTAAACTCCCGTTATAAATGAATTTGATTATAACATTTTTAGTCAAATCAGCGGCAATTAATCAATCGGCATCTACTACACTTATTGTTAGATTAAATATAACTTCATAACCAGAAAATTAAAAAAAATTGGCAGTTATTGGGGACTGCCGACAGAAGTGAAGACTTAAAACTATGAAATAACAGTGGAATAATGTTTTGATTAGGAAAAGTATTTAGTTCATAATTTGTTATTATTGGCTCATGTAATTGTGGAACATAACTAATTTGAACTTGTGAAGGAATATCATTGTGAATTTCGTCATCATAATCTGAATGTGACTTTGGAATGTATGGTTCATTCCGTGTTGATAGGCCCCCAGTATGAGTTGGTAGAACATATGGCAAATTTCGCGTTGATGGGCCTGCAATTTGCGAATTATGGAAATTCTGACATTTAGAAACATGCTTTACAATTGTTTTTGAGGATTGATGTGTCGATAAATTAATCAAATTAGTGGCTCCGTGACGCGGTAACTGCGTGACGTAACTAGGTGCGAACTCGTAAGATTTACCCCATCCAAAAATCGTCTAACGCGCCTAAAGAAGTTTTCACTTCAAAAATAATGTATAAAATAATGGTTGGTAAATTCTATCTTTCACTTTTTCACTTTTAAGCGGAACTGTGTAAGAACCTATAAGATTATTATTTTTAAGTTAAGAACACTTTAATAACAAAATATTACAAGATTTTAATTTCCTGAAAACTTAACTCGTTTAGTACGTTTTACATCAACCGCAATTTTAATTAAAAAGAACATGATGGAACGAAGTGTGTTATTGAGAAAACGTAATCCCAACATGAAATTTTATGAATAATATCTTGCGCACGTTGTAGATTTAATTATTACTCTAAACGTGCTTCAAGCTATAAAATTTAAAGTATCATACGTGCAACTGCATTTTTTTTTTAGGAATGGGAAATAGAAAACTACTATAAATTATTTACTTAAAACCGTTTTAAAAATTCCAAGCACGAACGATGCCGTAATAACTCATTGTGATAATTTCATACAAGATTTGAAAAATGATTTATTTACCATTTAGCTACTTTCTATCTTATTCTGGATTTCGACTCTATTAACTTATAACATATAAGATATACAGTGGAGTCTTTTTCATGCCGTATAATAGGTACGTTCCACATAAAACAGCATTCGGCAACTAATAAGTACATAAATTCCCGACATGCCGCCGGCGTTGATCTTTCAATAGGGGTGGGAAGAACATGAACATAATAATAGTTAAGGCAATGATAAAATTAATGACATATAAAAATACAAATACAAATCAATTAACACAACAGGCAAACGTTAAGATAAACGGAAAGTTGCACTGGGTGAAGCTGGACGATTCTTTCAAAAAGAGGTAAATTGTATTCTTCCGTTAACTCGCAAAGTGCCTCCATCCAAGTTAAAATTTAGGGCCCCACAGGCCGGTTATTCAAAGCAACACCAACATTTTGGGACGGATTGTGTCTCATTGGTCTCGCAATTGCAGAGGCTAAATGCGTTTTTGGAACTGCTAGGTCAACTTCAGCATGCTTTTATATGCTTTACATTCCCACGCAACACATGTACATCCAATGGACGTACATTGGATGTACACAAACGGATCACTGTACGTGCAATGGACGTCCAATTTGAGACTAAATTGGACGTACATCTGGACGTTAGTTTGTGGACGTTTTTGGGACTACATTTAGGATCTTTTCGAAAGTTCAATGTACGTCCATATCGTGCCGGTTCCTGGACGTCCATCGACAAACGCTTATTGGACGTCTTTGGAATTGTAAACGGATTCGTTTTGGACGTTCACTGGACGTCTTATGTATGTCCATTTGGATCCGAATTATGGACATTAATGGACGTACTTATAAACGTTGTGGGATTAAAAAATAAATAAATAAAAAATGGAAAAAAGCATATATTCGAAAATAAATAACCTTAAACAAATTTGTAAATTCAAAAATTGTTACAATAACAAACTTTAACAATTAAAACTAACCATTAACACATTAAATAACATGAAACTTATTCTTAAAAAATACGTACAAAGAAAATGTAAATTCAAAAATAATTTGCACTGAACAACTTTACCTATTTAACTTTAACTATTAACAAACTAAATAACTAGAAACTTAACCTTAAAACATATGCACATTCAAAAATAATTACCATACAGGATTTAATTAATTATTAACTAATTAAACAACATCGAAAAAAAAAACATTTCAAAGCAACACCGGTCCTTATCCACCATTTTCGAATAAATTTACTTAGCTTGACACTTTCTAAAAAAAGAAAATATTACACAACTTCTTTAAAATCATTTTAACTTACCAATATAATCAAAGCTGCAATTACCCTTTTTCTCTCGGTCCTTGAATAATACGATTTAGGTACATTATTATCAAGTATTATAAAGCGGACTTGGGATTTGTTTTGTAAATTCATCATAAACTATTTCTAAGTTACCTAAAACACGTAAAAATAAGTAAAAAAAATAACTTAAATACATACATACATGATATTTCCATGTACATTAAAATTCGTGTCGATTCGCCTTGCCGCAACGAAAATTAACCCGTTGCAACTATTGCAATGAAATTCAACTACACACATTTGTAACAAACAAAACTAACAATTCACATGAAAAATTGGTTAATGATAACGTCAAATTGCAACGAACTGTTAACTTTGGGTAAAGCGCATCGAACCTGTTTTATTTTCACTTCTAATACAACTGTTGTATTAGAAGTGAAAATAAAACAAGTTCGATGCGCTTCACCCAAAGTTAAGTAAAACCAGATGTCTTTGAAAAAAAATATCTCGGTATTGTGACGAAATCGGCGTCAGTGTGACCGAACAATTCATTTGCGTTAAAACCAAATGTCCAGCATATTGACCTGTACTGCAAAGGCAGTAATTCTTTGCTTCAGCCGACATTCCAAATTCGTTACGGGATATGTATTCACAAAAGTAACTGTCCAGATGGTGTGTTTATACAAAAGTTAAAGTACTTTTTTAGGAGCCCAGTCAATTTGTACACCGACCTTCTGCAAGGTTGGCCTTTTTTTGTATAAATTGACTGGACTACTAAAAAGCAGAATTAAACTGAATTATAATTACAATTAACCAAATTTATCTGTAAATTCGAAGTGCTAAATGCAAGGGCGGTAGGATAAGCACTAAATTAAAAAAAGTTTGCAATTGATTTAGTTATCAATTTAATTCCCAGAAATCACTTTCGCTCCATTCTACGGTATTGTATTTATAAATTTGTATCCAAAGTTGTATTTCGCATTTTACATACAACTTGCTTAAAAATTGTTCAAAAGTTTAATTAATAATTCATTAGGAACTCCTTATCTCGTAGATCAAATCAGGATATCAAAACAACGTATTCTTCATAAACTCAACGGACCGATCGAATTAAGTACATGAATATACGTCCAATGGACGTCCATACTGATCCGTTTATGTACTGTCCGTTTATGTCCATGAATGTACGTCCAATGGACATCCATGATGGACGTCCAGATTAAGTCCATAAATGTACATCCAGTGGACGTCCCATTTATATCCATTGCTGTAATGTACATTTGTGGATGAGCTTGGACGTCCATTGGACGTCCATTATAGATCCGCTTGTGGATCGTCCATAAATAGATAAGAAATGGACCAGCATGTACGTCCATTGGACGTCCTTTGTTACTTAGGTTCATTCATGAGACGAATATCGTCTAATCCGGCTAAATTTAGTAGCCGACTGGTGACCACGTAGATTTCAGACCCAATAGATTGCAGGACCAAGTTGCTCTCACATGGTACTTTACATGTTAAAGCTTAAAATCTCGCTGCGAGACATCCATTTGGATTGGATGCAAGAAAGAATAGGATCGCCTCAGGATAACTTTTTCATTCAAAGTTGTTGTGTTACGGATTTGACGATTAGAGTGCATAGACTCAATAAACCTACAGGATCAAAGGACATACGTACTTCTGACGGAATGTCACGTTTGGTGACATTCCTGATTAAGGATGTAGAAACAGAATACATTAAGTGGTCTGAATTAAAAGACCATTTCGCATCTCGACTGCAAGAGTGACACAACTCAAAAATTTTCAAATACTTTGGTCTCCAAAAATATATTAAAATATAATTACTACCACACCCTTATAATTTCAAAAAGTAGCACATATGGTAACCTAAACAATTTTGTACCAAATTATGAATTTTAAAAGAAGAGAATTGTGTATTTTGACACAAGAAAATAGGTTACTATTTGAATATAATTTAAACTTGTTATATTTGAGTGCGATTTGTTCTTGAAACACGTTATTTCTTACTAGGATGCAGTATTTAAAACTTTCCATTTTTTCACTAAAATTGTTTTCTATATGGCAACGGGTGAACAAATACCGTGAGGGAAACATTTTGCTCACTGCTTTTGCTTAGCCGTTGCCATAGAAATTTCAGAACATAGAAGTAATACAACCCAAGTAGTCGCAGGTATTACAAATCTCAGTATTTCTATTTAATATTTCAAGATCGGGATTGAAAAAAACGTTATACAGCAGTCATGAAGAACTGATTTCACACTGGTACACCCGTGAGCGAAATTCTTTGCTACTACTATTCAGTTCGAGAGTACTGGTGCTCTTGTGTTCAGAATTTAGGGACACCCGGATATAAATTATCATTGGAAATAGAAGCAAGTACTAAAGAATTATTTGAAATCCACTTCCTAATTATGCAATGTTTTGCTTCAAGTAATTTAAAAAGTTGAGTACTTGTTAAATTGGCAGTATCCAAGTTGTCTGAACCAATAAATAAATCGTTGGCATAAAAATCTTGTTTTATAATTTTAGAAAATTTATCTGATAAATGGATCAACAAAAATGACGTTTTACTTGACCAGTTAAAAAATGACTGGAACCAGCTACAATCCAACCAAAACGTATTTTGAAGCTTGAGACAATTAGGTCCTTATTTACTTATACAAAGAAGATCGAGGCAGATCTAATTGTCTAATAATCTAATAATCGTATCTTGATACTGTCTCGTTTTATATTGAAACCAAATATATATGTCCAGTGATTTTATCAAAAAAAAAGAACAACAAAGAAAAAAAAGAGCAATTTAAGTTGTAATTTGAATGGTGGTGCTCGTAAAGTTACATAACACTCTGAATGAATATTCGATGGGCCCTTACTAAGGTCTCAATTTCCCATAAAGTTTTAATGTAATGAAATTGGATTTGGATTCAGAATCCAATAAAATTCTAACATTGTGTGCCCTGCCGACACAGTTCGTGATTTATGCAGAAGCAGTGGGCAATAAAACCTACATATCATTTGTCGAGAATGCAGATATAATTTCGGGGGTTTCAGCAGGATTGACTTTCTATGAAGCATACGCTGCCTGGCCCTCAAAGGCTGCATTGTCTGCAATGTAATTGAATCGGTTATTGTTGAAAGGGAATAAGCCACTTTTTAATGTTTCGAGATAATCAATAAAAACTGTTTTTTGAAAAAGTTTAAAATGTTGTGATTTTTTTGGTAACGGTGGTAACTTCTATAAAACCTTCAACTATGTATGGAATATATCCGATTATTTTTTAATGATTTCATTCACCAATCGTTTAGCAGTATTTGGGCACACGTGTTTAATTCTGTCCAATCACAACATTATTATAGTGAGAATTTTCTACTGTAGAAAATTCCCGCGAGCATAATTTCTAGTATTTTGTTTACATATGTAACTTGACAGCACATTTTCTAGTTTTGACATCTGTCGCCAGTTTGATTTTAGTTTATAATGAATTAAACTGTATTTTTATGCTGTATTTTTTATTTAAACGTTAAAAAATAATCTTCCGAATACCACTCGAGAGTGCGAATTAATTAGAAAATAATTCTCCAGTTATTTTTTCAAACTTGTTGCCATTTGGGAATAGCCACTCGAGCCCTACGGGCTCTCGTGTCTATTCCCTGGCAACAAGTTTTCGAAAATCTGTCGAATTATTTTCAATTTATTCTCACTCTCTTGTGATATTACTTATGAAAATTTTGAAGAGCCGTTATCCATTTGATTTTGGAGGTCAAAGTACAACAATGAACTTAATTTTCCTTGTAATTGAGTCAGTGTTTAAGGTCAATAAGTCATTGTTTGGAAAATTTATTAGTGAGCTTAAGAACCAGTAATGCAATCAAAATCCCACTTTTCAAATGGCTTATGTCAGTGACTTATCCCCTTTCAACACTAAACAGTTCAGTAAAAATCATAATGGACTAAGCCGAGAAGAAATAGAAATACAGTCGAACTCCTCTATAGTGACCTCCTCTATAATGATTTTTTCTCTATAGTGATGTTTTTGTCGGGAACGTGCATTTTTGAACGTTTTCCATATAAAAATACCTCTATATTATGATGTTAAGCCTCTATATAGTGATTATTCTTTACGAAAGGTTTACCAAAAATCTCGAGGAACGGAATTTTCGGTAATAGAAAACCTGAAAAATCCTTAAAAGAATTTCTTGCAAAATCCTTACTTATGCAATCAACTTTGGACAAATTTTTTCATCAATAAGTAGATGTTATATAAGTATTCAGATGAAAATTTGTATTGTTTATTAATAACTGTGTGTATTTCTACATGCTTAAACAAATATTTTTTCAAATATAATAAATTTTAATTTTTTGTTTTGAATATCAATTGGTTTTTAAAGTGACTGCCAAAATGGTAAAATTATACTTGAATTTTATATAGTGAAGTTTCTCTATAGTGATGTTTTTTCATGGCTTTTCGAACATCACTATAGAGGAGTTCGACTGTATCTTAATATTTGAAAATGGCCAAAAATGACTTATCATCTTTCAACAATAACCGATTCAATTCTGATTTACATTGAGTTATAAAGTATCCTTTTGCTAAACAGTTAAGGAATACTTTTATACTGCGTTCATATTGAGATAGTTTAACAAATTATTCGCATCGTAACAAATCATGCTGTTTGTTGCATAAAGAAGAAGTACGAAAATTGTTTATAAACGTTCTGCTATAACCGTTGGATCAATCATGCATAATAAATTTGATATCTTTTGATTCTAACGATTATTTAGCTCTATTTTTCAAAACTTCTCTAATAGTTGATAGTTTGAATTCAATTATACTTTTTGCTGTTTCCAAACCACGAGCTGTAATGGGATCTAGCTTTTTTGCAACTAAATGTATTATAAAAGTTTCAAACAGTTTCTCGTTGAAGTAGTAATATGCCTAAAAAGTGAATTGCTTATATTCACAATTTTAGAAGAAGAACTGAATCGATGTTAGTGATGGATCAGTACCGTTGAATTGTTAGAGCGTGAGTATCTGGGCCATCTGGTAAAGTATTTCTGAAGTTTTAGCGACTTTGTAATTACTGACTTTCCCACTTGTTAAAGGTCAGGAATGATCGTAATACCACAAAATACTAATAGAAACAGCAGCAGCACTCAACAAAGAGATTAAAAATGAGAGAGAGATGGAAGTGCACTACTGCATTGAACCGCCAATCATATACATGCGTAAAAATCGCTTGTTTTCGTGCATAACTCATTGGCATAGCAGAAAAGATATATATATTCTGTGGTATCACTAACCGATTGTTATTTGTATATGATTTAACGAGCACATAATGTAAGCTATTATTAGAGAAGATAAAGGTTTGTAAATACGAGTCGAGGACGAGTATTTTGTAAACATCTGAGTCAACGCCATCTTTATTTACAAGCCGTGAAGCCATGCTTGGCAACACCGCATTAATGCACAGAAGTAGGCCGGGTATCATTGCACGTCGGTTGCAATCGAAACTTATTAAAAAATAACTAACATGAAATGATCCATACTACATCATTATTCTGATAGTATTAAGAAATAAAACAAAAGTTAGTAAAGGCAGGAAATTTTATTTTGTGGTATTTATTAAACATTAAATAACATTATTTACAAATAACATATTTTTAACGTTTATTCTTCTCTTTTGTTAGCGTAGCTAATTTCCTTTTTTCTCTAAATTTTTAGTGCCATTTGTTTCTTTTGAATATTTTGTGTAGTTATTCAACAGAATATTTGCAAAAACAGAATGCAATGTTTTAAACAATCTAGAAACATCGTTGCCACACAGACAATGTAATTCAAATTGTTGAAAAAAGTTATTGGAATTTAAGCTTAACTGTGTCAGTTGAATTAAAATGCCTTTTTGACAGGAAGATTGCAAAAATTTTGTTTCCCACACGCTATTAGCTACAATATATTCTAACAAAGCATACATATGAAAGAAAACACACTTAACATGGTAACTTGGTACACTTAAGCCACCTCGCTGTAAAAAGTCAAAATATTCGTTGCAAACATTACTACCGCGTCCTTCCTCAAATAAAAAAACACAGGCAGTACATTCCAGTTTTTTGCAAACAGATCGTGCTCCATAGCCACAAACATATATGCAGCTTGATTCCTCGATTTCACATAATTCAAGATAATTTGAAGTTATAATGGGGCGAAATTGATCAATGTCAACATTATATAAATTTGATTCAGTACTTTCATTAGCAAAGTTGCTAAAGCATGCTTCTCTTTTATTGATCATTTTCAAAATATGTCTTATTCGTAATTTGTTTTCTGATTCAATTACTTGCCTAACTGATACATTATAGTTTGATCCAGATAGTCGTCTGTACATTCCAAACCTTTTCTCTAACTTGTCTGTTTGAAATTTCCCCAAGAGTACATATGAAACATTAAATTTTGTTACAGCATCGTTAGCAATTTTACATAACACTTGAGATGCTCTTCTTATTGCTTCAAATGTGTCGGAGCTTAAGCCAGCTTTGTCCTTGAAAGACTGCCATGCTTCTATCCAAGACAAAAAACGTTTCAAAAACAATAACTTTTCATCCTCAATACTACAAACTGGTCCTGCCCATTCATTTCTTTTTATTTTTCCTACGATAGGGTTTTTAGAATTTACAATATCCCACCAGATGCGGAAAATTTGTAAAAAATTTGCAGTATCTGTACATTTTTCTTCCGTTTGTAAAGCAGCAATAGTTGACATATGAAAAACATTATCCACTAACAAAACGTTTTGTCTCTCTAAATTCGAGGGATACAAAGTTTTATAACTCAACTTATATGCTTTTTTAATTAACTTATTTTGCTCGTCCTTGAAAAATAGTCGCAAATGTTCGAAACATGCATACCGTTTTATTGTATAATTTTTAAAATCAGGATATATTAAAGTGTGAAAAGTATCTTTTTTGTTCAACCAGTTATTCCTAACATTTTTAAAAATGTGAACAGTGTCATACGATAGGTAAGTATTAATATCAGGGAAGCATGGATTTGGCATAGATTCGTTTGAAGAAATTAAAGTGAACATATTCTGATTTATTCTATTGTTATCAGTTAGTATCGCAACTATAGGAAAACCACATTTTTGAACAAATTCAATTACCTCATTAACGAGTATCTTTAACTGATCTCCTGTTGTGTTATTCACAGGAACTAGTCGAATAACTTCACTAAAATTACCAAAAGCAGAAGAGATCATAAAAGTTTGAATAGTTTTTGCCAGATCCTTAGCATTATTTTCTGAACTGCCAACAATTCCATTGGCTTTAAAATCTAACTTAGATTTCACATAAATTTCATCAATTTGTAATATTGTATATTTTTCTCGAACAGTCAAGTTTTTGGAAATTTGTTTCAAATAGTGACTTGTATTTGAAAGATTTTTGTCTGGTTTTACATTAAATCTAGAAGATATTTGTTGTAAATATCGTTTACTAGGCAGCAGCAAATGATCTTGTAAGAGCATGTAACAAGACGATGAATATGAATAAGCCATAAATGCAAACAAAATAGTTGCTGGGGAATATTTTCGTCTTTTTAACAATATCATGTTTAACTGATCAATTAAAAGTTCCAATTGTTTTTTATGTTGATAGTCTTCCATTTCTTCAGCTTTTTCGTTACACGTAACTAAATTTTCATACGACTTTTGCAAGAAAAATTCAAAAGATCGAGTCCTTAAATTGTGTTGACTTACGTTGGCATACCTAACTAATATATTTTCAAGTTGCGACCATCGAGATAATTTTAAATCACAAGGGAGAATCCAGTTCAAATCGTGAGCAGAAATTTCTTCTTTTCCAATAAAGAGTTTTAATGTTAAATCACTTTTCACAAGAACACTACATAAAATTTCGGCGGCACTTAACTCAGTTTCACTTTCAGAAGAACTATTAGAACACTCAATATTTAATAAATACAGCCAAACACCAAAGTTGCTCTTAATTTTAAAGTTCCACTTTGTTTCACTGTTTATACCTTTAGTTTTGTTTGAAAAGTGTCAAGAAAATTTGTAAAGTCATTTATAATATCAGATTTTACAAATTCTTCAATTTTTCCAGCTTCTTTTGATTGCAACGCTTTCCTTCTTACTTCAGGGTCTTTTCGTCTAACTACTGTTGAAGTTGAAGACAGATAAACTGGAAGATTTTGAAAAATTGTGGGTACAGCGTCTTCCTTTCATTTTGGGTGTGCTAATAGCAACGTAGTAACAGTTGACCCGTTTTTGTATATCTGATCTAATATAACATCATTTTCGTTAAAATGTTTTATACAAACAGATGAATACTTCGTAGGCTGCCAATTTTTCCTCGGGATAGCTCGAAGCCATTTCTTTTTCGTTTCTTCATCTTTTGGAAATGAAAACGTAGTAACTGCAGCTTGCCCCTTTACGGATACACTTTCGTAATTCGATTTGCAGCTTGGGACACAACATTTTCTAGTCATCTAAAAAGTTTTCATGTGAAAAGCATGAACCAAAGGTTAAATGTACTTACTTTCTATATTGTCGAATATCAAATTATTGAGTTAAATATTCTGATAAATACACACAGGTTTGGAAATACCACAACTATCTAACGTTAACTGCACTTTATAACAATATCAACAACAACTCAATGATGCAATGCTGAACTGAAGAACGCAAAATGTCCGCCTAGCAACACTGCTGCCAAATTTCTTAGTTCACGGCTTGTAAAATAAAGATGGCGTTGTCTGAGTTCATAATAGCCATTAAATGCGAGAAAAGTACGAGATTTTATCTGCGATACTCACATGCACATTCATATGCATACGCTAGCACTCTGTTACGGTACCGTCGCAAGTCCGGTATTTTTGAAACTCGCGCGTAACCTAACATCAACTCTCGTCGAGGCAGGAATCTGTTTTGTAACCTTGAGGTGTTGTGCGCGAAAAACGCGAAGTGTAACGGCAGAACCTGACAGCGGGTGTTAATGAATGGTCGTGCGTTAAGTTTCACGAAAGGGAGGTAAAGTTTTCCTCAAATTACAACGAGGTTTAAAAATCTTGTGCTGCAAGTAACTGGCGGCCCTCCGCGACATCTTTAGAAAGAAAAATATAGCCGGATGACTTCACCGCTACGAAATAAACGTGGATGATTTGCAACGCCTTCTTCAACATGGTTCTGGAGCAGCATCAGCGTAGATAAGTCGATCTGTACTGATTATTTCTATCATGTATTTGTGTTGCACTGTTGTAAATTATAGGCCTTCAGCCGTGTGGGTACTGTGACGTGTTCTTTAAACTTTTAAATATGGTCAACTCACCCGCCATAAGTCGCGAATGGAGGGGAGTTTGAACTGACAAATCAATGCGTGACAGCGGGCGACAGTCGATTTCGACCTCGAAAGATCGAGAACGCGGCGATAGTACGATTCCAACAGCACTCGCGGAAACAATAACCGATTAAGACAATTATTATTCTGTTCGGTATTGTTACCGTTTAGTTTCCACGAGTGCTGGAAAATTACCCACTGGGTAGTTCCGTCTTTCGACGGATAAATCGATTGGAACAAACACAATTCTGAGGGGCCGACAAGATCAGTCGTGGCTCTGGTTCCACACCAGGGCGAGCAACCCGTCTACACTTATCCGAACCAATCAACTTTCCGAGATCCTCATCAGAGATCTACCACCGTGTGTAATATCAATGTGGTAACTCTGTATCAACTGTACATATTTTTGTGTTAATCTTGTTAATAAATTGTTAAATTTGTGTTCGTTTTCGATACCACCACTTCGGCCGCCAAAAAGGTTGTAATAGTACCCTTTTTGTTTTCTTTGATATTTTAGAAGTCATTATTATTCTCATAACTAGTCAATACACCTTGTTAAGTCAATTGTGATTTCCTTATTTTGTAACCTGCAACGACGAGAGAGAGTTCTGCTTTTCTTCCTATCGCGGTACATCGATCACCGAAAAGCAGTGGCGCCCTAACAACTTCCGGAGCAGTAAGAGAGGACGCTTCACAGGTAACCTCGAGAGTTATTTTCAACTCACCCGCTCGCCGACTTGAGCTCAGCTCGGGCAGATATAACTACGCGGCCGAAAACCCGTAGCAACTCATACGCTCACGCATGCACTCATACTCACACGCACGCATTTATATGCAGAGCACGTATTCATACGCCAATACGCACATCCCACCGCACACACTGGATAGCAATTTTCAAAACTACCGTTTTATCGCTTGCGTAGGCAACCTACATTGCAGGCAGTTTAATAATGAAATAAAACTGAAGGGGCGTTTAGTTATAAGTTTAATTATACACTGCTCCGAACAATTAAGGGACAACTTTTTGAATACCAATTAGTTTTCTAGAAAGTGATGGAGACGGAGTGCAAAAAAGAATTACGGTGATTCCTTTGCTCTATTTCTTCAAAGACATCAAAATATAAAAAAGTTTAAAAAAAGTGATTTTTCGTAACATTAAAAACATCCAAAACTCGTTACATTGGTTACGAGACCAATAAACTTAAACTATAATTATCGACAGAAAAGTGTTTGTTTTTACCCCACCTTAACCAAAAAGAAATTCGAGTGGCTTGTAGAGGTAATTTTGTTTAAATAAATGACTTATTAATAAGCTTCAACTATAAATTTCTACAAAAAAAAAACACTAATATGATTTATTACTCTACACTTTTCCCGATAGAGTATAGAAATGGTCAAATAAGGTTTGTGCAGTACACAATTAAAAGTTAGATTAACTGTTTCCGCGAATATGAACTCGGGTTAGCAATGTTTCAATTGTAATCAGTAAATTAATTACAAACTTGCGTATTTATTATTACATATGTATTGGTATAGTTTGTTTACAATTTATAAGTTTTCCGATTTAGTTTGAGTTAACAAGGAGTTGTTCCGTGAATATTATTCATATTCATAAATAAATCCAATACAAATAGACCTTCCTTATTTAATTAATTGATAAATCAATTTAGGGAAAGTACAAAGCGATCAGCTTTATCCCTACATGAAGTTTGCAGTAGACATGGCCAGAATTCTTTTCCATTGAAGGGTAAATATACATAATTGGAATTTAAAATTACGGGTTACTTACACACAATTCAATAAAGTTAGCTTGTGCTTTATAAAAGTAAAACATACAGCTACTATAATAACATAAAATAAAGTAATTATAAAATTCAAAAAACAACGTAATAAATGATAATCATAACAGTTATTTTTATATTAAGGGCGTATTAAAGAAAATTAATTTCAATTTCGGAGGACTATAATCTACTATACCCGTAGTACATACACATAAGATGGGTTAAATCAATCGTGTTCTAAATGGAATAAGATTTTTTGGAATAGGTGTAACTATTCAGCATCAAATAAAAATACAATTTGTTTTTACCTTCATAGGATTTGAAGATAAGAATATAAGAGTAGAAGTATTAAAATTCGAAGATGTGAAGGAACATGAAACAAGCTGTGCTTATCAAGTCATCACGTGCCCACGTTGCTCCTCTTGGGAGGGCAATATTGCGCTACTTATTTGCCACATCATGAACGTCCATGAAGGTATCAATTTTGTCTACACAGTTTCAATGAAACTCGAGGAATTCTCTAAAGATTTAAAAGTGTATTTTCTGGACAATCAAGAAGAAAAATAATAATAATAATAGAGGTGTGTGAATTAAATCCAGCAAATTGCTGGGATCTTCCAATAAGTTGTCATTATCAGCAATCGGAAGCATTAAGGGAATTTTAGAATCCTCTTTTGTTCCATTTCGTGATGGATCATTCTGTGGAGGCTCAATTGATTTTTTGACAGAATTCGAAGGTAAATAAGAAGAAGACTCATTTTTTTCAGGAATAATCGATAAATGGTAAGTACCAGAGGTCGTTTTCTCCCCTTTTGATTGAAATGACTCATCTTTCAAATTTTCACCGCCAACCACAACGGAAATTGAGAAGGAACTCTGGCAGTTGCCGATTTCATGGGGACAACAGATCTCGAAATGACATGTCCTCCAATTGTCGGTTGCACCTTAGCAATCGGAGATGGGATAGCTGATAAGGTTGTGTCAATCTGTTCTGATCGACACCTAGTGCACTTGATGTTAACATGCCCTCGGTTACTTCGTATAACTGTGCACACATATTCGACAAGTGTTATAACACCTTTTGCTAAATTGTTGAGCATCATGACCTGCTTTTCCATTCTTTTTATTTTTTGTCATTCCATCTTCAATTCCTTTTCCAAAGCATCTTTCTGAATTCTTGCAATTGCCAGTTCTTCACTATTTGCTTCCGATTGAGGACTTTGCATTTTAACACCTGCACGATCGTTCTGATACGCGAATTATTTTTCCTCTTGATCGTTCAGAAAATACACTTATAAATCTTCAGAGAATTCCTCGAGGTTCATTGAAACTGGATAGACAAAATTAATACTTACATGGACGTTCATGATGTGGCCAATAAGTAGCTCAATATTGCCCTCCCAATAGGGGCAACGTGGATACGTGATGACTTGATAAGCACAGTTTGTTTCATGTTCCTTCACTTCGAATTTTAATACTTCTTCACATTCACAATCTTAATTGGAGCATGGGAAGCAAAAGTTCTTTACCACCCGTTCCAAGGATGACTGGTGGAGCAAATTTTCCTCTTGGTCGTTCTTGCACCGACCGTAAATGGTTCCAACTGTAGGTTTGCACGAAATGGGAAAAACGTTCAGCCATTTCCTGCAGGCTGCACATTTCAAACTTTTGTTAAAGCCATTTTCGGTCTAAAACAATTCACAAAAGTTATTGTGAAACGATAAATACCTGCATTAAAAATGATTATTATGTTGCTACAAAACTTACATTCTTGCGATTATCTTCAAACGTTTTTAACGATAAAGGACAAAAATCATCGTCGTTGGCCTTGTTGAGTTTGTTAATCTACAAAACGAGTAACTTAGATTTGAAAAAGTGGTACAAATGAAATTTGTTGAGCTTACCAGCATCTATAAGTTTTCTTATTATCATTCGTCGGCTCATAAAATGTTGAACCCAGACACATCTGAGAATATTACTACAACCGACTTTTCATAAAATTGCAGTGAACAAAAAGAAAACGTTTTAAATCTTAAATATCTGCAAAGTTGGGGGAAAAAATTCGTTATACGGAAATTTTTACTTCGTTATAAGGGTTCCCTAAAAAAATTCACTATACAGCGTGATGAAAAAAAGGTGCCCATGATTAGCTACATGTTAAAGACGATTTCTAACAAAACACGAATTTGAAAGTCAAAATGGAATTTGTTGTCTCTTCACCAAGTTATAAGCTTTCCTATTCAAACAATAAAAATCTATACGATTAACAGTTTTGTAATAATTTCATTGTTAGAGTCAAAATTTTATAGTGGTACGAAATTGAAGAAAATTTAATTTTTTTCCGTGGCAAAAATTCCAATAGGCATTCGAATCAAGCATGTCATGCATTTTAAAGCAATAGATATTCGAACCAATACTGCTATCAAATACAAATAATGTCATCTGCACTTTTTATCAATTTTACTGGCTGTACTGTTGCTAACTTCTATATAAATAGTTTTTTTTTTGTGGGAGAGAGATAAAATCTTCAAAATAACACCTGTCGGTCCATGTTTAACAGGCGAGGACACGATATGCCAGCCCATCAACGCCCAACTACCGGCAGCGTGCACTGCCAGCAATGGGACATCAATAAACCAGCAGACCATGCCCGGCGGGAACTTTAGACTGACTAAAAACCCTTCTGGGCCTTTGGTGTGGTTTGCCCTGGAACAGGAAGCTTGAAATATTATTTATTCTATACTTTTGACGCTGTGCGTGGCTGTTTAGAAGAACGGGAGTAGACGCACAGAAAGGGCTGCGGGGGCAGGAATTATGCGATGGTGGACCTCGGACGACGATACCGATCGCGCGGGTCGGGTACGTAGTCCGATGACACCCGAATCAAGGGATTGTGGTGGACAGTGACGCGTTCAAAAAATTTTTCCGGGAGTGAGGCAATGTGATCGCGAAGTGACTGGATATTTAAATCACGAAGGATATATGTGTTCCGAACGAACCAGGGTGCGCTCGTAACCAAACGAAGTGCTTTGTTTAATTTTTGTTAAAATAAAACAAAGAAAACCCTAGAAATCCTTAAGATAATGAATAAACATTTTAGTGAATATCCACTGTACAGAAAAAACTAAGGTAATATCTAATACATATACAACGTATCCCAAAATTCGCGGAACACCTCGATGGATCATGATTATAAAAGTATTATTAGAGAAATATAGAAAAAATTGCATCGCTATTAATTTTGAAGATATAAATATCTAAAGTTTGCACACTTGATGTCGTTTAACTAGATTACTGGAAAATATTTTTTAAAGATTGGTGTTTATAATCACTTGCATAATAATTTTGAATAACTGTAACCAAGTTTGTAGTCAATCACTCTTCAAAATATACCATTTCCAGAAAAGCATATTACGCCAGTTTTACCTGAAAAAACACACGGCAACATTGCTCTGAATTTACTCTTAAACCACTTTATCATAAAAAAAAAAATCAAATCAACATGGCTTATAAATGTTATCGTGACTAGAAAAAAACGTTGTCAATTTGTCCTGTCATGTTAAAATGTTTTCAAATAACGAATATGCAGGCATGCATTTGGTGCTGGGAGCATGCGAAAATAATGCTGCTGTTGCTGCTAGGGTCTATCGCGACAGGTATCCTCTAAGAAGACATCCTAGTAGTAATGTCTTTAGACGATTAGACCGAAAGATAAGAGAAACAGGAAGCGTAGCAACAACGGGTGCTTTTTAGCGGGATAGAGGTCGTCCAAGAACTACAAAAACCCCTCAAATAGAGGATGCTGTTTTAAATTGATTAGAAGACAATCCAACAACATCAACATGTGAAATCGCTAATATTCTGGACATATCACACAGTTCAGTTGGCCGAATAATTAAGGATGAGCGGTTTCATCCCTATCATTACAGAAAAGTTCAAGCTTTAGTACCTGAAGACTTTCCATGTCGTGAAAATTCTGGTAACTGGTTTTTAGCACAAATACAAAGAGATCATCTGTTTCATAGAAAGATCTTGTGAACTAACGAAGCTAATTTTTCAAGGGATAGATTTTGCAATGAAAGAAATTCACATTTTTAGGCTTTGGAAAATCCTCACGTATTCAGATCAGCTAACTACCAGCATTGATTCAGTGTAAATGTTTGGAGAGGCATTATCGGAAATCGGTTAATCGGGTCAGTCATTATACCTAATAGACTGGCTAGGGCCAATTATTTAGAATTTTTGACAAATGGTTTCCAAAATTTAGTCGACGAACTTCCACTGGCGGTAATCAATAATATGTGGGCGCAAATGGATGGTGTCCCGCTCATCATGCAGCACCAGTGAGAAACTGGTTAAATTAACAATTTCCTGAAAGGTGGATAGGACCAGGTGGACCGTTGGCCAGGTTGGCCAGCTAGATCTCTGGACCTCACCCCTTTGGACTTTTTCTTCTGGGATCACATTAAGTATTTGGTGCACGGAACGCCAGTTTTGAATGAAGCAGATTTAGTTAACTGAATATTTGAAGCAGCTCGTTCGATAGATGAGGAAATGGTAGAAAGAGGGCAGGGAAATATAATTAGGAGAGTGGAAATGTGCAGAGATCAGCACGGACAAAACTTTGAACATTTATTATAAAATTATTGTTTTAATTTCATCTCGGTGACACATTTGACTTTTATCGTATTTGTTGGTGACGTTATAGATAAATAAAATATTTCATTGTTCTCTCTGATTTCCGTGGGAACAGACAAGTAGCTTAATCATTATTAGGATGAACTCAATGTGTTGCCACATTTACCTTTAGAAAAAGGCCGATATCTTCTGGAATAAACAACCTGGAATTTTTAAATATTTATTCCGCGTTCCTTTATCGTTACTTAAAACCGTAGTGTGGAGCTGTTCCGCGAATTTTGGGATACGTTGTATACAAAAGATATCAATAAGATATACAGCGGAAAAATACTAGTTTATGGTCTACCCCCCGATTTCGCCAATTTTTTTTTTATACATAGAACACACTGTAACAACACTCATTCCGCAAAAAATTTAGTGCGGAAACGAGTACTTTCCACAAAAAAAATTTTATATTGAGCCATGTAGTGAGGTTATTCTGATTGACAACTAACCTTACTTGCGCGTGGTATATGTAACCTAACCTACTATTGACACTTACTACTTAGCAATACGCCCTCTACATCACGTGTGTTAACCTTTAATTTCAAAGTATGATCTCGTATAATTTGACAGTGAACGATTTGCAATTGAAAATGTGTAGCAACTCAAATTAACACTAATTGACAAGAGTAAACGCGCACCGATCACAGTGGTAACACACTTTCCGTCAAAAAATTGTGTTATTTGACAGCATAACAGCGCGGGAAAGGCAAAGTTAAAATGTCAATAACAAAACCTTACCCCCAGTCTAACCTTTCGAACGCGTGGAATAGTCTAACCCCACGGTGCTCAACCTTTTTTCCCTTCGGGCCACATATATATGTAAGAAGCACAAAAGGTTTTGCCCCTAAATAACACACACAGCCCTTTCTCAAATAATTTATTTCGTATTCCTTCAGTACACGCTCGTGTCTCTGCTCACTGCGCCCTTCTTCCCCCCGCTTCCGCTCCGTCTTCCGCGCATCCCGGATGGTTTCGGGTGAAGTCGACTGGCCTTGCTCGCCCAGTAAGTGCTCCCGAATCCAAAGGAGCTTAAGGGGGGTGAATCGAGTGTCCATTTACACCATGTACACAAATGCCACACTAACACGGCCGTCCTGTAATCGAAGCGTCCTCGCTTCGTAGTTTGGATATCTGAAATCGTAACAAAAACCAAGAACTGTTCATTTGTCCCAGCATACTGGGGGTACCAGTCGTTGTTTGTTATTCTTTCGTGAGATGTGAGACTACTACACATAAATTTACTACGAACATTTTCGCCTCGCTACTGAATAACGACCAACTTTCTTTGTGCTAGTGCCACCTCTCGTTTTGTTATATTTCACTACTTTCATTTGATGTGGGATTGCCACAATCTTTCCTAGTATGTAGCGGTGGCCACTTGGTCCAGGTGATAGGGCTGTGGTTCGTTCCCGGAGTCGCTGATGATGTGCCCGAGGTAGTCGATTCGGGTGATTCCGAGCTGACACTTTTTCGGCGCGCATCGTAGACCGTGGATGCCGAGTCGTTCGAATACCAGGCGGAGATGTTGGAGGTGTTCTTCGTAATTGGAAGAGTAGATGATGATATCATCGAGATATACCATTACAAACTTCTGTAAATATCCCGCCAAGACCTCCTGCGACATGAACCGCTGGAACGTGGTTGGTGCATTCTTCAGTCCGAATGGCATCACTCGCAATTGGTATTTCGAACCCTGCGGGGTTGCGAAGGCTGTCAGATGACGGCATCGAGGAGCGACCGGGATCTGCCAATATCCACTCTTGAGATCTAGAACACTAAACACCTTAGCGGGTCCTAAATCTCGGAGCGTCTCTTGGATGATGGGAAGCGGTGCAGCTTCGTTGACAGTGACGGCGTTTAAGCGACGATAGTCCACGCAGAAGCGGGGAGTGCCATCCTTCTTCTCGATCAGGACGACTGGTGAGCAATAGGCTGAAGTTGATGGATCGATCACTCCAGTTGACGTAGTTGTCAATCAAAATAACTTCACTACATGGCTCAATATAAACATTTTTTTTGTGGAAAGTACTCGTTTCCGCACTAAATTTTTTGCGGAATGAGTGTTGTTACAGTGTGTTCTATGTATAAAAAAAAAAATTGGCGAAATCGGTGCGTAGACCATAAACTCGACTTTTACCGAGCTCAGTTCTTTCTTGGTGGTTGACGGGTGCGTATCTTGTACAATCGGGTGAAAATCAGAGCCTCATTTTCAATCAGTTCTTTTCAGAGCTATATATTTTCCTGTGTGCTTTTTATCGGTAAGTTAGATGGTAGTTTAAACATTGTACGATTGCAACAACAATTGGTTATTTCTAGTGTATAAAAAATGCCGTTTGTGAGTAAAGTGAAGAACAAAGTCCTAACCGGGCAAAGTCGAGAAATAATTGCCAATATATTGGAATTTATGCGGCAAGAAGCAGAAGCGAAAACTCCATTGATTCCGCTTTCAAATATTCAAGAAAGAGTAACGAAGGCAACCGGTGTCAGTGTCAGAACGGTTTCCAGAATTGCGAAAGAAAAGAAAAGAATAGTAAGTGAAGACAATTCGAGATTTTCTACGCCAAATAAAAAAAGAAGGAAGCTGAATTCAAAGATAACTTTGGACGATTGTGACCTTCAAATTCTTCGAAGAATGATCATTAATTTTCATGTGACGGAAAAAAAATCACCCACGGTACGTAAAATTTATAAAAAATTTCAAGAAGATGTTGGATACCAAGGAAGTCGGGAAAGTTTACGTCACGAAATTCATAAAATAGGATTTCGTTGGCGTAAATTCAAGAATAACAGAAAAATCTTAATGGAACGCCATGACATCACCCATTTGCGATATGAATTTCTCAGAAAAATGCGTGCGGCTCGCAAAGAACAACGACCAATTGTCTATATGGACGAAACGTACTTACATTCATTCGTCCCATACCCACACGAAAGCCACTTCAACATAAAATTTGTAAATTTGTATTTGTAAAATAAAAAATAAAATAAAATCTGCCAAGTTTGTGAGCTTTTTATTTCCAATTTTTTTTTTTGAAAACGTTAATCTTATTTTTTGTCATATTTAAACACTTTGCCGTTTTTTTCAAAGCATTTTTATAACAATTTTTGTAAATGTTTATAAATGTCAATCATAACTATAATTTATAACGAAAAATATCTCTCCATAAATTCTAATATCTCACGACGCATTTCGATTTAAAAAATTGAACAGAATTCCTACACAGACTGTACTTCAAGCGTTACGCTCGCCAATACTAGCCATATCCTTATCTTACAGGCACTCTCTCGCTTCCTTTTCCGCGCAGGGTCATCTGCCAAGCTATTCCTGTCAAGCTGTACCTTGGATGTCCGAGTTTTTGACAAATTTATGTCTAGTGGATGGCTAAAGTATATCGCCGCCCGACATTAGACATCTTATAGATATCTTAACATTTGGCGAAGATATGCTTTAGACATCCTGTAGACGAACTTGTGTTGTATGGGTAGTTACAATCAGACTTCAAATAAAAGTGTTAGGAGCTAGGGCGTTTTTGTGGGAACACCCTGTATACTTTAAAATGTGTAGCAAGTTCTAATGGGAAACGGTACAACTAGCTGACTCAATGAAGCCTACAAATCGTCGAAACTGCGGAATTCTCAAAAACAGTATCAATTTTAATGAACTTTTTTTAAATTTTTTATACTATTGTTAGAGTTTTATCGAATTTTTTGTAAAAACAATAAAGGGTGTGGCACTCAATAGTCACTAATTTCACACTTTACAACACTAAATTTATTAATCGAATAATTCAACTTCACAGAATAATAAAATTACGCTAATTCAACATTAAACATGTTCGCCTTTATAACTAACTAGCTGAAATACCCGGCTTCGCTCGGTGTACAAAATTTGGTGGCAGTAGGACACTTCTTTCTATGCGAAAATCTATTTCGGCGATAGCCCCCCCCCCTATACTAAGATGCCGTTGTGTACAAAATTTGGTGGCTATAAAACACTTCTTTCTACGCAAAAATCTGTTTGGACGATCCCCCCCCCCATAAGATTCACTTGTGTTCAAAATTTGATAGCTGTAGGACATTTTTTTCTATGCGAAAATAAGTTTCAGTGATCACCCCGTACGATTTTTGTTTACCCCCCCACGATCGGCATCAAACTAAGTCCCCCTACGAAGATGCACTTGTGTACAAAATTTGTTGGCTGTAGGACACTTCTTTCTATGCGAAAATAAGTTTCAGTGACCCCCCCGTGCGATTTTTGTTTGGACCCCCCCCCGATCGGCATTAAATTAAGTCCCCCCCTACTAAGATGCACTTGTGTACAAACTTTGGTGACCAACTTCGGTTCAGCGATTTCCGAATCTATACGACACTTCGCCCCCCCCCCCCCCCGATCGGCTCCAAACTTCACAGGAACACTGTCCAGGTTATGTTAGAGTATTCCTGAAAATTTCATCAAAATCGGTTCAGCGGTTTCCGAGTCTATATGACACTTCCCCCCCCCCGATCGGCTCCAAACTTCACAGGAACACTCTCCAGGTTATGTTAGAGTATTCCTGAAAATTTCATCAAAATCGGTTCAGCGGTTTCCGAGTCTATAAGCTACACACATACACACACACATCCAATTTTATATATACAGTGAGGACGCGTGGGTTGGAATAAATTCATTTAAAATTCATGGATTTGGTTTTTCGAAAAACGCTCAGACACGTCGATTTTTGTTTTTAAAACTGCATCTTTTTTGATATTTATAATTTTAAGATCGTCTTTTGTTTTCGCACTATGACATCATCAATAATTTTTTTAAATTGCATCCTATATTTGTGTTCACGAATTTGGATGCAGCGCATTTTTCTGAGTACAGAAATGTCAAATTCGTATAACCTTGAAAAGGAAAGTTTTCTAAATAATCAGTCCTAAAGTTTAAGAAATTTATGATAAAATTATTAGAGTGTACCACTAATAATATCATCAAGGAAGCGCTGGAAATCGAGCAAAACATTCAATTGCGTGTTTATTTTTCCGGTTTATTGAAGTAGACTTTAGATTTCAGATAACCCCATAGATAAAAATCTAATGGGGTTAAATCTGGAGACCTAGCTATTCGATAAAATCTCTCCTTCCGATCCATCTATTTGGGAAAATATTATGAAGGTATTCTCGTACTGTTTTCGAATAGTGTGGGGGCGCTCCATCCTGTTGGAACCATATTGAATCTGCCGATATATTTGGGTTTTCATTATTCAGATACAGTGCACTTACACTGGGTATTATGTCATTTTGTATTAAGTCTAAATATTTTTCAGAATTAAGTGTTCCCTCAATAAAAAGGGACCCACAATTGAGGTACCCACAATTCCGGCCCAAACGTTTACTTTCTGAGGGAATTGTGTATGACTTTTCATTCTCCAATGTGGGTTTTCTGGTGCCCAATATCGAAAATTTTGCCTGTTTACCGAACCATTCAAACAAAATATTGCCTCGTCGGAAAAAACTATCTTACGTAAAAATTCCGGGTTGGCATTGCATCTATTCATCATTATTTCGGAAAAATTCTAATCTGCGGTCGAGATTGTCTTCAATAAGTTCCTCAACAAAATGTACTTTGTATGGGTGCCATTTGTTCTTGTGTAAATATTTTAGAACAGAAGATTTACTTAGTGACTGTTCTGCAGCTACTTGTCGACTTGATTTGCGAGGATTTTCTTGTAAATCGAGCAAAACATTCAATTGTGTGGTTTCTCGAAATGTAACATGGTTGGATTTGTAATTGTCTCTTACGTGGCCAAAGTCTCTAAACTTTTTCTCCATCTTACTAACTACTGATTGTGTAATAGGCTTCTCCGGGCACTTATCATTGAACAATTCGCAAACTTCAGCTTGTGTTCGAGTATTATCGTCATATCCTACCATCATCAACATTTCTATTCGTTGTTTCTCAGTTAAACGCGCCATTCTTCAAGCTTTGAAACTGTACTTGACAAGTGTCAACAATCAAAAAAACAAAATAAACACACAATTGAATGTTTTGCTCGATTTCCAGCGCTTCCTTGATCATATTATTAGTGGTCTACTCTAACAATTTTATCATAAATTTTTGAAACTTTAGGACTAATTATTTCGAAAACTTTCCTCTTCAAGGTCATACGAATTTGACATTTCTGTACTCAGAGAAATGTGCTGCATCCAAATTCGTGAACAAAAATATAGAGTGCAATTAAAAAAAATTATTGATGACGTCATATTGCGAAAATAAAAGACGATCGTAAAAGTATAAATATCAAAAAAGATGCAGTTTTAAAAACAAAAATCGACGTGTCCGAGCGTTTTTCCAAAAACCAAACCTATGAATTTTAAATGAATTTATTCCAACCCACGCGTCCTCACTGTATAGATTGATCAAAACTCAAAAACAACAAAGAGAAGCTCCACAAATCAGGCGGGTGGTCTTCCAGGCCGTCTATAGTGAAGTCCGAGTTACACCCTCGCTTCCATAGTCGAACATGAACAGCCTTGCGCAGGTCACTTAAGGACGACGCTACTTAAGAACGAAGGACAAGCTCCCCCGCGGTGTTATCAGCGGCGCTAACACTATACTATTTGAAATCAGAAACATTTCGTCGGCGGCAAACATTTTTTTGAATTCTAATTCTGAAAATTTTGGTTTCCTTTTTTAAATTTTGAATAATTCATTAATTTTATGTATACAGTAAGTATTTCCCGAAAGTAACGGATAATTTCTATAAAAAGATTGGAAAAAATGTTTTAGAAAAATGCGAAGATAATGTAATTATTAACCCCCCACCCCTCAACCTTTACGCGCTAGCACCCTTAACTTTGTGATACCTCATTTGATAGAATTTTTATACTAAATACAATGATTAAGGGTTCATAAGTTAGTAATTTAGATATTCAACAAAAATATATACAAATGAAATAAAATATCAAACTTAGACAAATTATTTTTTAAAATCACTTAAATCATTAAAAAAAAACTTTTTATTGAATATCATCAAAAATAGAAATAAATAAATTATAAATGTTTAAACAATGTAAATAATTAAGTCCGCTTGTCCGAATATTTCTGATTTCAAATAATGTATTATAAGAAGAAGTTAAAAGAAAGTCATCCAAATCGGACCTGTGTCTGAGGATTCCGGAGTCAAAAGCTTTATTGACTTGTAGTCATAAACTGTTGAATTATATTTTATAATCGAATTAATTTTATTAAAAACTCCTAGCTTACTTGAAATTAGTATTATGATTTCATTAAACTACTGTTTATATCACAATAGCTCCGGTCTTCATTAACAAGAACATAGAATCACAATGCCACGAAAATTTTGACAGCCCTTCTAAAACTCTATTTACCAACAATTTTGCTCAACAAACTTACCTGAGGGTTGGTGCTAAATCTCATTATAATAAATGTGATGTTTGACAAGGTATGAATAGAAACATATAAGCACACAGTGATTGTGTGAACAGCTAAGATTCGTCGATCAATAAGTTTCTATTAAACAAACTTGGAATTATTGAACTCCGATTACGAGAAAGTCGCACAAAAAAGATTACCTATTTGTTACAGATTGTATAATCAAATATTATTAAAAAGAAAAATTTGAAAGTGCCGCTTTTAAAGGGTCTAAGTGTCAAAACTATGAAACGAAAATATCAATCAATTTGAAATAGAAATACCAGAAAATAATTTTTGCCACTTGGTACTTTTATCAAAAAGATTTAAATGTTAACAACTGAAAATTTTTGAAATTTACAGTTAGACCCTGTAGAAGTTACACTCTTCAATTATGTAGCGTTAAAATTAATCAATGTACAGGTGTCTCATAATTGTATTAAAATAATAGCTAATTCATTAATTTAATTAATTTAAATTTTGACCAAAACCCAATAACAAAAAAGAGTTACAGTAGTTAAAGCTCTTATAATTTAACACCCTTATACTAAATACCGCAGGATTTAATACAAAAGGAAGAATACAAATTTTCAAAAGAAAAAATGAAACATTCGCAATTGCACTGCGCACTGTCGTACTATCAAATTGTCAACCACTAATTTTCACGTGTTCACATATCTTACTGACGGGTTCTAATTTCAAAATTATGTGTCATATTTTCAGTTTGCTGTAGTTCAGTCAAAACGGGTGCAGAATACAAAGTTTAAGCGAGCAGTTGATTTCACGATGTTCACAATATTTGGTGCTGCGAAGATAACAATTTTCTCGAACTACATTCACAGTAAATTTCCACATTGCTCACTGGATTTTCGCGCAATGACTTACCGGTGCAGAAGGATATCACATACAACACAAGTTTGTCTACAGGATGTCTAGAGGATATCGTCGCTAGATATAAAGATATCTATAGGATGTCTAATTCCGGGCGGTTATATACTTTAGCCATCCACTAGACATCCTTTTGACACAAATTCGGAGATCCAAGGGATATACATTTTGCCTATCCAGAAGATATCCGTATTTATAGTTATTCGTTATCTTATTGATATCTTTTGCATACATATAATATGTATTAGTTATTAATTTTTTCTGTACAGTGTATATTCATTAAAATGTTTATTCATGATCTTAAGGATTTCTAGGATTATTTTTGTTTTATTTTAACAAAAATTAAACAATGTATCAAATTAATTAACTTTATTTGTTTCAATAATAATAATCTTATATACCTCTACATTATACAAATTATTTACACATTATACAAATAAATATTTAGACAATCTCAAAATGTTTTATTAATTTTCAGTTTTTCAGAAATTTTTTAAGTCATTTTAATCGCTGGTTTTGATCACTTATGTTCTGAATTGTAAGTTCAAGTAACTTTGCAAATAAAATTTAACAATGATTTCATTAGTTTACTAATTTTTATTTAAGAAAAAAATCAGATAATTACCCTTGCTTTTTTTACCGAAGTTTGGACCCTGGGAAAGCCGTAAAAGCTATATTCGCATGTTTCAGGAATTTCGTTTCAAGAATTCAACAGATCTCAATATAGTCTCCACGGCTGTCACGACGCGATGTTCTGCAACATATATCGTAACGGCTACAAAAGCCGCTTCCGTTGTAAAACCGCATCTTGTGCTATATGCAATCATTTAAATTCATGCCAAAATAAATGTGTGGAATAAAGGTGTAGTGTTTTTTGCTCAACTTAAAATATCTGACGAGGTGGAAGTACTTCTTCAGAGGCGCGTCAGGCACAACATAATATATCGTTCATTAGTTGAGGCATAGTTCTTCTAATGAAATCACCGGGATAATTTCCGGTAATTCTTGATATTTCAATTTTCTGAAAATAAAAATATATTTTATTGGAGATGTATCTACCGCTTTAATTAAGACTTCATCATCTGCTAAATAAATTTCTATAAATAGTACGTCTTCCACGGACGAAATTTGCAGAACTAAATATTCAGAAAAAAAGGCAAATATTTCTATTATCACATACATCTACCTGCTTCAAGAAAACGCATTTGTTACGCACATATGCGAGAATTTACCAGACAATGACAATGGCCCCATTCCAATAGAAATGTTAAGCAATTTTTAAAGAATGTCGCAATATAACTGCTTATTATTTATTAACTAAATTTAAAATTGACTTAAACTTTCTTTAACGAATTACGCTTTATAAACTCTTATGGAATAAGTAATTTTATTACTTTACAAATTAATTAATAAACAAACAAACAAATAAACAAAGGAACGTATTTATTCGAATCAACAATCACAGGAAAATCAATAAATTCATTATTATACTAATACGTAATATTTAAATTCTTCCACTTTTACCACAATATATTTTTTTTAATTTGATATCAACGACACGTGCTAAAATCTGCACACATCAGACTACATAAACACATTTAAAAAACACATTTGATCGTATTTAGTGCAAATATAACCAAACTTTTTTTAAATCTGTAGTTAAAATGAAACAATTTAAATATTAGATAATATTACAATACGAAAATTTGATTAATTTAATTTAATAGTATAAAATATTTTTAATACACGCAAAATACAAATATTGTATATTTTAAAAATTTAATTCAAATGTAGTTATATAATTTTTAACTTTTCATAAATATGAATATAAATATATTAATTTGGAACATATTTCAAAACATATTTCCTGGATATAAAAATATGTATCTAGAGAATATCCACCTGATGTCTGTTTCGGATATACACAAGAAATCTTTCAATAATATCTTCTGGATATCGGACGCCGCGTATCTACTGGATGGCTATTTTACGTTCTAGCTATACATACATACCCTAGCCATTAAAGTGTCCACTTGTAATGGAATGGAAATTTCCATCTTCGTTGTCACCCCCGACAACTGGGAACATGTGGATTTCGACCTTGGAACGAGGGCAGTTTCGGTTTGGTTGTTAAACTTATATGTTCTCGGGTCAGAATCCACCCCCTGATGATTTTTAGTGTATTTGTTTATTAGTTTTAAATTGTAAATAATAATTAGTGTTAATAGAAAAAATATTGTACATAACTCTTGTTCTCATTTGGATCGCTACAATTGCTGTATGTAACTTCCTTTCAATCTCCTCCGTAGGTTACCCTGTACATATAGTGCAACTGAACCAGTTGGTCAAACGTGATTCATTAAAAAGCGATAGTCACTTGGTTTTGTTATTATTTGAAATTCAGGTGACGGGTGAATTTTTATCATTAATTTGATGAGTAGAATGCGCCCATAAAGTTTGACCAAGTCATTCAGACCTGTAGACAGGTACGTGAAAAGTCGCAGACAATCTTTGAGAATTTCAAACTAGAAACTAACACCGTGTTAGTTCTTTTTTCCCCGAGCTTCTTTTCAATATGGGGCCGGTTCCAGAAAGAAAAGTTACCACAATATTAGCTAACGCCGCTGTAAAGTTTACGTTAGCATAGAGGCGCTCAAAACTAGCCAATCACTTTACATTATTCGTGTATATATACGTGCGTCTCTATGGTAACGTCAACTTAATAGCGCCATTAACTGGTATATTCTACGTTTATGCTAAAATCAATCCATATTAACTTAACTGGTTTTATAGCAGCCCTGTCAATTTGTACACCGATCCTTTGTAAGGTTGAGTCCTTCTTTGCGTATAAATTGACTGGGCTACTATAAAATCAGGTCAATACGCATTCTAGAATACGCATTGAGTTTAGGATAAAGGTAGTAATTGATATTACTATATAGCTTTCCATTCCGCAACTAGCCTGTAACAGGTCAGCGTTTCCAAAGTTCGTTTTCGATCGTCCACTAAAATTCGTATTGCCTGTATAGTACTGGCCCATAGATAATTGAATAAAATTAAATGTAAGTTCAAATTCTTTGTATTCTGGGTCGTATATAACCTGATTATTGAAGTAATTTTTATTGGACTAGGGCTGTATTTAACCGAGAACTCGATAAGACGGGAACGAAAACGAAAAAGAAAGATGGCTGAGAATACGTCAGTCAACTTTATTTTTACTGTAAAGTAGCCAGAAATTTTCAGAGCTCACTTGACCCACATTAATGTATATGTAATCTGTATATTATTACGTAAAACTTGAAAAAACCACCATTTAAGCACAATATTAAAAAAAATGAAAATCATATCGTTTCTATGGAAAAACATTTCTTCTAACTTACTTTATTACAGATTGAAAGTGGATGGTTATTTTGAGACATTAAAATTGACTTTTCGTTCAACAAGTTAGGTAATTTATATTCATTAAATTGAAGTGCATTCTATTTTCTTGTTTTATACCTGTTGGAAACCGAATCACGTTTATCACAATTTACAAGAGCTTTCAAATTATTGCTCCGTCAAAGTTTGTTTTATCGCTTATTGTATATTTTCAGTAATTTGTAACGCTACCCCACAAGTTTATTTTAGTTTTGCTCTAAATGAGGAATAGAACTCACCTCATAAATCATTTGAATTTTAGTGGTACATACTTGCTAACAATTAGCAACGATTTTACTTTTCATGCTGCTCTGTATACCAAAAGAAAATAATGGCGCAACAAAAATGTATAGTACTATAACACGAAATTTTACGCCCAAGAACAAGTTATTTAACCCTACAGTGGACGCTTGTTACTTTGTCACGACAGCAACCGCGTGGCGTGTGTTTATTATTTCTTTAACAAAATGTTCTTTTATTATTGGCTTGAAAATAGTGGTACCTTAATGTACAATGATGGCGATCTAATTAGAAATGATTTCGGCGAGGATATTTAGTGGTGTAGTACCTACTTCCGTGCGGGTTGTGTGAATGAAAGATCGGAGTAATACAAACTCCTACAAGGAGTCCCTCAGGGGTGTGTGAGAATGCATCAATAACTTTAAATACGCTGACGACACTGTGCTACTTTCGACTAACGCAGAAAGGCTTCAGCGACTAATAGAAAGGATCTCACATACTTGCAAGATATACAACATTCGCTTGAATACCTCTAAAACCAAAGGTATGATAATTAGTCAGACACAACAACCGATAAATAACCACCTTCTTGTTGACACAGCTTTATTACAGAGGGTCCCAACATTTAATTACTTAGGAACTAATCTCAATAATCAATGGGAAGCTAAGACCACTTTTAACAGCATGAAAAGCATGTTCTGTAATAAAATGCTAAATTTAAAAAGACAAAGATTTCAAGCATGTACAGGGTGTTATGATTTTACAGCCGGAGACAAATACTTATTAAACATTGAGGGAAAAGTCTGCAATTTACATGTTACATCAGTTGAAATGTACACATTCGATGAGTGCAAAAACATTTCAAACAATTTTTATTTCTATAAAGTGAAAAAAGGGTATTTAGCGAAAATTTCGTTGTTTAGCTTTTTATTTCAGAATGTGGCAAATTATTCATAACATTAATATTTGCAACTTGATTTGCAAAAAAACTATTACTTTTTGAGTTAGATCAATTTTAAGGTAAAAATTCTATTATTTACAACTTGAAAGTACGAATAAACGGTAGCAAAATAGTTTATGGTCGACGTATCAAATTAAATGAAGTTGTACAGCATTTTGGTTTTCACCAGAACCATAGTCTTGAATTGCCTTTGAACGAAAAAATACACGTTTTTAATATTAAGTTTACAAAAAATGCTCAAAATGTTTCCCCTCTTCTTCTATGCACGCGTCTTTGAAAACTACTGTAAACCTTACATGTCAAATTTATGAAAAAATATTGACGAACCCTACTTTGCACCTGTAAAATGCATATTGATCTCTTCAAATTCTTTAGTTTACAACAACTGCTGTAAATAACAAGTCAAGTGCCCTTAACTCATCCCATTGTTGGATAAATTGGCCACTTTCTCTCCCAAATCATATAAAAAAATCCTTGCACTACAAAAACGCCTGTGTTTAAGAAACGCAAGTTGATAAAATTAATTCAATTACTATAAATTGTGTTAAAATACCTTAATATGTGTACGTTAAAAAAACTAATACATTAAAACCTAGTAATTGAGATAAAGTCGAAACAGCTGAGATTTATGCTATAATCTTAAAAGCCCTGAATGATAAGGAAACTGAATTTCACAAATTCAAATTGATACAGGAAAGAAGCTACAAAATTGTAGGTATTGAAAAACATGCACGATTCCGTCGATTGTGAAAACATTAAAAAGAAATAGAAAAACTAGGTTACACAGTCACAAACATTGAGAATATCAAGTAATATAGAACAAAATTGCCCCTCCCCATGTTCTTTGTTGAACTGAAGCTAGCACCTACTAATAAATATGTTTATAATCTGGATTATTTACAACAGCATAAAATAAAATTTGAACCCCGAAAAATGTGCAATGTGCAAAGTGCTAAAGATACAGACATACTAAAAATTTTTGTTACCAAAAACCAAGATGTGCTAAATGCGCCGGAGGCCACACTACTGATAAGTGGTCAGAAAAACAAAATCTAGGGATGTTGGCTATGTGTTATGCGGAGAAAATCACTCCGCAAGTTATAATTGTTGTGCTATCTACAATGAGTTGCAGAAAATGCAATTTCCGTTGCTTCGTCCGAAACAATACGCTCCGCCCCAACAGATCAAACATTACCAACAAATCTTACCTGCAATAACTTACTCGGCAATAGCCCAAGTATGAAAACAACAAAATTACACTCCCGCTAATATACTGCAAATGCAAATCCCACAACCTTACCAACAATTCAGCGATATGCAAGACTAAAAAGCATAATGAACCTTGTTGCAACCGTCATTGCTAAACTGCATTAATGGATTATGTACAACAAATGAATAAATAAAGCAACGCTCTAGATTTAATGATTTTAGATCAGAATTCAAATGGTTGTCAGATGGTTGTAATGACATTTTAAGTCAAACTCACAATCAGTAGAAAGTGCATGTAAGTGAAATATTTTTAATTGTTCTACTACAATGTCATCCAAAGATGTATCAATGGATGAATCAGTTATTGAAGATTCTACTACAATGGCATCCAAAGATGTATCAATGGATGAATCAGTTATTGAAGATTCTTTTGCCGGTTCTGAAATATCAGTTATGGATATATCAGTTTGGAATGGAATCTCAGAAAGTTTATTGGAAGATTCTTTCGCCGGTTCTGAAATTACCAGTAGTCCTAATGACAAATCAATTGAAGGAGCAGTTGCCTACAATCTTCCCAACGATGAAAGTTCATATAAACCTGCATCTCAGTTGTATCACAGTTGTATTGAGATTTCATCTTCGTCTAGCGATTTAAGTGAGGAAACAAATGAAATTAATAAGCCAGAGATTTCTAATCATATTAATGTTACAAGAAGTGAATATAATGATTTAAAATTAAGAATTGAAGGAAATCAAATTAAACTAGCTGAAATCAAAAGTTTGTTAGATAATGTTGACTTATCAAAACTTCCTGACAAGGGTGAGACATTGAGAGCTGGAAATAACCAATTAGAACAATCATTGCAAGACGAAATGAGAAAATTTGAAAGAATGGTTATTATTCATGAAGAATCAGTAGCAGGTGTCGAAAATAAACTAAAAGTTGCTAGTTGGGATCAATTAGAAGTTGCAAGTTTTAGTAGGAAAGCTCTTGCAACATACAATCTCCAAAAAAATTTAACTACGGACTGTTTAGAACAACTACATGAATCAATCAAAAACTGTCCAGATGAAAATATAGTGTCAGAAGATCCTGAAGGTCTTAGAACTTCCTTAATGGAACATCAAAAGCAAGCGTTAACTTGGTTAACATGGCGCGAATCTCAAAAACCATCTGGTGGGATTCTAGCGGATGACATGGGTTTGGGAAAAACCTTGACTATGATATCACTAATGTTAACATCCAAACATCATGAAACAAAACAGTCAGATAAAGAGAACGACTCGAACGAAAAGAGATACAAAGGTGGTACATTAGTAGTATGCCCTGCTAATCTACTTGCTCAATGGCAACAGGAAGTAAAAAATCATGTAAAACCAAATTTGATGGCAGTTGAATTATATCATGGAAGTAAAAGAGAAACTAGTTATAAAAGGTTAGCAAGCTATGACTTGGTCATCACAACTTATAACATTATTTTGCACGAAGCCCAAAAAGACACACCAATAAATACAATCTTTTGGCAAAGAGTTATTCTTGATGAAGCTCATCAAATTAGAAACCATAAATCTAACACTTCTATGGCAATTTTTGATTTGACTAGCAAGTCACGATGGGCTTTAACAGGGACACCAATACAAAACAAAGAATTGGATTTATATGCCATATTGAAATTTTTAAAATGCTCACCATTTGATGATCTATCAGTTTGGAAACGTTGGATAGACGACAAAACTGAAGGAGGACAAGAAAGATTGAACACTGTAATATCTTCTTTGATGTTAAGGCGGACAAAGAAGCAACTGCAATTAAACGGACGTTTAAATAGCTTACCTGAAAGAAGTTTTGAACTGATAGAAATAAAATTTGAAAAAGCTGAAGAATCTGTTCATAATAAACTATTACTGTTTTCACGAAGTCTTTTTGCAAATTTTTTGAGGGAAAGAGAAGAAAAAATAGGTGGACATTATACATTGCCAGGAAGTATTGATGACCAAGCTGATTATAACAGAATGTATGAAGCAATATTAAAGCGAAACAATGTTAAGCAGATAAAACAACATCACATTTTAGTATTACTGCTTCGACTGAGACAAATTTGTGTGCATCCGCACCTAATATTCAAGATGCTAGAATCAACTGATGATGTTGGTCAAAGCAATGATGATGAACCTGATGATTTAGATTTAAGTCGGCATTTAAATCTAGTGACTTTGAATGATGATGTTAATGACACACCTTGTCAATCTGTAGCTGTAGGTCTTACAGAAGCCACAAGGGAACTTTTGAATCCATCAAATCCTATATTTGATCGGAATTACACAAGTAGCAAGTTTAAAGCAGCACTGAGAGTTCTTAAAGAAAAAGTTTTACCAACAAATGACAAAGCTATTGTAGTGTCCCAGTGGGCTGGTTTACTAAATTTGCTTGGTACACATTTAAAAAATAATAATATTAAATTTGATGTACTTGATGGTAGTATTCCAGTCCATGAACGATTAGGAATAATTGATAAAATTAATTGTTCTTCAAATGATACAAGAATTCTTTTGTTATCATTAACAGCAGGGGGCGTTGGTTTGAATTTAATTGGTGCTAATCATTTGCTTCTGTTGGACTTGCATTGGAATCCACAACTAGAGCGTCAAGCCCAAGATAGAATTTATAGAGTTGGACAAAAAAAGGAAGTGTATATTTATAAATTTATGGTTTCTGACACTATCGAAGAAAAAGTAAAACTTCTCCAGGATCGTAAGCTAGAAACTGCAGATTCAATATTAACAGGCGCCAAAGTGCAAAATAACCAGTTAACACTTGATGAATTAAAGATATTGTTTCGGTAGTAATTCTATTTGTGTTTTGATTAGTTTTACATACATACCGATCACTTCAATTTAACAAGTGTTTTCATTCGAATTCCCCATTATAAATAATTCCACAATGAACTCCTGCGAAAAAATAGGAATATATTTTTTAAAAAGTAAAGCAACAAATGTTATATCATTTTAGAAACTATACTTGAATCGGGCAAATATGTTTTTTTATAGATAGGCCAAGCAATAAAGCATTTTTTCATAACATAAATACTACCCGAAAACCGACTGTGCGATTACATAAAGGACAGTGAGTAGACAAATTCTGCATAATTTCCAACTCGAGGATCATAATTTTTAATTTGTTATAAACAATTTACAAGAAAAAAACGCGTTTTTTCTAGTTACTTGCTTGTAAAATGGAAATTATGAAGCAATATTAATGATGTCGGAAAGCCCGGAAAATTCAGGATTTTCTTAAAAAATTCACAATTTCGCCATTTTTTAATTTTAAGAACTGAAACTTTGCACAAAGGGAGCTATTTCTATGTACTTTATTTGTAATCCAGTCGAATTAGATCAAAAAGTCGTGCGGAATTAAAAAAAATATTATCTGAAATTTTTTTGCGCCTAATGACGAGGAAGGGTATGTAGAATGATAATATAAAAAAAGTAACTCCAAAGAAGTGCAAATTGCAAATAAGTGGTAAAATTACATCCTTTTTCACATTTTTTACTGCCTATAAAAATCTAAACGAGCTATCGGAAAATTACTTATTGTATGTTGTAGGCAGTTAAATTACTTACAATTTAGAAAGCCTAAAGTCATATTTAACAAATTTGTTATCAGTAAAATAAATGTCGAACGTGAAAAAACGAATTTTAGAAAATTACGCATTATTATTGCAAAAATGGTTGGATGTTAATGAAACTTATGGAAAAGACAGTCAATCCAATGACCAATATGTGTGCCAAAGGCTGATTCGATTGACTGTCAAATTGTTGACCAAGGAATTTGTTACGTAATTTTGCAATTTTTTTGCAGCTGCCTGTTTAATTACTAAACGTTAATTTTTTAGGTTAATATCGTAGATGTAGGTTCTAATTCATCCAATGAAACGTATCGAAAAAAAGAAATTTCAATAAGTTGAAATTATGTTGCTCTTAACAACCGATAAAGTAGGATACGCAAAGATGCGTTATAAACAAATTGTCTCAGGAGTCAGACAAAAACCGCTCGGGAATTCGTTCTTCTTACATTAAGGGCGTAATGCTGGCTACTGAAAAGTTTTCGACGACAAGAACAATAAAGTTCTGAGTGAGATATAAAATCGCCGTTGTCATTTACGGTAGTGCATCTGACGTGTGATGCAAGCTATGGTTGACGTGTTTGTAGAAATTATCATTTAACGATTATGGGATGGAGATTTGTTTATTCTATATGCGAATTGTTTATTTTACTCGAGCTGAAACATGACACCACACTGTTATTCGGAAAGGCTTTCTTATCGTTCGGACAGCTGTTTCGTCGATTTAGCATTTTTTAAATTAACAAAAATGATGGTGTTTGTTATGAAGCACCGTCTGGGCCACGATGTGAAATTTATTTCCGCAAAAATTTAAAAAAAATAATGTTCAAAATAAAAGATTCCGCGCAAATCAAAACGTCCGCAGAAATAAAAGAATACAAAAAATTTTCTTTCTGTCCGAAAAGAAAGAGTCCGCGCGAATAAAGTAGTTCGCAGAAATACTATTTTATTTCTATTTTCTGCAGAAATAAAAAATAAAATATCCTCCAGAAATATAGAAGTAATAATTTCCGGGTCCGTGAAGTTGACACCTGATGTGGAGGTACAAACGGTGAAATTTATACCAATCTTTTGTACTTCGTTTGTACCCGTTTGTACCCTCAATAATTTTTCAATTGAATCCACAGTTTCGCAGATATTCGCTAAAAACGTGATCCGGTGCCAACTTCACGCTAGCACCGGACTTGAAAGATTTCGTTTGTACTTCGTTAGTACATGTTTGTACCTCAAATTAAATTTCTTCAAGTTCATCCCTCTAAATATAAGAACCGAAAAACGTCGCGTCAATGTCAATGTCACAGTTTATCTCTCGCGATATTGAAATTGTTAACGTCAGCATCTATTCATTTGTTTAACTTTAGTGAATTACTTTTGAAAAAAATGATTTACAAGGCATAAGGACATTACGTCGTAACAATTATTCATTCTTCTACGGCCCCATATTTAGTAATAAATAAAATTATTAAAAAATTAAATTGTATCGAGTAACTACCCCGCCTATATATTTTCCCGTGTCTTAGGTAAAGGAAAAATCTTTCTTGAAAAAACACCTCAAATTATGCGTATGATTTTTCAATATACTGCAATTATACCCAGATATTCTTAAAATAAGCAATGTCGTCCTTACGAATTACATTTTTACCTATACGCTAATCTATTAAGTTACACTGACCCTCATAAATTGGACAGAAGTCGGCCGTTAATTCGCATCCGACATCTCCAGACTGGTGCACAGAAAATTGGGTATGGGACTTAAAAGAAAGGCACCCCTAAACGAGTCGCAAAGACGGTCAAAATAATTAAAACAAATTTCAAGAACCAAAATCGGGTGATTAAAACTCTAAAAATCGTTCTCATCTCGAATTTTACATTTTAAATGTAAAAAATAGGTTTGCAACAATAAAAATGTAATTCGTAAGGACGACATTGCTTATTTTAAAAATATCTGGGTATAATTGCAATATATTGAAAACTCATACGCATAATTTGAGGTGTTTTGCATTGGTCGTTCTACTGCCTATTCTGAATTCCTGTTGCATCTTCATTTTGACGCAAATCACGAATTGGCATTTTCTTCGGATACTGCGGATCAACCAATTCAGGTAGAAAGCATTTGGAAAAGAAAGTCACCAACTGATTCTGCATGTTCGCACGCCAGAAAATATCGTCCCTGACGATTTTTTGTACGCTTAGTCCAAATGGTGTCCATATAACAAACAAGCAATACTTTCTATTTGTTACATGTAGCTGGCCCTGTACTTGGAAATAGTAACTGTCTTTAGTTTTTAATGTTATTTCACCATTTATTATCTCCGAAAATTTAATTTTCTTTTCTCGAATGGCTTCCGTTGGTGAAGACGATGCGGCTGTTGAGGGACATTTTATTTCGACAATCCCATCATCATCTATTACACCATCCGGCGAAGCTGCTAAGAAATTAAATTCACTGTCAATAAACAGACCACATTCGCGTACACGAATTCCATGTGTTTTCTCCAATTCTCTTAGAGCAACAAATTCGTGTTCCTGTCCTCAACGTGTTGCTGCAGTCCCGAAAAATTTATCAAACAAAAGACGCTTTACCAAATTTGCGCAATGTGTAGTTTTTCGCATTTTGCATATTGCTGCAAAATTGGACGCAGTCAACCGTATGGAACGCTCCTGTCGCCATAATAAATTGGTACTTTGACCTATCGTGGTATGTTGTAATTCGTCTCGTTCAGAATCCGATTTTTTAATCAACGCTAACATTTCTTGTTCTTTTATATCGTACTGCTCTTTAGTTAACATTACAACAATTTCACTTTCTGTGGCACCATAATCACTGTCGGCAGGTGTTATGGGCTCCCTTTTTTTCTTTTTTACATCTGGAAATAATTCCTGTCTGCATCTTTTCCAAGTTCTTACCCTTTTCAAACTATTCATAAAGCGTTGAGTGTGTTTCCCTGGACTGGAGTGCACAGCTCTTTTATGAATAACCCGCGGTAATTCACCAGGTTCCAAATTGAAAGAAATTGAAGCAGCTTCGCATCGAGTTTGATATGAGCCCCTTCCACTGAAATTAATTCTTTTGCCGCCAACGAATTTTGCCAAAATAGAATTGTAACACTCCGCTGCATTATTGTCCATGTTTATCAACAAACTTTCTGCATTTCTTGCAACTCTATCAACGATTGCCATGACATCTTGATAAAGGCCAGATACCTTCATTTCTGAAATCCACTCTTCATTAACTTTAAGATCAGTGCAGAAGTAAGACGAGCAATCATCGTGTTCCCCAAAAACGTGATTAGGTCCATTTCGAATATCATTGCGAAGCTGCGTAATTTTTTGACTATGTGATAATTCCAAAGAATTAGCATATTTAATGGCACCTTGGACACCATTCCTTAACCGCTTAATTCTATTATTAAGGCAATTTCTCTGCGTTATTGGAACTATCACTTTTTTGGAACTTATTCTTCGCTGAGAAAGCTCTCGAAGCTTTGTACAGAAGTTCCGCAGCAAATGATTGCAGCATTCAATTTTTTGAATTATTCGGGTACCATAGGGACGAGCTTCCATCAATTTTTTTGTAACACTACTATCACCATCTCCAATCAAATACCCGTATTTTAAATTATGCATTTCAATGCTTCTCATAAAACCTTCAACAAGAATATCAGATTCCATTCCTGTAGACGCCTTGTTCCAGTTCTTAAAACAGATATGGTTTGGCGGTTCAGTGTTTCGTGTTTTGGAACGAGAACATACACAACAATATTTATTTCGGACACCTAAAAACAACACTTTACCAGTTTTTTGTCCGATAATAACACCAACCCCAGATGAAGCATTGTAATTAACTCGGTAACTCCTTTTGCTCCAAGCGCCATCTGCGATCACACTTATTACGGGTATGCCATCTGAATCCACGTTTCCTTCTTCAATTGCAAGTTTTGCTTCTTCTTTCCCAGCCTTTTCGATTATTTCCCATGCCGTATCATGAACAAACTGTGAAACTGTTTTTTCGGTTGCAGTGAACAAATGAGGTCCCATACATGGAATATCACATGTAGAAACTACTTCTCGTAGTTGGGAATAGCCGCCTCCAGTAGAAATAATCCCCAATACTGCTGCTTTATTGATATCCATAGTATTTGGATCATCGTCCGAAAATATAAATTTTTCAGATTTGCACATATCACACACAATAGTAAATTTGCTTTGTAGTCCAATTCTTTGTTCTTTCGTTATATTTAAATGTTCATTAGAACAAGAGAAAAGTTGATTATGTCTAAAAGTGATGATTTGCATAAAAAATCTTTCAATATTCACTATTCTTCGGCCACTAATATCGTTATTGTCACGCGCACTGCCACTAGTTTTTGCTACATTTTCCACATTTATTTCATCGGTAAAACTATTACGGGGTAATTGTACATTATTGTCCATCCCAGGTGAAGCCAAGGTGCTGCTTGTTGATGCTCGTTCAACAATTGGATTGGACAGAGTTTTTATCTTGTTGCGAATTTTTTTCAATTTTTGTCTTTGGGATTTACGTTTAGCTCCAACAGTTAATCGAGGCATTGTCGAGAGAACTTAATGGTAAGCACAATAGTTACCTACTCGTAAATGGTGAACCAATTAAATAAATATTATTTACCTAAAGTACCCTTTAGCAATGTAATAGAAACGCAACACAAGATCACACTTTGTTTTTTTTTTTTAAACACTTTTATTTGTATAAAAACAATTTCTCGGTATTTCAAGTTATTAATAACTTTACTCCACTGAAAGTCAATGAGCGACTGATACAAAAAAGCACAACCAAAGATTTCCTTAAACAAATCTGGATTTTACAGTGTACGTTCTCCGAAATTGGCGCGCCACTTTGCATCCGGTACGTCTGGCATGTTACCCTGCGATAATTTTATTATTATGTTTTTAAACGCCTGAAATTTAGGCAATGTGTATTTAAAAACATAAGTTCATGTTATCCATATTACGTCAAAACGGCTCATCTGAGTGATGTGCAAAAAATTTATATTTAATGGTTAAATATGCGTGAAGGTACCGAGCGGTCGTATTTGCCATAAAAGACAAACGTAGCGCCTTAAAATACATGATAAACATAAGGCATTTTTTAAACATTATTATTAAATAGAATTTTTTTATAGAAACATGTTTTCTTGATCTCGGAACTTCAATTCATCTTTAATTAACAAATTACTGTTTACTTCACTCGATTATATACAATGGTTACTGCACAATATTTCCTACACGAAACGCTTACAAATTTACTGCAGCATTACGCCCTTAAATGGAGCATATTTTTACGGTAATTTCAAAAACAGAAAAATTCATCTACGCCTCTTTGTTTATAACGTTAATTGTTAATTAACTATTGGACTCATCGGACTGAAATTTCAGGGACAATTAAAGAAAGGTTAAACTTTAATTTTCAAGAAGTTTCACATTGATAAACAAATTGAAATTGAAAGTAGGCTTTCTAATTTCTAATATAAATTCCTGATGCGGAAACAATTATTAATCAATTAACTTACAGTTTTTTGTTTTGTTCCTTTTTCTCCGCATCCACTTTTTTATTTTAACACATATAAAATTACATTTAAACAGGTTAACACGCACAACATTTTAAAAATTAATGCATTTAGCATTTCGTCTTACATATTTTAAATTTTTATTCCTCTAGAACTTCCCGATTTTTTAAACTTGGGAAGTTTTCGTATATCTTCCTCAGTAGAGAAATAAAAGGGGACTATAATCTAGGCGTTATTTTCCGATGTCTAGGAATTCACTGAACTATTTTTATTTATTTTTTGTTTTTTTCAGGTATTTAAAGTTTTATTTTAGTTTATTTATTAATTTGAACATTACATCTTTTGTGGTATTTATTTGTTCGTTTATAATTGGTTGTACTTGTTTGTGTTTATAGATGTATAGGTTTTCTGCGATGTTTAGTTTTATTCCTTTTTGTAATATCTTTTCAACTTTTAGTGTGTCCACGATAGGCCCGAATTGATGTTTCTCTTGTTGCAGGTGTTTTGTGAAATTCGATGTTGTATTGTTTTTATTGATGTGTTCTTTGTATCTCGTATGGAAACTTCTGCCTGTTTGGCCAATATATTTTTTACTGCAAGTGTTACATTTCAACGAGTACACTCCGTTGGCTCTGTAAATATCTTCAGTCTCGGTTGAGGTTTTTAGGAACTTTTGTAATTGATTATTTGTTGTTAAAGCTACTCTTAAATTTTGGTCTTTAAATATTTTTGTTATTTTTCTTGTTTCATGCCCGTAATAATTGAATTTTATCCAATTCCCTTCTCTATATTTATTGTCATTTTGCAAGTTTTTAACATTGTTTTTATTTTCATTTTTATATTTGGTCCTATTAAATTTAAATCTATTAATTATTTTATAAATACTTCCGATGTTATATTCGTTGTTGACGGCGATTTGTTTAATAGTTCTTAATTCTTTATTGAAGTTATCTTTACTCATTGGTATGTTATAAAGTCTATGTATGAGATGTTGGAATGCTGCCATTTTTTGTTGTCGTGGGTGATTTGAGCTGTTATGAATTACTTGGTCAGTCTGGGTGTTTTTTCGATAAACGTTATAATGCAGGTGATTTCTTTCTTTCTTGATGTTTAAATCTAAGAAATTGATACAGTTGTTTTCTTCAATTTGTAACGTGAACTTTATTTTCTGATGTATTGAGTTTAAATAAGTTAAGATTTCTGCTGGGTTATCGTGGTCTGTAATAACTAATGTATCATCTACATATCGAAACCATTCTTTGACTTTGAATTCCTTTTTGAGTGTTTTCATTATTTTTTCTTCTAACGTTTGCAAGAATATTTCAGATAATATCGCGGACATTGGCGATCCCATTGTTAACCCGTCTTTTTGTGCGTAGTATTTATCACAGAATTGGAAATAATTTTGGTTGTGGATTAATTCAATATTACTAATTATTTGTTCAGAGTGTTCTTCATGAAACTCCTCCTTTGTTAAAGTATTTTTAATTATGTTTATTGTTTCTCCGACTGGGATATTTGTATACATGTTGATGATGTCGAATGAAAGTAATTTCGAGTTTTTGTTTATTTTTACGGTTTTTAACTTATTAATTAAATCTATACTATTTTTGATCGTATATTTATGTTGTAATTTTACTGCGTTTTTTAGTTCTTTTGCGATAGTTTTTGAGATTTTATACGCTGGTGCAGTTGTATAGTTTATAATTGGCCTGATCGGCATATTTATTTTATGAATTTTAGGTAATGATAGCAATTTTGGAGCAGTTGGATTCATATTTATTTGTCTCCATTGAATATCTTTTGGTATAATTCTGTTTGAAATTTTTACAATGTTTCTTATTTGCGTTTGAAATTTTGCAGTTGGGTCACTATTTATCTGATTAAAATTATTGTTTTCTATGAACGTTATTGTTTTTTCAACGTAATCTTCTTTATTCATTAGTACCATTGCTTTTGACTTATCTGCTTTTGTAATAATGGTGTTATTGCTTTTTATTTTCTTTTTCAGATTTTGTACTATTTTATATTGGTTATTTGTTTTTTCATTACTTTTGTTTTCTCTGTTCATTTTTTCGTTGTTATATGTTTTTATCATTTTATCGATTATAGAGACACAATGTGATCTTACGACGTCTTGGTTTTCGGCCTCTACTCTTGTGATAGCTGATTCGCAATCTATAATTATGTTTTCGATGTTTTGTTTATTATTTTTCTTGCCCAGATTATAGTTAAAACCTAGGTTCAATATTTCGGCTTCATGTTGGTTGAGGGCCATATTTGAAAGGTTAACTATTCTTGGTTGCCACTCGTTACTACTGTTGTTGTTGATGTATTCTGCGTTCTTCTTTGTTTTTTGTGCTACTAGATTTTGGATCTTTTTATTTAACTTTATATATTTAATGTCGATGATTTTTTCTATTTTTTCCCTCCACTTCTCGTAGTGTAGGTCCCATTCTAATTTGTGCATTTTGTTTGATTTATGTAAGTGTGCTTTGTATAGCTCACTGTTTATCTTTTCTTTTTGTTTATACAAATCGTTGATACTGAGAAAGAATGTTTAAAAAATGAGATTACGCCAACATATGCGAGGATAAAATACAAAACGGATAACAAAAACGTGCAAAAATTAATACAAAAACTACAACGCGATATCATTAACATCAGTATCAGTATCAGTTAATTGATTTCACATTGATGTTGTATCTGATAAGCTTGCTACTAAAAGTTACCGTTAATGAATTGCCTACGATCGTGATAGGCTAAGGTTGGCGCATTACATCCAAATGTTCATTAATATAACAGGACTACGATCGCAAAACATTACGGAGACAAAATAAAATCATTTTCATAAGTTCCATATTTTGAATTTTTATTTCAATAATTTTTAATCAGTAATCATGTATCATTACGAACTCGGATGTACGAAACGTACACAATTTAATATTTTTAATTTTCTCTGTAATTGTGAGACTTACAATTATGGAATTATCACAATTTCAAAGTTCATATTTATCTAACCTAATTACGATCTACTGATTTAATTTTTTTGTGACAAATCTATTACCTGCATAAAAATGCAATCTCACAGCAGTAACTGTGGTTCTATTTGTACGTAATTTGCCAAAACCATGTATCCACATTTATAGGAAGTAGCGGAAAACACAAATTCTTTGCTAATTTAACCGTCTTTGTAGCTCCAACAATAACAAAGTTACCAATAGTGAACACTTAATATAATGCAACCTGTAAAATAAATAACTTTTTAATAGCACTCAAAAGCTTTTGAGAAATAATTTATTCAACTATACTTTACTATACTTTAGTGGTTTTCCCGCTTACGCAATGGATAGTTTCTTTGATTTACTTTGATGTATACCAGGGGTGGCCAACCCGCGGCCCGCCTTGATCATTTTTCTGGCCCGCGAGGTTCATCATACTTTTACAAACTCAAATAATACACAATAATAATAACTCATTATGTTTCAATTTTTCACTCCAAAAAAATGTCTATAGTGGGTCTAAATTTAATGTGGGGATATACAGTGAGGACGCGTGAGTTGGAATAAATTCATTTAAAATTCATGGGTTTGGTTTTTGGAAAAACGCTCGGACACGTCGATTTTTGTTTTTAAAACTGCATCTTTTTCGATATTTATAATTTTAAGATCGTCTTTTATTTTGGCACTATGACGTCATCAATAATTTTTTTAAACTGCATCCTATATTTTTGTTCACGAATTTGGATGCAGCGCATTTTTCTGAGTACAGAAATGTCAAATTCGTATGACCTTGAAGAGGAAAGTTTTCGAAATAATCAGTCCTAAAGTTTCAAAAATTTATGATAAAATTATTAGATTAGACCACTAATAATATCATCAAGGAAGCGCTGGAAATCGAGCAAAACATTCAATTGTGTGGTTGTTTGGTTTTTTTAATTGTTGCCACTTGTCAAGTACAGTTTCAAGGCTTGAAGGATGGCGCGTTTAACTGACAACAACGAATAGAAATGTTGATGATGGTAGGATATAACGATAATACTCGAACACAAGCTGAAGTTTGCGAATTGTTCAATGATAAGTACCCGGAGAAGCCTATTACACCATCAGTAGTTAGTAAGATGGAGAAAAAGTTTAGAGACTTTGGCCACGTAACAGACAATTACAAAACCAACCATGTTACATTTCCAGAAAGCACACAATTGAATGTTTTGCTCGATTTACAAGAAAATCCTCAAAAATCAAGTCGACAAGTAGCTGCAAAACAGTCAGTAAGTAAATCTTCTGTTCTAAAATATTTACACAAGAACAAATGGCACCCATGCAAAGTACATTTTGTTGAGGAACTTATTGAAGACGATCTCGACCGCAGAATAGAATTTTGCGAAATAATGATGGATAGATGCAATGCCAACCCGGAATTTTTACGTAAGATAGTTTTTTCCGACGAGGTAACATTTTGTTTGAATGGTTCGGTATACAGGCAAAATTTTCGATATTGAGCACCGGAAAACTCACATTGGAGAATGAAAAGTCATACATAATTCCCTCAGAAAGTAAACGTTTGGACCGGAATTGTGGGTATCTCAATTGTGGGTCCCTTTTTATTGAGGGAACACTTAATTCTGAAAAATACTTAGACTTACTACAAAATGACATAATACCCAGTGTAAGTGCACTCTATCTGAATAATGAAAACCCAAATATACCGGCAGATTCAATATGGTTCCAACAGGATGGAACGCCCCCACACTATTCGAGAACAGTACGAGAATACCTTCATAATATTTTCCCAAATAGATGGATCGGAAGGAAAGGTTTTATCAAATGGCCATCTAGGTCTTCAGATTTAACCCCATTAGATTTTTATCTATGGGTTTATCTGAAATCTAAAGTCTACTTCAATAAACCGGAAAAATAAACACGCAATTGAATGTTTTGCTCGATTTCCAGCGCTTCCTTGATGATATTATTAGTGGTCTATTCTAATAATTTTATCATAAATTTTTGAAACTTTAGGACTGATTATTTCGAAAACTTTCCTCTTCAAGGTCATACGAATTTGACATTTCTGTACTCAGAAAAATGCGCTGCATCCAAATTCGTGAACAAAAATATAGGATGCAATTTTAAAAAATTATTAATGACGTCATAGTGCGAAAACAAAAGACGATCTTAAAATTATGAATATCAAAAAAGATGCAGTTTTAAAAACAAAAATCGACGTGTTTGGGCGTTTTTCCAAAAACCAAACCCGTAAATTTTAAATGAATTTATTCCAACCCACGCGTCCTCACTGTATAATTTTATATGTGGCCCTCGGAGTTATGATGCATTTCCAAAGTGGCCCGCTAGATCATTTGGGTTAGCCACCCTTGATGTATACCTTTAAGAGATTATCTGGTTGAATAATTTTACCCCACCAAATTATAATAATATTTAAATATGTTAACGCAGACTTGGTTTATCATTTGATAAAAATACACTTAGGAGGAGTTCCTACGAAATGTTCTTATGGGATTTTCAATGTACAGTGCAGCGGCTATAACAAAACACCTAAACGAGATATTTGCATTTAAGTTACATTATTTGAAAGAGAAACTAAATTGCAATCGAACGGATTAGAAATTTAATTTTTTGATTATAAAAGTTAAAAAAATTATAATGAAGCATTGTCAATGCGATTTCTGTTAAATATCTCAGAGCTTGAAAAATGATATTTTTTCTCCGATTTTACTTTAATCTAAAAACGTTTTTGAAAACCGGGTGTAAATATTCGAAATAATAACCACAATAACCGCAGGATTATTTTGCACTGTGAAAAACTTTCGAAGCGATAATTTACAACCACTATTAGTAGTGAATTGCAAGATTTTGGAACACTATAAAGTTAGTTTGACTCAGTTCCATTCTTCCATTCCATTTTGGAACACTATAAAGTTAGTTTGACTCAGTTCCATTCTTCCATCAACACCTGGTCAGTACCTGGCCGGACCCAAAATTTTAAACTTAAAACTATTTCAATTTCAACAAGGCTTTGTATTAGAATACATTACAATCTTTTATTTCAAAATCAAACAACCTCGTTTCCAACAGTTTCATAGGAACCGATTATTTTCAATTTCTATTTTGATGCTAAGACAGTTGGTTACAATGTCGACCCTTATGAAGAATTGCTACAAAATGTTCTTATGGGATTTTCAATGTACAAAGTATTTACATGAGATATCTGCATTTAACTTACATCATTTGAAAGAGAAACTAATTTGCAATCGACCGGACGGATTAGAAATTTAATTTTTTGCTTATAAAAGTTTTAAAACAATATAATGAAGCATTATCAATGCGATTTCTGTTAAATATCTCAGAGCTTGAAAAATGATTTTTTTTCTCCAACCATTTTAATTTTACTTTATTTCTAAAAACGTTTTTGAAAACCGGGTGTAAATATTCTAATTATTTTGCATTGCGAGAAAATTTCGAATCCATAATTTACAACCCATATTATTCTACTTATACCTGACAAACATACAGTTGGTTACAAAGGCGACCCTTATGCGCCAGTCCTACTACCCAGAAAAACAAAACGCAAGTTTCGCAAAATATAAGTCCACTTAGATTTTCGGTTTATGCCAGTTTCGGTCTATAGTTTGTCTTTTCGTGTTCATTTTTAGTAGTAGTTGTAGTAGTAGTTTTAGTAAATTAGTTTATTTGGCAATATTGTACTAGTGTTATTCTTGTATTTACTGATAGTGTTTATTGGTGATTAGTGTTTATTCATTTCTTCGCGAAATTTATTATATTGTGTTTTTGTTAATTAAAATCGTTTGATTTCAATTTACCTTGGAGTGAACCAGAATTTACTTTAAAAACAATGTTAAAATCTTAATAAAGCCTAATTCTATTTATTTGTCTCAAAACGTTACCCGTCCCTACAGCCACAATTTATTTTCCCGATCGTCACAGTTTTCCAAGTCGTATGTACGAACTTGAAGTAGATATGTCATTTTTTTAAATCCAATGATATCTAACCTTGCAGTAATATGAAGAAGAAAAAAAAAAGTTTTATAAAAATAAGTTGGGCTTCCAGTAAAATAATTATTGTTTTACTGGAAGCCCGACTTATTAAATCGCCCTTGTTGCACGGGTGGTCTGCAAGACGACCCAGAAACCTTTTAATTTTATTCTTCTTTGGTTTTATTGCCCGCAACTAACAAAAAGGGACAGTATTGTAAAAGGACCATCCTTTTATTTTTAGTTGCTTAAAAAATTTTGTCTTGGCCCTAAAAGGCTCTATTTTATTTGAACTTCGGATAATTGGACCAGCCGTTTAATCGGACCAAAACGTGCTGGCCTCCGATGTGGTCCGATTAAGCGGAATCCACTGTATTTCTTTTCTGAAATCGGGCAATAAATATATTGTCAGAAAATGTGTTTCATTACTCTAAAGATTCAAGAATTGCAATCATATTCTCAATAACCTTACGAGTATGCGAGAAATCGTAGTGCGCATTTATATGGAATTTCCCATAAGAAACCGATCAAAACGTCATTACTTTTATAAGAAAAACCCTGTATATTATTAAAAAATAACTGGCCCTTGGATTTTTTTAAAATTCAATAGTTTAAAATTTATAGAATGGTTGCTTTATTTTTTGCGCGTAGGTACTTTTTGATAATTTCTTTCCCAACTTTTTTCTCAGTTTATATGATCGCTTTACTGAAATTTCAAGATGTTTGCGAGAGATTTATTTCTTCAAAAGAGCTTTGAGCAGGTAGATACTTTCAAGGCCCGGTCGTATACAAATATTGCCATTATTGGTGATCATTGCATCCTCACACTTTGACAGTTTTACTGCTCTACTAGAAATTTCAACACACTTTAGGTCTGTGTTACTTTCGATCTACAGAAAATATTAAAAAACAACTTGTCAACTTTGAAAAATACGATTTCAAGATTTATTTAAACTAATTTAATTTGTAGCCGTAGTCTAGTAGCGCAAAGTGAAATGTGGCAAGGATATTCTCCCACGAAATTAACTGCTATAAATCAAGGGCTTTCTTTTATTTATCGAAAAATGCAGACTCAAGACATATAGCGGATTGAAGAATTCTAAACCTCGTCGAGCCAATATACCTCCAGCTTTTTCTAAAGGAGCATATCTTTTATTTGCGCTCGAACGCTCGAAAGTGGGTCACAAGTGACCCTCGCTTTTATGGTTTTTTAATAATGCCACTGTTCTTCAAACCACCGCTTTAGAATTTTGTGTATTCTTCGAAGTTCTAATACAGAATCATCAGAATAAAGTTTCTGCAATTTATAGTAATAAAACTTTTTTTAAAAAACAAGCTTTTATTAAAATGCAATGAACACTTAAAAATAATCTTGATATCAACTTAAATAACTGCCTTAGAAAAATTTCATCATATGATTAAAAATAAATGCTTGGGGCGAAAATTTCTTAATCTATATAAATAAAAATGAAATGCCGTGTGTTGGTAACGCCATAACTTCAGAACTACTAGTCAGATTTGGCTAATTATTTTAGTAAAATTTTAGTAATACTTCGAGCCAGGTTATGACGGAAAGATATTTTTTAAAAGTTGCTTTGAAAATAAAAACCATTTGGAATAATCAAACTGGGTTCATAGCTAAATAAAGTAAATAAAGATGGCGTTCGAATGACAGTCGACAACTGATTGTCAAGTGACTAACGCAACGCGCTAATACAAAGTGATTAATTCAGTTATTTACTTTCAATTCAATTGTGAATTTGGTGGAAGTTGTAATTAACACAATTTAATAATGCCCCCGATACGGAGAAACAAATTCGGGCTCAAAACTGGGAATGCTCAACGACAGACTCTTTATCGATCTCAGCAAACTGGAGAACAATCCGACCAGCGAAATGAAATTGAACGGAATCGATTATCACAAAATCGCTCAGCATGTACACAAGAAGAGAGACAAAATGCAAATGATCAGAATATGCATCAAATGAGACATAATCGGTTAATAGAAACGAATCGCGCGACAATGAATTTAAACGATCGTGTAAGAAGACAAGCAAATGTTGGGTTGAGTACTCATCGAGCTGCATTCCGTTACAACGTGACAAATGATTACAGTGCAGACCAATCCGTTGCTATTGGATCGATGAGCGTTGTATGCCCGCATTGTAAGGCATTAAAATACAAAAATGAAGCTCCGGGATTGTGTTGCGCAAGTGGCAAGGTCAAATTGGTGCCATTGGTTCCGCCACCAGAGTCATTACGGTCATTTGTTTCTGGAACAGGACCAGATTCTATACATTTCCTGACACAAATACAGAAATACAACAGTTGCTTCCAAATGACTTCATTTGGCGCAACCAATGTTATTCGAGCCAATTTCATGCCCACCTTTAAGGTAATTACAACACAATCATACATAGAATTATTATTTATATAGGTTACTTTTACAGATTCAAGGTCAAATATATCACCGAGCAGGTTCGCTGTTGCCACTGCCAGATGCAGACTATAAATTCCTGCAGATTTATTTCATGGGCAATTCGCCACAAGAAGTAGATCGACGTTGTGCACAAAACAGTTCGGTGAAAAGACCAATTATCGAACAACTACAAACTTTTTTTCACCAAAACAATGAATTGATTGCATTGTTCAAAACTGCACTGGACCGAATGCCATCTGATAATCACAAAATTGTTATTAGAGCCGATAAGACGCCTGCGGGAGAACATGCAAGACGTTTCAACGCGCCAACAATTGATGATGTAGCCATTGTTGTCGTAGGGGAAAAAAATCGTTTGTTAATTCTCTGAAAATAAATCCATTATATTCGAACATATTGCCAAATTGCAAATTGACAAAAAGTTCTCGAACTTATAATTTTGCAAGTAAAAGTTCGAACAAAACTGAACATGAAACCAATTGTTTTCAAAATAAAACTTAAACAATCAAAATAAGTGATTGATGGTTATTGATTTTAAAATTTTAAGAATTACAATTTACAACCCAATAAATCAATTATTAGAAACAATCACATATGTGAATAAAAATCTACAGCATAATATTGTAGACGGGGGTTCACAAATTTGCTATACTAACGTTACTGTAGCAATACTCAATTAATTCGGTTATTGAGAACCAAAATAGAAATTTTGAACATGCAACAAACAATAAAATTACAAAAAAAAAAAACATTATATTATATTGTCTAGCATCCTATTAAACGAGCACAAAATACCATGTTGCTCGGTTAACACAATTTATTATATTGCTATATCACCGCCAACAATGTTAACTTAAATCAAAAACAAAATGGTGATAAGTAATAGTTGAACTTTGGAAAATAAAACAATATGTGGAAGAAACGCATTTAAACTGGCTACTGATTCACTGGCACGCTGGTGATGTTCCACACCGTATTGCAAACAAGAAGAAAAATAAAACTATTATGTGGAAGAAACGCATTTACACTGGCTACACTGATTCAATTGCATGCTGATCAGGTTCCAGGCCGTAGTGCAAACAAGAAGAAAAATGAATGTAGAAGAAACGCATTTACACTGGCTACCGATTCATAGGCATGCTGATGAGGTTCCAGACCGTAGTGCAAAAAGAAGATCTACGTACAAAAGTATAAACAATGAACCACTGCGCTGCACAGTTGAACAGTTAACAGTTAAAATATTAAAAAAAAAAAAAGTTTCGGTTCCACTATTGTCTTCAGTAAAAAAAGAGAAAACACTGCTTTCATTTGAATGGCGACTTTTGTTGCAATCGACATGGCGTTATTGGAGTAGAAATTATTGGTGAGAATCACGAGTGGGACATTGAATCCCTTCTTTTTAATCGCAGCATATCTATCGGCTTTGTTGTTGCTAACGGCGCATCTAATTGAGGCTTTAAAGTTGTGTACACCTCTTCCAGCTCTTCTAAATGATCTCCAGGCAATTCATCACGATTCTCATAACACAGAAGATGGTCGATGTAATTATTAAATCTACAAATATGAAGAAAAATTGACCGACTGATGATCAACGCACAGCTCATACCGTTTAAGCTAGAAATGTTGACTGTATAATTACCTATTTAAATAAAAAAATTGGAAAAAAATAAAGTGCTTTTTATTGAAATTTGGACAGGACAACGTCTGTCGGGTCAGCTAGTTCATTTATAAAATAGGTTTCTGTTCAAATAAAAATTTGATTAATTCATCTTTTTTATTTAACAATAATATTGTGGTTAATAAATATAAATTTTAAAATGTGTCGATAATCATTGACTGACGAATTTTTAAAGTAAACTACCTGAACCTTCAAAGTATAAATGCATTTCTTAAACAGAACAACAGATTTCCAGCTCGACGCTTCTGGTAAAGGAATTCCGCTTACAGTTACTTGCTGTAGAGCAGGCGTCGGCAACCTATGGCACGCGTGCCAGGCTTGGCACGCGATGGGGTTCTGAATGGCACTCTACAAATAATCAGGGAAATCGCGAAAATATCGAGACGAAGTGATTTTTAAATAAGAGAAAATGTTAAATTATAATTATTTATCTAACGTGGCTCGCCAATGTCACGAAAATCTGCGCGAAGGGTGAGTGAGAGCGCATTCGGAGTAAAAGGGATTAAACATACGTAGCGCCGACTAGTTATCGAAGCGGACGGACATCACGTATGTTCAAGCCGGAATGACATTCGCCCCTCTCTTTCTCGTTTTGCTACTGCGCACCATTTGCCTGTAATACCAGTTAAACTTGCATTTCGTTTAATACTGGTCGTTACTTTCCGTTCTAACTTTTTTGTGAAGACTTGTATCTTATTGGTTTAATATTTGTTATAATTCATCCATATTTAATCAAATGGAGGGTAAGAAACAAAAACTAAATGTTCGCGGGTTTCAAGACTATTGGACGAATGAATATGGATTTATACAACTAAAGGATCGTGCTGTATGTGCGATATGTCGCGAAAGTGTCGTATGCCGCACGTCAAGTGTACAAAGACATTTCCAAACCAAACATCAGTCCACATTTAATAGCAACGATGAGAAATGTGAAACTATAAAGAGAGCTGTTTCTGGTTATAAGAAACAAGTAACTTTTTTTTGTGGAATAACTGGAACGAAGCGTAAAGCGACAGAATGCAGCTTCGCAATTGCTCATTGCATAGCTGCCAAAGGCAAACCCTTTACAGATGGGGAATATATAAAGGAAATCTTTATAAAAAGTGCTGAAAAGTTGTTTAGCGATTTACCTAACCAACAAACCATATTATCCCGAATTCGAGAAATACCGGCTTCTGCGCGAACAATTGAAAGAAGAATAACTGAAATGGCAGACAATGTAACAACAAAACAGAATTCTGGATTACAAGAAGCTGTTGCATTTAGCGTCGCTGTTGATGAAAGTACCGATGTAAATGATATTGCGCGGCTTGCAGTATTTGCACGGTATTGTGATAAAGGTCAAGTTTATGAAGAATTGTGCAATTTGATTCCTCTGTCTGGGACAACTAAGGGGCAGGATATTCTTGCTTCATTCATAAATTATTTTGACAGCAAGAACATTAATATCAAAAAAATATTTTGTGTAACTACTGACGGCGCACCTGCAATGGTTGGCAAGGATAGAGGATTTGTCAAACTTCTTGAAAATCATATTGGACGTAAAATATTGAACTTCCATTGTATAATACACCAGGAAAGTTTAGTTGCCAAAGTTTCGTCACAGCGCTTAATTCCTGTAATGAACACTGTTGTTAAAATAGTTAATTTCATAGTGTCTCGCTCTTCATTGACACACAGGCAATTTAAATCTCTTTTAGAAGAAATGGAAAGTGAATATGTTGACCTCCCCTTATACAGCCATGTTCGTTGGCTTAGTCGAGGCAATGTCTTGAATAAGTTTGTGTCATGTCTGGAACACATTAAAGTTTTTCTTAATGAAAAGGAACAACATTTCCCCGAATTGAACGATAAAGAATGGTTATGCAAATTGATGTTTCTGACTGATATAACTAAACATCTCAATGAACTAAACTTAAGATTGCAAGGAAAGCGCCAAACTGTGCTCGAACTTTTTGAATATTGGACAGGATTTGCTACAAAATTAAATATATTTTTATGTGATATTAATACTAGTACCTACAAATACTTCCCAAATGTTGCAGCGCTTGCAAATAAATCGACCATAGACAAAGATGAACTTAAAACCTACGTTGAAGCACTTAAAGATGAATTTTCAAGAAGATGCAAAGACTTTGAAGCTCATGTGCCTATATTTTCCTTCCTCATAAAACCAGATTTAATAGATCCATTAATAATCCCGTTTCATTTTTCAATTTTTGAGTGGATGAATGTTGATAATTTTGAAATGGAACTTATCGAACTAATATCTTCAGAATTATGGAAAACAAAATTTAAGGAATTACGAAAAAATCTGGAAGATGACTCTATGGAAAAATCGACTACTATATTAAATTGTTGAATGTCATTGCCGGAAAGATTTAATTGTTTAAAGAAAATTGCATGTGCTCTCCTTTCCGCTTTTGGTTCCACATATCTCTGTGAACAAATTTTTTCTCACATGAAACATATTTTGAGTCCACAAAGAAGTCGTTTAACAACTGAACATTCAGAATCTTGTGTGAAATTAAAAGTCACAAATTATACCCCTGATATTGAAATATTAAGCAAAAATGTGCAGGGACAAGGTTCGCATTAAAATTTTTTAATTTATGTTAGAATTTTATGTTATTTTTTAATAAATACGTTTAAAAGATAAATTTGGTATAAAATTCTTCTCCTCTAGAACCCCATTATATAATTTAGAATTAAGGCGGCACCCTGAATCATATTGGTAGAGTGGCTTGGCACACCACAGCTAAAAGGTTGCCGACCCCTGCTGTAGACTACCTTCCAATGTAAACCTTGGGAAACCAATGCAACCCACCATACTCAGTCTTCGCTTCTCGAGTCCTATTTAATTGTGATCAGATTGTACCCTGCTTTATTTTTATTACATTTCATGAAGGTTATAAATAAATAAATCCATAAATAAATTATATTAATAAGGTTTTTGCGCCTTAGCAAAAATATAAAAACGACGGCCTAATTATTCTTAATTAAAACCAACAGTTTACATACAACTAATATGGTTATTCCCCTTTTCATTGGTAGAGACAACGTTTATATACGATTCTATCAATTTTACATACAATAATTTCCGAGCGTGTATTATTACGTTGACATCCTTAATTGATATTAAACAACCGTGGAAAAAATACCGGAATCACACTTGTAAACTTTAAAAACGCTCTTGCATTATAAACTCATTCAATCCAATTTTTTAAATTACCCCGACACATTTGCGGGTAATTCCCCCAATGGGAGTAATCTAACCAAACTTATGATTGGCGATGAATGGCACAATATAATTAATTGACCTATGTGGGAAACTATGTATAAATATAAAGAAAAACACTCATACAATAGTTTTTTTTTAATTAATAACAAAATGTATTCATCGCGTTTCCAAGAAGACTCGGAAATTGGATCAGCGCGTGAAGAAACAAACACTCAGTTACTGTGTTTAACACTGGTGAGCTACCGATACGTAAAAGTTATACCTTGCTTGAATACAATAAGTGAGTTTAGTGTTGATATCTTTTGAAACGTATCAAGTTATTTATAAATAGCTGATAACGCACTATAAACCAGTGCCTATCAAACAGGGCGCTAGCCGCGAATAAAATGTATTTCGCGTCAGCTCCGGCGGATTAAATGCGGCGTTTGGAATTTTTGCCATCACTGTTTCGGATGTATAATATAAATAAATAAATGTAAAATCAGCAGAAATTCACAACTCTTATCTGTAAACCGCAATATAATCAATATTGATTAAAGCCCAATTTTCCGTGGCATCAACCTATTAACTCCAATGACGGTAGCGTTCTAGTGTTAAACTAACATCACTGTTGCAGTTTAATTAAGAGCAGATATTCGCAAGACTATTACGAGATGACGTGCTATGTTCGAATCGTCAAATAATTTACTGATGCGCGGTATTGCCCTGTACGTGGAATTCCCCCGTCTTCCCCTAAATTTAAACTTCGAGATGATAAATGAATTAAAATACATTATCAAATTAAAAACGTTAAATTTCTAAATTCCACTTAAACTTATTCCCACCACCTCGTCGTGACGTACCCGATATGTAAAGATAGCAGAAATTGTGTTATGCCGGTTACACGCTGATCACCCATTCTATATAAAAACTTCCCGGTGTTTAGTTGCTGACAAAACAGCTCATATGTTCAGCGAGATAAGATAGTATATCAAGTAACGACATTTTCATCATTTAATAACAATGGCGTCAATAAAATCAGTTTGTTTATTATTAACTGCGATTGCATTAGTTCATTCAGGTAAAATATAAATAATTTAATTTACAAATGCATACAGAATCTTTATAAGCCTATACAAATTTCAGGTATTTGTTTAAAATGTAATCTATGTCTTGGTAGTAGAACTAGTGACTGTGCAAGAGGAATTCCAGGATCGATGGCTTATTTTGATTGTAATCCAGATAGTCTAACTACCCCTATCCTAAAATCACATATGGTTTACAACAGTGGTGAAATGAGATCAGATGTGATCGCTGTTTGTACTGAACTTATAGTAATAGCAACTAATGCAACTGGTAAGTATTTTACTATTCATATTGTGTTGAATTAATAAATTTTCATAGGACCCTTGGAACGTCCAATTGCTGAAAGAGGTTGCGCAATCATAAAAGCTAGTGATGATTTCTGTGAACTAGTTAAGAAAGTAGCCACCGTGAAGTTATGCAAGTCGTGTAATACAGATCTATGCAATTTGTAGAATTTGTTTTTATCCTACTCAAATTACTTTGTATTTTTATACAAATTCTATAAATAAAAGTTGAAGCTAAATATTACAGATCAGCAATAGATAAATTATGACAAAAGTTCTCAAACAACTTTTAAATAATTTGAATAACCAAGTTAACTATAACTTTCGAAAACACGGACTACTATTATAAAGGTTGCAGGATTTTGAGACCTGAAAATAACATAGAATAGAGTAGAATAGAAAATGCAATATCCACAATAACAATTCTACTACAGTAACTGGACTTATGGAAATTTGAATTCTTAGTACATTTTCGTGAATTTGAAAATTAAGTTTTGTCTAATTACAATCATAAACTTGTTTTTATTACAGTTACATTGTTTAATATACAACTGTTCTTTACAAAATCGTAATTCATAGGTAGTGAACTCTTAATATTATAGGTAACATTAAGACTTCATTATTTTTATTGATTCTTGTAAACATGATTGAACTGGCGATTTTTTAATGCAAATCCTTGGAGAATATCGTGGTAAAAGCAATAGGTTGTATGTCAAATATATCAGATTTTATCGGAACGACAAATAATCGTTGTCATTTTGCCCCCGTGGTTTTATAATTATGTTTTTTATTCGTCCTATTGAAGGAGGGAATTACCAGCTTCCTGTTGGTCTATGCATGGTATATTGCAGTTGGTGTAGTTCACTAGATCAGCCACGATTGTAAAACAAATTAAAATGAAATTTTTTTGACATACAACCTATTGCCTTTACCACGTTGATATTGTACTAAACAGTTTTAAAAATTTCATTATATTTTATGTTTTTTATTATATTTTAAAAGTCAGAAGAAGTTCATAAATACCTATTTTTTAAATGCACACATTTACTTAAATTTCAGTACGGTCATCCTGACTAAAATTAATCTTTTTCGGTTTAGATCAACTAAAATTTTATAACATTTTTGTTCATAAACAAACATGTTAAAAGTTATTTCATAAAGACGTGAGTGGATGAAGCTGTTTTGTTACAACTAAGTACTTATTCTTATTATTGTATGAAAGTGATCAAAAATTAATTTAAAAAATGTTGTGATTTTTGAATATTGGGTTGCGTGCATTGGGTGTATGCCTCGAAAAGCTACGTAAATCACGGTGTATACCACGTGTATACAGTGAGGACGCGTGGGTGGGAATAAATTCATTTAAAATTCATGAGTTTGGTTTTTGGAAAAACGCTCGGAAACATCGATGGTAAATTCATATACAAAGGCTGGTCCAAAAATAAGTTACGACTATTAACTTTATTTTTTCAAATGGAAACATCTATTTTTTATTTCATTTTTGAATTCTGCATCGAATTCTAAGTGTTTTTATGTACCATGTCTTATACCCAAACTTAACAGTTATCGAAAAATTTACGATTGAACATATCAATAACTGAGATTGATTGTATCCTACAAAATTTATTTCACTCTGTGGTCTGAAAAGGACCGAATTATTAAAAAAACGGAACAACAAATCAAATTAAATGTTCAAACTATTGACCATTAACTTCCTGACAATAGGCAAGTTGAAATTCAATTTCTCCTAACACTTCAGTTAACGTTTGTGGCTGAATTTGTTGTATTTCGGCTATAATTCTATTCTTCAATTCATCAATATTTTCCGGTTTATTGAAGTAGACTTTAGATTTCAGATAACCCCATAGATAAAAATCTAATGAGGTTAAATCTGGAGACCTAGCTGGCCATTCGATAAAACCTCTCCTTCCGATCCATCTATTTGGGAAAATATTATGAAGGTATTCTCGTACTGTTCTCGAATAGTGCGGTGGCGCTCCATCCTGTTGGAACGATATCGAATCTGCCGATATATTTGGGTTCTCATTATTCAGGTAAAGTGCACTTACACTGGGTATTATGTCATTTTGTTGTAAGTCTAAATATTTTTCAGAATTAAGTGTTCCCTCAATAAAAAAGGGACGCACAATTCGGGCCCAAACGTTTACTTTCTGAGGGAATTGTGTATGACTTTCCATTCTCCAATGTGGGTTTTCTGGTGTCCAATATCGAAAATTTTGCCTGTTTACCGAACCATTCAAACAAAATATTGCCTCGTCGGAAAAAACTATCTTACGTAAAAATTCCGGGTTGGCATTGCATCTATCCATCATTATTTCACAAAATTCTAATCTGCGGTCGAAATCGTCTTCAATAAGTTCCTGGACAAAATGTACTTTGTATGGGTGCCATTTGTTCTTGTGTAAATATTTTAGAACAGAAGATTTACTTCCTGACTGTTCTCTAAATCGAGCAAAACATTCAATTGTGTGTTTTCTGGAAATGTAACATGGTTGGTTTTGTAATTGTCTCTTACGTGGCCAAAGTCTCTAAACTTTTTCTGTATCTTACTAACTACTGATTGTGTAATAGGCCTCTTCGGGTACTTATCATTGAACAATTCGCAAACTTCAGCTTGTGTTCGAGTGTTATCGCCATATCTTACCATCACCAACATTTCTATTCGTTGTTTCTCAGTTAAACGCGCCATTCTTCATACTTTGCAACTGTACTTGACAAGTCAATAATCAAAAAACAAAATAAACACACAATTGAATGTTTTGCTCGATTTCCAGCGCTTCCTTCATGATATTATTAGTGGTCTACTCTAATAATTTTATCATAAATTTTTGAAACTTTAGGACTGATTATTTCGAAAACTTTCCTCTTCAAGGTCATACGAATTTGGCATTTTTGTACTCGGAAAAACGTGTTGCATCCAAATTCGTGAACAAAATTATGGGGTGCAATTTAAAAAAAATATTGCTGACGTTATAGTGCGAAAACAAAAGACGATCGTAAAATTATAAATATAAAAAAGATGCAGTTTTAAAAACAAAAATCGACGTGTCCGAACGTTTTTCCAAAAACGAAACCCATGAATTTTAATGGAATTTATTCCAACCCACGCGTCCTCACTGTATAATTAATAAAAATTGAACAAATTATGATTTTTCGTTTTTAATATTAGTTGTGTATGCAATCGTCATTTCTAAAAATAAAAAGGTACTTTATTCCCTATTTATTTCTTTTTCAATTTTTGTACCAAATTTCAATTTATTATAAATATTCCTATTTTCAAGCGAATGCGAATGGTAATTAAAAATAAAAAGATGTTAATTTATATTGAAAAAATATTACGATTAAATATTTGTTAATTAGTATTTTAATTTTATAAATGTTAATATGAGAGATAGATGAGCCGTTGAGAGGAAAAGTGGTATGTCATTTTTTTGATAAAAATTGGGTTTTGGGTGTCAGTTTCCCATAAATTACTAGGTTTTGACCCCGCACCGACGATGTTCTTCTTTTAAAAATAGTTGAACTACATTTTTCAACTTAAAGAACTGACAAAGTGATATAACTAAAAATCGACATTTTTTTACGTATAACACTGTTCCTCTCACCGGCTCTCTTCATGCTCTATTCAAAAATGCTATGGTTTAGAAATTTATTATGAAAATGAAGGGTAAAAAAATTAATCTTTTTAACGAAATTCGCTACAACACACTAAAAAACAAAAACTAATAGGGTTTCGTTCTTGATGTTGAGAAGGCAAGCAAAAACAATTGAAATGTTTATCAAGTGACATAAAACATTTTTCGTTAGTTGACAGTTTGTTTTTTTTGTTTAAAACGCCGGCGCCGTAGCAACTTGCTGTGTGATTGTAATCGCATAACAGTAATTATTAGTGTTGTACGTGTTATTTGAATATTGTTAATTTGAATTCAGAAACATGGTTTATTTAACAGAAATGCATAAAATAACAATTCTGCAAATGGTTGGTTACGGAAATAGAACACGAACACACCCCTAGTAGCAAAGAAATATTTTTAAAATATTTTTTTTGAATATTTAAAAAATATTATTATGACAGATTTGTTTATATTTTTAAAATATTTTTAAAAAACATTTAAAAAATATTTCTTGAAAAGATTAAAAAAATATTTTTAAGAAATGTTTTTTAAATGTTTTTCAAAAATATTTTAAAAATATAAACAAATCTGTCATAACAATATTTTTTAAATGTTTTTCAGAAATATTATTTAAATGTTTTAAAATGATATTTTTTAAATGTTTTTTTAGAAATATTTCTAAAATATTAACAAAAGTGTCATAAAAATATTTTTTAAATGTTTTTAAGAAATATTTTTTTAATGTTTTAAAGAAATATGTTTTAAATGTTTTGAAGAAATATTTTCTAAATGTTTTGGGGAAATATTTTTTAAATGTTTTTTAAAAATATAAAAAATAATATTCAAAATAATATATTGAAATGTAATACATAATTAGTAACAGATGTAAGTATATGAAATGGAAGCTCGTCGAAGTCATTAGTCTTCTCAATGAATTTTGGCCGCCACGCAAATAAATTATTTTTCTCCCAAGAAATAATTGCCAAAATCTACGTCAATCTAAAAACAAAGAAACAAAATGTTTAGATTGTACCACGGACATATTATTATAAAAATTTACCAATATAGACCAGTTTGAATGTTTCAATAATGACCTTTCGTCTATAAACAAAAAGTCGTGGTGTCATTCCATTTTATGCAATTTCCTTTCCGCAAATCCACGTACTTCAGGCACACTTGTATTTTGTTAAATTCTTACAAAGAACTCTACATGCGCTAAAAAGTAAAATTTGTTATAAGATAGATAGGTATAACACTAAATGTATAAAAGAAAATCAAATTTTTTTCTTTACCTTCCTGGTTACTATTAATTCTGTTATTGAAGCAACTGGTTCGCATGTCCTCCCTTCTTGTTGTATGTTTTCTTAATTTTTGTTCCGTCGGAAAGAAACTAAAAAACAATTTGTTTAATAGCTATTACACTGAAAATACATTTAAGAAATTCATTCAGTATGGTAAAGTGTGGGAAAAATTAAAATTACAAAAAATTTACTTACATGCGAATTTATCACACACAGAAATGGTCTTTGAAACTGATCACTTTGTTGATCGACATTGCATTAAATTAACATCTTCATCTCAGCACATTAAACCACTTGTAATATTTCCCATTTCTTCATAATTAAACATTCACTAATTATTTAAGGTACTAAAACTTACTTTACATTAAAAATACAGAAAATGCACACCGTAATATATATTTACTTGCTGCAAGCCGAATCAGGTCTGAAGGTTCGGTACCCCCGAACCCTCAGAAATTCTAAAGCAATTTATCTTTTGTCAGTAAAGCTTTAAAATGTGTCTGTAATAAACCAATTTGACTTTATTCCCTCTATTGTGTCCCCTCGTTCCATCCAAACAATAATGGTTTGAACCAAAAAGGTTCGACACTAGCCTGTCCGCTATGTAATAAAAATTCCGCAAATATGCATCTTTTTGCTACGGGGATCACATTGTATGGAACTTTTTTTAATTGATTCACGATTTATTATTCTTGTAGCCAAAGTGGTAAATCAAGATTATGCGCGAGCGAAACGCGTGAATCCTCATTTTTCACTTTTTCGAGAATTAAATGAAATAACAAATTGTCCACCTAATCACGATCGCGATTATTAATTTTAGTAGATTAATAAGTGCCTCTTGAATATTTCCAACGTAAATTGCGGGAAAAATAAACATAAAACCGAATATTATCTACATTAAAATGAAACGGGGTAATTTCTACGATTTTTAGTGATAATTGGAAAGGCATAACGTAATATTCGGTTAATTGCTGTTCAGTTAAAATATGTTTTTTATTTCTTAAAAATATTTTTTAAATCTTTTTAAGAAATATTTTTTAAATGTTTTTTAAAAATATTTTAAAAATATAAACAAATTGTCATAATAATATTTTTTAAATGTTTTTTAAAAATATTTTAAAAATATAAAGAAATCTGTCATAATAATATTTTTTAAATATTCAAAACAAATATTTTAAGAATATTTCTTTGCTACTAGGGTACTTTAAGAAAACACACATTTAAGCCGTTTCAAATATAAATCAAATCGAATTGAATAATAATAATAAGAATTTATCGTCTTCTTTTGGTTATTGACAAATTGTTTCATTGTGTCAAACTGACCATTAAATAAACACAACAAACAAACAATCTAATATTTCTTGAATATACAAAAATAAATATTTTTTTCGTTATGTAAATCTAATATTTTTTGAATATGCAAGAATAAATATTTGTTCTTGGTATAAATCTAATATTTCTTGAATGTAGAAAAATAAACATTTTTTTCGTTACGTAAATCTAATATTTTTTGAATATGGACAAATAAATATTTTTTTCTTGTTATAAATCTAATATTTTTTGAATATGGACAAATAAATATTTTTTTCTTGTTATAAATCTAATATTTTTTGAATATGGACAAATAAATATTTTTCTCTTGTTATAAATCTAATATTTTTTGAATGTACAAAAATAAATATTTTTTTTATTATGTAAATCTAATATTTTTTAAATATGCATAAATAAATATTTTTTAAATATATTTTAAAAATATTTTAAAAACATTAGAAATATTAGAAAAGATTCGAATATTTTTTAAATATTTTATAAATATTTAATAAATATTGCTTGCTACTAGGGACGTCGAGGTTGCTCACCTATTTCAAGAAAAATTTCCCGATTTACAGCCTATATCCCAAGGGACAATTAGTAAAATTGAAAAGAACTTTCGTGAGTTTGGACATGTAAGGCATATAAAAAAAAACCTTCTATTGCACTAACAATAAGTTATGATATCAAATTGGATGTAATGCTAGAGTTTGAGGAAAACCCACATACTCCGAGTCGACAAGCAGCTGCAGCATTGAATATTAGCCAAACTTCGATTCGTCTCATCTTAATGGAAAATAAAATGCATCCTTATAAATTGATACCAACTCAGGTGCTCTTTGAAGACGATTTTGATAGAAGAACGTACTTTTGCGAACAAATGATGGCAATGTTAGATGACAATGTTATCCAAATAGAAAATGAATTGTTTTCTGATGAATGCACGTTTACACTTCACGGTCATGCTAATCGTCAAAATTGTCGTTACTGGTCAAGAGAAAATCCTCACTGGATGAGAACATTAAACACGCAATACCCTCAAAAGGTTAATGTTTGGGGAGGGATAGTTGGAAACCATGTCATTGGCCCCTTCTTCATTGATGGAAATTTGAATGAAGATAATGTCATACCCACTTTGACAAATTTGACAAATGCGATGTGGCTTCAACAGGATGGAGCACCACCATATTACCAAATCAATGTTCGGCAGTACCTCGATTTAATATTTCCAAATCGGTGGATAGGGAGGCAAGGATCGAAAGAATGGCCGATGTTACGCCATTAGACTTTTCTTATGTGGATATGTGAAAAGTATCGGATACGATATATCACAATCAATATTTCCGATTTATGGCTATGGAAACGACGTGTCACAAATAAAAATTACTATTACTATTACTATTGTTGTAACAATGGTAACCATGGTAACCGGGATATTTAACTGGAGAAATACGTTAACATCGCTGTCAGAAAGTGGCTATTAGTTTGTTTACCTATTTTTGCAATAAAAATGAATAATAGTGAGCTTGTCGACATGCTGCAAGTTTATTCTGAGTGTAATAAAAACAGTGGATAAGCATTGCGTCGTTATCACGAACGCTCTCCTAATAGACAGGTCCCAAATCGTTGCAAGTTTATTCGTTTGGAATCCAATTTACGACAACATGGAAGTTTCCAAAGACCAAAAAAGCCATATTATACCCGTCAAGTTGATAATTTCGAGATGAATGTTCTACCAAGTGTTGAAGAAAACTGATGGACGTCTGTGAGACAAATTTCTCAGAAATTTTAATTAATGCTACACAAAGTGTAGGATCTAGATGTCGACAATGTCTGGAAAGAAACGGTGCCCAATTTGAACATTTTCGTTAATTTGCCATTGCTTTATTTAATTGTTTAGTTATTAAATGTTATCTTTTGTTGTTCGTAAATTAATCATTTAAAATACGTTGTTTCCGTACTGACACATCGTTCCATAGCCACCGCTACGTTATTTTTCAAAGCCTCCTGCTAATAATATCATTTATCATTTTAATTTTTTTATTACCTTAAAATAAATCAGAAATATTGATTGTAATACATCGTTGAATTCAGAAAAAAAAATCTATCAAATTGTCAAAGAAAAATATAAGGTTGTAATTTGAAAAAATGAAGTTGACCTTTGGCCTTTGAATGGAGAAACAGGTAAAAATTATGTTTGAGCTACACTTTGTAGTACTTTTTAAACCATTTAATTTGACGTATCGTTTGTTACAATTGGACTCCTAATAATAGCGTTAGGAGCTGGGGCTACATAACAAACAGGTAATTGAAGGGCTGTATGCAAAAAGTCCGTAAGTGACGCACTGAGAAAAAGATTTGCGCTATTTCTGATAAGAATGGATGAACTTTCGGTCGCACTTACTGATTTCCGTTTAAAAGGTCCCTAACTATGTTATTTAGTAAAACCAGATCAATCAAAATCAAAACAATGTGATTTCCAGATCAAATTGAAACATAAAATTTCAAATAATTATAACGTCAGTATTAATGAAAACGAGGCAATTGAGCTTGGGACTAATCGGCGACTAATTCATGTTTTTCAACGAAACTCCAGTTGTCTAGGAACTTATCTCAATTCCTTTTGAATTCTTTAAATTAACAATAATGACGGTGTTTGTTGCTGTTTCAACAGTAAGTCACCCATTATAGTTTGTTTGGAAATAATAATAAAATAAAAACAAAATGTAATAATTTTTTGTTTATTGTTACGTTAGTATTTCATAACATTCATTTGAAAGTTTTGTTTATAAAGTCGCATTATAGATAAAAATTGATCAGAAATTGCATATTTTTTTTCAAGTATAAGTAAGAAATTACATATTTTCAAGTACACCCAGGTCTTTTTTTATGCGGTATGCGGTGTGTTGTAGCGAATTTCGTTAAAATGATTAATTTTTTACCCTTCATTTTCGGAATAAATTTTTAAACCATAACATTTTTGAATAGAGGACGAAGAGACCTTTCAAATGAGGTATCACAAGCCCCCCCTTCCCAATTAATAATTTGGAGGTTGCAACTGTCACTCGAAGGGAGTTGAGGTTAGGGAAAAAAATTTCACTTTTCAGGATACCATGTGATAGACTAAAAATGACGTGTTCCGGGATTTTTTCTCAATATGCATAATAATTGAGATAATAAATTTATTCCATTTGGCTGGCGCTTACTGTATAAATCCGACCAACAAGAATCAAACCAGCAACTCCGCATTTACGAGACTAAAAGCGCTATGCGCTCGGCTACTAGCGGCTCTGAAAATGTGTCAAAATTGTCCGAACTTACAGAACTTGGAAATCTTCAAAGTCGATTTTCTCGAGTGTTTTTGAGAAGCGCATCGTACTGCTTTAGGAAATTGATGTCCAGATACTCACTTTCAAATCCTATGAGTATTAAAAAAATCGGCGACCCACTAGCCGTAGAGTCCTCTTGTCAGTTGGTGTTCATCTGAAGCACCATGAACGCCTACCGATACGTTGATGACGTGGTGGAATCCCATATTCTTTAATATCTTCAGCAGCTCGAAACCCCATATTTCCAGCAGGATAATGCCCGTTCCCACGTAGCAAGAACTTCTCTAACCGGTTCGAAAAGGTTTATCTCAATATCTTGCCATGGTCAGCCAGATTTTCCGACCTTTCACCATTATGGGAAAAAACTGATAAACTTAGCAAATCCCCAGCAAATACTAGAAACTGTCCGGCTAATTACAGGTTGCTTGAGACAGCATACACCAAGAGAACAATGACGTGAGGAAATGTGAAACTAATAGGCGCAGCCCAACACATTATTAATAAAAATTAAATTGTTTGTTCTATTTCTTTGAAATTGTAGTCAATTATTACATTTGCATAGTTATACTTTACTGCCAAGTTTGGTCAAGAAATTTGCACCCCTTCTTGGTGTTGTAATTTCCATGTCATATAGTATAATAATAATCAAAAAATAACATATACACTTCTTCGCGGGAAGGTTTCAATTCTAGATTTTACAAATTTTACGGATACTCCGTCCCCATAAAGTTCTAATGGAAGCTTGTCGAGACACTCGGTACAAGGTTCCTGAAATTCTGCAACTTATAACATATCAACCATCAGTTATGACGCTGCTAATTACGAAGCTGCAACTCGAAATTACATTGGACTGGCTGACAGGAAATGTTATTATAAATAATATTCATATCCGAAAATTTACACCCTAAATAACCGTCAAATTTTAGCTATTAGATTTACAATTTGCCAAATAAGGGATCGTTTAATTGAACCATTAAACTTAATATAGAACGTTATTTAATTTTTGTTAATAATAATGACGATGATCAACTACAGCATTAGGAACGTAGAAATAAAAAAGCACTAAATAGTGCATACTCAAAAGTTAAAAGATATTCACGTACCAATAGATCTATTTTATTTAATTTTTTTGTTACTAGCATCTAGGAATCTGGAACAAACTCAGTTTCAAAACAAGAAGTTAAAAAAAAAGTATCCTCAGAACAGCTTTCAAGAATCATTGATCATTCTACGATATATTGATGATCTGTCGGAAACGTTTTTTAAACATTTCCTTAGTAGCAACATATATTCAGCGGGAGAAACTTTTTTTCTTTCACATGTAAATTATACGGTCGGCCAAACTAGAATTTTCTTGACCTCACATGTAGTTTTTATTGAATACACGACATTATAAATAAAAGTATTAAATCAATCAAAAAGAATAAACTTTGGCGAATCGAAAATAATAAGTCATACTATACAACTTGTTCGCGAAAAAATGCCCCAGCCCCTAGCATTTTTATTTGGAGTCTGATTAAAAAGTACTATAAAGTGCAGATTAAACCTAATTTTTACCTGTTTATCCTTTCAAAGGCCAAAGATTAACTTAATTTTTTCAAATTACAACTTTATATGTTTTTGATAATTTGATACAAATTTATTTTCTGAATTCAGCAATGTATCACAATCAGTACCCTTTCTTAATGTTGTAATTTGCATGGCAGTTAGTATATATAGTAAGTATAAATAAATTAATAGCTGGATTGAGTCTGATTGAATATTTCAAACCTGAAGTTGATGCTAAAGGAAACTTAACTAGTGGGCGCAAATCATGCTTGCGAAAGTAAGCGGCTAATACAAAATATAGAAATATATTTTTTGCTTCAAATTATGTAAATCTTGCTGGCCAGACTTATCAACAAAATGTTTAAAATACTAGCTACCAGCATTAAAATAAATCGCTTATTTCTGGCGGAAAATTCAGTCTGGCAAACGTCTTTTTGCTTAAAAAACTTGCTAGTAGGAATTAACGAGATCTCCAAATGGGTCAAAAGTAGTGCCAAAAAAATCGGTCTCGATACAAAGCGCCACAAAATTACAAACCATTCTGCGCGTTCCACTGATGTAAGTCAACTAACAAAAGCTAACAGCAATTAATTACAACTACAGGTTACAGTTCGGCAGGCACCATTCGTTCCTATACTTACCATCGGTCGGTGTTCATCATTCCAAAATAATTCAGAAATTTAGACTAAAATAAAATATCTCAACACTTCATCGGTAAATAGTCGAGTTGATAGGGTTATTTACAATAAGTGCACCTCTAATTATTATTGGAAAAAAAGTTTCATATAAGTTAATTTGATACTCCTCTTTACTGATATAATTTAATAAAATTTTACATTTCTTTTTGACATAAATTTTGGTATTTAGAAAATTAAATTAGACTGGTTTATCAATATGCAGCTAAATTTACCAATCATTACTATAACTACAAAAATTGTTGCTATACACTCTAACTAACAGATTGTATAAAACTTGCAGATAAGTGACTTAACTGGACCCTAAGGTCCTAAGTTTTAGTTTCTTGCTACCTATATAACCTTTAAATTGCGTAACTATTCCTGCATAAAATATTAATAAATAATATACAGAGTTACTTTGGTGGCACTGTCTTGCTTCCCTCAATTAAAACAATTAAATGTTTAATCTATGACTGTTTGTGTATTGCCGATATTATCTTTATGATACCTACTCTTATTTTTGATTACTTTGATTAATAATTGAATCAAATTAAATATAGCAGGTACCAAAGGGTTAGGAACCTTCGTATTTTGAGTTGTATGTGACTTGATTTTCTAAAGTACCTCTTATGCGAATAACCTTACACAATATATCAGTTCCTGAAATCAGCACAGGTTACTTACTCAAGTTTAAAAATCTTGTGCGGTTTGAGATAAGGGTGAAATATTTTTACTCGCTGGAAAATTATTAATCGTCAAGAAGAAAGGCCCACATAGTTTATGCAATTGATAAACTTTGTTTTTGATTAATTTGTTAAGCCACTCTAAAATGACGAACTAATATTATGCCTTTTTTATTAGTTTCTACATTTACGGCGAAATACCAATTCGAATTTTTTTCAGGAACGATATTATCTACTAAAATACAGATGAGTTATTTTATATCTTTTTTATTACGTAAAAAGTTGTAAATCTATATTTAGTGTCAATTTTTTTATGAAATCCATTGTAAACGCGGTATAAAATTGTGTATCGATAAAATATTTATATGTAGCGGAATAATGATTACCGCAAGAATTTTCTTAATAATAAAAAGTAAAAGTGCGCATGGTGTGCACAAAAAATTCGGTTAATTCTAGGTTTTTCATCACATGAAACTGAAAATTATGGAAAGTTTATATTTAGTTTAAAAACCTTGTAAAAAAAAAATGTTGAAATAATATGGTGAGTAACTTGAACAATTTTATGATGCAATATGTAACACACACTTGAGGTAATCTAAATGTCATACGCAATGTGTAGATAACAGTGTTATCGAATAAGGGGATTCCTCAGTAACTACCACATTATGACAGTGCATGATATAGTGGTTTAAAAGTAAATTCAGAGCAATGTTGCCGTGTGCTTTTTTCAGGTAAAACTAGCGTAAAATGCTTTTCTGGAAATGGTATATTTTGACGAGTGATCGACTACAAACTTGGTTATATTTATTCAAAATTATTATGCAAGTTATTATAAACACCAATCTTTAAAAAATATTTTCCACACTCAGAAAAAAACATTCTCGTAGGCAAGAAAAATCGGGCTTAAATTTAAACTTGCGCGTTCTTAATTTTGGCCCAAGAATTGGTCATTCTTGGGTTTTAAGAATGTTCATTCTTCTTGTCAAATTTAAGAATGGATCATTCTTGATTTTAAGAATGTTTATTCTACTTGCCAAATTTAAGAATGGACAATCTCGATATCGAGAATGTTGATTCTATTTATCTAATTTAAGAACGGGTCATTCTTAATTTTAAGAATTTTGATTCTTCTTGACAAATTCAAGAATGCGTCGTTCTAATTTTAAGAACTTTTACTATTTTTACGAATTTTAGAAAGGAATGCTTGAATTAAAGGAGTTTTAAAGTATGAAGTTATTTAACATACGTGCTTTTATTAAAAGTAGGCAAATACAGTACTAAAAGTAAAAATTTGACGTCATATCACATTCTTTTGTTGAGTAGCTCACTATATTTAATAATAATAAGTTCAATAAAACATGATATTAGAAATAATAAAGTTCACTGTAAAACGCAATAAAAAAATATTTGAGAAATTATTGTATAATTACATACTAAAGTTCACTTTAAAACGATAATAGGTTTTTTCTTCAGACCAAAAGTAAATTGAAATGTGTATCTATTATTTTTCTATAAAAATAAACTTATCACAAAAACCTACACAGTCCAATACAGTTTTAATACATTTAGTTGCTAATTATAACAGTCACTTGATCTATCCTTTTTTCTAAGTATTTATTGTTGAAAATAAGGATAAGTGTTAAGACGTTGAGTTAATGCTTGATTTCCAATTTTTTTTGTTGCTTTTCCTACAAATCCTGCACTTTGGTTTATTTTCTTTCCATGGGAATAATTGGCCGAAATTTACATCAATCTAAAAAACATTAACAAAATATTTACATTGTTCTACAGATATCACAAGAATTTACCAAAATTGAACACTTTGAATGTTTCAATAATGACCACTCTTCTATAAGTTGATCAATACTTTTATTTTTATATTCCTTTAGACGATAATTCGTGGTGTCTCTCCATTTTACGCAGATTTCTTCCCAGAAAACGGTCGCATCCGCGTATTTCAGCCACGCTTTTGTTTTGTTACATTCTTCCAAATAACTTATATCTACATCCGCTAAAATGGATGATTTGTAATAAGATAGATACAACACTAAAAGTATAATAGATAATCAAAATTATTTCTTTACCTTCTTCGTTACTATGATTTGTTACAGAAGCAACGGGTTTCGCACGTTCCTTCCTTTTTATAAGTCCTTTATTTACCATTTGATGCTTAATATTTCGAAGTTTGTCGTATAATTTTCCCTTCGGATTGCCATCAAATTTACGGGGAACGTAATAAATTTGCTAGAATTAACATTTATGAATATAATTTTTGTTTGTGACAACTACAGTGCATGCGTTCAGTGGACATGCGTTTTTCTCGCAAATGATTAACGAAAACGGTGTTGTGTAAAAAATTAGGTGATAAATAAAAAATAATTTTGAAACTCCACTGTTCACATTTATTTTTTATTCCTTCTCTAATTTTCCGAGAAGATTCGGCAGAACGCAATACTTTTTAATTTTTATTAATCGTTGGCGAGAAAAATGCATGTCCTATGATAAATAAATTACGGCGTTCCAGATACCCGATACTTACATAGATACTTAGATACTTACGATTACGATTACGATAGATACTTACTTTTCGTTCGGATGGAAATAAACTCTCAATTTGTACGTTTCTAACGACTGGTCATTCTGTTCATCGACTAATTGCATTGCATTAGTATCATCATCGTCACACTAAACCACTTGTAACGTTATCTAGTTCATAATTTGCTTATTACGAAAAATTATCAGAAATTCACTTTACGAAAACAATACCGAAAGCACACACCGTAATATGTACTTTGCTATTGCAAGCAGAGCGAGGAATGGGTTTTTTTTAACAGTTCAGCTAACTAAAAGGCTGCGCCCGTTGCCAAACAATTGCCGGCAATAAAAAATATTCTCCGAACTTTTCCTTCAAATTTTTGTTAAGACCCGATCCCCTAACTGTTAACAGTTGTAAAAACAGCACGTTTTCACTTTTATTGCAGTATCGAACTTAACGGTACTTTCCAAAGTAACCGTTACAAAACAGCGTATCTAATCTTATTATGTTATGTATGAGATTTTTTGATATTAATAATATTTACTTTATTAATAAAGCATTTTTTCAAATTTTATTGCGACCATGTTCAAAATGTATCCTTCTAGTAACTTCTATAAAGAAACAATATTTCGAAGAGTCGAAGTGACTATAAATTTAGAAAAAAAAAGTACATAATAGATGCAAATTTTGTTGCTGTTTATTAACTAAAACACGTGCTACAAACAAAATCACTTGTTGGTTGAAAGGTTCCGGGTTGATTTGTTTCAACGAGATCTGCTGGGAGTCGTAGTGTACAGCCATATACCAACTCTGCCGAAGATGCGTCAATATCTTCTTTAATGTCAGAGCGAATACCCAGTAAGATAAGTGGGAGTGCTTGAGTCCATTGAGCATCGTGGCACTTCAGAGAATCCTTGAGCCGACGATGGAAGCGTTCTATCAAACCATTACTGCGTGGGTGATGCGCTGTAGTGCGAATTCTCTGCGCCCCAGTTAGTTCTTGTAGGGTTCTAAACAAACCAGACTCAAATTGAGTTCCACGGTCTGTAGTGATGTTCGTTGGAACTCCAAATCGGCATATCCAGTTTTCCAGGATGGCTCTCGCGCAGGTCTCGGCTGTGATGTTTGGAATTGGCACGGCTTCGGGCCATCTTGTAAAACGATCGATGATCGTAAGTAGATAGTGTTGGCCTTCTGATAACGGTAAGGGGCCAACCAGGTCGACGTGGATATGTGAAAATCGAGCGTCAGGATTGGCGAATGTTCCAACTGGAGCTTTAGTATGTCTTTGGATTTTTGCTCGCTGACACTTAATGCAACTTTTGATCCACTGTCCGGCTTCTTTCTTCATGTTGGGCCAGAAATATCTGCGACAGATTAGCTTTATTGAGGCTTTAATACCTGGGTGAGCGACGTTGTGAATTGTGTCCACAGCGTTCCTTCGAAATATTTTTGGAATGTACAGCCGATTTCCTTGAGTAGTTTCATACCATAACTTGCTGTCGAACAGTCCTGCTGGTAATTGTGTGAAGGTGAATTTGTCGGCTTGCTGTAATGTTTGCAACTCCTGGTCATTCTCCTGGGCTTGTGCTAAGGATTCTGTTGTGAACTCTACCTTGGTGATTGCTTCTATTCGAGACAAAATGTCTGCTGGGCCATTTTCTTCACCACTTACATGTAAGATATTGGTGGAAAATTGACTGATCAAGTCGAGATGTCTGGCCTGTCGTGGAGTGCATTTATCTGGTTTTTGGCGAAAAGCAAAGGTGAGTGGCTTGTGATCTGTGTAGATAGTAAAATCTTGTCCTTCCAGGTAGTGCTGAAAGTGAATCACTGCACGATAAATTGCCAAAAGTTCACGGTCATATGCAGAGTATCTCTGTTCTGCGGCACTTAGCTTTTGCGAATAAAAACCAATGGGCCTTTGACCGCCATCTTCAAGTTGCTGGAGCACTGCACCTATCGCCTGGTCCGACGCATCCGTGTATAGTGAAAGTTTGCTGTTGGCACTGGGATACGATAAAATGGCAGCGTTGGCGAGGCCAGTCTTGCACTTGGCAAAAGCTTGAAAAGCTTCTTCGGTTGCTACAATGGGTTGATTCTTTCGCGTGCATCCTTTCAGAAGCGCTGTTAAAGGAGCTTGAGTACCGGCTGCATTTGGCAACCATCTTCTATAATAATTTAACATTCCCAAAACTCGTTGTAGTTCCTTCGAAGTTTTAGGAAATGTCATCTTGTCGACTGCTTCAACTTTTGTCCTCAGCGGAATTATTCCCTGGGCAGTGATCTGTACGCCCAAAAAGTTTAGTTCTGATGCTCCAAAGACGCACTTCTTAGGATTGATGACGATTCCTTGTTCATTTAGTCGACTCAGCACAATGTCCACGTGTTGTAGATGCTCTGAGTGGGACGAAGAAGCGATGAGGATGTCATCAACATAGGCATAGACAAAATCCAATCCTCGGAGAACTTGGTCAATGAATCTTTGGAAGGTTTGAGTGGCATTCCGGAGACCGAAGGGCATACGGTTGAATTCAAACAATCCAAAGGGTGTCGCAAGAGCTGTCTTGGCACGGTCATCCACATGTACAGGAATCTGGTGGTAAGCCTTAACTAGATCGATTGTCGTGAAAATCGTCTTACCTTTCAAATTCTGAGTGAAGTCCTGTATGTGGGGAATCGGATATCGATCCGGTTTGGTAACTGCATTCAGTGCTCGATAGTCACCACATGGCCTCCAAGTGTGGTCGGATTTCTCTACCATGTGGAGTGGGCTTGACCACTCTGAAGACGATGGCCGAATTGTGTCTATATCCAGCATCTGTTGGAACTCGATTTTTGCTGTTTGCAGAGCTTGTTGAGCCAAACGACGAGGTCTGCAATGAACTGGAGGGCCCTGTGTCTGAATATGATGGACCACGCTATGCTTGGGCACCTGCGTAAAGGCTGTTGGTGTCAAAATGCCGGGGTATTTACGGAGTAAACACTGATAGGCTATTTCTGCATTTTGAATGACTGTCCGAACACCTAGACTACTAGAAAGTTTTGAACGGCACTGCACACTAAGGGAAGTTAAAGGATCTGTCACTAGTTTGTTTTTAACGTCCACCTGTAGTTCATAGTAGTGTAGAAAATCGGCACCGATAATAGCGTCCGTAACGTTTCCAACAATAAAAGTCCACTTAAAGGCTCTGCGAAGGCCAATGTTTAATGTCAATGTCTTCTGGCCAAACGTTTTGACCGTAGAACCATTAGCACTTTGTAAGTCCACATTGGTTAACACATGTCCTGTAGTCACACTTTTAAATTTCACAGGCAAAATGCTTACGTCACTCCCGGTGTCAATGAGCATGTGTATTTTGCTGTTCTTGTCCACCAGAAAGAGGCGATGCGACGATGGGGGTCCTACAGAGGCTGCCCTTACTTCTGCGACCCTGGCCCGTTTTTTGTGAAATTGCAGTCTCCAATGCACTTCTGAGCCTCCTGACCGAAACGATAGTGATACCAGCATGTACGTCCTCCTTGGGCGCTCCGGGGTCTGCTGGTGCTTCTTTGCCGATGTCTGCTTGTGCTCCTATCTCGTTTTGGGGCACTCTGCTGTGTCGGTTGGTCCAGGCGTTGCAGAACCTGCTGCATCGTAGTCAACAGTGTACGAATCAGCTCGTTGGAAACTTCCGAGGTGCTGGTGCTAGGCATCGGAGTGGCAATGGCAGCAACGGTGGAGGATGGTGTCGTCTCCAGGATTTTGTCGGCCACACTTGCGACCTCTGTCAGTGACAAACTGCCTAGTCCTACCAATACTGGCTGAATGCTGTTGGGCATCTGTTGCAGGAACAGTTCTCTCATCACCGTATCTGCCAATTGTTTGTCTTTACCCTCTCCTACAAGCGAAACCATTTCCCGAAGCAGTTGCGAGGGCTTTCGATCTCCAAGCTCGAGACCTGATATTAATCTTCTGACTTTCTGCGTAGCCGTCAGTGACATTCGACTTAGTATAGCCTTCTTAAGCACTGTGTACGGGGTACCTTCGTCAGGTTGGAGGAGCACATCTCGCACTTCTGCCGCCGTCTGCGGTGACAAAACCGCTACCACGTGGTTGTATTTGGTGGTTTCGGCTGTTATTCTTGCCAGACCAAATTTTGCCTCGACTGCGGCAAACCACACTTCCGGTTCCGTGTGCCAGAATGGCGGAAGGGTGCAGGACACGGCGGCCATTTGTGACTGCGGCATAGCGGCGCTGTCTTTTTCCTCGGTCATCTTACACGTTCCCTTGTTTTCTTTAACTCACGTCGGGGTCACCAATTTGTGGGGACGTGCAGTTTAGATTCAATGAAAGGATGATTTCTATGTACACTCGTTGTTTCTCGTTAACGGGAGTAATGGTCGCGGTCTTTACTAGGCGAGCGCCAGTTGGGAAAAAGAGTCAGTCCCTTTACCGCCGGTCGGATGTTCGCCGTTCAACCCCCACTCCGTAGGGGTTGGGCGCGAATCTTGTTTAAATTTGAGCGCGTGCGCTGCCGCCACAAACTCAACCATTCTCAAAGTTAGAAGCGGATTCTTGATAAATTCTTAGGTAGCATTTTTTTCAGTGCAGTAATCTAGTTAAACGGCATCAAATGTACAAACTTTAGATATTTATATCTTCAAAATTAATAGCGATGGAATTTTTTCTATATTTTGCTCATGATCCATCGAGGTGTTCCGCGAATTTTGGGATACGTTGTATATACACCGTGAATCAATTATGGTCTACTTCTGAATTTTTCTTAGACGCAACCAAACATACTACTTGAAACAAGCACTAGATCCGCCTTTTTTATCCATTTGAGATATTTCAAGAAGGTTTCGTGTCCGGGCATGGATTGTGTTAAAAATAATCCATTTCTACTCACTTACAATTGTAACGACAAGAATGACTCGATTTCTCATTTTTGAGATGTCTAGTCTTGCAACTGGGTTATTCATTTTACGAGAAGAACAAAGACAAATCGATATGCTTACGTTTTGCAAATACTACTTTGTGAAAAACAAAGAGAATCAGGTAGGTACCCCTTCAAATTTCATCATTTACGGAGGGTTCAGCACTGGGATTCTGATTCCTCGACTTGAGTCGAGTCGGGTTGGCTACTCAACACTTGACCGAATTCGACATTGACCAGGGTGATTGTCATTGAACATCGAGTTCACTAGCGAATCCACCAGGAAAATTGTTACTACCAACTAACAATTCTTGTGATTTTTGTTTATCTATATTGGTACTTTGTGATGAAAATTGGTTGGTCTGTACGGCAAAGCTATTAGAACGCTGTAGTTAAAATTAGATTTTTTAAATTTTAAAGTAATGTTATCAATTTTTACTATTGGATATCGTTGAAGCTGAACGAATGACGTAAATTGTCAATTTATTTTACAAAGAAGGTTTTTAAGGTAACGAAAAAGTACGTTTGAACTTTTGCAAGAATGATTTATCCTATTATTTAGATTGAATAATTAGTGGGGCAATTACGTGGATCTTCTGCAACAAAATAAAAATATCGATTCCTTTGTGATATCTTTTGCCACAGGGGGATATCAAAGATCAGTGGTAAAGTCAAACATCTGTTCGTAGGTACTGTGAAGTGTTCTTTAACTTTTAAATATAGTCAAATCACCCGCCATAAGTCGCGAATGGAGGGGAGTTTGAAATGGAAAATCAAAGCGTGACAGCGGGCGACGGTCGATTTCGGCCTGGAAAAATCGAGAACGCGGGGGAGTACGATTCCAACAGCACTCGCGGAAACAATAACCGGTTAAGATAATTAATAATCTGTTCGGTATTATTACCGATTAGTTTCCACGAGTGCGGAATAATTGCCCACTGGGTAATTCCGTCTTTCGACGGATAAATCGTTGGAGCAAACCCAATCTTGAGGGACCGACAAAAAGCAGTCGTGGCTCCGGGTCCACTCCAGGGCGAGCAACCCGACTACTGTTATCCGAACCAGTCAACCTCCAAGATCCTCATCTGAGAACTACAACCGAGTTTACTTTCATCGTGGTAACTCTGTAACACCTGTATATATTTCTCGTTAATGTCTGTAATAAATTGTTAAATCAGTGCTGTATTTCGATACCACCACTTCGGCCGCCAAAAAGATCGTAATAGTACCTAATATAATTTATAATTCTTCAACCCGGGTGACACTGTTTAATTAATTTTTTTGAATAGTGAAAATAAACGTCCTCTTTTTTTACCGAAACACCATAATTAAAGTAACTTCTTTTTTAAAAATTCGTGAATAAAGTAACCCTTTTTTAACTGTTTTACTGAAAACCAGCAAAATTTCTTAAATTCACAATTAATTTCAAATCCTGAAGTCTGTTTTTAACCAAACTTATTATACGTTTCAATTTGTAAAAAATACTATCTTAAAAATTACTTATTTTTCATCATTAAATTTGATGGCTTTTTGCCAAACTATCGTAAGCCACAAAACCTAAAAATTCACAGCAGCTGATAACTTGCGATGTTATAGCGAACACTTAAATAGAATAAGTGAACTGTTTTCGCAATTACCAATTATTAAACAACTCTTGATACTTTGGCAAGCGATTCTAATTGGTCTATTGTTTAACATAGTCAGAAAACCTCATTTTCAGCAAAAGTCACTTGTGATACTTCGGCGGAAAGTCACCGATAATATCACTAATGAATTGAGGTGATTTGTTATGTTTGATGATACCAGTCAATTCAATAAACTTCTGTAGAAATCTAAAAATGGGATTTCAATATTGTTTTTAAAAGACAATTTAGCCCTACACTTCCACGAAAATTGCGCAGTATCGTCATTCGCGGGTAGCTTATTTTGTGCATAATACGATTTTATGTAAATTCTTCACTTCCAGCTAACACAAATACGTGACATCAACACAAAAAAAATAAAGAACTACTGATTGTTGGTAACCATTCAGAATTCCAAATTTTACGAACTCGACTCGAGCATTAAGAATCTCGGAAAGAGCTTCAGAAACGGACTATAATCTTGAAGCTGCTTAGAAATTTTCCATTAACATATTTGTTGTCTCCACGTCCTTTATCTGGGCTGATTTCGCTAGCTGCTCGACTGATAAAAATGTACGCAATACAAATTTATAAGATTTTATCAAGTCCGCTCGGTCGCTTTTAATTACCGCCCGGCCAAAATTAAATTCTGTGAGGAACACTGGTGTATTGTGTCAGATAAGCGTATGCAATTTTAATTTCTTGTTATTACCAAACAAACTAGTACAATTTTAGTAATCTTTGGAACCTTAACTCAGTTTTTGGTATTACGATAACGATCTAAATTCGTTTTTTGACTTGGTTCGTTAATCGAAATGTTTGTAAACAGAAACAATTTTTCCCATTGAAACTAATGCAAATCCAATTAATTTCGCTAGTCCAGAAACATTATTTTTTGAATTTTTATGGATTTATGTGTGGTAAAAATATGAAATAAAATACGTATATAAACATTTAAAGATTCTAAAAATTCAGTATCTCACCGATTTGTCACTTTATAGAGATTTAATGCATGCATCCGGTTAAAAATTCAAAAACAGCATCGCCACTAATAAACTACAATGATAGGCAATGAAATGAAACGTAAATAATATTAACTTTTAAGAATGCATCTCAGCAATGACGAAATATTTTTAGAAGCATTATTTTTTTACACAATAATTTTTAATACCCCGATCTCTATAAAACAATTATGTGCGACTACAATGGAGAAGTTTCAACCCAAAATTTGCAATAATATTTATAGTCTAAGTACACCCAGTATACTTATCTATGGAACAAAATTAAGAGAAGTTTTGAGTTCATATTGAAACTTTAAAAAAAATTTAAAGTAATAATCAATAGTTTAGTATGTTTGTGTGTTCATAAACCGAGGCATTGTTCGTAAACCGAGTCAAAATTTGTTAAAAAATTGTGTTCGTTAACCGAATTGTTCATTAATAGGGGCGTTCATTATACGAGGTACCACTGTAGTTCTTGATTTCGTAGAACACGGAGTCACGTAATACGGTATTTTTAAGTACCAAACCACCATATTATTAGGTCATCTGAATTTACTATTGACTATAAAAAATTTATTTTATTAATGTAATTTTTCTCATCTTTATTACTGTAAAATAAATAAATACATTTCGAATATTTTTTACGATTTTTTGGAAACGGTATTACTATTATTATGATTTTTCTCTAAGAAAGAGGACTTCGTCACTATACAAAAAAAATATATTATTTACTGGTTTATGATTCTATAGATAAGTTCCAGGAGCTGAATTACAAAAATCCACGGTACAAGTCCTGCACTGACTAATATTATTCGTTTGTGAAAGTTCTACACACAAATCTATTGTATCGCCAACAATAGTACAACCTCTTTCAAATGTCGGCGGAACAAAATCTAAAAAATAATAGTAATAATATATATGCGTAATATTTTTTGTGTATAAACTCACCTAATCCGTAAACTTCTACACATATAGCAATATTAGCTTTTACAGAAGGAGCGTTACTTCTCGCTGTACATGTCTGGGTAGTCATTGATGCAAGATCTGCCGAATAACAACCAGTTGTATCATTTCCGCTACATTGATAACATTGAAGACTTAGCACTGTTAAACAAATTTTAAAACATACGTAATTACATTTTGCAACCACATTGCATGTACAGTACCTGCTACGAAAGCTACTGAAAATGTAAAAATTAATAAAACAGATTTCACTTTCATCTTGATTAGTGTTATCAATACGGCACGGTAATAAAATGAATTGAAAAACTTACTTCTCTCACTATATATAATTTCAAGTATGTACCTCTTAAATCAAGTGTCTCTTAAACTTCAGAAGAATAGATTCACGTGATTAAAGTATGGTGATAAAATTATAATAAGTATTTTTCAAAAATTAATCTTTATATTTCAAATCAAAACATAAGCATTCTGGCACTATATTTTTCAAAATTACCATGTTGTCTTTTATAGTATGAGAGTGACTCAAATTGTCTTGTATTCAGTGGTTTATTGTACGTTATGAAGGTTTGAAGTCGTACAGACACAATGTGCAAAAGATTGCAGGCTTTCGAAATTTCGATGATCCGTAGAGTTTTAAAAGTATATTAGATTAGCAGAATTACAAACACCGAAATACTACACAGAATGCAAAAATACTTAATACCATCAAGAAAAGAGAATTAGAATATTTAAGTCATGTGATGCACAACGATAAATATAATTTGCTGTATTATTACTATTCAAAAGAAAATTGAAGGTACCCTGAAAGAAAAAGAATCTTCGACATTGGTTTGGTCCCAGCAACATGTTTCTCTGACGTTCAAGTAACACTAATGATTGCCAAAGCTCTCCGGGGAAAGCAATATAAAGAAGAAAGACGAAGTATTTTTGGTATTTTAATGACAATTTCGATGTTTTTCCTTGTCCATATAAAGAAAAAGTATATGGACTTTGTTGCAAGAAAGTTATATTATGTACTATGTTATTGTAGGTTCTGGCATATTCCGTTGTCCCACCCCAACTTAAAGAAAAATTGTACAATAAATAATTAACCTAATTAAATTTTATTACAAAAAAAATGCAACAATAATAACAGGATCCAATACACTCAACTAATTGTTCGTCATTGATGATCTAAAAATATTAATTTTCAATAGCAAACAATTAAATCACTGATCAGTGATAAAACATCTGTTCTATATAAGGCAAATTTCAAAGGTTCACTTTAAAAAAAAAAACAATTTAAAAGATTATGACATAAAAGGAATGAACATTACTTTTCCGTTTATGTGATTGTAATTTTTGAGCAAATTAAATGTATTGTTTTGATTAAAGTTAGGTTTTCACAAACATTTGCTGTCGATATTAGAATTATTCAATCTCTCATCCTTGTGTGATAAAAACAAATAAAAGAAGCATAAATTCCGTTCAACACATTAAAATCGATTTAGAAAAGACCACTTTTGGTTTTATCGTACCATTGTCATGTTAGACGACACCTGACTTGGTTCGCAACGATAACGGTACTTTCAACATTATTATATTTTTTAAATTATGAACTTTGTTATACCTTGTTCTAGATCTCATGAACTTTATCGCAGAAACCAAAATTCATTTCGCGATGCTACAGGCCGGATTTGTTCCTGTCATAATGGTCGGGATATGTAATTGAATTTTGCGAAATATAATATAATACTAAAGATATCAACTAAATCAATTCAAATCCGTCCGTGCGCACGCCCACGCAAAACTCCATCACATTCCCCGCTGTCTTTACTTACAGCTTTCTCTCCTTCTTTATTCACACATATCGCGGCCCAAGAGATCTGGGAAAGCCAATACGAAATTGTGTTTAGAATTTCTAAATATTGTGCACAGAGTGTTTCCTAAGTAATGTCAAAAACTTGGTCAAATTTCACATTGCAAAATCAACATCAGTTGTCTAGAAAAAACTACCTTCCGGGGAGTTATCAATATTTTGTTCTAGAGTGATATTAGAAACACTTCCCAATGCTTGTTTGTTTACGTTTTTAAATTTGCCCCTTTATTCTTGTATACTGCTATAAGGTTGTGCGTTATCATATCATCTTAAAAAGTCATGTTGAAGACTAATCCGGCATCGACCATTGCCAACTTCGTTTCATGCTGGTAGATCTAATGATCGTCACACTCTGTAGAATGTAGTTTTTCTGGACAGCCCTTAACCATTTCCCGGTATTTAAATGTATACATATATTGTAGGTATACTATAATGATAGGTACATACCTATTATGTATTTTATTTTTATAACTTTTTTAAATTACGCATTACGTGACTTGTTTTGTTTAATTTATTTTTCCATATAAACATGAGACAAAACATAAAAAAATCGGTCAAGAGCAAGTGAGACTCGCATAATTAGGGTTCCGCACTAAACAACAATTTTCCCGCAACTATTACATTGTCGATGTTCTACGCAGTTTTCTTGTAATCTATGGCTTAAGAGGAAGCCGACCGTTGAAAATAGTGTCGTTTTTAAGAGTTTCTGGATGTACTCTACAGCCTTTATTTTTTAATATTTCTGATTTTTTTTTTGTGCCATTGTAAACTACAGAATCTCTTCTACAATAACTCTTCCTCTAATTGTAAAAAATTATTTATTTTCTATTTAAAAAAAAAAATTATTAACTTTTGAAATAACGCACACTTTCAAATGCTTAATATTCAACTTCACGAGTACATACATAAATAATGATGAAGAGTTATTGTTGTGTAAGCCTTTAGCAAAATGTCTGCCAAAGTGCATCATTGTAAAACAATAGATACACCTGCTACAATTAATCCCGTAATAGGCTGCAAACACATTTTCAATCTTGCAAAGAGGAATTCGTATCCCCACTTTTCCTACGCTCGTAACTCATCAAACTTCTTGATAAATATTATTTATATTATGGTCTATGCCGATAACGGCGGTGAGCTCAGTCAATGCTTTTATTACCTACGATATTTTTTATAATTGTTTGTGAACAGACGCTTCGAACAATTTTACCGACTGTCCTAATATTACTGTGTACTTCGAAGGAATATTACGGCTACATGATCTTTTTTGAATTGAGATACATTTTTATAAAGAGCAATATTGGAATGTTTTGGACCTGGCTGAGGTTACATTTTTTTTAAGGAAGTTAGTTATGATTCTTGATTGTGATCAGACGTTGGTGTATTATTCCTCATTATACTACTACATTTTGATATGAAAGTAGAATATATCCTGAAGAGAAGCGACTTTAGGATTTCAAAAATGAAAGAAAAACTATGCAGTTCCTATTTGGAATGTATTTTTCCAGAGTTAGTGCATCTACTAACACTATTAAAATCAAAATTATAGCTTTAGAAACCTACGAGAACGGGGGGGGGGGCAGTTTTAGTTATATCATTAAGACCACTGAACTAAAAATTGTAAAAAAAAACTATTTTTGGAATCGTTCCAGTTAGCTCTTTTAAATGATTATTATAAACAAATTTGGAATAAAAACTGAGATTCATCAGAGGCTACAAAAACAGTTTGAAAATAACTGTTTATCACTCAGAACAGTCTTTGTTCAATGCAAATCCTTCCAAGAGAAATATGTTTGCGTGTCAAACTTACCGCATGTTGCCCTTTCCAGTGTCTGCTGCAAATCCTGAGGACATTCAAAAAGTCAATTTTAACACCCTGTACTTGAAATAATAATTTGCATCGACCAGTCAGTTTTGAAGCTTCCTAGTATATTGTTTCGAATAAGCTCATCAATTGCTTGCAGTTCGAAAGCTTCATATTAAATGATGCTCGAGGAGTATGTGATATAATTGGCATGTGTGTTTAACTACATGTCTTGGAATGATTTACAGTTCCACATTCCCTTAAAATGTCTTTGAAGTTGTTTCTTTGAGTCTTTTGCCGGTACAGTACGTACAAATTTCAAGATAATTCTTTGTTCGTGTACTGGAATTCGCAACATCACGTACGATATTTAATTTACGAATACATTAAAGAGAACAAATAAATAGATTTTTGTTAAGTCTACTTAACTATGTGCATCTGTTTTGCAGCTTCATTTCTTTGGCGCAACTCCTCCTCCTGTTTCAATCACTTTTGCACTTGCCTTCTGTGAATGTTGTACTTGTTAGATACCGCACGTTGATTTCCTTTGCAGATGGAATCCTGGTAATAGCATTCGATTGCGCTCAGTTTAAAACCCAAACTGTAGCTTTGCCTTTGTTTGAAAGATGGCCCGGTCTGAATCATTCCCATGTCTTCGTAAACGGTGCAACAACGAGGGGACTCACAATCTGTCCCTTGATGCATATAACTTTTGTTGATTGGATAGTGGTAATCAATCGAAGACTTTGGTTGGAGTTCGTGCAAAGAAGATATGTTAATTTAATCTTTTTTTTATTGGTACCACACTTACCCCCCATCTTAATCTAAAAATAAATTTTCATTTAGTTATGATGAGCGATATATGTGCGCGTCATCAAGATCTATCATTACGCCAAATTTCATTACTTAGTTTTCGAGAAAACCCCTGTGACAGACTTGAAATTAGGATGTTACCTTGTGGAAATTGTTATGCGCCATTAGATACCATGGTAAAGGCAGCGGGGAATGTGATGGAGTTTTGCATGAGTTTGAGCACGAACCGATTTGAATTGATTCAGTTCATATCTTCAATATTACATTACATTGCGGTCGCGCATGGTATTACGCAGGTAGGCGTGGTCTCGTGACGTAGCCTGATGAGAAGTATTTCATAAGCGCTCCCGTGTGGATCGCTTTTTGTGAAGGATTATCGTTTATACCGTTTCTTTGTTTTTAAATTGAACATTCAATATAAATATCCCTATTTTCAATTTAAAAAAAAATATTGTCAATCAGTACTGAAGATCACAACAATCCTTGATAATATAAATGATTTGACATTTATATTAATTTAGAAATAAAATTGTTGAAGTTTTAGTTTAGAATTTTTGGAATTTAACGTATTTAAAAAAAGAAAAGATTCATATTGTGAGATTTTATTACTCTTACTATATTTTCGCAATCTAATAATTTCGTTATTTCATGATTTATCAGCCTTTCATATTCTTCGTCTTCTGTCTTCTTTGGGCCGTATATATTCCTGATCATTTTCGTTTCAAAAATTCTTATTCTTTCTTCCTTCGTGTTTGTAAGGGTCATTGTTTCTGTCGCGTAGATAAATCACCACTGACCTGCTTACTTTCCATGATAAACTTAAATTTATAATATTCTTTATAACTTGTTTGTATCTTTGCGATCATTTTTATTGTTAATGATTACTCCCAGATATTTAAATCTGTCGACTGCTTTGAATTTTTGCTTCTTGAGTATTACCATTGCATTTCTTGTCTATCGTCATTTATCACCAATGCTTTTACAATTTTCTTCAGTCCTTTGAGCCCTCTAGAACCTTTTGCGAGATCATCTGCGTATGCCATTACTTGGGTACTTTTGATCTTAATTGTTCCATTTAATTTGAAATCTTTTATGATACCATCAAGCGCAATATTGAATAGAGTGGCTGACAATCCATCACCCTTCCGCACCCCTACATTGTTTCAAATTTGTTAGATGTCCAACTTCTTGTCGCTACTGCTGCTTTCGAGTTTTTCAAAGTCATTTTAGTTATTCTTATCAATTTTTCTGGTATCCCTAGTTTTTCCATGTCTTTTACTATCACATTCCTTTTCAAACTATCAGAGGTTTTTTTAAAATAACAAAAAGAATATGGGTGCTCATGCCTTGCTGGTTGCATTTTTCTACTATTTGGCTAATGACATGTACAGCATTTACAGTTGACCTTCCCTGTCTAAAGCTATAGTAGTATTTTCCTATTTTTGCTTCTCTATGTTTTTTCAGCCTGGTATTTATTATTGTTGTCAATATCTTATATGTACTGTTTAGTAGGGTGATTCCTCTACAATTTGAACATATCATTGGATTTCCTTTCTTCAATATCGGTATTATTAATCCTACCTTTCATTCCTGGGGCAATACTTCAGCTTTCCATATTTCCGTGATTAACTCGTGCATTTGTTGCTTCAGCTCACTTTCTCCATATTTCCACATTTCGTTGACTATATCATCAGGACCTGCTGCTTGTTTGCTTTTAATCTGTCTATTGCTTCTTGAACTTCTTTTAGATCCGGTGTTTCTTTCTTGAGAAAGCTTTTTCTTCCCTATGCTGTTGCCTTTTCTTAGATGCGTTATTAGGGTATTCCTATCTTGATCGACTTGTTTTGTGTAGTCGTCGCTTATCCATACGTTAGTTCCTTTTAGCTTTTTTGCCGCACTAATTATTTCAATCTTTTTTTCCCATTGAATAAATTTTATTTTTATTTTTAATACCCCTATCTTTTTTGCCTCACTCACTTTCGTGTCAAGCTTTACATTTGATCTCTTAATTATTTTTCTAACCTTGCCTTCAGGTGGGCTGGGTCCCCCTCTTCACTATCTTCGATTCCCTGTATTGCTATATTATTTCTTTTTATTTCTCGCTGTATCATTTCCATAATCAATTCTTGCATCTTCAATTATTGTTCTCTTAGTTCTTTGTTTTCTTCCCTTAATGCCTTCGTTTCTACCGCGCTCTTTTCAAACATGTTTTCAATTGATGTAATTTTATCCTTTAAGAATTCAAACATTTCTTGTATTTCTTCCATATCTCCCTTGTTATGCACTTTTAATAAGTCCTCAAATTACCTATTTAAAATCCGAATCGACCTCTTATCGACTTTTATCGTTTTAACTGATTCATTTGCGCGATCGGATTATTGATTATACATATTTGCATTATTGAGTGCAAATGTGATTTTATGTGTTAAAATGAGTCGTGCAGTGTTTGGTTGGAAGTCAGATAATCAAAATTTCTTCGGGGCAATTCGCTCAAAAGATGGTCTCAATGATCATCCCACAGCTTTACACTTCAATTACCGATTAAGATAATATTATGCTTGCTCGTAATGAGGGATCACTGTGTCACTTTGGTAATACCGAAGTAGATTCAACACCTGACCTAATTAGGCAAACTGATATAAACTTAAGCGGAAAATATTTATGAACACTAATGTCCTCGTCGGTATCTAAATACCGACTAGGATCACCTGGAGATGCCTACTGATGAGAAATTTCAAGATTTCGGTGATGTAGTTTACAATAGGTTAGAAGAAGTAGGTGGTTATATTTCACACAGATTGAAGAACCCTGCATTATTATCTGACAACTCATCAGTAGATTTTAGCTGGGTTGAGCATTTAAGTGAAGAAAGATTAAGCAAACCTTCTAAACAGTTTATGGTACATATACAACTTGAAAATATTTTTCAAAAAATAAATGGCAATTCAATACTCATCTGCAAGAATTACTTACAAAATTTAATGAATAAATGTGAATTCATTCAGAACGAACGAAAAAAATATTTTTTTCTTGTAGAACGTATTTTAGGTTGAAGCAGTTGAATTTGTCATTAACAAATAATTTAAAAAAAAAAATCGCCGGTCCTAAAAAAAATAAATAAATAATTAAGTAATATGGCTTTAATAATGACTTCCATTACAACAAAGTAGTGTTTTAATTTACTGTTTTTATTAAACAGGCACATTTTGCACAAATTAAATGAACAAGATTCGAAATAAGAAATTCCGTCCTTTATAGAATGTATTATTTATTTTATTTTCAAAGTTCATATACACACGCACCAGCGGAGAACTCACCAGCTGACGTCATTGCGCATTCCGAACCAAAGTACGTTCGAATCGTTTCATAGCTGGTATAACATTGTATCATGGCGGTCGCGCAGATTTTCTCCCACGCAAAACTCCATTACATATCTCAACTGCTATAACCAATTTGTACGGTCGCAACTCTGACTTGAAATCGGGTCTTTAAAAGATTACTGCGTCACGTCACCTTAAGTAGCCATCTCAAACATAAATCCCCTAATCAATTTTTGCTTGCTTTCAAGTGGGTGAAATTTGAAATCTTTATGCACAGTTTTTCTAGTTCAACGAATTTCGCGCCTTAGGATTTTGCGTGAAACTAAAAAGTTTACTGTTTTAGTTTTTTTATTTCGTAACATTTGGTGGAACTGTTGGTGTAAAATAAATGGCGTACTGAATTTTTGGTGCTGTCAAAATGTTGATAACAGTTAATTTCAATTTTATCAATAACGCGATTACAATACTCATTTTTTACTTTAGTTAGTAAGTCGTACTATAAGAAGAATTTCATTTGAGTCATGAAAACAGTGGATTCTGACAACGAAAACAGTAACAATTACCTATCATGTGTTGACACAGAGGAAGTAACAGATTCATTAATTGATAATAAAGAAGCTCACAGTCTGATCAAGTGTAATCCTGATTTGGTACAGAGCTATAATGTATTGAAATCACCAATGGGACAGAAAGGAAGATTTTATCAACGAGTTCTATTGAAAAATAATGTAACCCAAGACTTTCGAAGCCAAAGTTTGCCTAACTCCTTAGATAACAAAAATAGTTGTAATGGTAGCTTAAATGTTATGGATTGCTGTGATACTCATACAAAATTATTACTTGAACAAGACAGTTCGCAAATTACTCGCGCAAAAGATTTGTGGTTCAATACATGGCCTGAAAGATGTGAAAAATTAATCACTGATGATGGCTTACAATCTTTTGTAAATGGTACGAATTCACATAGTTCTCATACTCACCTTACGTCCAAAATATGTGATAATACTAATGACAATGGAAGTGTTATTAATAATAAAATAACTTTGAATGAAGCTCTCCAAAACATATCTTTAGCTTACAGCCCTATTACAAAACAACTACATTTAGTTGAAAAACAAGATAGTACAACAGAAAAGTCTTGTGTAGATGCAAGTAAGTACATCAATGAAGACCAACATAAAGAGGTACTTAATCCAAGAAAAAGTGGTCATAAAAGAACAGAAGCTGGTTCATTTTCTAGTACTATTTCTAGTTTAAGTGACCCATCACCATCTGGTAGCTTATTGGATGCCGAAGAGCAATTTTTAACGGATAATGACAGTAATAATAAGCCAAAAAAAAAGGGATTGTCTAATTTTTTCAGTAGGTAAATAGATTTATGCAAGATGAAATACCTCACAGTTAAGGACAATTCATTTTTCTTTTGCAGAAATATTTTCACGTGGAAGTCAAATTCTATCGCAGCTGCTGGTTCGGGCGGATGGAAATTGTTTCATAAATCTACAGGCGATGGCTGTCTAGAGTCATCTCCGCAACATCAACAATACTGTGATGTTGTTGCTAGTTCTTCAGCTCTTATCCAAAATATTAGGTCAGTTTTTATGTTTTTATAAATGAAATTAATACAGTCAAGTATCAAAACATTTTTTTACCTATTATGCATGTATAATTTTGCATTTCAGAAATTAAGTAGTAGGTTATGTTATTTAATTTCCTTTAAAAAAATTATTTTTCCAAATAATAATTAGACGTAAGTTCTGTGTTGTGCATACCTACTGTACATACTTCTGTTAATTCACTAATTTATTTGGCCCTTCTCTTGGCTGTTGTTTTATCATACAAATATGATTATCCAAACTTATGGGTTACTCAATTATGCTTTACTTTTGTATGTGCTAAAATCCAATAAAAAATAGTGATGTATTTAACCATTTAAAGTCCAGCTCATTAATAGGTGTAATATATCATGGGCAATCTAAATATTAAATAAATTGAAATAACTCGGTGCTTAGTTAGTAATTAGCACTATTATATGTAATTTTTCTTACAGGCCGTCCAATTTACCTGCCAAAACTGATGAAGAGGAACAACGGCATCGAGAAGAATACAGGGAAATGTTAGCCGCTGTTAAAAAGAAAGAAGTACAAAGCACAGCGGCCAAGCTTAAACAACAAAAATTACAATTGCACCAAGAAGAACAACTTGCTGCAGCAACTAAACATTTTATGCATCAGGTGCTTCCCAACTGGGAAAATTTGTATGTTGATGTTATTTATTTATTGCACAGTTTATTAATATTTAATTATAAAATTTTACAGGTACAATACCCGCAAAACACGAGACCTGTGGTGGCAAGGTCTTCCGTCCAGTGTAAGAGGGAAAGTATGGCGTTTAGCAATTGGAAATGATTTGAATCTCACTCAGCAACTTTACGAGATCTGTTTATCACGAGCTCAGAATCGTTTAAATAGTCCTGAACCGTCCCATCATGAATCTGATGTTGATCAAGAAAGTAGTATGGATGTAATTCAATTAGATATAGCAAGGACTTTTCCAAATTTGTGTATATTTCAAGAAGGAGGCCCATATTCTGATGTTCTACATTCGCTTTTAGCAGCATATGTCTGTTACAGACCTGATGTTGGTTATGTTCAAGGAATGTCGTACATTGCGGCAGTATTAATTTTAAACATGGAGGAATTTTATGCTTTTATTTGTTTTGCTAATTTACTCAATCGACCGTTACATCTTGCTGCTTTTACACTCAATCAAAATTTAATGCAATCGTATTATAATGCATATAATGATATATTTCAATACAATCTATCGAAATTATTTTCTCATTTTGAAAATTCGGGACTTTCACCAGATTTATATTTGTTAGATTGGGTGTATACCATTTTTGCAAAAGCAATGCCTCTTGATGTTGCCTGCCGAATATGGGATTTAATTCTCAGAGATGGAGAAGAATTTATATTTAGAACAGCTTTAGGTACAATAATTTGGTTATTGCTGTACTATTATACTCATCATATTAAATTTTAAAGGTATTCTTCATCTATATCAGGATATTTTAATACACATGGATTTTTTACATGGAGCTCAGTTTCTCACTCGACTGCCAGATGATATTTCATCAGAACAATTGTTCAAAAGCATACAAGTTGTTAATACTAATGTAGGTAAGCAGACGTTTAGTCAAATTTTCGATCGATATAAAAGCTCAATGTCAGAACTATAATATCTTTTAAATATTGTAAATATAAGTAGGTACTTTGTAAATCAGATTTAATGCGACTTTTTGAATTTTTTTTTGTATAGTAATATAATAATTAGATGTGCAAGCTGATTAAAAGAGCCTCCACAATAATTGTAATATTACTGGGGAGAAGTTTTTCAAACACTTGTATTTAGAAAATCAACTATAATATCAAATTGTTTATTGTGTATATTAAGATTTTAGGCAACAATTTCATCTCGAATAATAAAATGATTTTGCTGTGTGTAAAAATGACAAATTATTTTTTTAAATTTATTATTTTTTATAATATTCCATTTTACTATTGTTAAAAACGCCGTTAATCGTTTAAAAACTAAAATTGTAGATGTTTTAATGTGTACATAATCATAATTGTAACAATATTCATTGTATGTTTAAGTTCATGTGTAGATAATTTTGTCTCAGTTTACAAATTTAATAGTAAATTATTAATATTGATTTATTTTAGTATCATATTAATTTATAGATAATACTGCAATGAAAATAATATCTAACCTAAATTATATATTATTGTCAATGCAGTTATATTAGTAATTTCAATATAATTTCTTTATTTAATTAAACATGACGGTGATATCAAGTTGGAATTTCTTATTTATCCAGATATTTATGTATTAAATTGCTTATAGTAGTAATTATTGAAGGCTGTGTACTCAAAACTCTACATAATAGATTATGTTATTAAACAATACTTCCCCATATATAGGTATTGTAAAGTAAAAAACTATACAGGTTGTTTCTTAATGTATATGTAAAAAATGTAGTAGGTGAATCCTGCACTACAATAATGAATGCTACTTTTTTATATATACTTATTTTCTAATATGCATCTCTCAAGAGTTGATTTTAATTTTTATCTCAAGTTTGTATAAAGATGGGAAAATATTAATCATTCAATATCTTCTGCTTACAGACAGGCTTCTTAAAAACAGTTTCTTACATATGTATTCTAATAAGATGATGAGATTTACAACCATTTATTAGAATACATATGAATTGAAACATTTTGTCTTAAAATAAGCCAAGGAATACCAGCGAATTTTTTACACATATTTGGGAAACATTCTGTATAGTGCAACCTTGATATTTTTTATTTGTTTTTTTGCAGTTACGTAACAATTATTAGATCTGAATTAATTACTTATTCTTGAATGAATAAATTTTAATATGTATGTATTTATATCTGTACCCCAGAAGCAAACTATGTTAAGTCCAAAATTGTCCAAATTGAGTTTTTTATGGTAAGTCACTAAACGAAACTCACACTTTCATTTGCTTTTGTCAGAAAAATTCTATCCATGTCTAAAAATCAATGTTCTATCTTGTACCGTCATGGAACTATAGCAAAAACTGTTGTCAAAAAAACTTTAAAGTGCTCTCCTGAACATTTGAAATTTTGGACTTAACATACTTTGCTTCTGGGGTACAAATATATAGTCAAACTTCCATAAGTGGCAAGAAGTTGTAGGAAAGTTGAGTTATCAGAAACAACAATCACTACATCTAAATGGCCTAAATTAATGTAATAACACCCATTAAACTTCCGTTTGCGGAAAAGTTGGCTTAGGGATTATGTTCTATATGCACTTTTGGCCTAATTTTGATCTTGTTCTACATCCACCAAGTAACCAAGATTTCAGTATCTACTTAGTTAATTAAATGTTGATTAAGTAGTAAAAGTGCACTAAATCTTATGTTCTGTAATTTGTGATGACAGATAATAGAACAACATAATTTCTAGGTGTCGATATAGAAGTTTCATTTATAAGTTGTAATGGAAGTTTGACTGTAGCATGTTTTTGGAATTTTTGAATTGACATTATTTTAACCATAAGTTCTTAATAGTTTGTTTTTACGACAACTGGTAGTTTTATTATTCATTTGCTACAAGATGGTATCAGATCAGAGATTTCATAAACAAAATATTATGTCCAACTTAAAATATTTATCATTAATTTGGTAAAATATATAAATTTTTACTGTTGATATTTTATATACAATGTTAAAATACATGTGATATTTCGATTGCAGTACATTTTTCTGTTACTTTTAATTTGTTTGTTAAAATGTAACATGTGGCAATAGTAACGCAGAGACAACTGTTTTCAAAGATGCAAAAATTGATTATTTGCTTGTTACATTAAAATTCGAGCAGACTAATGATCATCTAACAAATTTTCTATAAACCTGAAAGAAAGTCTGTGGTGTAATGTTTTATTTAAATAAAGTTTTACAAGACTCTCATTTTTAGACCAAGACTGATTGGCGTTAGCCTAGACTAGGAGAGAACCTCTAGACTAGGACTGGTGAACCTATTTCGCTTGATTTTAAATTTCTTACTAATTTCTTCCCAAATAAAAAACTGTGCCCGTAACATACGGTAAAAGTTCGATTATTAGGTTTAATGATTGGGAAAAAGTTTGTCGGAAAATCACAAAATGGAAAGAAGAAAATGTAGAAAAAAAGCAGTTTTTTATATACATAATTATGTTGATTTAAAAAAATGTGTTATTTCGTCTACCTTTTTTTATTACACTGAGAGAAATAGATAGTCAAAAATAACATAATTATGATTAACTTAAATACATATAATTTATATTTCATATATGGACAGCAATTTGGAATGTTAAAGGAGCAATATTTATATTTTAGGAAATATATTGGTATTGTAATAATCATATATTTAATTTAGCACTCCCAATAATGTTAACTGAATAATGAAATTTTTACTGAGCGTAATATATCACATTTTAAGCATTATTATGCAGAACTGCTAAACCATTTAGCATAGATTATTAATTTAAATATCTTGCAAGATTGACTTAACGAGAGATTATAGCTGACTGTAACAACATATTTTAATTTTTGTTATGTAACATTGCTGAACCAAATACCACAGGTTGTTAAAAATATATTTGGGATGTAATTTTTAAATATCTTTATTTTGTAAAGATTAGTAACAAATTATAATGGCATAATATAATTTGTGTCGTATAAATTTCCTTAAATTTAAAAACACAAATTTTAAAAATAACAAGAACATTTATAAAACACTAACTAAAACGAAACATGCAAGTTTTAAAAATTTGAACTGTATACTATAATAACATTACATAAAAAATTGTAAAACAAAATTTTTTTTGGGAGGTGATGGTTTCAAAAATTTAAACTTCATTTAAAACTTCATCTACTTCACTGTCTTCGTATGTCATCGTAGAAGCTGTTGATGTGAAACTACTTTCTGATGGAGTATTACACTGCGTTTGTGACAAAAAAATCAGAATTAGATAATTATAGGTAATAGATGATAGCAGCAACATAATTATTTTAGTACAAAACAAATAGCTACATATACATAGAAAAGTTGTTTTTTAAGTATAAATAAAATTTCAAAACAAATTTAACAATTGAGAAACCCGTCAATTGGAGATCAAGGCACTTAACGGTCTTCATCCTTCAAGATTTGTCGGGTCGCTAATAAAATTTAATTGCTTTAACGTACGCCTAAATACAGGCAACACCTAAAACTTTTTTATTATCCTCATTTCAAACGTCATACGATAAGTGCGTTGACAACGGGGGTCGTTCTCTAACAGCCTTTGAAAACCTTTCTGACAATACTGTTGCATTCTTTCGTAAATATATTTTTAAGTATTATTACCGGCAGTAATATTTATTATAATTTTTCCGCACGTAAATGTTTTTCGTGCCGACACTTTTTCCGTCTGACAGTACTTTTTTTTTCCCTGACTACTGGTGACAAAAATCTCACGGCCACGCGTGATTGTTGTCTGTCTCGGGTTGGTAACAGTATAAACGAGTTTTTGTATAAACACACCAAATGGTGTATACTAATTTTTACAGTATTTGTCATGTATTTATCAAGCTATAAGGCATGTAAGTATTTTCTTAATAATTGAGAGTTTTTTTTGCAAAAACGTCACACGTCCAAAATTGTTATTCTTCAGAAAGTATAAATTTCCTTCGGATTTCTTACTGGAAACAGGTAAGCTTTGGTTTTATAAATTCCTATAACTTCACATATGTGACGTTTTTGCCTTCAATTGTTGTTCACTTTGATAGATGTAAAGTTTTACGCTAAAGTGGCGTTATAATCCCAATTTTGCTAAATTTAAACTAGTAACGTGTTTGCAAAAACTCCTCAATTACAACGATTCCCACGAACGCAGGTAAACGAAAAGGTAGTGACCCGACCCTCTTAAAAATAAAAACAGGTGTAAACGGTTTGTCAAATTGAACTTTTAAAGATTCTTCCTTTCTTGTTTATGTTCTTCAAAGAATTATTTTTCAATTATAATTTAAATTTTTTGAATAGATACATAATTAAAGAAATTTACTATCAAACAAACCTTTCTTGAATGCATGAATTAAAGGGGTCAGAATAAAAAGGGTATAAATGCATTTTTGAAAATTATGGGATAAGTGCGTTTTGTTAAAGGTGAGGTGCCTATTTATTGCACCAAACACAACCTTATAATTAAAATTCTATTCTCTTGTAATTAACTCACATAAAATGAGATTTTATTAAAAAAAAGTCTGCCAACCTACCCCCGTTGTCCCTTTGGCGTTACGTAATTTATGGATTTAGTCATTAACGTGCATTATTATTAAATTATTATTTTAGATAAAATAAGATTTTTATGTGATCAATCAATTCGTGACAACACAATAAGTAAATTATCGAAACCAAAATCATTTGCAAAAGATCTCAAAAATAAATACTTTGCGAAGAAATAATTTACGATTCCACTCGTTTAAGGTAAACTTTATGGCAGTCAATAAGTGCCTTTGTTGGGGCAATATATCTTGTTGACACTCAAACGATTTTAATTAAATTATGAGTAAACTATAATATTTGAAGAAAAGCGATGCGGATATAATAATGCGTTTTAGTGCCAGCAATAAGCTCATATAAATTAGAAACCAAAATTTTAAATATTTGGAGGCTTTATGAGGGATGCCAGTTTCAAATTTTTTTTACATTTTTAATTAATAACTAGCTTAATCGAAACACCGTCCAAAAAAGAACCCGATAGAAGCATGCGGACCGATCACTCTTATAAAATGCAATAGCGACCTATTCTTCAAATCTTAAAAATGTGGCTAAAACCAATGATGCCGTTTTCCATTTAAATCACATTGCGCCGATGGTTAGCCGGCTGAAAAGATCCAGGAGTCTTAAAACGTGTATCTAATTAATTGTAAGTAATTTAAAATGGAAGCGCCGGGCTCTGATATGGTTGATACTTCAATTAATTAAAAACAAAAATTAATGTGTCAATGATTTTTCTCAAAAAGTTTTTATTTTGAATTTTTTTGATTATTAATACCTACTTCTGGTGCGCGTATAAGAACTCAAACTTATGGGAGATTTTTTTAATTTTAATCAAAAGTAATAATAAAAATGTACAATCTACCTGAGCTGCTTTCTAGGCGTTGAACTTGTTCACAAATTTTAACCGATCTCCAGTTAGGAATTAGCTCTTTTAGAGCGGCTTCGTCATCTATTTCATTATCTGGAATTTGTAAATATGTAGGTATAACTAAAAAATATACGTGGGCGGTGGTGGGAAATTAATAACGAACGGTTAAAATAAGATGACCATCTTACCTTCAATTACTTGCACGTGCACACCACCATTCTTCTAGCAAGTCCTTTACCACCTCCATTTCACTTCAAACACCCTTAACAGAATCACTGATTTTTCCCTGATTTCAGCACTACACACAAAACCAAACGTGCAGAAATGGTACAAAGCTTGGGCTTGGGCTTGGGAGTGTCACCAAAACACCAATGAGTTGATAAAATATTGTTTAGTTGCAAGAAACATATATCTTGGATACTTCCAAGAGCAACTTTGAATTGTTACGTTTCATATACATACAGGGTGCGGCCTAAAAGACGCCGCAAACCGAATGTCCGTTATTTATGGCTCGATTTATACGGAACAAAAACTGGAATAAATCGTTTTATAAACACTGCATGTGTACCATAGTTTAAATTTTTTCAAGGTCAAATTCAAGGTCAAATGATAATTAATTTTATTGTTTTAAATCAATAGGTATATTTTTCTATTTTTATTCCGAAGGAGATTTTTTTACTGAATCCAACAGTGTCACATATTAGAATTCATTTAACAGTAACTTCGAAAATAAGTAAATAAAATATTTGGAAATTTCTCCTTCCAAAAAAATCAGGTATGTCATGGAAAACAATATTTATTACACGTTGTCATTTAAGTTTTTTGTATTTGCTCGCTTTTTCTTTGTAAAATGAAACTATGAATAACAGTGAGTTAACCGACATGTTGCTAGTCTACTTTCAATGTAATAAAAATAGCTATGACGCAGTACGAGTTTATAATGCTCGATTTCCAAACAGAAAAACCCCAGAGGCTCGAAAATTTAGCCGTCTCGAAATAAATCTAAGAAACTACGGAGCCTTTAAGAAACCGAAGCGGCAAGCACGCAAATTTAATGAAAATATGGAATTGAACATTCTATTACGTGTTCAAGAAAATCCATGAACGTCCACGAAGGTCGAGCACAAGAAAGTGGTCGAGTAGTGGGGGAAGACCGGCCGCTGAGGGGAATCACTTTATATAGGAATAGAACCGGGCTGTGCTTCCCCTCACGGGCTGTCACTCCCCACTACTCGACCGCTTTCGCGGGGTCGGTCGTTTTTACTCATATTCACGAGCGTTTTTCACCTATTTCGCTGTATTTTATGGAAAAACGAAAATCAACGTTTTGTTTCTGTGCACGTCTAGTTTTAATTCTGTTTTTAAAATTTAAATCGGAGTAACCAATCCTACTCGAAAATATCGTATAAAAAAATTGAAATGGTGATTGTGCAATAAGCGTTAGTCCGACAGATTCGGAGTTTTGTACACATAAAGTACATATAAATATATATAAATATATATAAATCGCTATCTGCGTGCAAAGTTTCAGTTCTTAGAATTAAAAAATGGCGGAATTGTGAATTTTTTAAGAAAACACTGAATTTTCCGGGTTTTCCGGGTTTTCTCCGGTTCTAATTATTCGATCTGGACATTCGACCTCTCATTCTCTTCGTAATTTAATTCTCTACAATTCGTCTATTGACAACATTAAGATTGCTTCATTAGTTTCCATTTTACAAGCAAAGAATTTAAAAAAACGCGATTTTTTCTTTAAATTGTTTATAACAAATTAAAAATTATGGTCCTCGAGTGGGAAATTATGCAGAATTTATCTACTAACTGTCCTTTATGTAATCGCACAGTCGGTTTCCAGGTAGTATTTATGTCATAAAAAAATGCTTTATTGCTTGGCCCATCATAGTATCATACACTGCACTGATATTAACATTTTACATCTGACAGTTTATAGTATATTACATACCGAGGCGGAAAGTATTCCATTTCTGTCGAGAGAAGTATAGTTTACCGAAAGGCGTAGCCTTGAGGTGAACTAGTTCCCGATACACAGGAATGATACTTTCGCCGAGGTCTGTATACTATTTTATTCGCAATCAATAAAAATTAAAAATAATATTATAGTTTATTTCGGTTAAATATTAACACTTAGTAGGCGCTTCACGACTGACATTTCATTAAATTGCTTAACAAAAGTTACACCAAACTTGTATTTGCTGTTTCTTTAACAAACAAAATGTCTGATAGTGAAATAGAGTGCGCTCCCCCCCCCCCCCAATTGCGGGAATCCGCGCAAAACTTAAAACTCAATCTCTTACCTGAGAAAAGTAAACTGCGATACGAAAAAACAGAAATTTTCGCAACTGATGCTCTAAAAAGGGGGTCCAAAAGTACGTTTCTGAGAGCATTATACTCGCTTATTTTGGTGACTTGGCTAATTGTAAGACTCAAAAACCATCCTCCATGTGGTCTCATTATTCTATGTTGAAGAGTACTGTCAACTTTAACGACAATGTTGACATTTCGAAATATATGTTAATTTGACATTTGTAGTTTAAATCGATAGTAACGCCCTCACAGGTTGGTTATGGTTTTTTTCTGACCGATTACGCCTCGTAACTGACTCCTTTTTTAATATTTCTGACTGGCTGAAGTGTATTCATGAAATCGCTCACTTTCCAACTTTTAAAGAGAGAAAAGTTGTATGTTACTAATTGATTGTGAATAAATGTTATAATAGTAATATCGCTCCAAAATTAGAAAATACAGCACATAATGCTTCTGTGGAAGAAAACAATATGACATATGTAAAAAAAAATTATTCCGGCCTCCAAACTATTCTGCCCATTTAAAAATTAACTAGAGACAGAAAAATATTTTCCAATATTTGGGATAAAGAACTGCTGTTCTATACCAACATATTCTAAAGCAGGCTTGACCAACCCAAATTGCACCGAGGGCCGTATTGGAGCCGCACATAAATAAAACTTAAAGCGGCACAATACACAAAAAATAAACTCGTTTAATTTAAAAGTACGTTTAATTCTAAGAAAAATGGTATATGTATTTTGTTTCTACTGGGTTTATTTAATGAGTTATAATAAATTAAAAATAGGCGCGTGACGTGCAAAAAATGATCTCTTCACACCATAACCTATTCACCCTCAAACTAAATTTTCGAAATGTTGTTACGAGTATTTAGACTGTTTTTTGTACTTTTTTGTAGGATAGTGCAACCAAAATTTGAATACAGGGTGATGAAATAAAGGTGCCCGTGCGTAGCGACATGTTATAGACGATTTCTAACGAAACACGAATTTGAAAGCCAAAACAAAATTTGTTGTCTCTTCACCAAGATATAAGCTTTCCTATTCAGACAATAAAAATCGATACGGTTAACAATTTTGTAATAATTTCATTATTAGGGTCTAAATTTGATGCAGTTGATGCTGCTTTTAAAAAAAAAATTGTAAAAAATCTATTGAAACCAACTTTATTACCGATGTCAAAAGTATGGTTTCTTGGCTCCGAGAAAAATGTATCAATGTCGCAACATCGTAAATCTCCTAGGAAACGTTGGCAACAATAATTCACTTTTCAATGTCAGTTCTCTTGTCAAATTTGAACGATACAAGTTAAGTGCTCTGAAGTCTTAAAATGGAATACAATTTCAGCGAATATTTAGACATGTTGCTCAGCTTGGGTGCAGCCGATAATGACGCTTCAGAAGCTGCTAGAGAATATGCTAGATTGTATCCATATCGACGACATCCAGATGCTAAAGTAATTAGAAGAGTTGAGCAAAAATTAAGGGAAAATGGACAAATAATGCCGATTTCTGTAAATCGTGGACGACCTCGTAAAGTTCGTACACCAGCGTTGGAAGAAGCAGTTGTGGAAGCGGTAGAGATTGTACCAGGACAAAGTATACGAGGATTAGCGCGACAGTTTCAAGTAGATTATCGAACAATACAAAGTATACTCGTCGATGAACATTATCATCCTTATCACTACATTAAAGTGTAAGCTCCTCGTCCAGGCGACTATCTTTCTACAGTGCAATTTTGCCAATGGTTACTTGAGTGTCACGGTAACAACCCTAGGTTTATAGAGAACATTTTATGGACAGATGAGTGCTATTTCTCTCAAGACGGCATATTCAACCAGCATAATAATCACATATTGGCACATCAGCAACGCTATGGATTAAATTTGTGGGGTGGCATTAATAGTAACCTCCTAGGACCATTTACGTTAGCTGCAAGATTGAATGTAGAAAATTTTCTACAATTTTTGGAAAATGATTTTCAAATTTTGCTTGAGAATTTGCCCCTTGCTATTTTCAGACAAATGTGGTTACAAATGGATGGCGCACCTCCTCATTTCGGTAGGATAGTACGGGACTGGTGTGATGAGGCTTATCCAAATCGATGGATTGGTAGAGGTGGTGCAATTGCATGGCCTCCCCGATCACTTGATCTTAATCCTTGCGATTTCTTTCTCTGGGGTCACCTCAAAAATTTTGTATATACCACTCCGATAAGCAACATAGAAGACTTAAGACTAAGGATAAACGCAGCGGTTGTTATAATAAATGCCCCTATGCTTCAAAGAGTAAAGGATAACTTAATTCGAAGAGCAATACTGTGCATTGAAGGGAGACATTTCGAGCAGTTGCTATAAAATTTAATCCAAGCGAAGGGCTCTATGCAAGAAGTCTCTTAAGCCACTTTCTCGTATTTTCAGATATTTAAATTTTGTTTCAATTTGATTTGGAAATTATATAATTTCGATTTTGATTGATATTTTTTTACTAAATAACATGGTTAGGGGTCTTTTAAACGGAAATCAGTAAGTGCGATCGAAAATTCATCCATTCTTATCAGAAATAGCGCAAATAGTAGAAAATTTCTACGTTACTTAGGGACTTCTTGCATACAGCCTTTCAATTACCTGTTTGTTGCGTGTTATTGTTTAATTACATTAAATTCTTTTGAAATAAAAAAAGTTGTCAACGTGACAGTTGTTTATCTTACGCAAGTGACAGTATCTGTCAGTGTGGGTTGCTTAGATACAAGAAGTAAGCCTACCTGAAAGTAATTCTTTAGAAAAAGGAATATGTGCAGTATTGCCACGTTGTGCTCTTAGAGAAACTGTTTCAATTTTAAACAGAATCTACTTGGACCACTTTTGTTGCGATTTCCATAATGCTTCAATAGAAAGTATTGTTCCGATATCAATCATGGGCACATTTTTTTCATCACCCTGTATAGTGTCTAGTTTTTTTTTTAAAATATTATATTCTGTGAGCTACGACCGTTTATACGCACACTTAAATAACATAGGGGCGGAACGCCCAGTCAGTGCTGTTCTTGTTTAATATTTAAAAAAGTAACTGAACAACCGTATTGAAATTCTGATTCTTTTATCGTCTTTGGCACAACCAATCACACAATCTCAAATAAATTAAGCATTAAAAATATAATTTTTGGGCAGATAAATCACTGTGCGAAGCGAGCAGTTTCTATACGTAAAAGATACGCCGGTCGCTTGGGTCTAGCCGTGTGACGTCACACGGCAATTCTAACTGTCTTAATATCTTCTAAAACAATTTTTTTACATTGGATTTTTACCAAATAGTTTTTAATAGTTCTGACTACAATAATTTAACATTAAATAATAATTTTAAAAGTTTTTTTGTGTGTGTGTCGTGCTCCTTTAATAGAGAAACAAGCCAATTGACTTTTTATTTTAGGCGCTGATAATTTAAATCAAAACAAACCCTTCCGATAATCCAAATCAATGCACTGCGTTTTAATAAAATATAAAAAAACTATAAAAATTAAAATCCCTATAACACTCTGATGTAACATAAAATAGAGAAACTTGTCGCAATTTCTCACAACGGTATGTTAATAAACATATTGAACCAATACGGCAAGTGCGACAAATAAAGCCCGGTTAAGGAGAAATCATTTCTATTTTCGTAAAAACATCTAAAATAAACAATATTTCGACAAAGTGACGTGAACTTGTATTTTTAAAACAAAAAAAGGTTTGGCATGAAAACAACCACATTAAATACAAAAAAATATATTTTTTTTTAAGAATGCAAATGGGCCATATTTCTACCCCTGGAAATTATAAGTCCTGATGCTTTTCACATGTGCTGCAAATACTTATATTCCTCATCGTCTGAAGCGGTATAACCCAACCATTAATCATGAGTTCATATTTGGCCTCTTATCTTTTTTTAAGACTTCCTGGCACAATAATCAATACCACGAGCCTATTGTAGTTTTCTTGGAAGATAAAGTCTTAGGGTGGGGAGAGAACAGTTGGTAAATTAGCAGGTTCTTCCTCGGGTTCTTCTTCTTGCTCCTGCATCTCAAGAAATAAAGATCCGCGAAGCAACAGGTGTAGGCCTTATTTCCGACACGCAGAGTTTTTGATTATGTTGCTAGTTACGTACAATGAGTCTTGAATCTTGATTTTGTAGCCAATAGTACCTGAATGATCTATTTACCCCATACAGAAAATACCATATCGCCAGCAGTTTCAAATCGCAAAAAAAAACAAACAATTATGCAGCTCAAACTTAATGAGCTGAAAATTTTAACGGCAAGTTCCATCTATCTGAAGACAATAAGCATAAGTGCAGTCTTCTACAATCATGAATTATATCGGTTCCAACCCCCAGGCCTTATTACCTGCCGGGTCTTATTTGTCACACCTACCTTACTTATTAATCCGAGTGTTGTTTCATAAAGAAATTATTCTTGCGAAGAAGCATGTGTTTTTTTTAATCCTTGTCGCCTCTCTATAAACCCTTATTCCCTAAGTGCGTTATTATGTACGAATTTAATCAGTTAAATTTTTAAATTTTTTGGTGGACGCAGATTAATTTTAACAAAATTAAAAAGAGGTCCAGAATTAAGGAAAATTTTTATTTAATCTAAAATAATCTGCATATAAAAAAAAGTCTAGATTCTGTGCATAATGCTATCGTCATTGGCTGACACAGTAACACTACCGTCCTTTGTCTGACACATTAATATAGGTGGGGCTAAAATTTCACAAACGTAAAGAACGCCGTCTAAAATCGAAATAAAAATCACAATTAACTGATTGTGAGTACAGATTAGACCGGTAACAACCCTATAAAATAAGAAACAGGAAGAAAAGTTGAATGTTTAAGGTCTATTTAAAGGTAGAATCATCCCTTTTAGGATTTGCAAAAATAATTGGATTTGAGCTGAGTGTCTTACATGCCCGACGAAGAAAGTGTGCGAAAAATCATTTTGAAATTTTCCGTCGAACAACCATTAACACGAGCAGGACCGGATTTAGACTTGATAAGGCTCTAAGCTATTTGAGATATACTTGAGATATGGGGCCCTTTATAAGTCCAGATTGTCGGGGGCCCTAAGCTATAGCTTGTGTAACTTATACGTAAATCCTACATTGAACACGAGAACAAGCCGTTGTCAAATAAAAGACGCCGTATTGTGCCATCGCTGTAATTTTATTTTAACATTAAGAATGACTACTATAATATGTTCTTCTGCAACTGATAACATTTTCTTTGGATCTCTCGATCTATCCAAAATTGATATAATTAAATTATTTTCTATCGAAAGTGATTTAAACAAGGGAAAAATTTAAATGAAACTTTAAAGTTAATCTGCGTTCACTAATTACTTTGTCAACTTATTGTCAAATGGTGTGCGCGTTGAACTACAAGCCGGGATTTTCAAAAACTTTATTTTCCCAATTTTAAAGTGCAATAACATTAATTTTGACATTCTTTCATGTGAATCATCCTTTCGCTCTCCAACAGGAAGCACTTGTCGCAATACGGGCAGGTCATCGCCAAGGGGCTGTAGAGAGTTCGGGTAGTAGTTTCTTTCCCCGATTTTTGTGTTTGTGACCTCTTTTTCGATGGCCCTTGACAACTCGAAGCGTGGATCTATAATTTTTAGATCGCATTAATTCGTCAATTATTAATTAAAACTTGCCTCTTGCTTAAAACAACCTTCGAGCTTCTTTTGGAACTGCTCCACTACGTTTTAGTTGCTTTTTAATCGGTCTTCTGCTCGAAGTCTCTTTCGGCTCTTGTTCAATTTCACTGAAATGCTCTTGACCTGCGTCAATTAATTAATTGTTAGTTTCAAATTTAGCGTCAAAACTTAATAACGGGATTGGTCACAAATGGACTCTTGCTCATGAGAACCAATCCCGTTGTTCTTTTTCAGCGCCAACTTTAAACTTTTCACTCTTACCCATGGTTTTACAATGCGGCAAATCTTTTCCACCGGAAGCTTCCAACTGTACTCCAAAAAATTTGTTCACATCAGTTTTCGTTTCTGATTTTTGTTCTGTTGGTGCCCAAAGGTCCACATAGTTTTTACACTTAATCTCCCTTCCAAATCGAGTTAGATAAGTGACCGGTTTTTTTGGTTCCGATGTTTCGGGGTCAAAAATGCTTTTTGTGGATTCGGGATCATTACTTTCGGATTGGATGGTTATTGACTTCCAAGGTGCATTTCTAAACGAAGCGCTTTCCATCTCCCAGAGCCGGCGCCTACATTGTTCGTGGAACAAAGAAACTTGTTGGATCCGTTCTTTGAAGGGTAGCGCTTTTACCCATGGCTGTAATTAAATCGGATATGGATGCCCTGATGGAGCCGTCTTTCGAATGATCTCCAAAGGAGGATGCATCGTCGGCGGGCAAGCAGATACGTCGATGGAATCATATTCTTCTTTTTTTAAGTCCATATTGTCACTTTTTCGGAAATTATAGGACAAGTTACCTTGCAACGTGACACAACAACAGAATAATGGAGAAGACTGTCATTAATCTGTGAACTTTTTTCTTTTTTTTAAAATGTTAAACCTATTAGTTGATCACATTTTTTGTTACTGATAACCTGAAAGCGTTGTAAAAAGTTGAGATAGTAATTTGATTGCGCATTTTTTTTGCTAATAGTGTACGTGTCGGAATGGCAACTTTTGAAAGATAAAATTATTGCAATGAAACTTGATCAAATTGAAATCGATCTATAAATAAAAGTCCCGAACATTAAATTCTTTAAATTCGGTTTATCGAAAGTTGCGAGAATAATAATTATAAGGCTCTTTAATACCTACAACTTCTTTTGAATCGACATTTTTGCAAATTTGAAGATAATACGTTATACTTGTTGAATATACAGGCTGATTTACCGAATGGCATTTTTGCAAAAAAGCAACTCTAATCCCCTTAAAAACTTTAAAACCCCCGGTCAATAATCTCCGCAGATTATCAAGACATTTAATAAATTTTTTCCACGACCGGGAGTAGACGTCCATTTCTATGACACCAATATCGTAACAAAAGTAACAAATTATTCCCTAGATATATAATGTTTCAAAATTCTCCCTGGGGAGTTTTTATTATGACCTACAAATTAAAACACATTGTCAAGGATTGTTTAAATTTCACCAAAGACTACTAGTTTTCAAATTAATAAATGTCAGTTAAGGTGTCAATAAATTAGGTTTCAAATTTATTTTTTGGTTTTAATCTTACTTTGGTCGTGGAAAAAATAGTATATACACCTAAGGAGAGAATGCTATTTTTCCCGCGGTGCTATGTAGCCCTCGGGCTTCGCCCTCTGGCTACAAATTACACCTCAGGAAAAATCTTGCATTTCTCTCCCGCGATGTATAATGTACTATAACATCGCATACACTTCAAAAATCAAGGGTATGCGATTTACTGCACGCGAGTGTACCTATCCAACAAATTTTTTAAAAGTAGCCTTGCACCTGAAATGTTAATTGATCATTACAAAGCCTATTGATGTGTTTTTTTGAATCAAAAATGTATGTCATACTTTAAATCGTTATACTGTCTTAATCTCATTTGACGTTAATAAAATATTTCCTTATCAATTCCAGCATCTCTAGTTGAATGAGATTCGATAAATAACGAGTTAGCAAAATGATATTGGCACTCGAATTTTTACTCACATTGTAGTTTTCTGATTCAGTTGTATAATATCGTAACTTATTAAATCAACCGCTTCAACGATTTTTTATTTTAAGACCTCAAATTAAAGGTATAGTGACGCTGATTAATGCTATGCAGTCGGTGCTATCAGAATAAATTGACGATATTGAGAACTGAAAATAACGTAATTTATGTGGAAAGTCCCGGATTTGATTTGATTTGGAAATTATCCCAGAAAGTATTTTCATTAAATATGTTACCTTTTTCACATTTTCGCAGTAGAATAAAGATATTTTATTATGAAATTATCGAATAGAAAATAATACAGTAAGGTGATCGCACCGGTTGGTAGCCTTTTAACAGAATTTCAAGATTACAATAACTATATAATAATTATATTGTAGGCTATAGTCTTTTAATTATGCAATCATCAGAAATTTTTCATATAGTAGGTACTATAAAATTTTAAAAAAATGACATATGCGTTAATGATAGCGATTAATAATCGAAACAGTTAATATTGTTGAGATTATTAATCGCCAATTAATGCAAAAGTTGGTTACAATATTTTTCCGTTGATCGAATCTTACGAAATTGAAGAAAATGTAATTTTTTTCCGTGACAAAAATTCCAATAAATATTCGAATCAATCATACCATGCATTTTAATGAATAAAGTTTGACAATCCATCTGCACTTTTTATCAATTTTACTGGCTGTACTGTTGCTAACTTCTATATAAATAGTATTACTATGAACATAACAAGTAATTAATTACATTTGTAGTTCTCATTGGTATATTTTGTATTCATTTTGTCATCTTACATTTAAATAAAGTGCCATTTCAATTTAATAGTATATTTCGTTTTCTAGATACCAAAATGGTGCATTTATAAGAAATCATTCATTTATAGGGGCCATAAATGAACGATTTCCTATTCATTAAATCGACCCGTAAATCAACGATCACAGGAAAATATATTTTATCAATAAACGCTTGTTTTGCCGGTTGACGGCCGTCAGCGTCTGTGTGATAGCCGCCAAGATGCTCGTTTATGGCCCTGTTTCTGACATATGGTTATTGGGCGGCCTTGCCCAATATATTTGAATATGTATGTTTTTTTTTTAGCAGGTCACTTTCCATAAACAGTTGAATCATTGTAACAAAAATAACCGAAAACAACCTTTAATTTACACAATTATTAACACATCTAATATTTAAAGATAAGCATCGAATATTATAATAATTTCAGGCCCCTTCGCAACGACAAAACATTGATTGCCGAAAATGAACCCAAATATATCATTCCAGCTCAAGTATAATTCAATCAACATTCAAAGAAAGGTTTTTTTATCAAAAAAATGTGAAAAAAATTTGGTTGTGTTAATCTTTGTTGACTAAACGTGTAGCCTTAATTTGAAGGGGTTGTGATACGTTTTGACTTGATATGAAATAACTCATTGTTAGTGTAATCAAGGTTAGTTAAAAATTACATTTCCTACCAAGGCGGAAGTCACGATGAGAAACGTCCAAGCAAATGATGAATTCATTGATATAATCATTGAATTGTTTACATTCTCAGGCACTAGAATGCCTTGAATACTTCACTAACCTTGTTTATTTGGGAACATACAAAAACGTTCACGGTCCATTCAAGGCGGGGTGGGGCGATTCACGAGTTGTGTGCAAACTGAAATGGGTGGAAAAAATGCGTTTTTGATTACATTTTTCTAATAGACATGTGTTCGATTGTCACTGGTTAATTAGTTTACTAGTTACTCATTTGTTACCGTCATTTATTGAAATCTTTTATTAACAGTGAAAAATGACCTTAGAGTTACTAACCTGTTAATTTTGGTAGCTAACCAGTAAGAAATTTACCGGTTAGCAACGTTGTTACCATTTGAAAATTATGCCTAGTATAGAGTTACATGTATTTGAAGAACCAACTTCAGATTCTAGTGAAGTAGAAGGTACAACATTAAGGCTCACGTGCGGAAAACATTTTTGTTTACAATTCAATTGAATGACTGTTCTTTGGAGATAAATTGATTTTTTTTAAATTAAAGATGGCGCTACAGGCATTATCAATACAACATTTTCAAATATTTTCAAATAAGGCATCTTCCATAAATGATGTCACATCTTTAGGCGGGGGAGGGGGTAATTGAAATTGTGACAGTCCGTTACAGGGGGTTAGGGGGTCTTTTTAAAAACATGACATCACAACCTCAAGTTGACCCGGATTTTCAAACTCAATTATGTAATTCAAAAGCTAGATGGGAGGGAAACATTTTAGACACGCTCTGTATAATGAATGTAATAACACCTATCTTTCTTATACAATGTAACTAATTTATTTTTAAAGTAGTTTTTCTCAACAATTATTTGTTTTTCTTGCTTAACTGTGATTTCACTGATTTTGTACCTTCTGTTGTGGCTTATAACCCTTAAAAATACTAGACAATTTTGATTTCTACCACTTGGATGAAGCTGTTGGTTTTATTAACTTTTAAATCACCCATTCATTTTCATATTTTGTAAAAATATGCATTGCCATTATAGATCTTATCCGGAATTATGCGGCATTGACATTTAATTGAAGTTTCTAAATTGTCTACTATCTCTAACTATAATTCCTGATCGTCTATTTCGCATTTTTTTAAACGGATCAGAGTAGGCGACGAAGCTGAGTGTCAAAAATTGACTAATTATATCTTTTTTATCGTCAATTTACGGAGCTTAAAGGTAAGTAAAGCAAAATACATTATATTGCAATTCAAATGTATATAAATAAAATGGTAGATAAATAATAAATAAAACAGATAAATAAAATGCATAAATACACAATAAATAGGTACTGTCAGCCCGAGGTTTTCTACTAGTACTTATATAATTCTGTAAAAAGACTCATGTTTTTGGTATAGAAACCAACAGTAAATACAGACTTAATAAGTTTGTGTGCCATTATTACAATTCATGACTTAATTTAAAAAATATTTCACAAAACCAACGACACAATGACAACTCTTTAAAACCGCCATAAAATGACTTATTCTAAAGAACAAGGCTCAATTTAACATTCATATCATGCACATATTTATAATAAAAATTAAAATCGCTGACGCACTGGAATTAACTGCATAAAATGACGTAAAACAACATACCTACCAATTCGATCATCCTTTCCCCAAATTTTGACCTTGCTTTTCTTTGAGACATTTTGAACGAGCCTACAACAAAATTTGAAGAACAATTTAAAATTAGTGTACGTATGTATGTACAGGATGTCCCATCGCTTGTGACCACCCCCAAAATTGAGTTTTCAATTGAAAATAGCAACACTGTGCTGAGTTGTGACTGCTTATGTAGCACATTGTCACCTGTTTTGAAAGGTTTTACGATTTTGTGAAGTTTATGCTCTGCCTCTTATTACTTTTTAGGGTATTTGTATTTTCATTTATTTACTCAAAGATGAGAAATAATTTCAGTAATATCATTTTTACTCTTACTTTTTTACACTTTTATTGCTAAAATATAATATTTTTTTAATTTAAATTAATTTAATTTAACCCACCTATTTCTTGAAATAAAAACTATCAGCCGGAAAAATGGCCCATAATTTCAATAATTTTCTTACAAAAATAAGTTATTTCATCAACTGTTTTTTTAAATATCGTTCCTCAAAACTTTTTTTGTTGTGTAGTTCAAACTATTTTTTGTAAATAGATATGAGCAAACAAAATTATCAAACTGGCTTTTCTCAAAACACCAGTTTTTGATATGGGCCCTCTTTCCGGATGGGCGGATTACCCAGCGCTTCCTTCCACTGGTACCAAATGCTGCTCGTTACCTATCCTTTATTACAACGCAGCTACTCTCCGGTCATGGTAACTTTGCCGTCCACCTTCACAGAATTGGAAAATGGGAGCACCCGAATTGCTCTGTGTGTCCTACGGAAGTGGACGACCCAGCCCATCGCCTTTTTACATGCCCTCTTTTCAATGAAGCCCGAATTGATCTGCAGGTTGTACTCCAACCTTGGCCCCCGCCAGCGGAACGCCTGTTCCTGGTGGACCCGGCCTTACTTCGACCATTTACGGTGGCCATTGAATGACTTGCCGGCCACTTGCGACATTGCCTACTACCTGGAAGCGCTGATGGTACCACTTTAAAGATGACTTGACCTGCAACACACTCATTGCACCTTTAAGAAGCCCTGGTGCCATCATACTACTACTCTCCAACCCAGAGGACTGCCCTTTCCGTTTTTGATGGGCAACCCAGCCATAATTTATTATAATACTTTTTACTAGCTTTACATCTATATATTTAAGTTTCTTCTCATTTTTGTAATCCTTATTTTCTGTCTTTGAGCGTCCAATTTGATGCTACAATTTTTGCAAATACATGCGCCGCTTGGCGCCTTTTGTTGTTGTTGTTTCCGGATGGCCCTTCAATTTATGATTGTAAATAGTCGTTACTACTACCCGCAAAGGTAAGTACTGTTTAAATTGGTGGCATTGTAAAAACTGGTTTCTGTGTTGCTGCTTGCTTTGAATAACAACACCACAAAAGTAAAACGCAAAAGTAAGTTTTTACAATGGCCCAAATTGAAACCGTGCGTACCTTTGTGCCTAGTTAGTAACAACTGTTACGTTTACTCTTAAGGTTCAAATATAAGAGAATTTTAGACTAATTGCAGCGTTTGGATTTTTTTTTCTATGCATATCTTTTCCCCAATCATATTGATCTTGAAAAGTGAAATTTGACGAAATTGGGAGATATTACTTTTATAAAAAATCACTTTTTATTTTTTTTTCTCGAAAACTGGCGCCGACAATTAACGTTTAAAATCGGAAATTTCTAGCCTTATACCAGAGTCATACGTGTACCAAATTTCAAATAAATAACTTTCAATTAAAGCTCAAGTTTGGAGGTGCCCACAAGTGATGAGACACCCTGTACATACTAAATTTTTCCAACAGAATCAATATATTTGACAAAATAACTACAGTTAACTTGAAACTGTTTATGTAAACAGTGGGTTTTCCAAGAATAAATCATTACCCAGGTATTAAAAATCGTCTTCAAGATAATCTATCGTTATTAAGAAGTACTAATTAGGATAGTGCTCATTATTTGAATTTACATGCAACTTATATGTTCGACAATAGATCACTGCCATCACCGACCGATAAATTTGCACAATTTCGATGTAAATAATAAAGTATCAATGATTGGCAGAAGCAAGCAATGAAATGAGGTGTAGCAGATACGTGATCTAAAATCCCCGTCAACGTCACTGTGTCACCGCAACTGGTCGCGGCAAGATTTTTTTGTTTTTGATCCTGTTCGAATCTACTCCACACAGTACCCACAGATAAATAAACAATATTAAGAGAATATGCGAACCTAGAAATCCTTGGGCTAGCAGTTGTTTGTAGTGTACATGCGATGTGAACAGTTTCGTCAATTGCAATTACTCCCGCAATTTTTTTAGTTATTGGTCGGTGAACGTGTGTGTTGTGTTGAAAGTAGGTAAGTGCGATTTTATTTTTGCTGGAATATAATTGTGTGTTTGAATATATCGTTTTCATGGTTTTTTCATCTGTTCAGAGAATTTCAATTAGATGATAGAAAATCAATATTTGAGATAAGTTTCGTATCTAACGAAAATGTGTTATTAAATTTATGCGTATCTATAATCTGAATTTTTGATGGAAACAATTAAATGACAATTTTATCATCACATTTAGTGAAATCTAGATTGTAAACATAATTTCCTACCATAAATTGCAATTTGGCAACTGATTAGGTAATCAAATTTTGCCAACCACATACTTAGTCTAAAGCGGAAGTAAAAATAGGTGAATAAATATAATTAGTGAGCGGTTTACAAGGATTTTTTTATAGACAAATATACAATACAAAGCAATTATTTTTATTTATAACTATATTACTTAATTTACATTACATTTGAAACAGGATGTATCATTTAAAGAAATTGTCCATTTTAATAGGTCAAGTAGGTGCTTCAATAGCGCATTGAATGTAGCAATAATTATCTCTCCGATTATTGAATTCTTTTAACGGTGCTCTTGGAAAATCTAGCACCTAAGTTAATTTACATCAATACTAACATTTGATAAATTAGGTAATTTGTTTTGAATGATTTGAAACTATGTCAAAATCAAGGACAATTATATGCCAAAGATTGCTAAAATTAATGAAAGTAGTAGTAGTAGTAGGTAGTTGAAAGATTATGAAATTATTAAACTGAGCAGTTTTTCCACTTTCAATACAAATAAAGTAGGTTATTTGTACGGAAAAATGGTACTGTAATCGTTATTTTCAGTACGATGAGTGTCAATCGCGTTAATTTTGCTAACTGCAATTTAAATTAAATTTCAAAGAATATAAACAAGTGTCAAAATCGAGCAGGTGTATAATTCACTATACATAGCAAACCACATGTTTCATTCTCAATGTTATTGTTATTATTATGCTCGACTTCTTAATCGATTGAGGAAATATTAGCAAACAGTGTAAGTATGTAGTACGTGCGTTTGTTGAAGTACAAATCGGTAATATTCCGTGTGGAATTTTAAAAACGATTGCCCATTATTGATTCTTGGAGATTTGTATAAATGTCGGTACAACAACAATGTTGACGTCTATTTAATGATTTCAATTTGCCAGATAATTGTTATCATTTTTTCCTTAACTAGTTATTCTCAAGTACAATTCTAAAAATTTAATCGCTTAGATTGAATGCGAGTGTGTAGGTTTTGTGTCACTTAAGCTTCAGGTATGTATTATTCATTTATTACATATAATAAATAAATCATTATTGCACCAAGTTTTTAAAAGACGTATTTTTTGACAATCTGTTATAATGATTTTTGTAACATTCCATTTTATACATGCAACTTGTTACTTTTTCGTATCAAACATACTTTACGTAATAACTTTAATAACCTACGTACAGTTAGGTATTACTTTTTATTTTGGTAAATACTTTTATTATTTAAAGCTTAAAAAACTTTGACGATTCCGGATATCATTAATTATTTTTATTTTCCACTTGTGTATAATTGATTGTTTTCGTCTGTGATACGCGCTATATAAACGTGTTCATTACGCCTTAGGGCCATAATAAGCGGGCATAATGATAACGCCCGCAAATTTGTACTACCAATAACAAGTTTGTTTGAAATTTTGTGAATTGTCATAGTTACAAAACAAAGTACATATGCACAGCAGCCTTGTTTGGTTCATATGAACTTTTTTCAGGCTTTTTATCAATTAATATTCATATTTCAAGTGGAAAATAAAACGTTATATGAACCACGGGCATAAAGGATGTTTATAAATCTCGGGCAAATTACAAAACCTCGGGCCGGAGGCCCTCGGTTTTGTAAACTATTGCCCTCGAATATAAACACCTTCATTATGCCCTTGATACATAAAATACTATTTTTACATACAGGTTTAAAAAATTAACGTAAGGAATTTGGATTTTACTAAGATATAATGAATCACATTCACCTATGACAGTAATTGTAACACCTTGACATTGGAGTGTAACTGATTAGAGATTTACAATTTTTAGGTACAAAATTCATACAAAGTGGACATAAATTAATGAGGATCAAGTGAGCTACGATATTAGAGGAATTGTTAATTTCCTGTCTCTCTTAAATTGATAAATTTTTAAGCTTATGAATTTAACTTAAAATTAACAGCTGAGAATTATTAAAATGACGTTGCTTCAACCATTTTGCATGATGTAGAGAAGGCGGCAAATTTTATAGCTCACCTTACGCATATTCATTTACGTCCACTTTTTATAAAGAATACTTTGAAATAATTCAAAAAACATTTCCATAAATTAATTTATAAGTTTACTCACTCATTTTATTTTAACATGAAACTTTAGAGCTTAGTACTGATTTCAAATAATAAAGAAACCGCACCTGTTATGTGTATGTATGTCATGAGTGGCAAAAGTAACGCAACAATTCGATAAGTCTCAAACTCTTGAATTTTGAAAAGAAATTTAAAAAAAATTAATTTTCAAATCCAATTTCACATTTTTTGACTTAACATTTTTATATAAAGGGCGTTTCTTGTCAAAGTAACGATGTCATCATGGATTTATTTAAGTAGCATACTATATATTTTCGTAGTAATTTTGATGTCTTTAAACTGTCAAAATGACGCTATACGATTTTTTTTTCCTTAAAGGACTGTTATATGCAAACTGTGTTCTCAAGCTATTATTTTCCAGTAAACGTTTATACACGCTATAATTTCGGAACTGGCACGCACTTATAAACACACTCTTAGAAAAAGAAGTATTGAAAAAACATTGTTATATGTAAGGAGCTAAAATTTATATACCTATTTTTGATCTACTTTTGAATTTGCTTTCAAAAATCAATTTTGAGATTCATCGAATTGTTGCATTACTTTTGCCGCTAGCTGTATAAATAAACTATCCAGTAATAAAAATAACGAATTTTTAAAAGAACAACTAAGCGAATCTCGAATTACCATGACAATTGTAGTTCATCGTCCGATAATTTGCTCTTTTAATACGTTAATTTTCTTAGTGGCACGTTGCTGCAAACATTTTTGCATGCCTTTATGCCAGTGAGAATTATGACTTGGTAAATAAAGTGAGGGTCAATGTTAAAAACTTAAGTGTTGCAAAAAACTAGGACGTACATTGCATTGATAATATTTTTTATCCCATTTACCTAATGAATATCAGGATACTGTTAATTTACTTTAAGGGTATTTATTTATTACAAGTAAACGTTCCAAAACGAACAAGTGGCTTTATAATTATCATAACTCAACTAGCGACTTTTGTTTCACAGAAAATTAGATACCAATTGCTCGACGGCCCCCCGGTCCTTAGAAAACAAACTGAAGTAATAGGTAGGTAACTTCATTTCCTCAATGGAATTTGTAAGCAAGATCATCTTTTCATTCATTCGCATTTAGGAAACAGTTGCCAACCGTAAAAACTAAGTGATCTACTTTCAAATCAAAATCTTGATTTTAAGTAAGAAGCGTTCGATAAAATGTCGCACTGTACTCGGGGATTGCGAGATATTACTCACAAGAGAAAGTAATATACTTGGAACATTACGTATCTGTCAAATTTAGTCATACAGGAGCAAGACGAAACTTCTTCTTGCTCCTGTTTTAAAATAAAATGATAATTTTTGTAATTTCAGTAAATTAAATACAGAAATAAAATTTTATCTTAGCTTGGAATGTTTTATATTGAAATGTTAAAAAACAATACAAAAAAATTAATTCTTATCAACAGATGGTTTAACCGATTTAGGAACCAATTTAAATTAGATATAGTTGTAATTTATTGGTCGTTCATTTAGTTACCACGAAGTATTCATTTTCAAATTTCCAGTACCAAAATGGTTGTAAATTGTTCGCGAAATATAAAAGCAGGTTAGATGGTATTTGTTTGAGTAATTGAAGACCTCAAAATGCAAAGTGGATAAAGACTATAATCTTAACTTTACAGGAGAGACAAAAAATTGTTATCAGCATCCTCACTTGTTACTTATGTAAAATTTGGATTTAACAATTAGCTCTTTGTTAGTCAATAAAATTAGCAAATTCGTACAATTTTTATTTTAAACGATGCAGCTCATTTTTTATTCACTTTTCATTCTCATGCCGTCAAAAGTTATATTTGTTAGCAATGTAACTTTAACATTAAAAAATATAGCACAAAACGGCTCTGGTGAAGGAAGCAATATGACTATTTTCCAAGAAACTTCGGATGATGAAAACTTTATCTTCAATATTTTGTAACATATAAATGATTCTGTCAAGATTGTACTGATTATTATCAACGTAAATTTTAAAAAAAAACTTTTTTTCACAGCCTTCTAATTATTTCTGGAATTAAAAAACATACCGTAGTTAGATTTATTAAAGGAATTTTGTTCCTGTTGTAATAAAAAATTCTGGATCATAAAAATTGGACGACAACTATAACATAATATTCTTGCTACAATGATCACTAAAAGCAGTAACATAAAACATTCAATGCGCATAAAAACAATTAATTTTATAATTGCAGATAACAATAGTAAGAGGAAAATTTTAAAGTAAATATTTTGAACTTTGATGATTCACTTCGATTATTAACGAAAAATAAAATTTTTCTGTAGGTACTCGATATAATAATGTACGATAACTTTTTTGTATTTAAATCGTTATATATGGATTAATTTGTTTTTAATGTAGCTGTCACAAACTTAATTTCTAACAAAAGCAGGAAATAGATAACGTTATTTAAGTGAATGTTAACATAAAATGGAAAGATATTATATTCATTTATATTATAATATTTAGTGATTGATTATGAGGAAAATTGCTATTATTGCAAAATATCACATTTATCAATCTGATCATATCTTTTCGATCGTACTACAGAAATACAATTTTTTACGTTCTTAACTCTAACTAAAGCAAATAAGTAAATCTGATCGTTGTTCGGAATTATTACGTCCGCTTAAAACTATATTTGTTAGTGATTTATAAGTTAGTATTTACTTTTAGAAATAATTCTTATGTAACTTGACATTGAATAATCGTAATAATTGAAGTTTATGATACTTCAGATGCGCATACTTATTTTGTGGAATTATAACAAACTAAAAATTTCTGAAATTCACCGCAATTTCAAAATATCACCTGAATCGGTAACTATTAGACGTTCGGCTACTTTTCCCCAGCTATTTTTGAACTGCAGGAGCTTAATTTAATATTTGTAGTACATCAAAGTAAATATGTTTATGAGTGATTTAAATTAGTTTACTTAATACTTATTTGTCACGTACAATTTATATCCACGGTACTAGATAATAAAACACTAGCCTCGAATTATTTTTATTAAACTCAAATATCCGTGACACTTAAGAAGTAAACGTAAATAAATAAATAAACATTTATGTATTGTACATTTTATATAGGAATTCAGTACAACTTCACTAATTCGGACGGATAAAGTTTTCTCCTAGTCCAGATTAGCGAATTTTCCGGATTATAGAAGTAGTTTAAAAAGCCAAAGTAATCCAAATAAAATATGATTTTAATACAGGATGGTCCATCGTACAGCATTTTTGAAATAAAACTTTTTTCCACTAGTGGCAAACTTCTGAAAATTGGAAGTAATATTCTTCAATTGCCAAAGTTCATGGTCAAAGTTTTTTTTAAATTAAATCAGTGTAAAAATTGACTTTGATTGCGATTTATTAATAAACTATTAATGCTATTAGGAAATTGTTTTTGCAATATCATCTCCGTCACAGTGTAGATTTTAATAATAAGCAAATTGGTGCTTACATTTTAATAGTTACTGAATAAATCGTATTCTAATATCGTCTAGCGCAAAAGCCAAAAATTACATCCTCGTAAAGTTGCGGTAGAACTATTCAGGATGTTTTAAAAGCGTCTTCAATAAGAAAATTTGCAGAATAACATCTGGCCCAAAGTAACAAAACAACAACGCAACAATATCTAGGTCCATATTTTGTTTGTGATTATCCCAAGTAATTGACGCTTAAGCTACTATTCTCTAAGGGAACAGTTTTAAACATTTATTAATTTAAAATCGACGGTTTTATTAAAATTTTAAATTTCGGCGACGTATTTTCTATATTTTGAACGTAATTATCTGAAAACAAAAAAATGTATCTTGATTTGTTTGGCTTTATAGTACCATTGGAATAATTATATTCAAAAAAATAAAGCACCCATTTTATAGTACGGTAATTGTAGATTATTGACCGTGGGTTTTCAACTTTTTAAGAGATTAGAAAGATGCGTTTTTCGCAAAAATGCTATACGATGGATTTACGTAATTTTCGTATGTACCCGGATTATGGAGGCAAGTGACACCAAACTGTCCGAATTGTAGCAATGTCTAAATGACTGGAGTGTCGGAATTACCGCATTTCCGAAGTAGCAAAGTTGTACTGTAATTACTTATAAAACAGATATGTTTCTAGTTCAAACAGCTTCATACTTACATTAAGTAATCTTTATATTATAAAATCTTAAATGGTTAATTAGAATCTACAGCTAATTAGCAGTAAACCTTTAACGTTGTAACAATATAATAATGTATAATTTAGTGGTTAAACAGTGGATTAACTGACAATAATCCTTCACGATAAGATTATAATAATGCTTGTAATAAGTCCTGATAAATACAGAATTCATCAAAATTGTTAAAGCGTAAACAAGCGGATTGTGTCTAATGACGGTTGGTGTAAGTAAACGAAATGTTATAAAATGATTAAAATGCTGTCAAAATAAAGAAAAATTGTGTGAGATACATTTCTGTACCAGAGAAGCAGATGGGTGTATGTCCACTTTTTTTTTAAATGGGATTTTGGCGTATATTAATTAAAGTATATCCCATCTGCATATTACAGAGTGAATTATGTCCAAACTTAGAATTTCTGTTGCATTATGATGTATTATCTAATAATTTTAAGTTTCCAATAAACTATTACGTTGCTTATAAATCATTTGAAATTTATGGTTATGAAGAAGTAAAATATAATTGTTTTCCTTCCAAATTACTTGCCAGACAAATTAGTAGTTGCTTATATTTTCATGTACATACAAGAACTACTTTAAGGCAACACCAAAGATATCAAGTCACTAATTTTTATTTCCTGTACATTTTAACTTTTGGACATACATTGTTTTATTTCTCTTGTACAGATTTTATTTTCTTATTCAAATTATAAAAACTTTTTGTTCAGATCTAAGATGTCCGGTAAAATCGAGGCTAGCACAAATAATTTGGTTGAAGAAAAGGGGAACGCCAAGAAGTTGCCTCAATATATAGCTGCACTTTCAGGTTGGAAGCAAATTGTTTGTGTTAAAAATAAATCATTTACTGAACTTTTTTCCAGTATGTATGGGATCTGTAGCTGCCGGGACAGTATTGGGGTGGACAGCTAATATCGCTGAAGAACTAAAAAAGGATGAGTTTAACGACATCCAAATAGGTGATGAAGAACTCGGGTGGATCGGCTCTTTCATGACATTGGGTGCAATGGTTATGTGTTTTCCTATTGGAAAACTTTGCGATATTCTCGGAAGAAAAATCGCCATGCTTTTAACAATAATTCCATTTACATTAGGATGGCTTCTGATTATATTTGCAAATTCTGTGGACATGATTTATGCTGGAAGATTTATAACAGGTTTGGCTGGTGGAGCTTTCTGCGTTTCCGCACCACTTTACACTAGTGAAATAGCACAAAAAGAAATTCGCGGGGCATTAGGAAGTTATTTTCAACTTTTACTAACAGTTGGAATCCTATTTTCTTATATAATCGGAAAAGTAACGACCATTCAAATTTATACAATAATATGCGCCATAATACCGTTAATATTTGGAGTTGTATTCTTCTTGCAACCAGAAACCCCAGTTTTTAGATTAAAACAAGGACGAGAAGATGATGCTAAAGTTGTGCTAAGGCGATTGCGTGGTGCTGATTACGATGCTGATTCTGAGTTGAGAGAAATGAAAGCAACGTTGGAAGCAGATATAGTTAGTCACGTGCCATTTTTAAAATCACTGAAGAAAAAGGCGACAAAAAAGGCCGGTCTAGTTTGCTTTTCCCTGATGTTTTTGCAACAAGCCAGTGGAATTAATGCGGTTATATTCTACACGAGTGCAATTTTCGAAGCTTCTGGGGCAGAATTAGATCCTAAGTTAGCAACAATTATCATTGGCATCGTCCAGGTGGTTTCTACGTTCGCTTCGTCTTTAGTAGTTGATAAATTGGGTCGAAGAATACTATTGATGGGATCTGATTTATTTATGGCTATTTCTGGATGCATCCTGGGTATATTCTTTTCATTAAAAGAGCGCAATCTTGTCGATGCACCTACTCTTTCAACTCTCGGATTTTTACCGATTTTAGCACTGTGCATATTTATGGTTGCATTCTCAGTAGGATTTGGTCCAATTCCTTGGTTGATTTCTTCAGAATTATTTCCACCTGAAATTAAAAGTATTGCTAGTTCGGCAGCGGGAACATTTAATTGGTTAATGGCATTTTTCGTAACCAAGTATTATTTGACAATGAAAACTGCGATTGGTGGTGATGTAACCTTTTACATATTTTCGGGTATCTCGCTTTTGGGAACAGTTTTTATATTTTTTGTAGTGCCAGAGACCAAAGGAAAAACACTTGACGAAATTCAACAAGAATTAAATAAATAAATTTCTGTTCATAACTATAAACAGCGAACAAGAAGGTTTTATTTATAAACTGAGTAAATATGTTGAATTATTAAAAATTATTGTTCCTTATTAAATTTTATTGTGCGTATTAATTTTCTAGAATTTTTTTAAGATATAAAATGGAAGATTGATGTTGATTTCATTTATAATTTAATTTAAAATGCAATATGTTTTTGTAAATAAGTTTATTGTTTCTCTATTCAACGAAAATACATAATTATTTATTTTTTAAATCCAAGTTTATTTTTCTTGCCCAGGGTTCGTTTATAAAAGAATTGTTTCGGCGGCACTGCAGTTAATTTGGTATTCTGTCCTGATACACCGATTGTCAAGTAGATATTTCTGCTCCACTTATGGGAATCCGAAAATGCATTGTCTTTTAGCAACCAACGGATCACAGCTGCACAGGATATGCGTAACTGTTTCAGGTTCCCTACCAAAGAGTCTGTATGTACGAAAGGTCTCCATCAAATAATTTGATTTTTCAGGGATCTTCTTTAACAGTCGTGTGCCCTTTGAGGAATCGTCTAAGCTAAAATGAGAATAATGCTAATATTAATGAATATGAATATGAATAAATTATTGCTAAAACAAGACTAACATGAATTAAAAAAATATTTTTAAAAAAAATTACATTGACCAGTATTACAGTCACGGACGGATAATACCAGTCGGGGCGCGAACAATACCAGTCAAGTACGAGTCTGACAAAAATCACAAATGTAGCTGTCGGCAGAGTCATAGTCTCAGCATTCTGCATGAGCCCATCGAGCGCACAGAACACACCTATACCATAGCTCATTATCCTAACTATTATCACCACATATGACGCATGTATCGTCTAAACTATTCACTAAACATTTTCTTCTAGATCCACCATTTCTATATTGGATTTAGCTGATGTGCCTTCGTTTTTATCATAAAACACCTTCCTCTTTACATTTACGACTTTTGCTGCTTCTATGTTGTTCTTTTAGTTGCCTTGATCCCAGCTTCCTTATTTATCCTTGTCAGTATCTTCCTTTCTTTGTCAAGTAAAGCTTCTTTAGGTTCCTGTAATAATTATTGCATGCTGCCGCCTAGATATTTCTGCTTTTTCTGTTCTAATTTCCTTTTGGGAATATGAAGCAAATCTACTGCAGATATGCAATAATTGCTATAATCCACGGTTGACTCCAAATTTTGACGAAATGGCAGATTTAGCTCAACAGAGTGCTTGCAACATGCTATTACTGATTGTCCCAATGTTTTTCTGAAAAGTAATGTAACATCATTCGGTATGATTCCTTGCCCAAATTTGATTTGATAAACTAATTGCATTTCTGGTTATAGCCAGCTTTAAAGCGCCCATAAACAGAAACATTTGAAGGTTGAATTTGAAGTGGGATAGATAACATTACGATGTGATATTGTATAGAAAAGTAATAGACTGTTAAGAGCGCCCCACGAAATGGTGGGAGTTTGACAATTTTATTCCACAGTCCAAATGTTTCTAAGCTAAGAAAGTGTAATAATTTTTCTGCTTCATAGATGGCCCGACAATACCAAATGAAACATCAAATCTATTTTTAGAATTTTTGGGATAGGAGCAAGACTTCTAAACACTTATATTGTAACGGAAGGCTACCGCATACCCATCAGAAACAAAATAGCAAGATCAATGCCAATGATTACATTTTGCCGCAAAGTTTTGACGGGCTTCTGATTCTGGAACGTCATCTCGTTGATAATGGCCACACTTTTGACAACCTTGGGGACCTACCTTTTCTTAACCTTAAAAGTATTTAGTCTTTTACTGCGTTGTTATAAGATATAAGAACTTTAAAGGCTCTAATGTAGTTTACAAATAATCTAACCTGGGTCATCACGAAGTTTCAGGGATTTTTTTTTAAATTTTGTTTTTTTTTTAAATACATGTTTTATAATAAATCGGCATTATTTCTCAACTAAAACTATCTGACGGCCGACTTCCAACCTACTTCTATCTACATTCTATCTAAATTCCGCTGTAATTTTAACAATTAAATGCGATTATCGCTAAACATCGGAACCACTTTTGTAGCTTATTTCGCGCCACGCCCAAATAGGCCCCCCTTAAGAAAATGTGAATTGAGTGATTGTCCAAAATTATTAATATTGGGTCTTCTTTAGAATCTACAAATAGTTCTTCATTTATCCAACCGTTTTTGAAGTTTCTGTGTAAAGCTCCACGGGGTTCATCGCTTTCTACAGCAACTGAATACCTCTGATGAAACATAAATTAGGAGAATTTACACGCCAGTTGCACCCATTACACGCAATTCAGTTGTGTTTTGAACTCTCCCATCGCTAGTTATTGAACCCACGCGTTCTTAACTATTATTTTTCCAGGATCTGATACTGAATAAATCCCAGTTTCATCAGAGTTGTGAATATTTCTGGGTAGAAATCTATATTTGTCCATTAGCACTTCTATCTTCAGTTAACGAATTTTGGCTCCATTCTAAATCAAATCAGATTAAGAATCATGGTAGAAAAAGAAAAATCTGAATAAAAGTTATGTCTCGAATTTTGCAATACAGCACTTAATATCGGCCAACCTGACCGGTATTGCCCGACTATCACATAATATAAATACATTTTAGTTTATACAAAATGTGTTATCGACCGTTAAATATCAATGATGTCTTATGTGTAAAAACTAATTCAGATTTCAGAATAGCAATAAGCAAAGTCGAAGATGTAAACAAATAAACACTCTTATTTACGACCGATCAAATTTGATATGAATAGGCAGCTCAAACAAAATGCAACACTTGCTGGTGAATAAACAACCTTGACTGCACGTCACAAGGGTGCTCCCAACAAATTGTTTTCATGGGAGTGACTTTGTATTTATGATAGTTTAGCTAATAAGATTGTGACCGGTATTGCCTCCTGACCGGTAATATCCGCTCTTCTCCTACATCGACATCATCAAAATCATCCGTATCTTTGCAGTTGCAACAATTATTTTTAAAGTTGCCTGCAGTTTAGTTCACAAACCGAAGGAAAGCCGGGCAAATCTCCTTTTCCACACATCAAAATATCTTTTAAAGCAGTTCCGGGAACGACATATTACGCTATACTATAATATTAATCTCTGATGCTGTTTTTATAGTTAATAATGGCATCATCATGTGTTCTGTGCAAGCATAAGCACTGTCACACAGGAGACGAGAACCTGAAAATGCAACTGCTTCGAATCTTGCATATAGAAAAGACCCATTCCACATAGAACAGCAATAGTACAGCAATAAAATTAACTTATAGAATAGTAGTAACAGTAGCACAGTAGGCACGCATGTAAGTTCTTATTTTATCTGTAGCATAAAAGCGCAATGCTACTGCTAGTTTTATCCGCAGGCGACAACGAATGATTTCGATGAGTCCATGGTGCAATATCATCCTCCAACAAATTTATTACAGGACTGCTGAAGAGAATAGTGCATGCAGATAGGTTGCATTTGAATAAAAAATATTACTGGCTCAAATTGTTGTTTGAGAATTGTCACAATTTTTCCATCAAGCACTCCACTTTTTGGGGTAAAAGTACCACCCACATTTTAATGTGATTTAGTTTAAAGAAACCGTAAACTTAACATGAATTCAAAAAAATATAAACATCTATTTGCAACCAGTTTCCAGGCAATATGAATGTTAGGACTAACACCAAATGGTCAAAAGAACCAGAAATATGAGTGGTACTAAACTATAAAAATCAAGACGGAGCAATGCACACAACACACGATAAGCGAATACATAAAAATATTTTGCTCTGGATTATCTTCTATTTTGGTGTATTTCTTATCACGACTTTGAATTAACTAGTCACTAGTAGACGATTGACATGGTCAATCGTACGCATCGTGTTTTTTTTTTAAATCTACTATGGATTGCGTCGTACTCACTTCGTGGTTGCGTAACGTACAGTAAATTTGCTATGCAACTATTGCTAATGAATCGTGTCTTCAATGTACGATCACGTAATTTTAATAACAGGAACTCGAATCTAGTTTCGTGAACGTAAATTTGTACTTTTTAAAAGAATTTCATCAATAGTTTTCATTTCTTATCCAAAAATCGTGAGCATTTTTGTCGTCCGGCGCAGCCGAATAAAACTCCACGCTTAACGCCGGCTAAGTATGCAGTTGCGGAACAAGCAGAATCTGCAACTTGGCTATAGACGCAATAAGGCTGAAACCAATCCAATATTTAGTAGTTTTCGTCATTATTTCAAATTTTGTGATACCTTCGACAATCCATTATACGGAAAGTGTAGAAAATTGTTAACGCTGTCCAATTCACAAACAATTTTGTATTCAGATAATGTTCAATTGTGTTCGGGTCTTTTGTGGTGATCTCAACTCTATTACTGTTTGAAGCGGTCAATCCTGTCACATTCTCCTGGCATAATGACAGGTGCGTGCTCTGATAAATGCTCTCCGATGTAAATGTAGGGCATCCTGGGATATGGACGTTACTGACTCCCTCCAAAGTATCTATAAGTCTGTTATTGTCCCTATTGTGTCCCATGGTGCAGAATTGTGGCAGCACAGGCTCTGCATGGTTAATATGAAAAGGAAATTTGATTCCATTTATGGAATGTGTTGCCGTGCTGTTTGCAAAGGGTACAGCTCCCTCTCTAATGATGCCGCGGGCATCCTGGCTGGCATCCCTCCCCTGGACCTTGAGATACAGAAGAGGACTTGCCTCAAGGGATTACGCAAATTTGGCTCCGCCCCATTTGAGGCTGATATCCTTTTTTTGGCTGATTTCCCCAGTCTCACCCATGCCAAGGAGTACCTGGCACTCCGCATCTTTGACTGCTGGCAGGATCGATGGGATTGCTCCACTAAAGGTCGGATTACCTACTGCTTCTCGCCCCGGATTCCGGAGATGCCTCGCTCTCTCTCTTTCTATGCTACCCAGTTTTTGTCAGGCCATGGTAACTTTGCTGTTCATCTCCATCGGATTGGAAAACGTGACCACCCGAACTGCTCGGTGTGCCCTGATGATGTTAACGACCCTCTTCACCGCCTTCTTGCCTGTCCACTTTTTAATGAAGCTCGGACTGCCTTGCAGGCCCAGTTGCTAGTCTGGCCCCCGCCTCTACAGTCTGCGCTTTTTTGGGATCCTGCGTGGATCATTCCTTTTACGGTGGCAATAGAATGACCCACTTGCCACCTGCTCCTATGCCTTCCCTAGGCGTTGACGTCATGGTGCTGTTACCTTTCCTGCACTTTACTGGTTCCCTAATGCGTCCTCGTCCTAGGCAATTCTGCCCCTATTGTTTTAAACAGTTTTTCCTTAATTTTAACATATTTAACATATTTTCGCTATTGTACTGTAATTAATTTTTTATTTCTGTAATATTGCGTTCAATTTGACGTTGGTCTGTGGAATATATGCGCTGTTGGGCGCCTTTTGTTGTTGGCATAATGACACCATTTGTTTATCTCTTATAATATCCTCTAGTCTAATATATCAAATTTTATCAAAATCATCGAGCAATACTTCTTTGTTATATCGTATTTTTTAATTTGAGAAGAAGATTCAAACAGATCGCGCCAAAAGATAGATCTATGATTGGCTGACAGCAGCTTGCAGTTTGCTGGCAGCCAATCATAGATCTGCCTTTTAGCGCGATCTGTTGGAATCTTCTTCTCAAATTAAAAAATACGGTATAGTAAATTATTATTAAGCAACATTGCCAAAATGTAAAATAATACATACGTTTCTTACGAAGTTGAAGTATTCAACATTTTAAATGACATTAATAGGTTGTGTTTTGTTACACATAAACTAAAATAATTGAATCGGTTATTGTTGAAAAGGGATAAGTCACTTTTTAATATTTCGAGATAGTCCATAAAAACCAGTAATGCAATCAAAATTTCATTATTAAAAGGGGTCAGTAACTTATTCTCTTTTAGCACTAAGACAGTATGTAACAGTTTAGTAAAAATCATCACCAAGCTACACGTTGACCTAGAAATATTAGCAATTCCTTGTTCTTCAAAAATGCTCAAAAGTAACTTATCCCCTTCACTCTGACACACCCAGTTAATATTCGTTCATAACTGTAACTAGTTAACTCGCAACATTTTTGTATCTCGTTGTGAATCAATTAACTTTTATTTTAACTTATTTCTTTATCGAATTCAAACCTCATTTAATCCGTTGAATTTTAAAACTAAAATAATTAAATCTTGTTGAAGTATAAAACCAAAATAACTATTGATTATTAATATTTTCTATCGGGAAACGTAATTATATGTAATGTTTATCGGATTCGTTTCATATCTTTCAAGTATATTGGATATAAAGTCGAAGTGTTTATACATTAAAAAAAAAAAATGGAACGTGATAAGAAAATCTTTATATGGTTATCTTTAAAAATGTCTCAACAAAGCAATAGGAATCGTATTAAAGTCACATGACTTTTCAACGATTTGAGTTAAAAGGTTCTTGCAGTAGAAAATTCGATTCGTGATAAGTTAAAAGACCTTGTATCTCGTCAATACGTATGCACAAACTTCCACAAACCGGCTATTCTCAGAACATTTTCATAATTGTTTGACGTTTGAATAAAACAAAGTTTTTAAGCTCTCCTAATTTTGAGATACGAGGATTTAGGAAATTTAACTTCTCTACAACGGTGGTAGTCAAAATGTTCACAAAACAAACTAACTAAACTTTTTAGTATGCAGTTTACATTTTTATTAAATAGTGTTAAATCACCAACTGTCGTCAACAACAATCTTTCACATCTATTTGTTCGGTTTGAGTTTATTCGATCCACAAAATGACTTGCAGATATGAGAAGAAACAAAGCCCGATTTCAGACTTTGTAGCGTTACGCAAAGCAATGTTTCCATAATTCCTGCACTTTTAGTTTTCAACATAAAAAAGTAAAATGCCAGAAATTTTACATTTTCGAGTAAAAAATAATGCCATAACTAAAACGTCATGACAAATTCCTATTTTGACTTTACAACCAGAATGATGTTGATTTGCATATCTACGCCATAAGGGCAAATACCGGTTTTAACAGGAAGAGCGGAACGTTGGAAATGCAGTTAAATTGTTGCCGCTTCGCTTTTTCCTAATGTCGCCAATTAAAATTACGTCAAATTGCAGCTTCACAATTTTCTGTCATAATGTAGAGTTCTACCCTTTATAATTCGACGATGATTTCGAGCATTAATATTGTAATTGATGGCTTATCCGGAAAAAGGGCTTATCGACCGATAGGCCCTTTTTGCGGAGTTCATTGAATGAACCGCCATACTTTAAACTACATGCTCAAGAATTTTCAAGTGAAAATGGCAACACTGTGCCGAGTTATAGGTGCTTATGTAATACCTTGTCACCTGTTTTGGAAGATTTTGCGACTTTGTGAAGTTTTGTGAGTTTGTGAAGTAAATCATTTCTTAGCAATTAAAATAATTGTTTATTTTATTTTCCATTATTTTTAACCCACCTATTTCTTGGAAAAAAAAGCTAAGAAACTGTTTTTTTAAGTATCGTTCCTCAAAACTATTTTGGGTAAATAGATATGTTCAAACAAAACTATCAAACTGGCTTTTCTCGAAACACCATTTTTTGATATGGGCCCTTTTCTGGGTGGCTCTTCAATTAATTATGTAACACAATTAGTTATCTTTATAATTATGAAAAAACTACCGCAGAACATAAGCTTTATTTAGGAGATTTATTTTATGCTCCTAATTTCATAAGTATGTACAATTTTGACTAAAATGAAACTTTATTAACGACATTGTATTGTGCTTTTAATTAAATACACAGGTGGTAAATTAGAAGGTAATATAATTAAATACCTCCGAAATTAAAAATAAGCACTTACCAACCTAGAAAGCAAATTCAAGTAGCTAGAGACTGCACCATCAGTACGTAAAATTGACTGAAGGTCTCTAGTAGCTGACGTATCTACATAAGCGGTCGTGAGAGTACCTTTCAATTCAAGTCGCATCCGAGGTAGCAATTCACATTATCAAAGTCGTGCTGCACTACCATTTGCGACTCCCAATTTGAAATCGACTCCTAGGTAAATAAACTGTACTGTAAAAACTTCACGTCTCGTTAAACACTAACACTCTTTCACACTACCTGACAGATTGAATTACCAATTGCCAAACTTGTAGGGCTTGTGAATTGCACCGTACGCATTCTTTATTTAGACACAATTTTCCCCAATTGTTAAAACATGTGCTAATTGTCATAATCGATATACTTACGTAGCGGCAAAATTATTAAGCATGTGAATTTTATACCTTATTTTATAGAATGCAAGGAGAATTCAACACAGCCCGGTTCTATTCCTATATAAAAAACTTCCCCTCAGCGACCGGTCTTCCCCCACTACTCAATCACTTTCGCGGGGTCGGCCGTTTTTACTCACATTCACGACCGTTTTTCACCTGTTTCGCTGCATTTTATGGAAAATAGAAGATGAACGTTTTGTTGCCCTGTATGTCTAGTTTCCAATTCTGTTTTTAAAATTTAAATCGGACAACCACATATATGGCAGAAAAAAATTGAAATGGTGATTGTACAATAACCGTTAGTTTGACAGAATCTGGGTTTTGCACACATAAAATACATATAAATAGCTATCTGCGTGCAAAGTTTCAGTTCTTAAAATTACAAAATGTGGGAATTGTAAATTTTTTTTAAAAACAATGAAATTTCCGGGTTTTCCGGGTTTTCTCCGGTTCTAATTATTCGATCGAGACACTCGACCTCTCGTTCTCTTCGTAATTTAATTATCTACAATTCGTCTATTGACAATATTAAGATTGCTTCATTAGTTTCCATTTTACAAGCAAAGAACTAAAAAAAAAAAAACGATTTTTCTTCTAAATTGTTCAATACAAATTAAAAATTATGGTCCTCGAGTCTAAAATTATGTCAAATTGATCTACTAACTGTCCTTTATGTAATCGCACAGTCGGTTTCCGGGTAGTATTTATGGCAAATTATGACATTTTTTTTGCTCCGTTGCTTGGCCTATATGAAAAGAAAAGATGGTAGTGAATGTAAAGAAAGTGTCATAAAATTTAATTGGAATGTGACTGCAAACTGCTGCTGGAAATTTTTTTTCAGGAATACAATATGAAAATAGACCCCTTTTTGAATTTAGAATTTAAAAGTGCTCGCTAAGCTAGAGATGCTAAACGCAATGTGCTTCAACACGATTTCGACAAAAGAAAGAAGAGTTCTGATGCATTTACAATGGATAAACACCTTCAACTTCAAAAATATTGGACAGAGGAAACACCGGAGGGGTTACAAAAGAAATTTAATTGTATTGCTGCCAAGGAACTAGCATAGAGGGGTAATGAAGGAGTCAACGCTAAACTGCAATATTTCATTATTGAAAAAGAATTTTGGTAGCAAAACTGGGCGCATACAATCCCATATTTTCCAAGACCAATCAAGGAGGATCAAATTCTGGTACCGAAAATAAATGGTTGGTACGTCATCATTCAAATCCGTATATTTGTCCAGTGCGCATTTTTTAAAGTTTAATAGAAAAACGACCAAAACATATTACAACAGATCGTTTGTTTTTAACACCAAACAGAAACTGGACTACAAATCACAGCATGGGTTGGTATATAAATAGTCCGATTGGCATTAACACAGTCAAAATGGACATTAGAAACTGCAAAAAAAATTGGTTTAGACGTGAAGAATAAGAAATTTACAAATCATACCCACCGATATTCTGAAGGTACTCATCTAACCAAATCTGCAGTATCTGAACAGGAGCTAATGAAAATCACAGAACACACCAATTCAAATTCTTTACGGCCTTACTTAAATATGCAACCTAAAAGACATGAAGAAATTTTAAATAAAATGCGAAGCAACAATTCAGTCATTTCTACACACAACGCGACCAATTCTTCAAGTGAAAATGCCACATTTGTTCAGTGCACGTTTAATATAAAACATTTTAATTGTAAGTAGTTATTTATTTAAATAAATTTGTTTCTTATTAATTTGTTAATTTTCTCATTATTTGTTAAATTCTCCAGTCAAATACAACTCGTGCCATGAACAATGCCAGATTATAATCTCCTGAATTTTAATTCGTTGCTATGATCCCAGCATAGAGACTCGTTAATTTCAAGTCGAATTATAATCGGCAATGTTCAAGGCGCTTGTTGAATTATTCGTGAGAATTAAATTGAGCAATTGCTATCTAGTGAAAAACAGATTCTGTGAGACTAGTTTGAGACAGCTAGCGAAAGTCAATAAAATTGACATACAATAATACCCGGATTGGACCGGCGGCGACGGCGCAAGTCAAGAAAGTGTTATTTGCGGTACAAATTTCCATACATGTAAACCTGTAGTATATATAACATGAAAATAAACAATTCGAAAATTAAACTAAAGATATCTGACAAATTGGACAAAAATAGATAAATAACAGTAGAAGTGTTGCTAGATGGACTACATCTTCAAGAAGTTGAAGCGTTCTATTATTTAGTAAACTTAAGGCTACCGATCAGTCCCAAAATAAATATAGCTATTTTTTCCACGCACATAACATCTTCAATTTTCAATTCTACAGGGAGATCGATATTTCTACAGGATAACAAAATTGCTTTCTATGGGGGATTACCCTTATTATTTCTAATTTTTGATCCAAACACCTTAAAAAACTGATTAATTGAAAAACTTCATTCATTTTTTTCCCCGTGACTATACGTCTCGTAATCTCCAAACTTTCGCCCAATTAAGGACCATGTTACGAGAGAGATGGAGGTGTGCTTGCTTTTTTAATAGATGGGATGTAATTCTTTGTATTTTAAAAAAACACATGCAACCAGCACGACTTTAATACGATTTCTGTAGGCGAATACTTCGTTTTAAAAGTTGATTTATTGCCCTAATAAGTATTACAACAGGCTTTTGTAGGTAGGACGCACAGAAAATTCTTTAACACCTGTCTCTTCAAATTCATTTTGCTGGTTTTATTTACAAACACTTCAGGTACGTTTGTCCGTTTTGAATGTAGAAATATATTTTTACCTTCAATAGATCGGTCAGGTTTTGTTTTTTGATATGTTTTATCATAGATGCCCCTAATGTTAATGTCCAGTTTTTGACCTCGTGACCTTTCCGCAAAGGGTTGAACTAAAAAAAAACACGTTTTTGAGTGCGTTGCGCAAACGGATTTTCGAAAACAATTAGTTAATTAATTAATTAATTAATTAATTAAAAATAGAAGATTGAAATTTTTTTTTTATCTACTGTTACCGGAACGGCCCTTCTCTACATACAAGCGGCCGCCTAACTGAGCACGGTACATGGCAGTTGGCGATGTTTTGGTTGCCTTGGAAAATTATAAATAAACAAAAAGGTCATCTTTTATACAAAGACAAGACCAGACGTCTTTTTACACGATGCTCCGTATTTTATTTGTGTTTATTTATATGTGAGTAATTTTTAATGTCCAAGTTTGTAACACTACACACTAAATAAACATTCAATATTAGTGATAATTGATAATTTACATAATTCACAAATGAGTAACTATGATCAAGTCTGAAAATTCAATTTATGGCAAGATTTTCGGAAGGTTTGCAATATTGAACGAGCTTGGAAGTGAATGTATTGCGGGCTCACTGCGGGGGTTTACTGTTTTGTGTTCGTTCGCTCCAGATGTTTCCTACGGAAAAAATAAGATTTCTGCAAACAGATGTCAGAAAAGAACAATGAAAGGAATACGTAATAAGAGGGAAATATAATAATTATTATCATATTTCTCCAATTTCATTCACTCTGACAATATTTGTGTTACTTTTGGAAATGGAAATTGTTGGCCTAGCAATAAAGCATTTTTTCATGATATAAATACCGACTGTGTGATTATATCAAAGACAGTTAGTAGATGAATTCTACATAATTACCAACTCGAGAATCATAATTTTTAATTTTTTATAGGCAATTTTCAACAAAAAATCGCGTTTTTTGCATTTTGCTTGTAAAATGGAAACTAATGAAGTAATCCTAATGATCTCAATAGATGGATTATAGAGAATTAAATTGTAAAGCGAATGAGGTGTCGAATGACCCGATCGGATAATTAGAACCGGAGAAAAGCATAAGAACCCATACAATTCAATGTTTTCTTAACAAATTCACAATTCCGCCATTTTTTAATTTCAAAAACTGAAATTTTGCACAATGATAGCTATTTATATCTACTTCATGTGCATAAAACTCCGACTCTGTCGGACTAGCAGTTCTAATGTTAATGTCCAGTTTTTGACCTCATGACCTTTCCAGAAAGCGTTGAAAATGGTTTTTTGCTTGATCCAATCGGATCAAAAATGACCACACGGCGAGCAATCAAACTTGGAAAATTATTGAAAAAATTGGCTGTTTAGTATTGTTTCATTGTGCTTTCAAACCTGCCCATTATAACCAATCTCGAAAATTTTACATTCCATGAATACGTGATGGGTTACGTGTATGAAAATAGAAGATTGAAATATTTATTTTTTTATCTACACACTAAATAAATATTCAATATTAGTGATAATTCATAAACAACGCATTTAGCACAGCATTTGAATGCAGTTTACATAATTCACAAATACTTATTAGTAACTATCATCAAGTCTGAAAGTTCTATTTACGGCTACGTGCGCTATCTTCGCAAGGCCTGTCGCACACCTGGCATATTTTTGCAATTGAAAGAGTGCCGAAGTGAATTTATTGGAGGCAGTTTTGTCGACACAATTAGGGAGGTTCGAAGGCATATTGACTTGTGAAATTCTACTGTTTCGTGTTCGCACCAGACGTTCTAACATTGTAAAATTTAAATTTCACCAAAAAGTTAGTCTGTCAATATCAGAGATACTGAGTTAGTCGATTTTAAAAGTGAAAAGTGACGTTCTAAAAATGGGCGTCCACGGAAAAAATAAGATTTCTGCAAATAGACGTCAGAAAAGTGTAAAACAAAGAATGAAAAGAATACTTAACAAGAGGTAAATATAATAATTATTATCATATTTCTCCAATTTGACTCTGACAATATTTGTGTTACTTTTGGAAATGAAAATTGTTGGCCAAACATTAAAGCATTTGTTCATGATATAAATACCGACTGTGTGATTATATCAAGGACAGTTAGTAGTGTAATGATGGGATATCGTGATGAATTAAATAATAGAGCGCAATAGGGTTTAGCAAGTTTATTGTATACTACACCGATAGACTGATGGTCTCTACGTATATAAACTGGCAGAGGACTCCCCGTCTCACCTCGAGCCTTCTACTTATATTATCATAGACTGCGTTTATGTCGAGCGCTTCGATCGGATGGAGTTTCCATCCGATCGTGTCCATCCACTTGAATTTTGCGACGTAAACGGGCCGGCCCGAACTCTCCATCGGATGCAACGCGTAAACTCAATCCTTAAAAATTGCTAGCTTGAATCGAAGAATCCGGATCGAACGTTGCATTTTAACGATAAAGACGCGATTGGATTGAAAACAAGATGGAGGAAGTCAGCTGATTCAACGTTTCGCATACTTTTACCACTTGCAACCAGAAAGTACAACAAGACGCATGCGTTCACATCAAATCTTCCAAGGTTAACCGATATAGTTACCTTTATCTAATATATCTTTCGTCTTTGTTCGACTGTAGCGGACTGGTTTCTGCTCATCCAATCCGTTAACATAAAATACGATATATACGCTGCGACTTGAAACAAGGATGGAATTGACACGATCGGATGGAAACTCCATCCGATCGAAGTGCTCGACATAAACGTAGTCAATAATGCTTAATCTACACTTATATTACTTAGTATGCACCACGTGCCATACTACTTATAACTAGATCCACTACAGTAGATGAATTCTACATAATTTCCAAATCGAGAATCATAATTTTTAATTTTTTATAGGCAATTTTCAACAAAAAATCGCGTTTTTTTTAGCATTTTGCTTGTAAAATGGAAACTAACGAAGTAATTTTAATGATCTCAATAGATGGATTATACACTGCTATCTCCATCTCCTATTATTTTTTTATATTTAAAGCCGTGCGTGTTAACTGAAGATAAAAATCCTTCTAAAACAATCTGAGCCTCCATATTTTTCACAAAACTGGCAGTATTTATTTTTAATGCCAATATAGAATATTTTTTTATTCTTGTACCAATTCTGCAAGCAACGCCAGAAGAAACATTGTAATTGATGTGTTAGATCGCTTAAATAATGCCAAAGCTTTTTCTTGTTTACCTGCCTCTATAATGGAGTCATGTGTACTTTGATTAATTACGCCAGATAAAGACTTTTCGTGCAATGAAAATGTATAAGGAGATATGGCCGGTATGTTTACAGACGCGCACAATTCGGTTTTGTGCATTAAAAAAAACATATTTGCCCGATTGAATTAGTTAATTCTGTTTTTATTAGCCAAGTTCGACGCTTCATACTGTAAAAAGTAATATACCAATTTATTTTAAAAATTCCTCACAGTATAGTTTTTAAAATGGTATAACATTTGTTTTATTTTACCTTAGAAAAAAGATATTGCTATTTTTTCGCAAAAGGAGATGATTGTGAAATTATTTATAATTAGAAATTGAAATGAAAACACTTGTTAAATGAAAGTGATAGGTATTTAATCAAAACTAAACAAAACACAAATGAAAATCACATATAATATGTCTTCAAATTGTCTGCTAGTACTAAATAGTACGCGAGCGTGGCATCTTGTTCGAAAAGATCTTTTTAACCAATTGTTGATACTTCATACTTGGTGCAGAGAACAAGTATTACCTGTGAGGCCATGCAGTATAGACATAATTCGAGCCTTGTCGTCGATAAAAAGTACAGTGAACAGTTTCGAAGAATTATTCATTTTTATGATGAATATTTGCTTATAAAAGAATCACAATGATCTGTGACGAGGAACCAACTTAAATATAAAAAAAAATTGCCTCTTGCCTTTTTCCCTTTTTAACCATCTTGCACTTCCTGCGACATTTATTTGTTGTGCGGCTTCATTGAATTAGCCAAGAGATGACGACATTGACGTTTGGAACATTCTGTATACAACAAATTTGAGTGATCTCGCGATTAATAAAAAAGTTTCAATAAGGTTAACATTGCACATTTTACACATTTACTGAAAATCAAAAAATTGATAAATCCTTTTGGAATACATGATCAACATTTGCAAAAGTTAATTTTCTGACAGTAAAGTGGTCAAAAAGTAAGATAGGTACTGAAAAAAATGTTGAAAAAACTAACAAAAAAATTCAAAGAGGACACGGTACGCTCGCGGGTTTAACCTAGTAATTGTAATTGTTAAATAATATTAATTATAATGCTATAAAATGCAGAATAATTGTTGCTTGTTTATTTTACTTTTATGTTGTAAATTGTTTTCTTTTTATTAAAATTGTTTGTGAATTATAATAATTCTTACTCTAGATAGATTCCTTTATTTCTATGTAACTTTTTTATTACGTATTTTATTCAAATTATTTGTGCGTTGAATAAACAAAAAGGCTAAAACTTGATAATTGTTTTCTTTTTTCTCCCTCTTCGTATCTATGAAACAAATTTTATTAATAATTCATTTTTATTTTCCATGATACTCAAAAAAGTGATTTTGTTTGTGGATTTAGTGTAAATAAACAATTACGTTATTTATAAAAAAAAATAAATGCTGTAAAATTGCACTACTATTTATCAATAATTATTAGCCTTGTATTTTCGCGTCGCGTACAAGATAGCAAATATTTTTCATTTTATAAAGAATTGCTTAGGCTGCTTCCAGCCAAATTGAGTCAAAATTTTTTAAAATTTCAACCCGTTAGGTTTGTTGAGGTCAAAATATTTCTAAAATATTTATTTATAAAATTTCTCAGAATCGTTCAAAACGAATTTATTTTATTGTTCCGGAGAAATGTTTGTGAGGAATTTGAAGATTCGACAATTTTTAAACTACCTGTATTAGATAGTAAATTTCCGAGAATGTAACAATGCAGGCTTGGGACCCTTTACAAACTCAGCGGGCGGTGACAGGGAACAGGAGTACACTTCCAATGCGGTATGAAAAATCTATTTCGAAGTTATACCGGTTGTATAACTTCGAAATAGATTTTTTTTCAGTGATTGAGACCCTTAAGTACCTTAGAGGCACACTCGACGTAGGATCTCGACCTCGAACATAGGTTGCCATGTAACTGTACCTGAGTCGTTTTGCCGAAACCACTCAGTTTTGACTCGAAAAAGCCGTTACATGGTAACCTAGGTCCGAGGTCGTCATTCTACCTAGATTTTATGATGTTCTTACGTGGTTGCCACTTTTTTGCTACTAGGGTACCTACATACTAAGAATTTCTGTAGAGAAATTAGAGGAAAGTCACATAAACAAAGACCACCTTTAATATTAAAAAAGATGTTCTAACATCAAATACAATATCCCTCATATTTTTCTATTTAACAATAATTGTAAAGTATTACATTTTTAAATCCGGCTCCGAAATAACTCGAAGAGAGTGAAAACAAATGGAAGTGTTTCAACTACAGTATTATCGATCAATGGTAAAAATTGATTGGGTAGGCAGGATTATTAACGAAGAAGTACATACCATTGTGAATTTAACTATAACTATAAGGTATAAAGAAAGAATCAACACATTCTGTGGAACAAGGGAATACTAAAGACGATACTGACTGGGACTATAGAAAGAAAGATCCCGCCAGGATGACCAAGGTTACAATATGCGCCACAAAAAATGCAAGATATTAACTGTCAAATATGCCAAAATGGAGAAAAGTAGAAAATAGTGTCTCGACAAACCAATCGATAAGGCTGTAGTCTGAGAAGAATCACAGAATTGAACGTTTTCGTGAGGTTTAATTTATCAAAACCAAAAAGTAATAAATCTGTAAACACAATTTCAGGAAAATCGCATATGGAGGAGTAGTATTGCAATTTCACAAAGCACATTTTCATCGCAACGTCATTCTACCATTTATTTATTTTTTGACACTTAATTTCAGATTAACACTTAGAAATTATTCTCTTCGGCATCATTAATGTAATATAATTTTTTACACTTATATCCAACAACAACAACAAAAGGCACCCAACAGCGCATATAATACACAGACCAGCGTCAAATTGAACGCAATATTACAGATTAATTAATTAATTACAGTTACTATAGCGAAAATATTTTAAAAATTAAGTAAAAACTGTTGAAAACAATAGGGGCAGAATTGCCTAGGACGAGAACGCATTAGGGAACTAGTAAAGTGCAGGAAAGGTAACATCACCATGTCGCCAAAGCATATAGGGACGGCATAGGAGCAGGTGGCAAGTGGGTCATTCTACTGCCACCGTGAAAGGAATGATTCACGCAGGATCCCAAAAAAGCGCAGACTCTAGAGGCGGGGGCCAGACTAGCAACTGGGCCTGCAAGGCAGTCCGAGCTTCAATAAAAAGTGGACAGGCAAGAAGGCGGTGAACAGGGTCGTCAACATCATCAGGGCACACCGAGCAGTTCGGGTGGTCACGTTTTCCAAGCCGATGGAGATGAACGGCAAAGTTACCATGGCCTGACAAAAACTGGGTAGCATAGAAAGAGAGAAAGCGAGGCATCTCCGGAATCCGGGGCGAAAAGCAGTAGGTAATCCGACCTTTAGTGGAGTAATCCCATCGATCCTGCCAGCGGTCAAAGATGCGGAGTGCCAGGTACTCCTTGGCATGGGTGAGACTGGGGAAATCAGCCAAAAGGAGGTTATCAGCCTCAAATGGGGCGGAGCCAAATTTGCGTAATCCCTTGAGGCAAGTCCTCTTCTGTATCTCAAGGTCCAGGGGAGGGATGCCAGCCAGGATGCCCGCGACGTCATTAGAGAGGGAGCTGTATCCTTTGCAAACAGCACGGCAGCACATTCCATAAATGGAATCAAATTTTCTTTTAATTTTAACCATGCAGAGCCTGTGCTGCCACAATTCTGCACCATGGGACACAATAGGGACAGTAACAGACTTATAGATACTAAAGGGTTTTCCAATAAGAGGTGTTATTTTGAATAGCCCGTTATTTCGGTAGATGTAACTTTTGGAGCTGTAATTTTTTGACATTTGACAAGTAGAAACTACGCCATTAATAAAAATGGAACGATACACGCTTCAACAACGCATTGAAATTATTAAAATTCACTATAAAAATGGTGAAAATTTGGCAGAGACGGTTCGTAAAACTCGAACATTTTTGGGTCGTCGTGAAGCACCTTGTCGGACCGCAATACAGAAATTGGTGGAAAAATTCGAGCTGTTGGGACAAGTTAGTGATGTGAAGAATAAAACCCGTGCACGAAATAACGGGCTATTCAAAATAACACCTCTTATTGGAAAACCCTTTATATAGGGAGGCAGTAACGTCCATATCCCAGGACGCCCTACATTTACATCGGAGAGCATTTATCAGAGCACGGACCTTCTTCTGCACATGGTCTGCATGCTTTTCAAAAGTAAGTCGCCGGTCTAGTACAACACCTAAGTACCTTACGCTTGTGGATTGGCTCAATCTTGTATTGCCTATATAGAACATGAGGTGGTGAATGCGTGGGGGCGAACGGTTTACCATGAAGGTGGACTTAGTGGACGATATAACAAGCTTTTGTGAAGCAGCCCATTGCTCCCGTTACTCCCTTGTTCCTCAGGGTTTGGATGAGCCCAGGCCACCAAAGGTCATTGAAGGCTCAAGAAATATCAATGAAGATAGACAAAATGTACTTGGGACCAACAACAGAGATCAAACGCTGGTAAGCAAGCAGGGCATCAGTGGTTGATTTCCCCGCAACAAAGCCATAATGATTCAGCGCATGGAAGGGGGTGACAGCATCTAGCAGGCGACAGCGAATAATCTTCTCTAAAATCTTGCCATATTCCGGAAGAAGTGTGATTGGCCTATAGCTTTTTGTTAGTGCCGAGTCAGCACTTGGATCTTTCAGCAACACTTTTAGATTACCATGCTTCCAGATGGTTGGAAAATAGCGGATTCGCAGACAAGAAGACATTAGGCGGGTTAGGAGAGGGCCTATCACCGGGTGTATCATTTTGATGAAACAACCTCTGATGTTGTCTAGGCCAGGCGCCTTTTTGCTTTGGAGGCAGGAGACAATAGCCGCAAGTTCTTGCAGTTTCAATCAGGGATGAAGGTGGAAGGTACACATTGATAAGGTGAAGTTGTAGGGGGCCAGCGGAAATAAGGATGGTGGTAAGGTTTTCAGAAGACAAGTGATGGAGATGGAGGATGTCAAGGTGAGAATCATTGACTAGGATGGCAGAGCGGAATTGGGTAGAGTTGTTTGCAATCATGCGGAGTCCCATGAGGCCAGGCACATAGTAGCGGTTATTACGGCTCCTGGAGTAAGGCAACCTGGATATTTTGCCGGAAAATATACCGTATAGTTTCAGCAGTAGCCGCCTTACATTTCTGCAGATTCGCCTGAATGAAGGAAACATCACTCATTAAATTCAATACTATTGATTAGGTCGGCATAACGGTGGCGGTACATGGGGCAGGAGGAACTGGTCGTATCATGTTGAGTGGAGGTACGGACTCCGGAACGGACGCAATTATATATATATATTATTATATATATATTATTATATCCAGAAGTAATTATGTTTATTTTTCAATAAATCAAAATGTTCAGTGACAATCAAACGGATTTAAATAAGAGGAAAAAAAACAAACTATGAACGAACAAAATATTTACCTCAAGATATTGCTGTTTTTTCAGGTATAATTTATACTGGTATAATGGTATCGTTTACTTGTAAGTTTCATGTATAGCATGTTTGAGCGCTGTGTCAACTGGCACGGTATTAGCATGGACTGCAAATATTTCACACGAATTGATAAGAGATGGATATAATAATATGCCCTTGGATAACCACCGATTGGGAAAAATTGCGTCATTTGCTACGTTGGGAGCAATGGTTGTATGCTATCCTATCGGAAAATTGTCAAATTCTATAGGCAGAAAATTAATTATAATATTTGCTCGATCTTTAAATATGCTTTATGCTGGAAGATTCATAACAGGAATGGCTGGTGGTGCATTTTGCGTTACCGCACCATTGTATTCCGCCGAAATAGCAGTTAATGAATTTCGTGGTATTTTAGGAAGTTATTTTCAACTTCTCCTTAATATTGGTATACTAATGGCTCAAATAGTTGCATCAGTCACAACTATTAAAATCTATACAATTGTTTGTGCTGTGATACCATTGATTTTCGGAGTTGTATTTTCTTTTCAACCTGAAACGCCGATGCATTTACTAAAAAAAAGAAAAGAAGAAAAAGCAAGAAAGGTTATAAAAAGATTACGTGGTGATGATTATGATGTTGATTTATATATTCGGGATACGAGTGATGAATTGGAAGCCGTAATTCGTAATAATGTGCAACTCCGACAAGAAATTAGGACAAAAGCATTTAAGAAATCGCTTGTTATATGCTTTGGACTTGTGTTTTTTCAGTAGTTTAGTGGAATTAATGCCATAGTTTTTTACACTAGTACTCTGTTTAAAATGTCAGGTATAACTTTCGATCCGCACATATCTACTATCATTGTTGGATGTATACAAGTAATATGTTCGTCGTTTTCATCTATAGTAATAGATAAGCTGGGGCGTAGAATATTGCTGATGGTTTCTTCGGGTTCAATGAGCGTTTCTATGGGAATTCTAGGATTATATTACTGCATAGTAACTCGAAAACTTGTGAATGAGCATGTAGTATCAATCATAGAATTTATACCAGTTATGGCATCTTTACTGGCGTATTTAATATTGGTTTTGGACCAATTCCTTGGATGATCTCAGGCGAACTATTTCCGCCTGCTATTAAAACTGGTGCAACTGCATTGGCGGCAACTTTTAATTGGTTTCTGGCATTTGTTATTACGCACTGGTATTTGCATATAAAAGAATTAATAGGTGTAGATGTTACATTTTTTATATTTTGTGCAATTTCATTGCTGGCTACAATTTTTACATATTTATTAGTACCCGAAACCAAAGGTAAATCATTTGAATCTATTCAAGAAGAACTGGGACATTAGTAAAATAAGTGTTTCTAAGTTTAAAATTGTACACCGCAATAGAAACGTACAGATCAAATGAATACAATGTTGATACAAAATGAAATTTAGTGTTGTAACTAAATAGAAAGAATCATATAAAATACAAAAAAATTTATTCATGTGTTGCGGATTAAAAAGTAAAAAATCGGTGGCTACATTGATATTGGAATAAAAAGTTTCAAAAATTACTCCAATGACTAACATAAGCTTATGAATCAAAAAGTGAAACAAATCGCAGCCATTATCACTCGAGAAAAAATTGCATTTATTGCTTTAATCAATTTCTGATTGATGCATTACTATTAACTGATACGTATAAATTACCTTATCATTGATGTTGAAGTAAACTTTAAAGGTCAATTCAAATGAAACTTTCCTGCAAGGTCCCATGATAGCGTACTTTGACCATTATTCATTATTTAATCCGTAGAGGTGACGTTATCCCCAGATCTAAACAGATACTTGAACGTAAAATTTTCCGCTTTTTTTGATTCTGGCACTAAAAATAGGTGTTCCCATTTAAAACAACAAAGTTAACCTCTGAATGACCTTGAAAATTAGGTTAAAGGTCAAATCCAAGGTTACCTTTGGATTCCTCTTTGAAAATTACTTAGGGTATGGACTTTGAGTATTTCTTTTTTCACTAATCCCCCGAGATTTCTAGGGGTTTCCATACTTTCTCCCCACCTTGTATGAAGATTTTTAATTTTACCAGAAAATTTAATGGTCGGAAATTTGCCGCAGATACTGTCGCCAGCTCCCATTATAGAACACAAGCGATAAAGTAACCAACAATTGTGGAATCCATAAGTTATGGACATATTGCTTCCAGAAACTGTTTTTCGTTCCAACCGATACATATCTCTATCGGACTGTTACTTAAAAAACAGATAGCAAAATCTTTCAGAAACAGGGCATAAGAAGAATAGACCGAATTTCAACTTCCTGACATAAGTGACAGTAACTTTGAATTTTCTCGCAGCTGTTCGCATTATGACGTACTTAATCGCTGCCATTTCTCGCCGATTAGATCAAATAAATGACCGGAAAAACATGTCAATACCATTCACACTACGCGGTAATTTTTGCCAGCCACTTAGGGGCCGTTCAAGTATTACGTAAGCAGAATTTTGGCTATTTGTAACCACCCACCCCCCCTTGTCAGCAAAAATAAGCAAAGCTTTAACCCCCCCTAATGCGCTTACGTAAGCATTGATATAATTTCCTATAGTTATTTTTTCAAATACTAGTGATAATTCATAAACAAGTGTCATTGACATTAATTTGAGTCTCATTCGATGAAACAGACATTTTACTAGTAAATTAAGTTTTTTTATTTTTAATAGATTGCAAAATATGTACAGCAGGCCCTCGGTTGTATGAACATCCATTATATGAACTATTAATTACAGTAAACAGCATACTACGTTTCAAAGAATGAAAAAGATCACTTTCGATTACGTGAGTAGCCTGTTTTAATCCCAAAATTTCGTCCTCCGTGAATGCACTATTGCGGCCACCGAAATGTGCACGATGCCTGGCTTTATCCAGTGACTTTCGTGAAATAATATTTGTCATAAACAAAATAATATTGACATTTCGCTAATTTTTTTAGGACGCCTATGATATGAAGCAAAAATCAAGTTACTAAAAAAAATCGTGTACATTTCGGTGGCCGTAATAGTACATATGTATATACAGAACAGAATAGTGTTTTACATCATCAGAAGAAAACTTGGAACAAAAGAAATATGCATTTTTAATTCTTAACGAATTACTGGTATTCTAAAAATGCAGAAAAAAAGCATTCTCGAAACGTTTGTCTGCAAAGAGAGTATAAACACAAATAACACAATATTTTAATACACTTTAATCGTGGAAAGCATGAATAAAAAGGACTGTGAACAATTTGATTTTATCAACACCTCTGGTTTCTATTAGTATATAACCGAGCGGCTACTGTATGTTTGAAATTATTTAACTGTCCTCAGTCCAAAACACTTCTTTGCTGACGTAATCACCATTCGAACCCCGCCGGCCCCATTGTCATCAAAAATAAGCAAAGACGTAACCCTCTCCCCCCTATTGATGCTTACGTAATACTTGAACGACCCCTTATAACAGAACCACGGCGCAAGTGGTTGACAGAAAGTGTCTTATTCGTTCACACTGGATATATTTAAGTGTCAGCGAGAAATTTCATGGAATAAGAGACCAATGTAAACGCACCATTAGACAGGAAAATCTCAAATAATAATCTGTTGTGGGGTAGATTTTCGTTTTCTGCTTTATCCTAAACGCCAAGTAAATTGTGCTATCTGAAAATACTGTGCAAGAATTCTAAAAACGCTTGATTGATTCATTTCATGATTTTAACCAATACCTTCTTGAATCATTCCTTTTGGTGTAACAATTTGCTTGTATATTACAATGATCGGCGTTCATGGCAAGTTAGAAAGTTACAGTTTCATTATCAAACCCGTTGTATTTGTTGCAAAGTTTCCTATCGAAATCGATTGTAACTTTATCCGAAGAAACTTTAATGTATAAAAGTGATTGTAAATACATTAATGGAAATAAACGAGTTGAAATTGTTATAATTATTAAATTTGCGTTGCAAACAAAATAGAACTTAATCGTTAAACGTTAATTTTTGTGCGCAGTGTATATTGTATAAGAAGTTCTTTAATAATCTATTATTACTTTAACAGAATACGTAAGAAGGTTACAAGAATCGGTTTTATTTGATTAATTAAACATTACCAACCATAACTATCATAAATAATGCACATAAAACGAACATGTAACCACAGATATGTTCTAGGAATATTTTCGAACAGATCTCGTATTAATGACCACTTTATTTGAAACTGTGATTTTTTTAATGGTAGCAAGAACAATTTAGCAATTGCTATGAATAAGACGTTGTCATGTAGATACCAACAACGGTAAAATTAATTCAAAATTGTGTTATGATCTATATCTGTAGGAAAGTAATGCAATTAATTTAATAGTTATGCAAAGGCAGTTGCAATCAACTACTAACAAATGTAGACCTCACTATAGTTCTTTTTTTTATAAACCTGCACAAAAATATTTAATTCATTTTAAACTAAAAGGTAGTTTAAAATGTAACTGATGTTTTCATTTTATTATTTGACAACGCGTAGCGTAGCATATATACACAATATTATTGCACTACTTCACTCAATATAAATATCTTCAATGGGATAAGCAGTCTCTATAAACTTTTGATAGAACCTCTGAAAGGCACGTCTAAAACAAACACAAATTGTAGTTACAATCAAAAATGATGCAAAATACATACCCGACACTTTCAGCGACTGGTCGAGTTGAATCAGCTCCTCGAAATACGTGACAAGCAAATCTTTGAAGCGTGGGATGTTTCGTAATAAAGCCGAGATAGCGGTGATCGCGAGGATGAAAAGCACAGAAGGAAACATTTTTCAAAGAATAAAAATAATCTATACATGGTTCATTTTGCTGCGGAATAATACAATATTTATTCCTTGCCTAAATCCTACCATATTACTTACATTTCGTTTCCTTCTATCAACCATTCTCAAACCTTGGTCTGATATTTCTAGTATGCAAGGCTGCAGATATGATTCACAGTCAGAACCAGCCTCTACGACCCTTCGAACGGCCTGGCAAACTACAGAAGTTCCTTTGTGGGCCATTGTTTCCACCGAGCCTAGATATCCTAATAAATAACGTTCTCGTCGGCCGTGTTCACATGTCGAGTCCCAGTCGGTATAATCGCAGTCGACTGCATAAGCTGAAGGGAATATGCCTATTCTACCAGTTCTTAAATTCACTCCTAACAACATATAAAAACGTCAATCAATCTTTTTGGCGAAAAACTGTTAAATTAAGAACAACAAGTACCTTCACACCACAGATCGTCAGCCTCTTTCTGTACATAAATAGGATCTCCGATTTCAAGTTCAATTTCGTCCTCATGCCTCGGAATAAATTTATGTAATCCCCTATGTGTAGCCTCCAGCATTTCAACATCTGGATATGATATAGCGCCGCCGATACAAGCAGGCGAAATTCCGAGTAATGGGGATAGAGATTTAGGACCGTCTGTAGGCGAATGTGCGGTACTATGACCACTGTCTGCATCGGTTAGCAGACGCTCTGAATCCGGGGAATCTGTATCTCGTAAGTATTTTAATATTACGAGTGAGCTTGGTCCACTACTTGATCCACCTAATTCATCGGCGAGAGAAATTTCCCTGGTCAAATGATGATGTGCGTTGTACATAACTACCGACGCTAAAAAAAAATTGTTACTTGTAACCGCTGAGATAAACGATTCTTTAATACATACGCTTTTTATTTTTAGGGATTTCTGGCAGTTTTCGCCGCCTTCGTTCACCGGATCCACCCCAAGGCAGCAGCGATGATGTTCGTGGTTGCTGAGTATTATCATCATCACCTGCAGCAATCGTCAAGCCCGTATCCCCCAAGTTATCACAGTCTGTTTCAGGGTCGCTTTTGGAAGACGTAGGGGAGTCTTCATCGAGCAAAACATCGTGCACTAATCTGAAAGATTTTATTAATAGAAATGCTTAATCCAGACAAAATTTACTTACGAATAAAAAGGTGTGGGTGCTTTGATGTGCGATGGTAAAGTTTCAAAGCTTTGCCTAAATTCTTCGAATTCGGTATCCGCCATATTTATTATTTGCAACCCCCGTAAACGTTATTGATTGGTGTCGCGTTGATAGTGAGCGCGCGCCGTCATGCTCCTGTTGCGTCCTTATGCTCGCTTACCGATTCGTACAAAGGAAAGGTCCTGCTCTAGATAGGTTTATGTTGTAATTCACTTATGTGGAAAATACAACTGCTAGTTCAACATGCAATCACGTCCTAACAGAATTAACATCTATTTCAAATGAATACAAGCGTTAATTTTACTAAATATGTATGAATCCTAGATATATTAAAAATTAAACTTGACCTAGATTTTTTTCGATTCATGTTACTTACAACGAAAGCTGCTATTAGTAGTTCGTCAATATTTATTTCGGAAAATTACACGCGAAGAGGGAAAATGAAATTTACATTCACAATCCTTTTGTTTGCTTTAAAAAGGGACTATTTATAAGTGTTTAAGAAACGTGCGGTTTTTAAAAGCGGGTGGATCGAAAGTCCATGGTTTATTCAACAAGATGCATATAAAGGGGTTTCAATTACTTTACTGGAGTCTACTTTTCTTCATTCTAGTTTTTCTACGCCTCCACAAGTCTAACATAGTACTGTGTTGATATAAAGAACAATGATGATTTACGAGATAGCTGTCGGCACTAATGAGGTGTATCATTTAACAGATACAATAGACATTCTCCTATACTTCACGGAAAATCTCGTATTTTAGATTTATATTAATGCTATTCTGAACTTTTTTGTTCGAATTTATTTTGCGGTCCATATGTTTAATAATAACTAATGGCAGTGTTGCGGTGTTCATCCACTTTTTAATAAAACAATTAAATAATAGGCATTTATGTTTATAATTTCTACATTTATAAACATTGTACTTATACCTAAACAGAAGTAATCTAAAAGGCAATAGATATTATATTACATTAACATTAAGAAAAATTTGTTACAAAACATGCAAATTACATTATTATTTCTAAACTTAAAATGGAATTCCAACGCCAAATTTTATAAGTTCCTATAATTCCAGCAATGATAAATGATGTAGCAGAGTTGGACATTATTTCTTCTTCTTTTTATTTCTTCTTTAAGTGTAACCAAATAATTATTGCTTAAGTATAAAAATATTTTGTAACAATTCCTATGCCCAACAATAAAACTATCTCCTAATGAAAAAATTTTTAATTTTCTGTGCCTTATACATGCGAATAGGTAACAGGAAAGTAGTACACATAGTGAAATGAATGTTTATTTATTAATCTTCGCACTGTGTAAATAATTGCAGTTGCACAGAAAATGAAAACTGGACCCGCTTCATATATTTTGGTAGTTTTATATCAATTTCGAAGAGTCAAAATATTGATAATACAGTTAATTGAATCAGCCGCTTAATTTAATTAAAGAGCAATAATTTCTATGTTTGTTATAACCGCTGCCTTCGATTTGATCAAAAACTGTATGTATCAAACGTGATGTAATTGAACGATACCTACTGTATAACCATAATACCTACTTTTGTTTTACAAATCATTTGCAGTTATTTATTGATCTACATACTGAACAATTTTTTTTTACTAATTTTGTTCTGATGAATTGTCTTAACACTTTCGACGAATATTCAAGGTGTTTCATTTTAACCTGTGGAAAAACTCGCTAGTGGAACAACGTTCCTTTGTAGCATTTTGCAAAAAACGTAAATTGTTTTCATTATTTTTTAGCCTCATGATTTTAGCCGAGCGAGTCGTTTGTAGTTATGACCTGCACGTTACTGTTTCCATTTTGTCATTGACATGATTACCTAAAATTTTTTAAAAAAAGTATTAAATGGAAAGCATATGTAATACTCCCGGGTGCTTATTCTTTTCCCTACAAGTAGTCCAAAAAATAAATTTGTGGGAGTCAGATGAAAGAATATAGAACACCAATTATGGTACTTTTTTGTGAGATCAGTCGTTCTGGAAATTCCCTTTGCAGTTGGGCCATGTCCATTCTTGCCATCTTGTACATACCACCGCATTCTGTTGAAACCAATCCATAATTAACTTGAATCTGGAGTAAAAAGATTTTTTTGTTGTGGAAATAAAAGCCTGGTATTTAACATTAAACATACAATATAAATATTGAAATCTTCAATTTAAAAAATAAATAAATAAAGTAAACCAGTTACTACAGCAATGCTTCTTAATACAAATGATTTGACATTTACATCGATTTAGAAATTAAAAAATTATGGTGGAAGTTTGGAATTTAGTTATTACAATTTATACAAAAGAAGAAAAAATTAATATTATGAATTACTGTGAAAATAACAGTAGCTTTCAGACGAGTTAAATATTTATTTTCCATAAATTATACCGACAGATCTATACCATCTGTCGGAACAGTTTATAACCTAAAATAAGTTGACGTGAGAGTACGATTGGTTGCATACATTGACTGATTGATATAGGGTGATTCCTAAAAAATGTCTCACACTCTAACTCAGTTATTTATTGTCCGATTTCAGATAAAAATATATAAATTATTAGTCGCGTAAGTACCACAAGAACGTATTAATTTGGATTTTTTCACATTAATTTCAATGTGAACTGACAGTCAACTTTTTTTTCAAATAGGTTTTTTATTTATTGTGGTAGAAAATTTTTTCTCAATCCAATGATATCTAATAACGTGACCTTCAATAATATTAAGCAGAAAATTTTTTTTATCAAAATAAGTTGGGCTTCGAATAAAAAAATTTAGCATGCCTTTGAAAACAATAAGATCATCACGTGATAAATGTCATTTAAATGTCAATATAAGAGTTTCATTTAAACTTTCAGCTATTTTATGATACGAATTTATAATTTTTGTGTGAAATAACACAGTGATCATGAATAATAATGAATTGACTGACATGCTGCAAGTGTTTTTCGAATGCAACAAAAATCGCAATTAAGCAGTGCTCCTTTACAGAAATCGCTTTCAAAACAAGGAAGTTACAAAGTTTAATGCTTTCAAAGTTATGACATCGTCGATGTTTTTAAGTAGGAACCGTAATTTTGCTAGGTTTTTTAACTTTTAAAATGACAGTACAAAATTTTTAGCCTCTTACCTATTTACAATAATTTATTTCGCAATATTGAGAGAAAAAAATTGTATGTATGTATGTATGGGCAAAAATTTTTAAGGTCAGTTTGGTTAACTGGTCCATAGAGGCATCTGGGCACCCCCTTTGAATTTTCCTTCCTACAATCAGTAGCGAGTTTTAAAAATTTTTGTTAGTACCACTAGATACCAAACCTTCTAACGCAATTAAAAGTGAAACTCAAAATTATGCAGAATGTCGACCAAATTTATTTGCAACAAACGAAGTTTCTTATCACATCATTTGGCATTTTTTCCAATTTTACAGATTACAGAATAAATAGGTATAGAAATTGTAGCATTAAGAAAAAAATTTGGGCCAATGCAATCCTGATTATACCATTAAGATTATCTCGAAAAACAGGTCGGTCTATACAGAAATGGCAGTACCTGCGTAATGACAGTATTCTTCATAGACACAATGCGTTCATGTCATAAAAATCATTAGAAAAATGTGATAAAATATGGAAAGTAAATATTACTAACATTTCATTTACATCTTGAGTGAAATCCTATATAAGAGTTTTGAAGTTATATCCACTGCCTAAATTTTGGCGATGGGTGATACAGTTGCCCCGCGTTTTGTACGCTTTCCGCCATGTTATTTGCATCTTGCATATTTTTCTTATTTTTAAAAATTTTAACAAGAAAATAAACAGCGATGGTCCAGTTGCACCAAACATTCGAGTAACTGGGCCACCCTGCGAACAAAATTGAAAAAGATTATATTTCATTCCATATATTTTCCGGTGACCTTATAACTTATTATAATCGGTACCTTAATATGTACAGAAGCTACGATCAATAGGACTAGATATTACTTACAACAAAAGTTGTGGTGCTTAGAAAATTGCGCGGTGCAAAAGGGTGGTCCAGTTAACCAAACTGACCTTACGTCATTTTAACAGTTAAAAAACCTATCAAAATCGTTACAAAAAATATAGGTTACTATAAATAGAACTGATCATAACGCTCTTTCTTTCCAAAATATTATTGTTTTATTTTTTTCAAAATTCAATGGAGAGTTATTGAATTAATATTTAAAACATTTAATAATTTGTTCTTAAATTTTTTTTTGCTTTAAGGGGCAACATTTTTATAGCATCGTTTTGATAGTTAAAAGACCAATCATGACGAAAAAATGTTAGGTTGCTATTTAAAAAACTCGGCTGTGATGTCATTACTTTTACAAGAAACACCCTATTTAAAAAATGATATGTAAGAAGTTAACATTTTTATAGTAATTTTCTTATATTTTTGTTTCAAAGTGTTATTCCCTTTAGGTTAAAATACTGGGGAGGGGGTCGGAATTTAGACACGCACGTTATATTTACATAAATGAAGAATTTTAATTCAGATTTCATTTAATTCGACAACTAACGTAAGTATTAGTTAGTTAAATTAAGCGCGACTTCAACGATTCACGAGTATTTAAACTATTATTATTTAATGTTTTAATTTTCGACAAATATAAAGAATCAACTTTTATTAACAATGAAAATTTTATTTTCTTGCATATTAACCACTTTCTTGTGAAAAGCAGAAACATCAAAACATAGTTGCTATGGATGCGTTTCATTCTAAAACCTCGTAAGTTATTTGCCGCACAAACATAAACTATTTATAGGTTTCACATACATGGTATTTTACGATCCCTTAAAAAATTAAACGACAAGTTCTGTTAAAGCGTCAAAATTCATTTCGGACTTATTGAATAATAAGAAATCACATTTCCTCGTAAAAAACTGTCTTATTTTTGTGTTTAAATTTCATCACATCTTTAGCAGACTTTATTATTATGTTCCATTTAATTGTTTAAATTAAGAATGTATGTAGGTAATTTTAGTCTCATTTGAGGAAAAATAATAATATTTTGACTTTAATATATAGACTTTTATCATTAAAATCTTTTATTTCTAAAAAAAGTTACATTAAAAAGAGAACAAATCACTGAAAACTGATTCAGTGAATCACTCGAAACTCTTAATTCTGCCAATCAAGAATACGTATTGCGCACGAACCAATTCGGTAACCTGGCAGAGAGTTTATAAAAGGCAAGTCCCTCGAAGATTTCTACTGATACTGTTTTTCCTCCAGTGTGCACTTCTCGGTATTATAATGAGTGCTTCTGGTAAATCGCTTCTTGGACTGTGGCTGTACCGTAGCGGTGAAGAATGGGCAGTGAAGGAAGACTGTCCCATACCTACTAAACCAGCCCCAAAAAAGGTATTTTAATGTTAATTTTATTCTTATGCATAAAGAGCGATGACTGTTTTCTCAGGGTGAAGAAGTACAGGAAGCAGAACGTATTTCAATTATATTTACACTTAAGAATCAAGTGGGAAGTTTGGTGCGTTCTTTGCAAGCATTTCAAGATTTGGGCATTAACGTGTTGCACATAGAATCTCGCCCGTCGGAAAAAAATACCACTCAAGCAGATATCCTGGTCGATGTCGAATGTGAACCACGAAGAATGGAACAACTGTTAACGTTACTTCGAAGGGAAGTGCATACGATGGTTGTGGGAACTTACGTTAACAAGGGCAGCGTGGATAGCGAATTTCCTCCGCCTACACCGCTTTCAGCAACTGCCAGCTTTGGTGAGAAAAAAATTATGTTGTTTTATTTTCTAATTCAGCTCAATATTAAATAAGTGCGGAAATGAATTCCGGAAACGAATTAAAAGCTGTGAAATGTATTCATGTATTCGAAACAATACTCACTGTTCTAAAATAAAATAGAAGTTTTCGATTTATGAGAAATCAATAGTTAGAAGTTTTTCATCGGTACCCTTTCTTGCAGCTTCGTTACATTGAAAGGTGTTACATATGGATTAGTATCTAACTCACCGGCTATTCAAACACTTGAAAATACAATTTAGCTTTTTAAAGTGCAATTGAACTGTAATATAATCTGTGCCATTTCTATTGACTCTGAAATTTAAAAAGTCTATTCTGTTTTAAATCGATTCTATCCAAATAATGATAACTGAGTGTCGACTTTTAATAGAAAACTAATGTGTCGATAAATGGTCATTTTAATCAATACAACAAAACTACTGAACAAAAATAATGCATTTTATTTCAGTATTGATGTATACAGCGTGCGGCAGAAATAGTTCGAAAATGTTAATTTGAAAAATCAATATTACAATTCAAAAATAATAATAATTTACTATCCTGACTGGAAACTATACAAAAATATGCCTATATCTAAAAAATAATGTCACTACGGTGCACTGCACTGCAGTAATAGTCCCATGCAGCATCTCCGTTTCAATGTTCTGTATTACAACTCTAAAGTCCCTTCAACTCTGCTAATGTGTCACTGAAATTTTATTATTTTCTAGGCATACGCATTAAATTGTAAGCTTTTGTAATAGTTTCCACTCATGAGATATAATATTGATTTTGCAAATTAGTGTCGTTAAGAATTAGAATTTTCGACGGTTAAATAACTTCTACAGTATTATTGAGCAACATTTACAATATTATAGTGATGAATCAAAACAATATTAGTATTGTTTACTTACTATGATAAATTATTTATCAAAAACTTCATAAAATTAGAGTCATTTGAATTTTATATATTGTTTAAAATATAGCGTATTAAAGTCTGCTGTCTATCCAGGGGTCGCGACAATTTTTTTTTTCACAAAATGGATGGTCGGAAATTAAATAGCTTGCACACCACTGATATATATATATATATATCGCCAACAGATAGAGTGCCACATCCGCGTCCTCCTCACGTGCACCTTGAAACTTGAAATTCTATTAGTTACTAAATTTGGGGCGTTATTCTTTCTCCTTTGCTCACATGGGTGGAGAGAGGTCTAGAGTGCGTGTGCAGAACGTAAACACTATATACGTTGGTACAATCTAACTTCTTAATTAAATGTACTCAATCAAATGTATTCAGTATGAGGTAGGTTTGTAATGTTCCAAGGATACAGTTTTTATTAAAGTACAAAAGTTTTATCAACACGTCCATCTAGGTGGCAATGTTTTGATAGTTGGAACCAAAGTTATTCAATGTTTGAAGTAGTTTTGTAGGCAAAAAAGAAATTAAATGAAGCAGAGAATATTTTTGCCTCATGACTTATTTTGATTTTGAAAAGGGAACGAGCTCAAATAAGTTCAAAGAAAATTTAAATTCGACTTTTAGTGAAGAAGCACATTCCTTGGCTACAATTTATCTGTGATATATACGGCCTTTGAGCGCAACTGAGGTACTGTTCAGCATAAAAAAGGATCAGGGTGTCCTCCTACACTTACTACTAAAAAAGAATATTGTGCACTTGCATTTAAATACTTGAGTCGGTTGAATCATGAAGCATTAAAGGCTGGTTGTCCAAAGATATTAGCTAACACCGATATTAAGTTGATGTGTATAAAAGCTTAATATGGTATTATCTAACACCAATGTTAACTTTTTGTTCGCAACAGTATGGGTCTAGTAAAAGCAATTAAGATAGATGAGCGGAAAACTGTTACAGTTACATAGCACACACAAAGTGTCTAGCAGAGCTCTATAGAAGAGAATAGTGCTGCACCATGATAACCCATTGACTTGACAATTTTTGGCTGGAAAAATGGAAAAGTAAAGTAAAATGTTCTCCCTAAGTCGAATTTCCGTACTTCCATGAGCCGAAGATTTCTAAAACGCAAACCGGTAATTTAATGTTAACTCGAATTCTTAGAAGATTTCGTTTGTAAAATGCTTCGACTGACATATTAGTTAACAAAATTTGATTCGTATCGCAAATCTATGGAAGGAACAAAAAATAATACATTTCGAAGCGCAACTGAGTGTATAGACAAACCAAACGATAATATTATTAGACCTCACTTACCTACATAGTTTATTCCTTATTCTACATGTATTTTTGCACTCTCATTATAATAAAAGCTTGCGTTGTACTGCACCTAATATACAAATAATAATAAGTGTTAAAAGAAAATAACAGATTCAATTACATAATGCAAAAGTATTACATTCAAATAACAATAGAGCTAAAAATACTTACGGTTACAAATAAGAATAATTACAGAAAACCAGTATACCGGGTGATTAAAAAGAACGTGTAAAAATGAAGAATCCGTTCTGAATAAAAAGCAATAAAATCTTTTCACTTGGATTGCCTTAGTTTTAAAATCATTGTATCTCAAAGTTGAAGCAATTTCTTTTGTTGTATTAATCTGTTGCTGTGTATTTGCAATAATTTACTGCAATGGACGATTATTGCAAATCCATAGCAATAAAAATAAAACATTCATATATTTTTTTGTCAGATTTTGATGAAATGCCATGGTTTCCACGTAAAATCTCCGAATTGGATCGCGCTCAAAACGTTTTGATGTACGGAAACGATCTAGATGCTGACCATCCAGGATTTAAAGACCCCGTTTATCGAATAAGACGAGAACATTTCTCTCAAATCGCTAATAAGTACAAGCAGTAAGTAATACTTTTGTTAATAAATGAATCCTACCTGATTAGTGATGTATTTATACCGGCAATTTGGATAACTAGAAAATTACTGTAAAGTAAGAGTTGTACATTTGCAACCTATGGAATTAATTAATTGTTTATTGTGCGTTGCTCTATTTTCAAATTTTTTGTTTTATAAATCAGTTTCTTTTAAAACACGCGAATTTATCGTAAAGTGTTAAAAAATAACGGTTAAGGGCCCGATTTCAAGTCAGAGTTGAGACGGTGCAAATCGGTTACCATGGAAATGGCGCATAACAATTTTTTACAGATCACATTCTAATTTCAAGTTGAATTTGCCGCCTAAGTCAACTTGAAATTAGGTGTGACCCGATAGAAATTGTTGTGCGCTATTCCGATGGTAACCGGTTTTTACTATCGCAACTATGACTTAAAATAGGGCCCTAAGATTATTAATAGTATACGTAACGTTAAATATGTGTATTGTTTCAACAATTAAGCAAGAGAACTTTATTTTATGTTATGGGTGCGCTTCAACTAACTGGAAATTAGTAATACTCAATGAAATCGTGCATTAGTCAGTTTGCTCAACAGGACGTATGTGAAAATATTGATTACAATCTGTTCAAATAACACATGAGTAGGCTAGAACGATTTGTAGAAAAACGCATCTGATAGAGAAAATATAGTGGTAAATGTTTAAGAATAGGTAGCCCAGAGTCTAAAGTACGATTATGCTAACAAACTAGTATTTCTCCTAGAATATGTCAAAGCGTTTTTCAAAAATATAATTATGTATATCTATGATGTTACTGTTATTGAACAATTATACCCACATTTACAAAGAGCACGTATTGTCAGTGGTTCAATGAGAATTTGTACAATAACGAATTACTCAATCTTACTTTTTCCACCGATAAAGTATGATTTCATTCATCAGGCTATGTTAATAGTCAAATTACTACACATGAAGTACTGAAAATCCTCGTATCCCGTTAAAATTGGAATCTAGATCACAATAGCAAGAAGATTTTATAATTTACTGACATTGAACCCTATTGAACCCATTAAATATTAAATTCTACTATTTTATAAACAGACTTATGACCCCAATATCAACTCAGAGTTACGACGGTGCAAATCGGTTACCATGGTAATGGCGCATAATAATTTCAAACAAAGTCACACCTAATTTCAGGTTGTATTAGCTCGTAAATTCAACCTGAAATTAGGATGGGACCTTGTTGAAAATTGTTATGCGCCGTTGTCATGGTAATTTATTTGCACCGTCGCAGATCTGACTTAAAATCGGGCCCTTTGGTAATAAAAGCTATTTAATTTTTTTTTTAATTTGTGAGAAATCTTATATATGTGGGATTCAACCTTTGTTAAAGATTCGGTATTTAATATCAATAAACATATTTTTTTATGTTTTACCTTTAGTGGACAACCGATACCAAAGGTTCAATACACTCTTGAAGAAATTAAGACGTGGTAAGTAAAAATACGATTGGTTAGGTATCTCAGAAGTCGCATACCACCTTGTAGATGCGCTTTTTTGATCATATTAGGAATATCAAATAAAATATTTTTAAAAATTAGCTCCTAAAAAGGTACAATATGTGGGCTCAAGCCCCACTGGTACTGTACTACCAGCCTTTTGTACCACCTCTCGTAGTTGCTAAGGAGAGGCGGTGCTTCCAGCCGGTTCGTATTTTAGGTCAACTATTTTTATTTGACATTTTCCTATGGCTCAAATAAATTCCTAGAAAGCGTTCTTTCAAGGTGGTGTGCGAATTCTGGGACAACTGTATTGTAGTAAATAGAATTACTTGTCGAAATTACTCTTTTCACATTATTGATAGAGTTAATTGGTAGCTTTAGTTAGCACCATTTCACAAATAAATGTTTGCTCGCTCCCGAAGCTTGATGAAATTAACAAAGCCTAATTGATTGAAGGGGAACCGTTTTCCGTGAACTTCATAAGCTGTACATAGAGCATGCTTGCAAGGAATACCTCGAAAACTGGCCTCAACTCGTAAAATACTGTGGATATCGTGAGGACAATATTCCTCAATTGCAAGACGTTAATGTCTTTTTAAAACGAAAAACTGGATTTCAGTTAAGACCTGTCGCCGGCTATCTCAGTCCAAGAGACTTTATGTCTGGGTTGGCTTTTCGGGTATTTCACTGCACCCAATACATTCGTCATTCTTCTGATCCATTTTATACTCCAGAACCGTAAGGCCGTTTTGTTATTTAATTAGCAGTAAAAATAATTATGTCCGTATTTAGGGATTGCTGCCATGAACTTCTTGGACACATGCCATTACTTGCAAATCCAAGCTTTGCACAGTTCTCTCAAGAATTGGGGTTGGCTTCATTAGGTGCATCCGAAGAAGACGTTGGCAAGCTGGCCACTGTATTAATAAGTTGTGACTTGTGATTTTATATTTATTAATTTATTAATATTTCAGTTATATTTCTTCACTGTCGAATTCGGCCTATGTAAACAAAACGGTGAAATGAGAGTATATGGTGCGGGCTTATTAAGTTCTGTCGCTGAATTACGTCATGCCATTAGTACACCCGAAAAAATAAAGCGATTCGATCCAGAAATTACCTGCAAACAGGAATGCATTATTACTGCTTTTCAGGATGCTTACTGGTACACTGATTCATTTGATGAAGCTAAGGAAAAAATGAGGTAGTTATTTCTTTCATTTTTAACTAATGGGCTGGCAATTTATTTTAAAATTATTTCAGATCCTAAGTAATTTGTTAAGCTTTCTTCATTTAAAATTTATTATAATCACCATACCCACCAAATCATTATTTCCATCTCTCGACTTTAATTTTTTTAAAATAGTATATTATACATTAAGGTGGAAAAATGCGTTTAGATCCCAAGACGCGCAGCGCCGAAGGATGTAGCGCCCGAAGGTTATGATAACACTTTGCCACCGTGGTGTATATACAATTTTTTCTTCTATTAGTAATGTGTGAATTTTAAATATTTCTTATTCCAAAAAATTATCACAAAAAAAATATATAATTTTTGTTTCCTTGGCATGGCACTTATTTCCAAATATGTCATTTCTTGGCATAAAAGTTAAATGTAGTTCGTTGTTCGGAAGAACTGCTAAAACACTGTTGACAGAATTAACATTCAAATGTAGGTTAATTTTTAAAATACATTAATTTAGTTAAACAACGATTTTAATGCATAAAATGCAATTAAATTGTATTTTCTTATTATAGCGAATCATTCTAGAAGTATTTTCTTTCTAAAACTGTAATAGAATCACCTAAAAATGTAAATTTGTTCATTATTGAACAGTGGTCAAAAAAGAAAATATTTACCGTCTCTGAACAATAGGCAGTGAAACTAAACTTCATGGCATTCTAATATAAATCAAAATGATATGCTGTATGACTAGTAGTGGGAAAAAATATACACTTGTGCAGTAACCCCACCTTTTTTCAAATCTTTCATCTTTCAAAAGTGGAGTTATTTATAACACTGCACAAAAAAATCCACTTTATCATTTAAGGTGGGTTTGGTAGGTCTAGAAGTGAGGTTAGAATTATTGAATTTTCAATCCAAGTTAATTTAAATATTACAACTTTAAGAAACATTTACTCAGTGTTACACTGTAACGTACTTAATACAGAATGAGGAGACATACTTGAGAAATTTTGGTAATGAGCAAAATCGCTTGAAAATATTTTAATATAACATAATAAATTATGAAAAGCATATGCCATCATACCTTCATGCCAGTGGTTTGCGATTTCTACCTTTTGAAGCTTATCTGCATTGTACATTTTAAATTAACTTGGATTGAAAATTCAATAATTCTAACCTCACTTCTAGACCTACCAAACCCACCTTAAAACAGTACGCTGGCTTTAAATCTCAAAATCACTATTTGGATACAATTTAGAGATATTTTTTTAGAAACGCTTCAATTAACTGTTGATTCGGGATCATTTTTTAATACGATAATTGCCCTTTGTGTTAACAAAACTACTACATTCAAAAACATGACTCCTTCTTAAAGTTTAGTTTAGTAACTTCGACTACCAACTATATAAATTCGAAATTTTCTTTACAGAAAATACGCTGAGCAAATCCAGAGGCCATTTGGTATTCGTTATAATCCGTACACTCAAAGTGTTGAAGTTTTGAGCAATGCTCAGAAAATTACTGCATTGGTATCCGAATTGCGAGGAGATTTATGTATCGTTAATACAGCTTTAAAGAAAATAAGTGCTCGCGATTCCACTTTGGATGTTCAAGGAATCGCAAAACTATTACAAACAGGAATTCAACAAGATTCTGATAAGAAATCCGAAAATGAAAGCAAAAATTAATATTTACCTAAAATATGTTAATCGAATTGTACCAGCTGATTTATGTAAATAAAATGCTACAGATACTGAAATAATTCTACTTCATAAACCGCTGTGACTACATTTTATTTTTTAGTGAAATCACTAATTTAAACAAAATTGAAAGAACATCACGTAATCGGTTTCTGGTTTAGGGATATACGCGATTTTTTGGGCAGACAAATGTGCAAATTTGTTAAAAATTATATTAAAATTTCAAAACTGTGATGGTATCGAGAATTTTCACTTTTTGGGGTTGCTAACAATTAGACAATTTGACAGGCATTTGACAGTAGTTAGTAAGCATTATTCATTGTAAATTTACCTTACACATTAAATACTTATCATCTGGAGCATCGTTAAGGAATTTTTGAAAGTGTTGCTGGGATAGTATCCTTTTTTTTATAGAGGTGTTTAAATTCCTTATTGGAAGACCAGGCCTAATTAATTAATTAATTTACCCGGTACTGTCAATGGATAGTATCCTGCCCCGACACTCCGTAACTTTCACAAAATAAGGATGAACAAGCTATCATACTATTCGACTTGAGTAAAAATATTCAGCCTCTAAAGTTGTAGGTTTAAAGTGTATTATGAAGGATATTCAGAAGTTATAATTAGCATTACCTACTTATAAAGTATTTTTTCTACTTTAGTATCATAAGCGAGTTTTTGTGAAACTGAAAGTAGTGTCACAAAGGAACTTTTTGTGAAACGCCTTTTGTTTTTTTTTTTATACTTATTACGTTGGTATTGCTGTAATAGCACGCTGGCCGGCGTCGGGCATCTCTACCGAGCTCCTGCCAAGAGCAAGCCAAGTGTACAACTTAATTCTTCCATGACTGTTTCACAAAAATATCAAACTCGAGATTTTAAATTTGAAGTTTTAGTTGACATATGACACATGACAAATACCAACACAACCAGTACCTAATCCTAAAAATCTCTAGAATTATTAGAAAGCACAATTTTCAAATTTTCTTGAAACTAAGAGCACCAAAGTAGAAAAAATAATACATTACACTCGTTTTATAAGACGTATTGTCGCACTCATGATATTGGAGCACTCCTCGCTTTGCTCTTCGTGCCCCAAACTTATTCGTGCGACAATAGATCGTCTGATAAAACTTGTATAATAATATACTATTTTCTACTTTGGTATCATAAGTGAGTTTTTGTGAAACTAAAAGTAGTGTCACAAAGGAACTTTTTGTGAAACGGCTTATGGTTTTTTTTGATACTTATTACGTTGGTATTGCTGTAATAGCACTCTGGCCGGCGTCGGGCATCTCTACCGAGCTCCTATCAAGGTCAAGCCAAGTGTACAGCTTAATTCTTCCATGACTTATTCACAAAAATATCAAACTCGAGCTTTTAAATTTGAAGTTTTAGTTGACATATGACATATGACAAATACCAACACAAGCAGTACCTAATCCTAAAAATCTCTAGAACATTTAGAAAGCACAATTATCAAATTTTCATGAAACTAAGAGCACCAAAGTAGAAAAAATAATACATTACACTCGTTTTATAAGACGTATTGTCGCACTCATGATATTGGAGCACTCCTCGCTTCGCTCTTCGTGCCCCAAACTTATTCGTGCGACAATAGATCGTCTTATAAAACTTGTATAATAATATACTATTTTCTACTTTGGTATCATAAGTGAGTTTTTGTGAAACTAAAAGTAGTGTCACAAAGGAACTTTTTGTGAAACGGCTTATGGTTTTTTTTGATACTTATTACGTTGGTATTGCTGTAATAGCACTCTGGCCGGCGTCGGGCATCTCTACCGAGCTCCTATCAAGGTCAAGCCAAGTGTACAGCTTAATTCTTCCATGACTTATTCACAAAAATATCAAACTCGAGCTTTTAAATTTGAAGTTTTAGTTGACATATGACATATGACAAATACCAACACAAGCAGTACCTAATCCTAAAAATCTCTAGAACATTTAGAAAGCACAATTATCAAATTTTCATGAAACTAAGAGCACCAAAGTAGAAAAAATAATACATTACACTCGTTTTATAAGACGTATTGTCGCACTCATGATATTGGAGCACTCCTCGCTTCGCTCTTCGTGCCCCAAACTTATTCGTGCGACAATAGATCGTCTTATAAAACTTGTATAATAATATACTATTTTCTACTTTGGTATCATAAGTGAGTTTTTGTGAAACTAAAAGTAGTGTCACAAAGGAACTTTTTGTGAAACGGCTTATGGTTTTTTTTGATACTTATTACGTTGGTATTGCTGTAATAGCACTCTGGCCGGCGTCGGGCATCTCTACCGAGCTCCTATCAAGGTCAAGCCAAGTGTACAGCTTAATTCTTCCATGACTTATTCACAAAAATATCAAACTCGAGCTTTTAAATTTGAAGTTTTAGTTGACATATGACATATGACAAATACCAACACAAGCAGTACCTAATCCTAAAAATCTCTAGAACATTTAGAAAGCACAATTATCAAATTTTCATGAAACTAAGAGCACCAAAGTAGAAAAAATAATACATTACACTCGTTTTATAAGACGTATTGTCGCACTCATGATATTCGTGCGACAATAGATCGTCTTATAAAACTTGTATAATAATATACTAAAATCAATGTATTTGTAATATTTAATTGTACAAGCGACACACGCCCGATAAGTATAAGGAGGAGATCTCATCTCTATCAGCTTACGGGGTGCCGGTGCTGGATTTCTTTGCCAAATATCCATTATGTTTAGTTTCCAAATAAGCATACGATTTCATGTAATACTTTTTAATAAGTTCAGCATGGTCTTTACCATTGAATAATGGGACCACAAAGTTGACGATTTCATGTTTTGAGGTAAATTTGCAAAATATGCTAATAAAACATTCTCAGAATCCAATTCTGCATTATCCTTTTGACGATAATTTTCAATTCTCCGATATGCTCTTTCGTAAACTTCTTTTGATTTTTGCGGCACTAATTCTAAAGAAGCCTTATCGGCGATTTCACGTAAATCAGGAGGGGTACAAATTAGTGCATCGTCGTCACCCAACATTTTAATTTTTCTTAGATAAAAATGTTTAAGTACGTAATTTTTAATCAAACGTCATTTTGACAACTGAGAAAATATTTTATGGTAACTCGATTAATTTAATAATTATAATTTATTCTTTTAATTTCTTATAATTTCTTGCAATTGAATAAAAAATCATGTATGCTACATGGCCGAAAAGAATATTTTATTTTTCGGCCTTGTAACAGAAATAACTATTTTTCTTCAAACGTATAGCCCTCTTGATTTTATTTTTGAACTGTAATCAATGCAAGAACTATTCAGGGTTGTGTAGCAAAAATTAGAATATGGAATTTTGTAGTTGTGGCAATCGAGAAACTGATCTAAGGAATCGATTTTTACAAGATCAGTTATTTTGGGCAGATGCCTAAAATAGTATATTATTCACTTACAAGTAGATGGAGAAGTGTATTAGATTCTGAGGCGCGCAGCGCTGAAGTATGTAGAGCCCGAAGGTTATAATAATACTTAGTGGTGTATATACAATTTATCTACAATCATGACGTAATACGTTCATTTCATATGCTAGCCATGGATACATAACAAGGCACCTTATCCACAGGTCACGCCCCTTCAGTTTCATTTTCATTAATAGACGGAGCGTATTGTTGGTTGCCTATTTATTTTCATTAATGAACGGAGAGTAATGTTGGTTGCCTATGCGCCCGGTAGAATGATTAGTTTTGGTACCTTAGTTTTTACGAGGCTACCTAAACAAATGTCTCGCGTTCAATTCTGGGCGACAGTAACACCGTATTAAAATCAGAACCATGTCTCCTCGCGAGGGAATGGTAAAACACCGAGGTATGCTGCCTAATCTCTTCTTCTTCTTCCTTCTTCTATTACTGAGGGAATATTTGCACTTAACTGTTACGGGACGGAACAATTATCGGACGGTGCCAATGCACGACGCCCTTGCGGGAAAAAGAAAATTAGGAACGAGTAAAACACTATTATCCATTAGGGAGACCTCGGCTATCGCGAGAATCGGAGAAGTGTCACAACTTGAGGCTGGTTAAGTCGTCACTTTCAAAATATAATATAAGGAAATGAAAAGCACCTTCGTATTTTTCTTGCTAACTGACAAATTCTTGTTATTTTTTTCGCGCCCATGACAACTGGAAGCAAAGGCTTCTCGATGAAAATCACGTTTTGGTTTCGGTTTAATTTCGGTGTCAATTTTGCTTCGGAACTTATCAGCATTTCAAAGTTTTATCGAATAGAATTTTGATTGTAGATAAACAGCTGTATTTTTCTCGCACATAATGGCTATTATGAACTCAGATGTTTGTAAATACTCGTCTTCGACTCGTATTTACAAACTTTCATCTTCGTTAATAATAGCCTACATTATGTGCTCGTTAAATAATATACTATTTTTCTGCTACTAGTAATATTTGAATTGAAATAATTTTTATGTCCGACTGAATGATAAAGTTCGAATTATGGTACAGCTTTGCGGCCGTAAAGTACCTCTTTATAGTACCTACTAGTAAAATAAAGTAACTTCATTTTCAATACTTTCAAAATAAGTATTCATTTATTTACATTTACAAAATACACTCTACTGCATATTGTTATAATAATTCTTGATATTTATAACACAGTTATTGTTGCCACAAATACTCAATTCAACTACTTCTTTACTTTTTACTACAGCAGAACTTCGAGCGTGTTGTTGATTTTCGACAGCAATGTTTTTGCAAACCAGGGGTTTCTCACGAGGTGCCTCATGAGATATCGCGCGTAAGATTTTATTCGCAATGGTAATTTTCGTATTTTCACTATCTTCGATTTAATCCTCTGCCACGGAGCTTGAGCGCCAACCCCCATGCCTTTTTATTCCTTCGATGTTGGCTCCTTGTTTTGCCAAAATGCTAGCTGAGGTACGCCTGAAGCAGTGCCCTGTATATAACGAAGAATTATCCAGTCCGAAATATTTGGCAACCACAGCCGGCACACCACCAATTTTGTGAATCCCGACGGGTTGAACGGTGCATTTTTCTTTAGTGTAATTGATAAAAAACCTTTTGTGCAGTGTCTTGTTCGGTCGAAATGTCATATATCTTCTGACAAGTTCAAGTAGATTATCATTTCCGAGTTTTTCTGGTACAATTATAAATGGTCGATCAATTTTGGTTTTAGTGTCTTCAAGATTGGCAAGAAAATGCGTTTTACAATCTGGCACACAGGTTACCAATAATGTCACTAGTTCCTGCCGCTGCAAACACCGGCGACTCCAAATATCAGGATAACCTAGAGGAAATTACGTTTTCTACCCATAATGAATTTTTTTTGCATTTCTTTCATATTACCCTGTTTTCATATTAGTTGTGTTCAGTTATTTAAAGCGAAAAGCAACCAGTGCTTTAGTGACTTTTTGTAGATCTCAAATTTCAAAACCTAAATACGCCCCCTTATATTGAACGGCATTATCTGTCATCTCCGAGACATCTTGTTTTTTCAAAAAACTTTGTAATTTTACAACACTTCCCTAATTTATTGGTATTGACTTGAAAATTGTAAATTACATTTCGTACAGACATCACAGAATTTCTAATCGAAATAACGACGAATTTCAATTAAAGCTGATAAGGACTTAGGATTATATTAAAAAAATATAAATAAAACATAATATGAAAAGAAAGGCTAAAAAAAACATGTAAAATGGCAAGCATGAGCGTCGCGACGCCAGATGATAAAAACTGAATTAACATCAGATCGTAGTTTGTTAATAATTGAACACATAGCCAAATTGTTTGGGGACGACCCTGTATATAAGAAATCGTTGTCTTTTAATTTATTTTCTTCTGCTCTCTAAGTGATTCCGCGGTTTCTGGCGGTCGCTCAAGCTAGTGCTTCAATAAAGCACAATACCACAGAATATTAATTAGCTTTAATATTCTGTGATAATACATCACAGTCAAATGACGGCTTTATGACCACAGGAAGCGCAAGTAATACTTTTCGTAATTGAATTGAATTATTTCACATACACGCTCATAATAATATTTAAATTATAATTTTATGGAAAGATTTAATTAATTCAATAACTTACAAAGTTATCATATCAAGTGTTTGAGCATATTTGAATATACTTATTAATAAATTCTAGTGGAAATGTTAGACATTTAATAATGTTACAAAGTTAATTAAAAGAATAACCGTCATTATTCCCCGATTGGCATTTCACCACACTCTCCGGCATTTCTTAAGTAATGGTACATACTATGCAAAATTTTTGCCACGACTTTTTGTCTTTTAATTCTATAACTATGAAAAGACACAGCTATAACAACTGTGCAATCCATAGCCGAATTACAACATATGGCCAATCGTTAAGCCATAGTCGGGTACACGATGCAATTAAGTTCAATGTAAGTAAAACTTACAGTACGCTTAATAATACAGTTTATCAAAAACGTAAACGTACCTATTTAGTATAAAATAAGGGGCATTCCACTACCTAAGGTCATTTGGGCAAATGCAATAGCGATACATGGATACATGTACAAAAGTTCAATGTTCAGTAATTATGCATGTATGACGCTGGGAAATATTATAACTGCCAGTCCTTAAAAGCGACAGAAGACCATAATCATACACACACCCTATGAGATAATCATTAGATATGAAGCTCATAGGCAGTGAATTCATAAAAGCATAGTTACAGCCGTAGTAAAACGACTGTACAATAACTTTTAACCAAAGTTACTAATGTACAATAAAAGTTCGAACCCCTTAAGTCGCAACATGTTTATGAAAATTAACTTAAAACCTACTTATGGTGATGTCTAAGTTATAAAAAAGTATGTGTCTTGCCTATATTTAGTGGTACGATAAAGTAATTAAAGCAAATTGAATTTGTCAACAATCTTTTGGGTGGCGCAGCCTTACGTAAAATAGTGTTTGTGAAAGTGTATAAGTGAGTGTGTGGTTTTCTTAACTTATTGATCCATTCCATTCCATAATCCATATTTCTTACTGGTTCTTGAAACTAAAATTTGAACATTTTAAAACTAACATAATAAATTAATTACATTAAATTGGATTTAACGATGTTTGGCAAACCACCAGTTCAACACCATATTGACATCAAAAACTACTCCATTTTTACAACAGTATCTAATGGTAATTTTTAATTTAAGTCCAGTCCAACCATTAATTTCCAGATGGGATATATCAGATGTAACTACAATTTTAAAAATTAGAAAAAGAAATAAATTTCGTTGTCATGGTAAATGAAAGTTATTTTTTAAAACCGCCGATATTGCGATTTCAAACACCACCACCAGTTCCAAAAATTTTAAATATTGCTTTAAAATTTAGTTTTCAACAATCTATCATGCTAGGGGCATCAAAAATTACATCATTTTTAAAACAGTATTCATGTTGTTAATTGTTTTGGTAATTTGCATGCATGCAACTTAAAAAATATGGCATTTGTTGTCCTTAGTAAACGATTGATTGGACCAGTTTACACCACCTAGTTAATTATTATATCTATTAATTTTATAATTGAACATTTTATTCTAAATACTGACCAACAACCAAATGATCAAGTAGTCATTTTTAATTATCAATAACTTCCAGTTTAATTAAACCCATTTCCAGACCCAATATGTCCAATGTAACTACGATGTAAATTACGTTGCCATGTAAATGAAGGGAAAGTTATTTTTAATTTCAAAGTATGCGGAAAATTATATAAATTGATTGATAATTTATAAGACCAGCAATCCAATTCTCGTTTGTCTTCACTCTTTTGCAATTTTCAGATCGAAGTCTAATTTTTTACATTAACAATTTACAATTACACGCAAAATAATAATTAAATTCACTTACATTGTATCCTTCAAATGCCCAACTATTCTTTCCATTAGCCAATCCAAATCTAATACAACCAGCCAGTTTGAATTTTCCAGAACTTACTGCATAATCCATAAATGTGAGGTCTCCCGGTGAAAAGTTGAGTCAATTTGAACTAGATTTTCCAATCCTATTTCCTATTCTCATATTTGTCCAGTTTGTTCTGTTTTTAATCAAGAAAATTGAACTTCCATATCCAAAAAGTTCCACATTAATTAAACCCATTTCCAGACCCAATATGTCCGATGTATCTAGAATGATTAAAATTTAATAAATTACGTTGCCATGTAAATGAAGGGACAGTTATTTTTTATTTTAAATTATGCAAGACCAAAAAATGAGGAAAATTAAAAAATTGATTGATTACAAGGGAGATTTTTACTTACTGCATAATCCATAAATGTGAGGTCTCCCGGTGAAAAGTTGAGTCGATTTGGACTAGATTTTCCAATCCTATTCTCAAAGTCCCTCAATTCAATCGTGTCCTTATCCAAATAGTTCCAATTTAAACGTCAATGGCCACTTCATGTAAAGGGGTGCGCAAAATCTGGTTGTTGTTGCTTGCTTCTCTGATGACTTAATGAAATCTCGCATTGTCTTCTTGTCCATTGCCAGAAATGATTCCTGTTGGGGAACTTCGGAGGCGTTTTCTTTCCATCTTTCTTTGGCGTCTTGCTGAATTCTTCAATCTCCCAATCCTCGAAACCTCTCAAATCGATTGTGTCATTTTGAAAGGGGGGTATTCTTCCTGGCTCGTCGTTTTAACTGATTTTTCAGTCTTCAATTCGAATAACGCCTTTCAAAGTGGTCTTCGTTCCAATTCGGGTTCCTCGTTCTTGTCCAATTCGGGTTCCTCGTTCTTGTCCTGATAAATGTATAAATAAACAATTAAGATTATTACATAAAGAATTTAAAAACTTACCACAAATCGTCCTCCATGTGTGAATCTCCTTATATATCAGCTTCTAAAATGTTAAACTCTTCAACTCGGTTTGCCATTTTAATTAGGCTGGCCATTGTCTCGGGCAGCTGATACTGCATCTCTACTATCCGGGGCTCCGGCACGTAGATGCCCAGACGGTTCCGATAACTCAGCTTCCTGCCGTCGTGTGCTTCGTTGTGAAGGCGGTCAGTCAGTTCGAAGCGCATTGCCTCGAAGCAGAATTTCTGTTGCAGGCTATCCTTCAGCGTTGCGTATGAGAACTGCAGACTGCTGTACCGCAATTGTTCAATGTTGATTTCGACCTCGTCCTCTGCATCTGCTCCGTTTGCAATAAGTCCGTGCATGGACGACGGTGTTCGAACATGCTGTGTTCCGCGTATCCATACTAGCTCGCTCGGTCGTAGCGATTTCGGGAAATTTTCAATGACTTCAGGGCCCACGCTGCGGGCGATAATTACTACAAACTTAGTTTCCAAAATTAAATTCACAACACTAAATAAACTCTTCTTTAAGTATTTCACTTAATGATAAATACTGACCATTTATTAAAAAAAAATTAGAATGAGTTGTTTACTCGTCACCAAAGCAACATAACAAAAAACACATTGTCTATAAATTATTCTGAAATAATACGATATACTGATAATTATTAAAAAAAATTGTTATACAATACTCGAATTGTTTTGAAAGATTTTTTACGCTTATAAAACAACAACGATCTATGAATTTCGATAAACATAAAATTGACGAAAGTAGTATACAGATGAAGATTTTGAGGGATTTTTAATCACGGCCAGTTCAACTCATACTTGTTCCAAGCCCTTGCTTGCACAGAGAGACAACAGCATACCACCTTCAGGCAAACGGCATGGTAGAACGTCCACACCGGCAGCTGAAAGCCGCAATTAAGTGCCACAACAAAGCTAGCTACATAGAAGTCCTACCCCTTGTCCTGCTCGGCATAAGAACGTCTCTGAAAGAAGACATTAATGTAACGGCAGCTCAGTTGGTATACGGGCAAAACTTACGCCTACCAGGTGAATTCCTCGTCCCGGCACCTAAGAATTCTTCCTCCGACTTCGCCATACAACTACAACAACACTTCGAATCTATCCGCCCACAGCCGCCCCAACAGCATGGCAAACAGAAGATATTTGTTTACAAAGACCTTAATTATTGTAAGCATGTCTTCCTGCGTCACGACGCTAGTAAGAAGCCCTTGCAGCCGACTTACGACGGACCTTATCCAGTGGTGAAGCGGACGAACAAATTCTTCGATTGACCACCTAAAACCGACATACACTCTGCAGTACCACACTTACGGCAGCCCAGCACCCAGCAACTTCATCGACTGCGTGTTCTTTCAAACAAATGTGACACTGTTTGCCTACAAAAAAAACATTTTTACAATAAATTTAAATTATTACTTCAAATTATAACAGCGGCTTCAATTTTCAACTGATGTAAATTGTCAATAACTTCTTTCGATGCTGCAGGAGCCAATCTCTGGGTCTAACCTAATTCTTCGAACATGTTAAAATTTCGCAGCAAGCGAACTAAATGTAAAAAATGATTTGGAGTTTCGCCTTCAGCAAGGGGTCGCCATCCCATTTCATCAATGTAATCTGACATGATCTTATCTATCTATGTACACCGCCACCGCTACGTCTCAGTTATTTTTCAAAGCCTACTGCTAATAATATTAGTTATTATTCTAATTTCTTTATTACCCTAAAATAAATCAGAAATATTGATTGTGATACATCGTTGAATTCAGAAAAAAAATCTCTATCAAATTGTCAAAGAAAAATATAAGGTTGTAATTTGAAAAAATGAAGTTGACCTTTGACCTTTGAATGGAGAAACAGGTAAAAATTATGTTTGAGCTACACATTGTAGTACTTTTTGAACCATTTAATTTAACGTATCGTTTGTTACAATTGGACTCCTAATAATAGCGCTAGGAGCAGGGGCGTTTTTTCGTGAACACCCTGTATACATTAGTTAATAGTAAGTAAAAATAATGTTGGAAAAATAGCTTCATTAATAAGGATTCCTATATTTTTCATAATTTGTTCATTTTATAAAATGTCTTCAACATAAACATTATAAACTAAAATGTTTAAACTAATTAATTTTTCAATAAATATTTTAAAACAAAGGAAATATTTAAAATTATTGTAATTTTGTGGCCCTTTTTAATTTAATAAAATTTGTTTTTGGAAAGTTATTATTGGTAAATGTAATTTAATCATAAGATAACACATCGTTTTGTTATTATTTTTTCAAGAGAATTAGTAGAATTAGTATATAATTTAACCGATTGTTTTAGAAACAAAATAAATGTAGAAAAGTAAATTTAAAAAAAAATGATAGTGAAGACGATTCAAATAAGACAAATATGATGGATATTAATATAATTGGATTAGTCATTACCTGCAATAATAATCTGTAGTTAATGTGGTAATTAAAAATTACTTTAAATTAAAAAAAAAAATTGTTCAGAAAGATTTATGTTAAAAAAACGATTAAAATCTCAATTGATTTAATATATTAAAATTAAATAAAATAAGTTAAATTACAAATTGTTGATATTTTATTTTAAGTTATATAGAATTTTTTATAGAATCAATTTTTTAAAAGGTTTAAATGTTTATTTTTTAAAATTTTAAAAAAATCGGATGATGTATTGTTAATTTCGTTGTTGCATTAAAATGGTAGCGCATGTAGTAATTTGAAAGTGTCATAAATTGATTCAAAAATATTAAACGCTTCAAATAATTTCGTAACTAACATAATAAATAAGTTCATACAAGTATTTCAAATAATGTCAAAAAAGTAAAGAAAAAACGCTACAAATCTAGAAATAAATCTGGTAAACGTACAAAAATGATTATTTATTTATTTTGAAATTTATTTCTAATGTTGCCACCAGCATTAATGTCTCTATTCCATGTAATCTGACAGTTTTTACAATACATAGATCTAATTATTTGTGTACGTTTACGAGATTTATTCTTTTTGGTTGGTTTAATCAATTCTTGGTTACACTCAGAGCAATTCTTTGTTGAACAGTATTCATTTGCAAGTGTGACTTTATCGAATTGTTTGTTTCTTTTGAATGCAGCATATAAACGTTTCACAGGGGCACGTGGAGTTCCAAATTTCATCCCTGGATTACCAATGGAACTGTCACCCCAACATACTACAGAACTTCCTTCTTTAGGAACAAAAGAATTTACAAGTTGATCATCTGTTTTTCTAGTTTTTATCTTTGCGTCAAATTTAAGTCTATTATAACGTTTTGAAGATAAACATTTAAACTTTCTTTCAAATGTTTCATAAAACTGTTCTACATATTTTAAATTTAGTTCCCAAGTTGTAGCTTTACAAGTTATTTCATTGTCAATTATTAATTCTTTTAAACAATTGGTGAATTTTCGTCTTTTTCTTAACCTTGATCGTTCACCACAATTATGATATTTGTATTTCGCAGTGCTTTTTAATACTTTCGTCTCAACATTATTAGAGTCAGTAATTTTACCTCCAATTATATATTTTTGACCTGGATCAAAAGAGTAATTATTATCAAATGTCTTATTTGGATCTATTTCAACTATATTTGATTTTTTTGGTCTTTTTGCTAGACGTTCATCTTGTTTATCGACCTCTCTGTTCATCGATATACTACAATCGATACCATTTGTTGAAAAAAGAGAACCAAACTTTGTATTAATATTTGAGACTTGTACTTTATTGTCTTCAATTAGTTTTCCAAAACGAGGATGATTTAAATTAAAATATTGCCTCCAAAATGTATTTGTTTTATTTATAAAATTTGACTCTGAATTAATTTCTTTTAACGAAGCAAGAAGTTGTTGAAAACAAGCAGTAGTGTAATGTATATGTTGTCTAGACACACTATACAATGGGATAATTACAAATGGTTTAGGAATCTTTTTTTTTGTCGTTTTATTCTCATCTTTAGTTTTCAAACTTTCTAAATAAAAATATTCTGATATTTTGAAATTTAAATACATTAGCTTAACCCAATATTTTTTAGGATTTTGTAAAATTTCTTTATCTATTTTCATATCTTCTAAAAATGTTTTAATATTATCACTAATAGGAAGATTATTATTTTCACGTTGGAAAGGCTCTTTCAAAACGTCTTCTTTTTTCATTTCGTATTTGAGAAACAAATAATTGCAAACACGTTTATACAAATGAACAGTTTGACAATTTTTAATCGATGTAATATATCTATCTTCAGATTCTTGCATTAAATTTGATTGTAATTTTCCATTAGGTAATTGTTTTTTACATTTCCGTCGTAAATTGAAAAACTCTACATTATAATCATTCAGTTTCGTCTTTGTAATTTTACCTTTTAAATGATAAAATAATTCATCTAAATGGCTACGTGTAATTTCTTTTATTTCTTCGCCATTATATAATTTTTGCATGTAAATAAAAAAAAATAAATGTGATAGTTCAATCATGAAAGAAGATACATTTATTTGTTGACTAAATTTTTTAAATAAAAATCTTCACCTTGATTTCGCGTCATCGCTTTTACTTTAGTTCGCTTGTTTCATAAAAACCTATGGTATAAAATAAAAATTCTTAAGATAGGTTTTCCCTAAAGACGGAGTTAATATCGTATCCGTCCTTCTACATTCCCATTTGGCAGGAAGGAAATTAAGATTGAGGCACATTCGTGCAGGAAGAGAGCTGTCGCCAATAGTAGAAGTAAGTGCCAAAAATCCGAACGAGCTTCTCTAATTTTGCTTGTTTCCAGAACGACAATTATGACTTTAATTATCAACAATCTCGCATTTTATCCCAAGTAACACAGGACGTCCAATGGACGTACATGCTGGTCCATTTCTTATCCATTTATGGACGATCCACAAGCGGATCTATAATGGACGTCCAAGCTCATCCATAAATGTACATTACAGCAATGGATATAAATGGGACGTCCACTGGATGTACATTTATGGACTTAATCTGGACGTCCATCAACGGATCTACATGGATGTCCATTGGACGTATATTCATGGACATAAACGGACAGTACATAAACGGATCAGTATGGACGTCCATTGGACGTACATTCATGTACTCAATTCGATCGGTCCGTTGAGTTTATGAAGAATACGTTGTTTTGATATCCTGATTAGATCTACGAGATAAGGAGTTTTTAATGAATTTTGAACGATTTTTAAGCAAGTTGTATGTAAAATGCGAAATACAACTTTGGATACAAATTTATAAATACAATACCGTAGAATGGGGCGAAAGTAATTTCTGGGAATTAAATTGATAACTAAATCAATTGCAAACATTTTTTTAATTTAGTGCTTATCCTACCGCCCTTGCATTTAGCACTTCGAATTTACAGATAAATAGGTGGATTGATGATCGCACTTGGTTTCAGATCAAAATATTTGGTTAATTGTAATTATAATTCAGTTTAATTCTGCTTTTATAGTTCTCCAGTCAATTTATACACAATGAAGGCCCAACCTTGCAGAAGGTCGGTGTACAAATTGACTGGGCTCCTATAAAAGCACTTTAGCTTTTGTATAAACGCACCATATGGACAGTTACTCTTGTGACCGTAACCTTGGGTTTGTTTGGAAAGTCGGTTGAGGCAAAGAATTACCGTCTTTGCAGTAACTTATATACAGGTCAATATGCTGGACATTTGCTTTTAACGCAAATGAATTGTTCGGTCCCACTGACGCCGATTTCGTCACAGTACCGAGATATTTTTTTTGCAAGGACATCTGGTTTTACTTAACTTTGGGTGAAGCGCATCGAACTTGTTTTATTTTCACTTCTAATACAACAGTTGTATTAGAAGTGAAAATAAAACAGGTTTGATGCGCTTTACCCAAAGTTGACAGTTCGTTGCAATTTGACGTTATCATTAACCAATTTTTCATGTGAATTGTTAGTTTTGTTTGTTACAAATGTGTGTAGTTGAATTTCATTGCAATAGTCGCAACGGGTTAATTTTCGTTGCGGAAAGGCTCGTCGGTGAAACTCTTCGACGAATCGACACGAATTTTAATGTATCGTGAACCGTCCAGTCAACGCCATCTTTATTTACAAGCCGTGAAGCCATGCTTGGCAACACCGCATTAATGCACAGAAGTAGGCCGGGTATCATTGCACGTCGGTTGCAATCGAAACTTATTAAAAAATAACTAACATGAAATGATCCATACTACATCATTATTCTGATAGTATTAAGAAATAAAACAAAAGTTAGTAAGGGCAGGAGATTTTATTTTGTGGTATTTGTTAAACATTAAATAACATTATTTACAAATAACATATTTTTAACGTTTATTCTTCTCTTTTGTTAGCGTAGCTAATTTCTTTTTTTTCTCTAAATTTTTAGTGCCATTTGTTTCTTTTGAATATTTTGTGTAGTTATTCAACAGAATATTTGCAAAAACAGAATACAATGTTTTAAACAATCTAGAAACATCGTTGCCACACAGACAATGTAATTCAAATTGTTGAAAAAAGTTATTGGAATTTAAGCTTAACTGTGTCAGTTGAATTAAAATGCCTTTTTGACAGGAAGATTGCAAAAATTTTGTTTCCCACACGCTATTAGCTACAATATATTCTAACAAAGCATACATATGAAAGAAAACACACTTAACATGGTAACTTGGTACACTTAAGCCACCTCGCTGTAAAAAGTCAAAATATTCGTTGCAAACATTACTACCGCGTCCTTCCTCAAATAAAAAAGCACAGGCAGTACATTCCAGTTTTTTGCAAACAGATCGTGCTCCATAGCCACAAACATATATGCAGCTTGATTCCTCGATTTCACATAATTCAAGATAATTTGAAGTTATAATGGGGCGAAATTGATCAATGTCAACATTATATAAATTTGATTCAGTACTTTCATTAGCAAAGTTGCTAAAGCATGCTTCTCTTTTATTGATCATTTTCAAAATATGTCTTATTCGTAATTTGTTTTCTGATTCAATTACTTGCCTAACTGATACATTATAGTTTGATCCAGATAGTCGTCTGTACATTCCAAACCTTTTCTCTAACTTGTCTGTTTGAAATTTCCCCAAGAGTACATACGAAACATTAAATTTTGTTAAAGCATCGTTAGCAATTTTACATAACACTTGAGATGCTCTTCTTATTGCTTCAAATGTGTCGGAGCTTAAGCCAGCTTTGTCCTTGAAAGACTGCCATGCTTCTATCCAAGACAAAAAACGTTTCAAAAACAATAACTTTTCATCCTCAATACTACAAACTGGTCCTGCCCATTCATTTCTTTTTATTTTTCCTACGATAGGGTTTTTAGAATTTACAATATCCCACCAGATGCGGAAAATTTGTAAAAAATTTGCAGTATCTGTACATTTTTCTTCCGTTTGTAAAGCAGCAATAGTTGACATATGAAAAACATTATCCACTAACAAAACGTTTTGTCTCTCTAAATTCGAGGGATACAAAGTTTTATAACTCAACTTATATGCTTTTTTAATTAACTTATTTTGCTCGTCCTTGAAAAATAGTCGCAAATGTTCGAAACATGCATACCGTTTTATTGTATAATTTTTAAAATCAGGATATATTAAAGTGTGAAAAGTATCTTTTTTGTTCAACCAGTTATTCCTAACATTTTTAAAAATGTGAACAGTGTCATACGATAGGTAAGTATTAATATCAGGGAAGCATGGATTTGGCATAGATTCGTTTGAAGAAATTAAAGTGAACATATTCTGATTTATTCTATTGTTATCAGTTAGTATCGCAACTATAGGAAAACCACATTTTTGAACAAATTCAATTACCTCATTAACGAGTATCTTTAACTGATCTCCTGTTGTGTTATTCACAGGAACTAGTCGAATAACTTCACTAAAATTACCAAAAACAGAAGAGATCATAAAAGTTTGAATAGTTTTTGCCAGATCCTTAGCATTATTTTCTGAACTGCCAACAATTCCATTGGCTTTAAAATCTAACTTAGATTTCACATAAATTTCATCAATTTGTAATATTGTATATTTTTCTCGAACAGTCAAGTTTTTGGAAATTTGTTTCAAATAGTGACTTGTATTTGAAAGATTTTTGTCTGGTTTTACATTAAATCTAGAAGATATTTGTTGTAAATATCGTTTACTAGGCAGCAGCAAATGATCTTGTAAGAGCATGTAACAAGACGATGAATATGAATAAGCCATAAATGCAAACAAAATAGTTGCTGGGGAATATTTTCGTCTTTTTAACAATATCATGTTTAACTGATCAATTAAAAGTTCCAATTGTTTTTTATGTTGATAGTCTTCCATTTCTTCAGCTTTTTCGTTACACGTAACTAAATTTTCATACGACTTTTGCAAGAAAAATTCAAAAGATCGAGTCCTTAAATTGTGTTGACTTACGTTGGCATACCTAACTAATATATTTTCAAGTTGCGACCATCGAGATAATTTTAAATCACAAGGGAGAATCCAGTTCAAATCGTGAGCAGAAATTTCTTCTTTTCCAATAAAGAGTTTTAATGTTAAATCACTTTTCACAAGAACACTACATAAAATTTCGGCGGCACTTAACTCAGTTTCACTTTCAGAAGAACTATTAGAACACTCAATATTTAATAAATACAGCCAAACACCAAAGTTGCTCTTAATTTTAAAGTTCCACTTTGTTTCACTGTTTATACCTTTAGTTTTGTTTGAAAAGTGTCAAGAAAATTTGTAAAGTCATTTATAATATCAGATTTTACAAATTCTTCAATTTTTCCAGCTTCTTTTGATTGCAACGCTTTCCTTCTTACTTCAGGGTCTTTTCGTCTAACTACTGTTGAAGTTGAAGACAGATAAACTGGAAGATTTTGAAAAATTGTGGGTACAGCGTCTTCCTTTCATTTTGGGTGTGCTAATAGCAACGTAGTAACAGTTGACCCGTTTTTGTATATCTGATCTAATATAACATCATTTTCGTTAAAATGTTTTATACAAACAGATGAATACTTCGTAGGCTGCCAATTTTTCCTCGGGATAGCTCGAAGCCATTTCTTTTTCGTTTCTTCATCTTTTGGAAATGAAAACGTAGTAACTGCAGCTTGCCCCTTTACGGATACACTTTCGTAATTCGATTTGCAGCTTGGGACACAACATTTTCTAGTCATCTAAAAAGTTTTCATGTGAAAAGCATGAACCAAAGGTTAAATGTACTTACTTTCTATATTGTCGAATATCAAATTATTGAGTTAAATATTCTGATAAATACACACAGGTTTGGAAATACCACAACTATCTAACGTTAACTGCACTTTATAACAATATCAACAACAACTCAATGATGCAATGCTGAACTGAAGAACGCAAAATGTCCGCCTAGCAACACTGCTGCCAAATTTCTTAGTTCACGGCTTGTAAAATAAAGATGGCGTTGGTCCAGTGAATGAACACCACCCAGTGAATGAACACTGCTCAAATAAACTGAATTATTAAGAACAGTGGGGCATTTTCGAACTATCTTGAGTGCGAAATAGTTCCATTCGGTCTCTACAGATATGATCCAATTATTGTTTTTTTCTTATCAGTTTATTCCAAAAAAAGACATTGCTCAAATCAACAGTTGGTTGCGAGTTGCAGTCAAATGTAGAGGCAGGTCCTATTTCATGGTATCTTTGAACATAATTTATAATTTATAACAAAGAAACAAATTTTTCTTTATTACAAATACGTTTGAAGTTAATGTATTGTCATCCATATTGGGTGTTCATTTACTGGACGTCGCTGTTCATTCACTTGGTTTTGGTGTTCATTCACTAGGTATTTTGTACATCTTGTATTTAAATGTCTTTTAATATTGATTTGTACCAAGTCTTCCAAATGATGCAATAATCTTGTGCTCTAACAAAATATCTGTCGATACAACAAGTTATTAGCAACAAAAGTGATATTGGGGACTAAGAAAATAATTCTGTGAACGCAAATATGACAGCCTAAATGCAAAGTGTTCATTCACTGGCAAGGTCACCCTACAACATGAAAATCTCATGACTGCTGTAAGTAAAAATGACAATGTATTTAAGTTATTTTTTTACTATTTTTTACGTGTATTAGGTAACTCAGAAATAGTTTATTATGAATTTACAAAACAAATCCCAAGTCCGCTTTATAATACTTGATAATAATGTACCTAAATCGTATTATTCAAGGACCGAGAAAAAAAGTGCAATTGCAGCTTTGATTATATTGGTAAGTTAAAATGATTTTAAAGAAGTTGTGTAATATTTTCTTTTTTTAGAAAGCTGCAATCTGAAAATGGTGGATAAGGACCGGTGTTGCTTTGAAACGATTTTTTTTTCAATGTTTCTAGTTGTTTAATTAGTTAATAATTAATTAAATTCTGTATGGTAATTATTTTTGAATATTCATATTTTTTAAGGTGAAGTTTCTAGTTATTTAGTTTGTTAATAGTTAAAGTTAAATAGGTAAAGTTGTTCACTGCAAATTATTTTTGAATTTACATATTTCTTTGTACGTATTTTTTAAGAATAAGTTTCATGTTATTTAATGTGTTAATGGTTAGTTTTAATTGTTAAAGTTCGTTATTGTAACAATTTTTTAATTTATAAATTTTTTTAAGGTTATTTTTTTCGAATATATGCTTTTTTCCATTTTTTATTTATTTATTTTTTAATCCCACAACGTTTATAAGTACGTCCATTAATGTCCATAATTCGGGTCCAAATGGACATACATTAGACGTCCAGTGAACGTCCAAAACGAATCCGTTTATAATCCCAAAGACGTCCAATAAGCGTTTGTCGATGGACGTCCAGGAACCGGCACGATATGGACGTACATTGAACGTTCGAAAAGATCCCAAATGTAGTCCCAAAAACGTCCACAAACTGACGTTCAGATGTACGTCCAATTTAGTCTCAAATTGGACGTCCATTGGACGTACAGTGATCCGTTTGTGTACATCCAATGTACGTCCATTGGAGGTACATGTGTTACGTGAGATCGCACGAAGTGACTCTCATACCCGGAGATGGACTAGTAACCGAATGTACTTACAATACTTTGGACAGAAATAAAACCACCCTAGGGAGATATTCGACAACAGAAGAAATGTGGTTAGCATTCGTTTTACATTATCCCAGAACACATTTAGCTGGTTGTTATTCAATGCCTCCAGTTAAATATTTTTTCGAAAATCTAGGTGTACGCGAATTTTATAATCACACAATGCTGGATGTAGAAAATATGTTTTTGAATGGAGTGTGAGTTTTATTTTTATTTTGTTTTTTTTAAGAACCAGTTCAATTTGTTTTTTACGATAGGACTGAAAGTGCAGCCTCGCCGGTCATACCATCTACTTCTATATTTCCACCTTACAATCAAGGGGATGAAAATTCAGTTGAGGCTAATCAAAAAGCCATCTTAGCTTTACAGAACGGCAAAGATTTTACTGAAGAGGAATCACTAATTGAGATAAATCCTTTAGATCATTTGATTATCAAGGAACCAGCTGAATTTCGAAATAAAAGCTTCATGTCCCACTTAGAAAATATGCCTTTTGCAGAAGTACTGTTAACAAAACGCATCGAAGAATATTTTTACATTGGCTTGCATTTAAGTTTTTGTAGGAAACGAGACTTTGGTTATAGTAAGTTTTACTTTTTTTTGTGCACTTTTCTAATGAGTTTGTTTTAGCCGGAAAGAAAGGAGCGCTTTCCTAAATTTCACAACATTTTTGAGAAATAATAAACAAATTAAATGCAGTTACAAATTAAAACAAGTGTCAACGGGAGTTCGAGTGAATGGTACTCTTACAGTTGGTCATATTTGCTTTTGTTCTGTATAATTTTATTAATTAATTTTAGTGTGAAACATTCTACGTTTGTGGTGTCAATTAAGTTATCTATGACCAATGCTGTAACTTTGTATTTAATTATCGAATTTAATATATGATTTAAGAATATCTTTATTATTACCTATAGTTCATTTTTTAAATCAGAGGAATGATAAAAAAATATCGCACCAAAAGGTAGATTTAAAATTAGTTGCCAGTCGACCGGTTTTATACTAATCACAAATAGGTGGTCACATTATTGTTAAACGGCTGATTCGATTTGGACATCTTAGTAGTTAATTTTCATAAATTGCATTTATATAAATGATAAAAACAGTTTTCATTAGCACACCATGATTTCAATATTGTGCATCTGAGCAGCTAACATTTATATAAGTAATAAAAATAGTTATTATCCAAATTTTTTGTGATTTGCGTTGTGCACTTTACAATCAGATTTTATCAGTTCGTGTTTTTCCCATTGTACCAACGTTAAAAATACTAAAATTCAAATTTTCAACAAAAAACTACTTGCTAGAAATGTTATAGTGCAAATTTGTTCGTTCAATTTCATTTCTCTAATTAAAAAATAGACTATATCAATTAGCTACAACATACGTTAACACTGATATAAGCAATCACTCAGCTCCTTGATTGTAGATTTTTTGAACACACGTTATAATCCTGGTTATAATCTGTAAACTCGATTGTGTATTTAGACAACAACTTATGGCGGGTTCAGACCATCAATATTAAATTGTTAATACATATTATATTGTCAATACCGCCGAAAAAGTTTGACAAACTAGATTTGATGCAAACGATCAATATTTGACAATACATTCAGTTTCGAGCTAGCAGCGAGAATGTAAATGTCTTATGAAAAGAAAGCTTGTTTAACTATTATTTTAGCGCTTGAATAAACCAAAGAAAAGATAGTGGCTTTTAAGGAGGAACAAGCTCATATAAATTTGTTGAATGAAGTTCGTTTATCCACCCCAAAGAATTACTGCAATTATTTTCGAATGACAAATAATAAACTTTTGAGGTTTCCATTTTCCTCAGTTCCTTTCGAAAATTAATTCTCAGAGAGTTCTTTTTCTTTTTTTAAATCGTCTCTCCTCGCACTCTTTTAATTATTTATAAATGTTTAGTAATTCATCACGCGCCTCATTTTTCCGTCTCTATTTGAATACTCTTTAACGGCCACGTTTCACAGCACTGGTAATTATTTTTTGATTTCTGGAAGAATCTAGATTTAGCTTGTCTTGTAAATAACAATAAAACAACAATAAAAGTGGTTCCGATGTTTAACGATTATCGCACTTAAATGTTAAAATTACGGCAAAATTTAGATAGAATGTAGATAGAAGTAGGTTGTAAGTCGGTCATAAACTAGTTTTAGTTGAGAAATAATGTCGATTTATTATAAAACATGTATTTTAAAAAACACTAATTTAAAATAAATCACGTATTTTTCCCTGAAACTTCTTTGTGACCCAGGTTAGATTATTTGTAAACTACATTCGAGCCTTTAAAGATCTTATATCTTATAACAACGCAGTCTGGCTGAAAAACTAAACGTTTGACTTTTAAGGTTAGAAAGGTAAGTGCCCAAGGTTGTCAAAAGCGTGGCGATTATCAACGAGATGGCGTTTCAGAATGAGAGGCCCGTCAAAACTTCGCGCAAAATGTAAATGTAATCATTGACCTTGACCTTGCTATTTTGTTTGTGATGGTTAAAAACTTGACATATTTAATTTTTAGCGTAATCGCATTTTCTGTCGCTTGAAAATAAATAATATCTTTACAAGTTCCACACGACCTTCGATATAGCACTTTCGAATGAGAATCCAAATTCAACTTTTTATCCTGATTAGACGCTAATTAAAAGACCATATTGCACATGGAAAATATATATCACTCCTTCAATTACTAATAGAACAACCAAAGTATGGTAGATCCAATACAGTAGAATCCGGTTATAGCGAGGACACACGGGAGTTTGAAATTAGCTCGTTATAAGCGGATTTCGTTAAAAGCGGATTATTACGTAAAGACATTTTTTATTAAAAATGTTATTTGTTAACATAAATTAGTAAAATGCGTGTACGTTACAGTTGTTATATACAGTGAGCGCCAGCCAAATGGAATAAATTCATTATCTCAATTATTGTGCATATTGAGAAAAAATCCCGAAACACGTCATTTTTATTCTATTACATGATATCCTGTAGAGTAAAAATTTTATCCCTAACCTCAACCCCCTTCGAGTGACAGTTCCAACCTCCAAATTTTTAAATGGGAAGGGGGGTTTGTGATATCGCATTTGAAAAGTCTCTTCATGCTCTATTCAAAAATGCTATGGTTTAAAAATTTATTATAAAAATGAAGAGTAAAAAAAATTAATCTGTTTAAAGAAATTCGCTACAACACATTAAAAAAATCAAAAATTAATAACGCTTCGTTCTTAGTAATGTAATACAATAAAAAAAATACATCAATCAGTACTTTAAATTAAACTAACACTGTCAACTAACGAAAAATGTTGAAAAGTTTTTATGTCACTTTATGAACATTTCAATTGGGTTTGCTTGCCTTCTTAGTATCAAGAACCAAACGCTATTAATTTTTGATTTCTTTTAGTGTGTCGTAACAAATTTCATTAAACAGATTAAATTTTTTTTACTCTTCATTTTTGCAACAAATTTTTAAACCATATCATTTGTGTATAGAGCATGAAGAGACCTTTCAAATGAGGTATCGCAAGCCCCCTCTTCCCATTTAAAAATTTGGGAGTTGCAACTGTCACTCGAAGGGAGTTGAGGTTAGGGATACAATTTTCACTTTACAGGATATCACGTATGATAGACTAAAAATGTCGTGCTTCAGGATTTTTTTTTCAATATGCCCAATAATTGAGATAATGAATTTATAAATTTGTAACTGTTGTAATCTATATACAGGGTGATGAAGAAAAGGTGCCCATAATTGATATTGGGGCAATGCTTTCTGTTGAAGCATTGTGGAAATCGCAACAAAAATGGTCCAAATAGATTCTGTTTAAAATTAAAACAGTTTGTCTAAGAGCACAATGTGGCAATACTGAACATATTTCTTTTTCTAAAGAATTACTTTCAGGTAGGCCTACTTCTTGTATCTAAGCAGCCAACACTGACAGATACTGTCACTTGCGTAAGACAAACAACTGTCACGTTGACATAACTTTTTTTATTTCAAAAGAATTTAATGTAATTAAACAAGAATACACAACAAACAGGTAATTGAAGGGTTGTATGCAAAAAGTCCCTAAGTGACGTAGAGATTGTCTACTATTTGTGCTATTTCTGATAAGAATGGACGAACTTTCGGTCGAACTTACTGATTCCCGTTTAAAAGGCCCCTAACCATGATATTTAGTAAAAACAGATCAGTCAAAAACGAAATAATGTAATTTCCAGATCAAATTGAAACATAAAATCTCAAATATTTCAGAATAGGAAAAAGTGACTTAGAATCACTGTCGCGCTAATCCTTTTATGCTTCGTCCTGATTCAGTTTCAATCGCTTCCACAACTGCTTCCTCCAACGGTGGTGTACGAATTTCACGAGGTCGTCTACCGTTTACAGAAATCGGGACTATTCCGCCATTTTCTCTTAATTTTTGTTCCACTTTTCTAATTACGTTAGCATCCGAATGACGTCGATGTGGATACAGTCTAGCATATTCTCTAGCAGCTTCCGATGCGTTATTATCTATCTCACCCAAGCGGAGCAACATGTCTAGATATTCACTGAAATTGTATTCCATTTTAGGACATTTGATTTGTATCGTTCAAATTTGACAAGAGAACTGACAGGGAAAAGTGAATTATTGTTGCCAACGTTTCCTAGGAGATTTTCGATGTTGCGACATTGATAAATTTTTCTCGGAGCCAAGAAACCGTACTTTAACATCGGTAATAAAGTTGGTTTCAATAGATTTTTTACACTTTTTTTAAAAAAAAGCACCGTCAACTGCATCATATTTAGACTGTAACGATGAAATTATTACCAAATTGTTAATCGCATAGATTTTTATTGTCTAAATAGGACAGCTTATTCCTTAGTGAAGAGACAGCAAATTCCATTTGGGCTTTCAAATTCATGTTTCGTTATAAATCATCTATAACATGTAGCTACTCACGGGCACCTTTATTTCATCACCCTGTATATAAAATTGTATGTATGTATGTATGTAGCTTATAGACTCGGAAACCGCTGAACCGATTTTAATGAAAGTTTCAGGAATACTCTAACATAATCTGGAGAGTGTTCCTGTGAAGTTTGGTGCCAATCCGGGGGGAGGGGGCGAAGTGTCCTAAAGTCACCAAATTTTGTACACAAGTGCATCTAGTAGGGGGACTTAATTTAATGCCGATCGGGGGGGGAGTCCAAACAAAAATCGCACGGGGGGGATCACGGAAACTTATTTTCGCATAGAAAGAAGTGTCCTACAACCAACAAATTTTGCACACAAGTGCATCTTCGTAGGGGGAACTTAGTTTGATACCGATCGTGGGAGGGGGGCAAACAAAAATCGAAGGGGGTGATCACTGAAACTTATTTTCGCATAGAAACAAGTGTCTTACAGCCAACAAATTTTGTACACAAGTGCATCTTAGTCGGGGGGGGGGCTTAAACGTAGTTTTGCATAAAAACTAGTGTCCTAAAGCCACAAAATTTTGTACCCAAGTGCAGCTTAGTGGGGGGGGGTATCACTGAAACATATTTTCGCATAGAAAGAAGTGTCTTGCAGCTACCAAATTTTGTACACAAGTGCATCTTAGTAGGGGGGACTTAATTCAATGCCGATCGGGGGGTGGAGTCCAAACAAAAATCGCACGGGGGGTATCACGGAAACTTATTTTCGCATAGAAAGAAGTGTCCTACAACCAACAAATTTTGCACACAAGTGCATCTTCGTAGGGGGAACTTAGTTTGATGCCGATCGTGGGAGGGGGGCAAACAAAAATCGAAGGGGGTGATCACTGAAACTTATTTTCGCATAGAAACAAGTGTCTTACAGCCAACAAATTTTGTACACAAGTGCACCTTAGTCGGGGGGGGGGGGGGCTTAAACGTAGTTTTGCATAAAAACAAGTGTCCTAAAGCCACCAAATTTTGTACCCAAGTGCAGCTTAGTGGGGGGGGTATCACTGAAACATATTTTCGCATAGAAAGAAGTGTCTTGCAGCTACCAAATTTTGTACACAAGTGCATCTTAGTAGGGGGGACTTAATTTAATGCCGATCGGGGGGTGGAGTCCAAACAAAAATCGCACGGGGGGGATCACTGAAACTTATTTTTGCATAGAAACAAGTGCTCTACCGCCATCAAATTTTGTACACAACTGCATCTTAGTAGGGGGGGGGGGCTATCGCTCAAACAGATTTTCGTATAGAGAAGTGTCCTACAGCCAGCAAATTTTGTACACCGAGCGAAGCCGGGCATTTCAGCTAGTATGATATAAATCAGTTCGTTTTGAGAAGCATTTTTCTGTGTTTTTTTTTGCACTAAATTTCATCGGGAATGTTGATTAAAAAATTCTTGTGGAATATTCATTGAATCAAAATACTATTACTAAATAAATGTAATGTCGAAGTCAGTTTTCTCGTTATTTTATATTGACTCGCTTTTATCGCCAGAAGTTCGAAGGATCGTGACGTAAATATGATAAATTGGCTCGTGGCAGTACGCCATCTAACTGGAAGTGGCCGATTTTCAAGTGTTATAAACCTTGATAAAATTTAATTGTAACTTGCCAAAATGAGGATTATTGCATCATCTCTATTTTTAGACCTTTTTCAAGGACAAATACGTCCTCTTAAATAATTAGAAGCGCGTCTAATCGGCACGAAAAAATGTTTTTTATTGTTCGTTCCTTGATTTTATTTAATTTGCAAGAAGTAAATTTGTATAATTTCATTAGTAATGGAATGTTAAATTATTTTTGAAGTGGAAATTCCCCCTTTGTGTATCAAAGCCCCAAAATATTTTTTGTAAAATCATATTATTTTGATGTAAATTTAAATTTATTTGTAACAACTCTTTTAGTTTTTGTAAACTTACCCAAAATTTTTAGTGGTTGCCTAAAATTTTAAATAAAATTACCGGAATTTCACAGTGAAGTCTAATAATTTGGGACTGTACAAGTGATCTTTAGCAGTGTTCTAGAAATAATGAAGTATTGAAGTATTAACAATAATACTTTTCAGACGATCAATAGTAAATTGTCAATTCCAAAAATATTTCAGTTTTAATCAATACATCTCATCAATTGATGCGTTTATTAAACATTTCTCCCTTCGTTTTATAGTACCCCAGTCAATTTATACACAAAAATGGGCTAAACCTTGCAGAAGGTCGGTGTATAAATTGACTGGGCCCGTATAAAAGCAGTTTTGTTAATGCACATTGAGTTTAGCATAAACGCAGCAAATATTTTCGATGTCGTCAATACCTGGACATTTTATGCCACACTTTCACTGAATAAACTGAAATATTGTCAATATACAGTAGCCGCTCGGTTATATGAACTAATAAAAACCAGGGGTTTTCATAAAATCGAATTGTTCACATAATCGATTAGAGTGTAGGGGAGACCGGGGCTAGTTGTCACAGGGGCAAGTTGTTACAGTCGCGATAACAGCCAAGATAAGCACTTTGACTGTGTGTCGGGCCAGTCTAGATAACCATTATAGGTATCTTAATTACCCTACAAAGTTTGACTATGGTCACTTAGATAGCGCCTAAATTATTCTTGATTTTGTGTTTGACAGAAGTGTAAGTAAATTTTATCGCTGTCTTTTAGAGTCGTCTGGACCGTAGAAACGTGATTCAAAGTAAGTATCAATTTTATTTTATGAAAGCCTCATGTTTTAACTACAAATTAATGTAAAAATTATAATGTGAGTTTTTAAGCTTAAAATAAATAATTTGGTTTTCATCTCAAAAGTTGGCTTGGGGCTAGTTGTCACACGATTTTTGGGTCAAGTTGTCACAGTGACAACTTGCCCCGGTGTGTAATAAACAATATCAAAGATATTTCTGTACCATTTCAAATGGTTAGAACGTAAAGAAAAACAAATCGGTCTACTTCACCTACGGATATTTTAATCAGGGCTGCACGAGAAGTTAGAATCAGAAATCCGCCTCTTTCATTTGTTTGTGTCAGTTTATTTGTTTTGTTGAGTTTTTAATACATTTCTGTTTCCACAATTGAATAGAATATAAATTCTACTCACTACCATTTTTTTTTTTGGCCTGTGAGAACTTACCCCATATATTGTGACAACATGCCCCGCCTCGGGGCATGTTGTCACACTTTACATGCAGACAGAAAATATTTTGTTGCACATACGTCACTAGATATAACAAAATCAACTGTTCATAATCTAAATCACGACACATGTAAGTATATATCTAAAAAACAAGATATCCCAAAATGTCAAAGTTAAACGAGAAAAAAAGCAAACGTAAATTTTGTGACAACTAGCCCCGGTCTCCCCTATTAAAATATTATGTTATTTGTGTTTACACTCTCTTTGCAGACAAGCGTTTCTGGAATGCTTTTTTCTTGCATTTTTGCCATACCAGTAATTTGTCAAAAATTAAAAATACATATTTCTGTCGCCCCAACCTTCTTCTGATAATGTGTGTGCACATTCACGGGACGACAAGATTTTTGTATCAAAACAGGCTGTTCACATAAGCAAGATTGATCTTATTCACTCTTTAGAACGTAATATAATGAATAGTTCATATAATGGAGTGTTCATAGAACCGAGGACCTACTGTGTATTAATAGCTGAACCGCGCTTTATTGAAAGTATCAATACAACTTTGAAAGCAGTAAATACGTACATATATTTTTTAGAACGCGAACGGTTTTAAGATTTGAATGTTGAATACAAAAAAAAGCATTAATCAAGTTTTCTTGTTGACCTAATGACAGTTGTCTCGTCCATTTGAAATATATTTCGAATTTTTAATTTCTTTATTAGCCATTTATTATCACTTATCGATTTTTATTTATGTTATCTGATCTAAAGTAAAGTTTTTTGTTAGTCTATTACGTTTTGTCGATATAATTCAAAATTCAAAACGCCTATCAACATTCTTTGCGCCTATCACGACACTCGATAGCTGCACGTCACAGATAGTTACAGGCTGGTCCTCAGACCAATCTGTGCCTCAGACGCATAATTTTAAAATTGTAAATGGTTTGTTAGTTTTATTTGTGAAAAATGTGTGATAAAGAACTTTTAGTAATTTTGAATACGGTACAGAAAAATGAATCCTGTCATGAAAAGTATATTTTGATTTTAAAGAAGTTATACGATAGAGTAAGTTGTCTATTTTCTTGTTTATGGAATTCTAACCTATAAGAACTGCATTTTTAGACTCCCTTTGAAGAATTTTTCACAAAATTTATTCGGAATTTTAAACGTTTACTAACCCAATCTCACTCAAATAAAAATGTGTACGTAGATAGATTTTTTAAGTTCGTGGCCAAATTTACTGCTAAATTGGCTAAAGATGTTAATGCCGAAGAATTGGATTCTAGTGAAAGTAGCCAGACACCTGCAGCGGATCCACTGCGTGAAAGACTTTTGAATGAGCTATTAGAGGTTTGAGTGATAAATAATTTTTTGTACAAAAACTTTTTTTTTTTTTTTAGTTACAGGATGTTGATGAAGTTGACATTAGATATCGAATATGCCAGTTTTTCAACTTATTGCTAACCAATACAACTGACGATTTATCTTTATCTGATGACACATGGGCTGCAATCGATGCCGCATTGTTGGATCGAATAGTCGACTCTAAACCAGCAATTCGATTGCAAGCAGTCATTGCATTATCTCGTTTGCAACAACCTTCAGACGCTTGCTGCCGTATTGTGAATGGTCTAATTGATTCATTATACGATCCCAGTGCATTGGTAACTAGGATTTTTTTGGAAATTTAAGTTACTCATTTGATTATTTTAGGTGAGAAAAGAAGCTGTTGCGAAACTTGGAATAAACTTGGTTACAATTCCTAAAATACTTCAATGTATTCAAGATATTGATTACAGTGTACGCTTGGCCACATTTCAAAGATTAGCGATTATAGGTCCCAAGTTGCTAAAAATTGTGGAACGCCGAACTGTGATTCATTGCGGTTTTGGAGATAAGCATAAATCTGTTCGAGCTTTCTTTAAGGAACGATTGCTACCCAAGTGGGCAGACTGTTTTAATGGAAATTTTTTAAAATTATTGACTTGTTTAAAACTCGATTCAAACGAGAACGATATTAAATCCACCATAATTCTTTTCAGTCGTCTACTCAAAGTGTTTTATCAGTAAGAGCTTTGTTCATCAAATTTTTATTTTGACTAACTGGAAATTGCAGATTATCTCCACTGACAGACGTTGTTGAACAGTTACCACTTGTTGATAAAATGGTGCCCAAAATTCAGTTGAATCTTGAAGTGGCAACATATTGGCACACATTAGTTGCTTACTTGAAAACATCACATAGCACTGAAGATTATTTGGATGATATTTTACCTTCACTACCAACCTTTTGCAGTTACATTGAAAGGTACAATTCACCTATTGTTAGACTGAAATTTACTTGCAATTTATTTCAGTTATTTCAAGGAAAAATCTAATGAAGCACTCGACAGCTGGCAAATTTTTGAATTTCAATCAATTTTGCAGTTGTTATTTAAAATTGTAAAGCAATATGATTTTGGCGATGAAGCTGGCAGGAGAGTCCTAATAAAACTAATCACACATATATTGATTCAAGGGAAACTTGCTCCTCAAGTTATTTCTGAACTTTTGGAAATTGCAACCGACCTAATACCTAACCTCGACATGCTTGCAATTGATATTTGCGATATTACATCTCAGATTCAGGAAGCAACAGTTCTTATTGGCCCTAACCCGGACCAGATTCGAGAAAATGAATTTAAGGTAAATTTATCATTTTAATTATAAATAACCGTTAACAAATTGCCGCCAGTTAAAATTAAACTGTAGACGAATCCTTCAGGCTCCTGTAATTTAAAATATTGGTAGTTTGTTAAGCATGTGTTACGTCGACGTGGTCATGTTGAAACGACTTGAACGAGAAAAATTCGAAATTGAGCTAAATACACCTCTGGAAAGAGGAGTTTGAGGCAAATCTATTCGTATAGTTGAATGGAGTGGCAACCATTTTTGCTGATTTCTGCAATTAAATTTACCTAAGCGCCCTCGTTTAATAATTGGTACTGATCGGTTGATCACTCCACGACTTTGTTTTGTAATTTTTTCTAAAACCTGCTAATAAAATAGCATAAAAAATCTGATTTACGTTTAGATTGAAACGCCTAATGCACTAATTTAATAATTAAGACTATAAAATTGACATGAATTTTTTTTTACTTTTTTTGCGTATTTCTTAAAACTTGACAATTGTCGCTTAAGTTGTTTCAACATGACAACATCGATGTGCAGAACAAATAAAGCCCTGAATAAGGCTACATTACATATGCACTCCGCATACTTCAAAGGATATCTGTGAGTGATCTCCAGGCATACAAACTCCTTGATAAAAATTCGAAAATGTAATATAACGAGATGAAGTTCTCTTACAAGAGCACTTAATTGCTCTACACTTTCATTTTTTTCACCCACTTTTGCATTAAAATCTCCTATTAATATTGTAAGGTCTTGTTTGAAAAGCTTTTGCAATAATTCTGATACTTCGTCTTATTCTTTTCCTGTTTATTCTGCTCAGCTACGCCTCCTTACAAGTGAACTCCAGCTATCATACCATCTTTTTAGCTATTTCTCAGGTAACTTTGAGCACAGTATGTTCCATATGGTCAACATAGTCTCCATTGCCGCCAACACGTTTTGTGAACCTTACAGCATCTTGAACACTACAATCTTCTCTTATATTTCTGGTTCTCATTTGATCCCTCAGCTCCATGCTTAAATTCGTCATTATTCAATTATTAGTTCTAATAAAATATTTAAAAAGAAATTGATCAAATGCCAGGACTTGTAAAAAATATTTATTTAATTGATTTTTTACATTTCTTAAATATAAAATATGGTTAAAATATTATCTACTCTTATCATGTTCTTACGCTTATAAATAATGTTACCATACATTATTATACATAATAATTTAACAATAATATACATAACATAATAGTCAGAGCTTTGTAAGTTTACGACGGAATTTTTTTTTTTATCTTATTGTTAGTCGGAAACCTGGCTAAAGCAATTTTTTTGCTCACAAGCAATCCTGTCTTGCATATATTTAACTGTACTAATAACAATTCAGAAAATCACTCATCACAAACATTAGAAACAAGTAAAGTACCAAATTTTAATTTTTTTATTTTGTAGCTCGCGCAGTTAAATGTGAAAATCAACATTTTACAAGAGGAACAAATAAAAGCGGTGGAAAAACAAGATTTTGTAAAAGCTGCTGCCACCAAAGAAAAACTTGCAGAATTAAATAAATTGCATCAAGATCTTCAAGAGCAATTTCAAGAAGGACCACGGGAACGAGTAGTTAAAAACGATGAAGACACTTTGTGTCGATGCTTAAACATTATTTTGGCTTTCTTATCATTGCCAAAATTAAACTACTTGCCGCCAGCAATGAGAACATCAAGAAATGAATTTTTTTTGCCGTTGCTTAAAATGGATAATCCGGAAATTCGCTGGAGGGTGTTGAAATGTAATCTTTTATGCAGTTTAGTTGACAAAGATATAATGAACGAATCTTTGAAGTCAATTTGTGCACCAATTATTTTTCATCAAGTTTCAAATGACGTTGATCCCATGACACTTGAAACTTCAATAAGGTCTGTGTCTGATTTGGTAAGGGTATATGGAGCAAATATCTTTAAAATTCAAGAATGTACCAATGACAATTCAGAAAACCGACAGGGTGTTCAACGACAACTTTATAGAAAGTCGTTGAATTATCAGCAAGCAAATGATGCAGATTTTGATTCACTTACTTTGGATGACATAATGAATAAAATGTTGGATATGCTAGATGATGATGAGCAGAAAATTCGGGAAAGTGCTTGTGCAGCCCTAATAAGGCTGACATTGAATGGCACCACAAACCCAACAATAATTGCTCGACTCCTACTTAAATGGTTTAATCCTTTGACAGAAAAACAAGATTTAAAACTGATTCAAGAGATTGGGCCATCACTGTTGGAATATTCGGAAAAGATGCAAGATGGTGAAAAAGTCGTTGGAGAAGCAGTGTTACCTACACTTATTAGTTTAATTAATGCACCAAGGGGAACTCCACTGGCTGGCGTTGACATTGATAACACACTACGATTTTTAGCTGCTATTACAAACATAAAAAGACGAATGGTAATATAAACAATTTTAAAATTCATTTTATAAATGCACTATTTTTAGGGCATTATAAACACACACAAGCATTTATGTTACATGATTTGCACCAAAATTGGCCGAAAACCAAATGATCGATGTTCACCGGTGTTTATAAAATTCTTGTTGCATTTAGAACCGCCTTTACATGATAACATTTTTATGCGTGAACTGATTACACTAATTGAACCAATTTTGGAGGTAAGTTTTTTATCAAAAATCCTTTCTGCAGTTATATATGTTTTTTTGTAGGACGTGCATGATAAAACTGCAAATAAAAATTTAAAAAAATTTTTTACAAAGTTAAAAGTCTCTTACAAACCTGATGAAACAGTAAATGGAGCACAAATACCGATCTCAATGGAAGTCCAAGAAAATGCCAGTTTGCTAACCACTCCCACAATAAAAAAACGTAAACAAAGAGGTGAAAAGTCTCAAGTATCATCAGATACACCTTCAACCAGCTCCTTGCAGCCAATCCTCGAAAACAATTTGGTGAAATCTAATGAAAATGTTTGTGATTCAGACAGTCCAAAATCATCTCCACCAGAGGAACAAGTCATTATTTCAGATACTTCATCTGATTCCGAGTAAGTTCACTTCACTTAATAAACTGTACTTACTTCAAAACTAGCTTTTTTCCTTTCAAAACCGGTTTTTAATTTAAGCCAAAAAGTGGCTGTAGAAGAAAAAATGGTATGTTTCCGACATAATTATTTTTCATTGAATGTTGTGGCATGGTAGCCACTTGTCTGTCTGATTTTACATGGAATGACCCAATTTTAGAAAATAATTTTCAAGAAAACTTTCAGTTTGTTTGCTCAATATCTTTTAATGATAAGGTGAAATAAAACGTTTATCATAATAAAAAAACAGAGCTGGAAAACAATCTTACTTTTACATTCCAATTTTGGTATTTACTGAATTCCGATTTTGTTTTGAGATAATATTGGGAAGGTCAGTGACATAGTTAAATCAATAATTGAAGGAGCAGATGGATGAAGAGCTAATGTTACAAAAACATTTTAATGACAGGGTTCACAGCAACCTTGAAACACAAATTACTAGAAAAAGGTCAGGGAAAATACTCGAAAATGGTCGGGGAAACTTTGGAAAAGTCAGGGAATTCGAAAATACAGAATTACTGTGAACCCTGATTGAGATAATAAAAGTGTTATACATAATTATTTGGCATTTTTTAAGTAAAGATAATTTCAAACTTTGGTTTGCTTGATTAAAAAGAATGGTTTGTGTAATGTGTTCAATAATTTAGAGCTTTTAAGTTTCACCTTATTCGTTAACAAAATGTTTAATTTTGATGTTCATATTTTTAGAAAATGTCACTACTTAACTCCTTCATCCATTTGCTCATTCAATTATAACACAAACTTAATTTATCACATTTTATTGTATAAGAGTCATATTCAAGAAATTAAAAGGTCGACAGATAAGAAATTTGAGTCTAGTCTGAATTGTAATCATTAATCGAGCAGATTATAAGTTTAAACTAGAAAATTATATCCCATCTACTAGTCTCATCTAATTATCAGTTATTTAGATCTCTGGATCACTTCTTGTAATTCTTTGTATCAAAACTATTTTCTTGTTACAACGAGCAGATTGGAAATTCGATTTTAAATAAACAACTATCATCTTAGATGATTATGTAACTGCAAGTGCAACAAATATTACTTTGCATCTTCACTGGCATTATATTTCTGTAATTTTCATTTTTCATTTTAGACCAGCTGACCAGAGAAAATCGAGACGAAAAAGGATAAAAGTGTAACACAAATAAATTTAATATGTAGTATATACAATCACCAATAAAACGCTTGATACAATCATTGAAGCATGCCCATACCAAGGAACTGACGCTGAAAACACGAGCATGGAAGCAATAGGTCCGTTGGGGTTGTCAGGAAGAGCTACGATTCGTGTTGGTGCCCCACTTCCATCCATTATTTTCATTGGCATAACCAGTAATTTATAACCACGTGGAGGCAATGTCGCTGGTATCAATACATTTTCCAAGTTATAAATTTGCTTTTCGGCCAAAATTTGATGAGCTCTAGTGTTCATCCCAGCATCTACGCTTGCGGCCGGCTTTTTTCTGGTTCTGGTTGACATACTTGTAGTAACAGAAAGGCCCGCTTCTGATCCTTCCGATTGATTTGAACACGAACTGTACCCGCCGGACATCCCATTCGGAAACAGACGCTTCACTTGAGCGGTTTCCTTCTGTTTCTGGATTGTCAAGCGATTTGTGGTGCTTTTGTTGGATTTCTGAGATGTTCCGCAGCTTGCCGCATTTTTGGATTGCCTTTTGGATTCTTTTGCCCTTTGAATGTCGCAGCATGGTTTCGTAGGGATCTCAATACCACCGGTTTCCAGTATTCTATTCAAATGCAAATGCTATTTGCAATCCATTCAGCCGCTTCTGCTGACACTCCCGGAAAGTTGAATTTACCATTGTTGTCTATTCCCAAATATTTCCGTTGCTGTGATAATATTGTGACCATCCGAACCTTACTAAAAGTACACTATTTGAAGGGACTTCACCATTGATTTGCACCCATTCAATTATATGCCTGACAGTTAATAAAGTTTCAGTTCCTGTTTTAACAGTGTCTTCAGATACATCGATTGTGATTCCTAAAAGTATAATGTATGTGTGTTTTTGCTTCTAACTTATTTATAGTACCTGTAACAATTAGTCTTGATAATGGAATGTTTCCTACTTTCCATCCATGACGATTGAAGTGATATGGAGCGTCCAAGTGGGTACCACCATGTTCTCCTGCGCAAAAGTCATTGGGCGAATACCACGTACCATCAGACCTTATTTGCGCTATTTGTTTAGTATATTTAAAAGACTGGGATCCTGTCCAATAAATACTTTGATTGTTAAATTCCCAGGTTAAATCGATTACATCATTGAATTGACTTTTAACTCGATTGAAACTTAACAGTAGAATCAATAAATTGAAGCATCTCTGTGAAGACATGTTTTATTAAACCGATTGTGGTTGAAGGTCAAACTAACAGATAATTTAGATTACTTTTAAATAAATTAAATTGTGTTTCTTTTTAATGCGTTCATTTTTTAGCTAATGTATATCTTTTAAATTGTGATTACTGTTTTCACCAATCCATTGGTAATAAAATATCTTCATTCATTCCATTCATTTTTTAATTTGATTAACTTGAAAATACTTTAATGTCACTTTTGTAATTAGTTGACAATGAAAATAAAATTCCAATGTTAACTTAAATAAAATTTTATGGTGTATTTATGTATTAAGCATATAATTACTGAAATCAAAATTGTAAAATACTTTCTGTAATTGTTCTAACATTAGTGTAACAACATTTGAGGACTATTAAAATGAACATTTTAGTTGCTACACAAAAAGTATAATAACTGCATTTATTTTATGAAAGCTACAATTTTTTTGTCTAATAAATTGAGTTTATCATAAACTTATGTTGTACGTGCATTCAGCATGAAATGGCAAAACAAACTGCAAGTGTGACTATTGCCAAGCGTACAAAACATGTTTCACCTGAGCTCAGTGGCTCTAATTGAAAGCACTTGACCAACGAGTGACGTAAGTAAACCGCAGCTCAGCTAGAACTGGAGTTCGCCTAAACTACAGTTGAACTTGCATTTGAACAATTGGCCCTTAAAATATGGTTCACAAATTGATAGGATAAATAAAACAAATAGTTTTAAGAAAACGTTAAAGAACAGTATTACCTTAAATATTTTAATATTTAAACCGATTGTCTATTTTAATTAAAAAACAAATTAATTATAGAACCACTAAATTATAATTATATAAAAAATAAATCCATTTCAATTCATAAAATAAAATCTTAAAATTAGGTGGTATACAGGGTGCGGCCTAAAAAACGCCGCAAGCCGTATTACCGTTATTTATGGCTCGATTTAAATAAAACAAAAACTGGAATAAACCGTTTTATAAACACTACATGTGCATCATAATTTTTTTTTTTTCAAGGTCAAATTTAAGATCATATGACAAGCAATCTTATTTTTTCAAATCAATATTTATATTTTTGTAATTTTATTCTGAAGGAGATTTTTTTACTGAATCCAACAGTGTATCACAAATTAGAATTCATTTAACAGTAATTTTGAAAATAAGTAAATAAAATATTTGGAAATTTCTCCTTCCAAAAAAATCAGGTATGCTATGGAAAACAATATTTATTACACGTTGTCATTTAAGTTTTTTATATTTGCTCGTTTTTTCTTTGGAAAACGAAACTATGAATAACAATGAGTTAACCGACATGTTACAAGTCTACTTTCAATGTAATAAAAATAGCTATGAAGCAGTACGAGTTTATAATGCTCGATTTCCAAACAGAAAAACCCCAGAGGCTCGAAAATTTAGCCGTCTCGAAATAAATCTAAGAAACTACGGAGTCTTTAAGAAACCGAAGCGGCAAGCACGCAAATTTAATGAAAATATGGAATTGAACATTCTGTTACGTGTTCAAGAAAATCCACGAACGTTCACAAGAGAAGTTGCTGGTGACCTTGAAACATCGGAAAAAACAGTACGATCGGTATTGAAGAAACACCATTTCTTTCCCTACACACCCCAAAAAGTTCAAGAAGTAAATGATCCTGCACGAAGGCAACAATTTTGCCAATTTTATCTTAATAAGTTGCAAGAAAACCCGATATTTTATCGAAAAATCATTTGGTCTGACAAATGTACCTTTAGTAATAATGCAATTTTTAATAGGTACAATCATCGATACTGGATCCAGGAAAGCCCTAGAGTTATTGTAGAGAGTAATAACCAGAGACGTTTCAGTGTCAACGTGTGGTGCGGTATTTTTGGAATTAGTTGGTCCATTTTAAACAGAACATTTAGATCATTTTCTGAATAATTTACCGCTAGCGGATTTAAACCGAATTTGCTATCAGCAAGATGGGGCTCCCCACATAACGCGGGAATTAATGTTAATTGGATTAACAGAAAATTTGAACCAAGATGGTTAAGACCATTTGGACCAATTCGGGGACCGGCGCGTTCACCCGACCTTACTCCATTAGATTTCTGGTTCTGGGCAATAAATAGGCACCTCACCTTTAACAAAACGTTCTTATCCCATAATTTTCAAAAATGCATTTATACTTATTGTGTTATCACGAATTGATATAAAACTAAAATACAACTTTTATTTTATTGAAATACTACGAGTAAATTAATAAGTATGTACAATACTAATAACATTAATTGTATAACTTCACAGGCAATAATTTTTTTGGTATAAATTACAAAATAACATATGTCTCTTCGCGTAATTTGCAACTGGCCTTGCACTTGAATTGCGTCAACAACAGCGTCGCAATGCCAGAGAAATTTAAATTTAATTTTAAATTAATTTTTTTTCGATTGCAATTTATTTTATGAGCTATGTTGAAACTCTTTACGGATCAGGTCTCTTAACATATCGTGTGAGAGGTGGGAATGAGATACGCCTAGTAATGATAAACGCGATCGACCGGTGTTGTAAAACGAAAAGATTTGTAAGTAAAACGATTACGATTAATTAAAGCATATTTTTATTATTTTCTAATTTATTGCAGGTAGAGCGAGCAAACGACCGACCTAGTTTATTACACTTTTTACTTGGGAACTATTGATGGGGTATGTACCCTCAGAAAACTCGTTGCAGACTGGTTTTTTGGTTCTCGCGTCTACCAACCTTTACTTCTTTCCGTTAGGCGACGCGATCAAATACTGTGGATTGGAATATTAAACTGCTATTTTGCACAATATTGCAGTATCTGAAAGAATGCTTAATTTCGACGATGGTTTTGTAGACCCAATAGTAGATGTTCCACCTGCACCCTGTACAACGAAGTGGAAATGCTAATCGAGCTGCCTTTATTGCGAGGCATTTTAATATACCCTTGTGATTGATATTGAATCCAATAAACTTCCACATATGCCATCTGTTTTTTCTTCTAACTGCACTAATGCAAACGATGTCGTTATAGGAAGAAGAAAATATAATAATGGACTGTATTCACAAAAAATATAAGATTCCAATGAATCTGACTGCACTCTTTTTAGATAAAAAAGGCAATGTTTATTTACAAACAAAAAAACACTAATATTCCTTTGGTTACAAAGAAATAAAAAATAGTGTAAAAAAGAAAGTCAAATAGTAAACTTGATAAATAAAAAAGTCGTAAACACCATCCCTCCCATGAAAAACATTGTACAAATTTTACATGAAGTTCCACAATTACGTATGCGTAAAAGCAGATCGTTTTTGTTCAACAATGGTTTGGTGATTTGGATTTTCTACATTTCTAATGTAAATATGGCACGATAGAAGTTAGGCCCTAAAAAAATGTGACGTGATGTGACGATTACAAATTCAATTGATTGACCTGATTTAACGATGACATTGTAGAAGCTGAAATATAAGGAGATCGACACATGGCTGCAGGCTATAATGGAGGATGAGTTGTGGTAAGTTTTTAAATTCTTTATATAATAATCTTAATTGTATATTTATAGATTTACCAGGACAAGAACGATAAACCCGAATTGGAACGAAGACCACTTTGAAAGGTGTTATTCGAATTGAAGACTGAAAAATCATTGAAATCGACAAACCAAGAAGACCCCCCTCTCAAAATGACACAATTGATTTGAGAGGTTTCGAGGATTGGGAGATTGAAGAATCCAGCAAGAAGAAACGCGCCAAAGAGAGATGGAAAGAAAGCGCCTCCGAAGTTCCCCAACAGGAATCATCCGAACAGTCTTTAATTTCTGCCAATGGGCAAGAAGACAATGCGAGATTTCGTTGAACCATCATGGAAGCAAGCAACAATTTCGTGAACAACAAGATTTTGCGCACCGCTTTACATGAAGTGGCCATTGACGTTTAAATTGGAATTTTTTGGATAAGGACACGATTGAATAGAGGGACTTTGAGAGTAGGAAATAGGATTGGAAAATATAGTCCAAAGCGACCCAATTTTTCACCGGGAGACCTCACATTCAAAAATTATGCAGTAAGTAAAAATCCCCCTTTTAATCAATCAATTTTTTTAATTTTGCGCATCTTGCATAATTTGAAATAAAAAAATAAATGTTTGCCAAATAACATTAAATTGTTAATGTAAATCGCAATATCGGCGGTTTTAAAAAATGACCTTCATTTACATGGCAACGAAATTTATTGCTTTTTTAAATTTCTATCATTGTAGTTACATCTGACATATCCTATCTGGAAAGTAATGGTTGGACTGGACGTAAATTAAAAATTACCATTAGATCAATACAGTAATTAGAATTAAATGCAACATGAATACTGTTGTAAAAATGGAGTAATTTTTGATGTGAATATGGTGGAATTTTAAAGCAACATTTTTTATAATTTGTTTGTGATTCCTGTGGAACTGGTGGTTTGCCAAACAGCGTTAAATCCAATTTAATGAAATTAATTTATTACCTTAGTTTTAAAATCTTCAAATTTTAGTTTCAAGAACCAGTAAGCAATATGGATTATGGAATGAAATAGAATAGATCGATAAGCGAAGAAAACCACACACTCACTCACATTTTCACAAACACAATTTTGCTTAAAGGATTTGAACTTTTCTTGTACATTAGTATCTTTGGTTTAATAGTTATTGTACAGTCGTTTTACTATGATTAATAATCTTGTAATTCGGCTGTAGTTCTTTATGAATTCACTGCCTATGAGATTCATATCTATGATATTCTTAGGGTGTGTGTATGATTAGCAGGTACATGGATTTTAAGAATTGTTGTTGTAATGTGACTAGTCTTACACACATAATTACTGTATATTGAACTTTTGTACAGGATACCACATTCATGCTTACACATTTGCCCAAATGACGTCAAAGTGGTGGCTTCCCTTATTTTAACTAATGAAGTGTATCATGTATCGGACTATGGCCTAATAATTTGGCATATGTTGTAATTTGGCTGGATTGCACTACAGTTGTAATGACTGAGTCTTTCCATGCTATATAATTAAACATTTACAATTACATTACAATACAAATTAAAAATACAATTCGTTGATATTTTATTGAAAGAAACAATTTTGAAACGGTTTTAAATGTTTATTCATAAAAAAAATATTAAAAGCATACTTATTGTTAATTTTGGAGATGCTGCAATGTAGTATGTAAGAGGTTTGATAATTGCATTTACAATTAACTAGGGCATCAATAATTTTATAAATTTCTACAAAAATGTACAAAACGGAATAAACCCCACAGAAATAGTAAAGAATCTTAAAAACGTTAAAAAATTATAAATATTTGATATTAACATCAGCATTTATGTCCCTATTCCATCCAAGTAATATTGCAGTTTTTACATTTCATAAATCTAGGCATTTGTGTACATTTCGCAGTTGCATTCTCATATTTTGGTGTAATCAATGCCTTGTTACATTTCGGGTAAACATCCATTGGTAAGTGCGATTTTATCGAATTGCTTGTTTCATAAGAAACCGATTTGTAGGTTATTCCATCCACTTTGCGAATAAAATCGCAAATATCCATTTTCTCCGGTTGAATCTCCAACAAAGCCTCGACGTCAAAAGCTGCAAACATCCAAAAGAGTCTTTCCTCTCCGGAAGATAAAAAAGTGAGATTTTGGATCTGTTTTCACGAAAATTTTTAAAAGCTAGAAAAGATGGCAGTTTAGATTACATGGAGGTCTTCTTAGAGGAGTCAATACGAACTTACCTTATAGAAAGAATGATTTTTCGACAGATGATCACCAGTCTTTCAGGCGCGAATTCTTTGCCGGCCTTGAATGTGAAACTTCAGCACATTTATCAGAAATTCAGAATTTTATTATTAACGACTTAATTTTGACTGTGTCGTATTTATATTCACGATAAAAAGATTCCAACCATGTTTTTATTCATTCAAATTTAAAATGACATTGTGTTTTTACAGTGATACCAACATTGTTTTTTTAAATTTAAATAGTTTTGACAGTTGTGGCAGTTACAAAGTTTGGCCGACAATTTCGTTAAAAAGTGTGCAAAAACTAGTTTTTGAAGAGTAATTCTCAGAATGATGCAACCACCAAGAAAGCCGGCCCCAAAAACGCCGAGAAGACCGAAAACCTCAAGTTCTGATTCCGGTGAGCAAATTTTGGACCCAGTAAACGTTTACTGCAGAATTCAACCCTTGGATCATCAAAATCAGAGCACTTGTGTTACAATCTTGTCTCCGAGGGTGCTCACGTTGAATCCAGCAACCACTGAATACACTTTCAAAAACATTTTTACGTCTGAATCGAGCCAGAAGGAAGTTTACGATGATGTTGCCGTTCCACTTCTCGAAAATTTAATTAGAGGAATTAATGGCTTGTTGTTTACTTATGGGATTACTGGATCTGGGAAAACCTACACTTTGAGTGGAGATTCGGATAATCCAGGGATTTTGCCTCGGTGCATCTATTCTTTGTTTAATTCAATTGAACCTTTTCAAGCTCGGAAGTACATCATTAAAACTGATCGAATGAATGGGTTTGAAATACAGTCTGAAAGCGATGCTGTCATTGAACGTAAACTAGAAGCCAAAATTGGCAATAAGAATTTCAGGAGTAAGAAACCTACCGAATTAAAATCGCTGTATTCTAATGAAGGAAATAAAATCAAGGGAGTCAATGAGGACAGCCTTTACTCAGTTTTCATAAGTTACATAGAAATTTACAATAATGCCGTCTATGATCTGCTAGATGAATCGGCCGGAAGGATTTTACAGGCGAAAATCGTTAGAGAAGACTCGCAAAAAAATATGTATGTGTTTGGGGTGGCCGAAATGGAAGTAAAATCGTCTCAAGAAGCGTTTGAATGGTTGAGTTTAGGTCAGAAACGAAAACGAATGGGCCAAACGAATTTAAACAACGAATCGAGCCGCAGCCACTCAATTTTTACTATCCGATTGGCTCAACTCGAACAAGTCTCGCACAATGAACAAGGCCGACCTGTCATTCCAGACTCAAATCTGTTGAAAGTCGGGCAAATAAGTTTCGTTGATCTCGCCGGGTCTGAAAGGTCAAATAGGGCCCAAACGACCGGACTGAGATTAAAGGAAGCTGGAAGCATCAATAACTCATTAATGTCGTTAAGGGCCTGTTTGGAGGCTTTAAGGGAGAACCAGTTGAGTGGAAACAGTAGGATGGTGCCCTATCGCGACACTAAATTAACTTTATTGTTTAAAAATTATTTCGAAGGAGATGGCCGCATTCAGATGATCGTTTGTGTGAATCCTTCCATAGGCGATTATGAGGAAAATCAGCATGTTCTTAAATTCGCAGAAAAGGCGCAGGAAGTCAAGGTGGTGCGGGGCGACGCCCGCTACACGCCTTATCGAAAAGTCGCGAAGATTAAAAAAACAGCTCCGGCTCTAACTCCGAGCAATTCTTTTGGATTGAAGTTTCCGACTATCAAGCTCGATTTCGACAACTTGGAGGCAAGTAATGGTACCTTGGAGCACCTTTTGAAGGTCATAGCAGCCCGGATTAAGAAAGATGAAAGTTATCACAAGGAATTGAACCAACGGTCGGACCATTTTCGCAAACGGCTGATCAACGTCCAGAAGGAGAACGTTTTAAATAAGATGGAGATGCGAAGTTTGAAGGATCTGTTCAATCGTGAAAAAACTATTTCGCAAGGATTGGAAGTGAAAAATGAAGAGCTGGAGATGGAAAGCATCAATTTAGTGATGAAAAATGAAGAATTGAATGATGTGATCAAGATACTTACTAATACTATAGACGAAAAAGATCTGAAGATTAATAGGGAGATTCTGGAAGGAGAGAAGAATAAGCAGAAACTTTCGTTGAGGACAGAAAAGCTGCAGAAGGAATGGGAAGAGAAGCGGCGACGCGACCGAGAATGCTTCCAAAATGAGATGTTGGCGAAAGAGAGGAAATTACAACAGGTCAGGCAGATTTTAGATGATGAGACCATCCTAATTACCAACAGAAGGGATGCCGAAGTGGGAAGTAACGGCATTGAATCGGCTCAAACGCCTAAACCTGAGAAGCTGTTTCGAAAGAACACACCTTATCATTCGGATTCGCGCAGGAGAAGGTCTCGTTCAGCCGGGGAGGTCTGGTTGGAACACAACGCAGTCAAACCGGTTGCTTTGGGGACGGTGTTGCAACCCACCATGAGGAAGAGGAAGTCTGTGACCAAATTGGGAAAAGCTGGTGATATTACCAACCCAAAGCAAAATAAATATTGCTTGATCGCACAAGAGGCCGATACCGATGGAGAAATAGAGACGAAATTGTATAAAGGAGACATCCTTCCGACTTGTGGTGGAGGGGCTCAGGTGGTATTCAACGATGTGGAAAGATTGAGGCAAGAATCACCAACGAAATAAATAACGAGGTTAGTTTGTAAGTTTGTTTAATTTGTGATATTAAGGTGTCGGATTTATTTATTTTAATTAACTCTCTGAAATAATTTGTAAGAAAATACTGAAAACTTGCGTTTGATTCAAATTGGCGCAATTTTATTTTATTTTATTTTTTTCTTAAAAATTGCATTCCCTTATTATAACTATGTAATCCCAATTAATTTTAAGTCAAATTTTAATTTTAATTTAAGTCTTTAAAAAATGAATAATATAAATTGTGGCTGATGAAACCAGAATTATTTATTTTACATAATAACCGCAATTGAATTGCAACAAATGTTTTGTAATTAATTAACCTTCTTTTATTAAAATAAATTAATTAGTGCATTTAATACCGTGCATTTTTTGTTATATTTCCTGTTTGCCAAAACCTGAAAGTATATATTGTTTATCTCAAGGGTGCATATGCGTGCCCATTTTTTAACTCAGTTTTCAAAGCAAAATATTAAATAATATAAAAACACTAACTAATCCTTGTTACTTAATTTGGCTCCAACATGGACAGCAACGACCCCATCATACTCGTTAATTAAGAGTTGAATATAAGCCGTTCCGTCAGTTCCAACATTAATCACTTTTCCAGTGCAATTTTTGTTAATAAGCGACCCACTGATAACATCACAGTAGGTCCCAGCTGGCAAACAAGTCTGCAAGGTTTGCTTCAAATCTCCCCAATTTGTGAAAGCAACGAACCCTTTATCGCCTCTACAAAAAGAAATTTGTTGATCACCATTCGACCAGAAATTTTTGATTGGGGTCCCTTTAACAACATTTCTAAATCCGACCATGTTGTAAATTTGCCTCCAACGATGCTCGCAAATCCATCCATTCGAACAGGTGTCATCAGGGTTAATTCCACGGGATATAATGTTCCCGTTTGAATCTTTAGGAGGCCCCTGGTCGAAATGCGTAAAGTCAAAACTGGACATAACCTTCGGATTTCCGTAAGGATGTGCCAGCATGAAAGCATTGGCCATTTTATATCTTTTGGGATCTTTATACGTTAATGTCGAAGTCCACCTTTGATAGTCTTGATTGTCGACGAAAATTATGGCGTCTTCGCTGGACACAAAGCCCCAGGCTGGTCCCCAACTGTCTAAATACGTGAGTTTGTCGTTGCCCCGAAAAACGTTGCTGATGGACGCGCCGTATCTAAATTCAGTGATGAGCCCTAACGGGGTGTATTCAGAACGTGAAACGGTGGTCACGCCGAAATCGATGACCTCTTGGTAGATGTAAGGGCGCGAATTTGGGGCGAATCCGAAATCTGTATTTAAATTTTTCAGCGATTCGTAAATTACTTTTAAATCTGATGACCAAATATGTTGGGCCGCATCGATTCGAAATCCGGCCGCCCCTAAATCAATTAGTTGGTTTAAGTGATCGATAATTTTCGTACGGACCCATTCTTTCCCCTAAAAACGTTCTTATTTAGTCTTATTTCTAATTGCCTGGGAAGAGTCGGAATAGGCAACACATTTTACATCCAAAGATCACTAAACTACAATGAGAGTTGCCTGTTCCGATTCTGCAAGGCGTTCGTGAAATTTTTAAAATAATTACTTGATTTAAATCTCTCAAACCAACGAGCTCGCAGTTTTTCACTTCGTCCCCGTTTTGATAGCCTTTGAGCTGGCAGGAATCGTTAAAATCCCACGCACTGTAAGGAACGGCCGGGTAATTTTTAGTCAAAGGTTCGGCTGTGCTGCCTCCGGTTCCGAAAATAGTACTTGAACCCGAAGCCATGTGATTAATTATGGCGTCGGGGTAGATCCTCACCCCAACTCGATTGCATCTTCTGGACATGTTCAAGAATTCTTCTTCGTTGCCCGACCGAGTTATGAGTTTGTAGCTGATGGCTTGATAGCGTTCCCACCAAGGTCTGTTCCCAAATACCGCATTTTCCGACACTGGAGACAGCTGAAGAAAATTTTAGCCTCCCTGAAAATTGTTGTACTCACCTGTACGCCAGCGTAGCCTTTGTGTTGTAAAAATCGCTCGCACTCTTCGCCCACATCGATCCATTTCCAATCCATTAGTTGGATTATAGTGCTGCGATTTTCCCAATGATGAGGATTTTTCTGGGCCGAGTTTGATTTGAAAACTAGGAAGAATAGCGACCAGCGAAGAACATCCATTTTCAACAACGAAACAAATATTACAAATAATTGTGTTAAAAAGTTTAGATTATCATTTGCATTTATTATATTGTTAGAAAGGTTTTTTAATATTAATTGAGGAAGCGATTGGGAAAGGAACTTTTTAGGCAATTTTATTGCATTTTTATTTTAAATTCGTTTGTTTGGTTTTTAAATTTGTGAAATTTGTGGTGGACAACCAGTTTTATACTTTCTCTGCTATGGTCGCAATGTTATCAAAACATAAATGTTTATTAAAACTTCTGAAATTCTCAGTTTTCACAGTTTCTGTATTATAACTTTTTCTTCTGTAAGAATTACTTGATTAAAAATAAAATAAAAATTTGAAGTTTCTTTAACATTTCTTTAGGCGTTTTCGGAAATTAGCTCGGAGGAACCTAACCCGGTATGTCGAATGAGGTCACGGGTGGAGTAGGTTTCACCGGATGCGTTGTTATTTTTTGAAGGCGTTTATGTAGAGCAATTCAGTTTTCGGACCTGCGCCAAAGACGAGATTTCGTTCACGGAGTGTGGTATTATCCATATCCGGTATGGCTCTCTCACTTTCGATATAGAAGTCGCCATTAAGACCGGCCATTACACTAAAGTGAATAATAGATGTCACCACGGTTCAAATGCATACCCCTCGTATAATGTAAATTACACTCGTTTTATCAAACATATCGTTTATAAAGAAATATTATTAGTAAATTAATGCGTCAAACTTGGTCAGAATGGTATTCATATTATAATTCATTGGCCGTGTAGTAGTTTATTTGATGTTTTAACACAACCAAAAACCAGTTATATGTTATCTTCAAATTCAATGATAGAGGTGTTAGGTCATAGAAAAAATTGCCGCCAACGGAGTTTACTCAATATTCCAGTTCAATTCCTAATATTTTCGATTCGAAGTACATTTTTCGATTCAAGTTTACAGTTCCGTGAAAACATGGCCGACGCATTAGCTGAGAAAGTTTGGATACCATCCACCAGAGGGTACGATTATAAATTTACTAGCAGTTCGACGTCTTTCCCGGATATTTAACCCTAGAGTAGGCGCGTGAATTTACATATGTAATCCAGTGTTCTTATTTTCATCAGTAATATCACAAGAGAGTGAGAATAAATTGAAAATAATTTGACAGATTTTCGAGAACTTGTTGCCAGAGAATAGATACGAGAGCCCGTAGGGCTCGAGAATGGCAACAAGTTAGAGAAAATACTGTAAAATTATTTCCTAATTAATTCGCACTCTCAAGTGGTATTCAAAAGGTTATTTTATAATGTTTAAATAAAAAATACAGCTTTTTAATATTATTTCTTTTAATTGAACAGTTTCTCATTATAAACTTAGCAAAATGCGTTGTCAGTTCTTAAAATAAAAAAATGTGGGAATTGTGAATTTTTTTAAAAAACACTGAAATTTCCGGATTTTCCGGGTTCTCTCCGGTTCTAATTATTGGATCGGGACATTCGACCTCTCATTCTCTTCGTAATTTAATTCTCTACAATTCGTCTATTGACAACATTAAGATTGCTTCATTACTTTCCATTTTACAAGCAAAACACTAAAACAAAAACGATTTTTTCTTCTAAATTGTTCATAGCAAATTAAAAATTATGGTCCTCGAGTCTAAAATTATGCCAAATTGATCTACTAACTGTCCTTTATGTAATCGCACAGTCGGTTTCTGGGTAGTATTTATGGCATGAAAAAATGCTTTATTGCTTGGCCTACTAGTAATGCCACTAGAGGTTAAATTTTTTCCGGAATTTTTTTCGAAGGTATGAATATTTTGAAAATTATTCCGAGCCCCAGGCGAGGGATAATTTTCTTAAAATATTCATATCCGAGAAAAAATTTTCGGATTTTAATTTAACGTCCAGTGGTATTCGGTAAGAAAATTTTGCACCTTTTTGCAATTTAATTTATATATTGACATATTATCTATAAACGTCACTCAACGCCATAAATAATATGATGAATCTTATTTCGTTGAACGATATTTGAAACATCTGGCATACAACTTTCGCAGGTAGGTAAGTTCGAATGCATTTATTTATGGGAGGTAATAAAGTACTTAAATCATGAAGCTTCTGGGAAAACTGTGTTTTGCATAATCGGTTGATACAAAAAAAATTTAGTCAAAGCAATGGTAAATCAGAAAGACTTTCTTCTCGCGGCTGCAGGATATGTAATTTTAAGTGGTGCACAGAAAAAAGAAAAGAAAAGATTTTGGATTTGCCCATTATTAAGGTCTCGAAAGCGATACAGTGGTAATGGGCAGCGACATTATCAACGATTTAAAAGCCGACGACATTGTTACGTTTTGTAATTAACCCTTTGAGTGCCAAAGTGATTTTTAGAGAATTAGCTAAAATTGCCAATTCCAAAAACAATAAACAAGAATCGATAAGTATGAAAGAGAGATCGATCGTATTAGTTAGTGTGGAAGCAAAAACGCGATCGCGCTCCTGGCATTTTCGGACAGTGTATTGACGAGCGCGATTGCGCTCCTTGTCACTCAAAGGGTTAATGATGAATTGCGGTGTGACGGAAATTTTAAAAATTTTGCCAGAATACCAAGCGCCGGTTTTGAATTTTTAATCAACGAAGTGGGACAAAATATGTAAAACGATTTTCAAACTAAACTGTCAAATATGTAGTTCCTAAAGACGCAGTTAAAAGCTTTTAAAATAAGAAATTTATAACCATCATAAAATTTGTCACAGCACAAAAGAATTAGAAAATTTGCGATATTCAAGGCTGGAGCCCGTCGCTCTAGGGACGATTTGCACGTCAATTCTGGTTGCTAGGGACCACTGACCTGCTTAAACAATGACAATTTTAAAATTTTCCTGTTCAATTTTCTTAAATTTCAGCCTTTTATAATGTTGAGCTTGTGTTTGTTTTTTAATCCTTTAAAGACGTATGTCGCCCATACGCGTCACACTAGAAAAGAAGCAGTTTTCCCGAATGTCGCACATTCGCGACACAAATCTAACTACATCCCATGGGATCTGTAACCGAAAATAAATTCCGTCCTTAAAGGGTTAAAATGTTTAATTTGTGTGTCTAAATTGGTGTCTTCTTATGGTATTACTAGCGATTATTCTTTTTTGATTAGAGGAATACATTTTTTTCTAAAAAAAATTCAACCATTCAAATTTAATTCAATTTTATGTGTAATTCAGTTCAATGGGTATTTGGATTTGTTCTACGAGTAACGTCACTGTGCAACAAGGACGCAAATACCCCGTCTCCCATCCCAGAAATTCTAAAAATAGATTTGATGTTTCTTTTGATATTGTCGGGCCATCTATGAAGCAGAAAAATTATTACACTTTCTTAGCTTAGAAACATTTGGACTGTGGAATAAAATTGTCAAACCCCCACCATTTTTGGGCCGCCCTTAACACGGATTCACTCTTGACCGCCATCTTGGATTTAGGATGTCAAGTGAGCTTCTAAGCAGTCTACCTAACCCGAGCGTGTAAAGGTAAGTACCTCGTCGGTGACGTTACTTAATATCAATGAGCCCTACACTAATGTTGATCAGTCTGAAGAAAACATGCCTACACATTACAAGCTCACAATAAGTTGCAAGAAGAAATGAAGATCATGAGACGAAAATTAAATCTGTAACACAGACTTCAATATTATAAACGGAAGAATATAGTAAACAAACTTTCAGACAATCCAGTGGAATCGATTGATATATTGAAGAAAATTTTAACGGAAAACCAAATTGCCATTCTTTTAAGTAGAAGGATGTGAATTGGACTGCAGAAGAGATTGTAGTTGCCTTTACGCTTCGTTATCTTAGCCCCAAAGCCTATATATTTTAAGGACTAAACTGCATTTTCCTCTTCCTGCTTTGTTTAATTAGTATAAAGATGTACTTACATTTTTAAGTGTGACTAGAGAAAACATGACTGCAAAAGAGAATACTGTTGTGATTTCGTTTGACGAAGTAAAGGTGAAATCTACTCTGCAATTTTATGCAAGTTTGTATGGTTCGAAGTTTATTTTCGACTTGGAAGCAACCTATTTATATAGGCTTTGATCAGAAAATAAGTAAAGACGTATTGATCGATATATAAACAAAGTGCTATAAGCTAAGAACGGGCTTCCGAAGATATATTGTTGCGAAGTTATAGAAAAATCCAACGTTTCAGTCGATTTGCCATTATATGAAGAGCCTGGAATTACAGTGCTTCAAGGAAATACTAGTGAAAGTTCGTTTTCATCTACTGACTGTTCAGGAAATCGTGGGAAGGACTTCGACGTGAATTTTCCAGAAACTACAGATGGTGCCATGGAATATATTGCTGGCTATATTGCAAAAAAGTTCAAAAGCGCGCATCCTCATTTAGACGACTACACTTACAAAATTAAGTCAGATCAATCCTATAACTTGTCCTCATGGGTGCAGCAATTATCCTTCGGGGGTTTAATAAATTCTTCATCGGACTTTTTAGAAACCATAAAAAAATGGAACCAATAATTTGAAATTCACCATAACACCGGTCAACTCCGAAAAGAACCTCCAGTTGTTAGAAAATTAGCCCTGAAGATTAAAAAAGGGGAAAATTTGTCAGTCGATATCATAAAATTATTTTGTAAATTACAGATAGTTATTCGTATGAATTATCTAAATACTCAGAAAACGATTGATAGGCTTCAATACTGGAGTAAACGCAAAATTATTAACACGTCTAGACAATCAGCGAAAACTAGCCAAAAAGCAGCGTAAAACTATTAATGAATGGAACTACTTCTTTAATTCTTTTTTTTTCGCTGCAATTCTGACATTTGTGAATATTTTCTTACATAGAATATTTTCATGCAATAGGTTAAAAATTGCTTCAAAAATGTAACAGCAGATCGACAGAACTTCATACAAACGCATTGAGTCCGGTCCGTTGTGACATCACAGCGTCATGTCGGCGCGGAGAAAATACGAGCAATCTTATATTATACAGTGTTTTCGTTAAGTAAGGAATAAATTCGATAAAACATTTTAGAAGAATTTTCACAAAAACTTTTCGGACCCGTCAACTTTAGTTTTTAAAACTGCATCTTTTTTAATATTCATAATTTTACGATTCTCTCTTGTTTTTGCCTATGACGTCATCAACAATTTTTTTAAATGTCACCCCATAGTTTTTTTCATGAATTTGGATGCAGCACATTTTTCTGAGTACGGAAATGTCAAATTTGGATGACCTCGAAGAGGAAAATTTTTGAAATAATCGATCCCAAAGTTTCAAAAATGTGTGGTAAAATTATTAAAAATTATTAAAATCATAAATCTCAAATAACGATAGTCGCTTGGGCACTAGTTACTTACCATAATCACAAACACAATACTTGCCATAAGGGTCCGGATATGGTTGCTATCTTACTTTCAGTCAGATGTCTTTCTGCAAATGTTTTTATTTCAGACGCTTTTAAACCATCCTGAATATGTTTACCGCAACTTTGCGAGGGTGTAATTTAAAGCATTTGTCATAAGTACACTAAACCAGGAGCTCCCAACTTTTTTTCTCCACTTATCCACTGTATCGTGCGCCTGCGCGGTAATTTCTTCCAGTCGCTCTTGTGCTATTATAATTATTTTTTTAAATAATTTTACATAACACAAAATTAAAACAGTATTTCACCGTTATATACTGTTTTCAACCTTATTGTATTTGTATTCTTTTTTTATGTAAAATATAAAGATATAACAATTTAAAAAGACATAATTAACGCTGTTTTACGTTTGATTCGCTTAACGTTCTTGTTTTTTCAGGCATTAAGCGAGTAAATCGGGGTATTACTGTAAATATAACTATACTTGGGGGTAGAAAATAAAAAACTATAAAATTGTATTGGAAATGCTGAAAATTAAAGTATACTTCACTTCATAATTCCACGTTTCATATGTCAAAGTATGTATATATTGCAACGCCATCTTTATTTACAAGCCATGAATCCATGCTTGGCAACACCCAACGCCATCTTTATTTACAAGCCGTGAAGCCATGCTTGGCAACACCGCATTAATGCACAGAAGTAGGCCGGGTATCATTGCACGTCGGTTGCAATCGAAACTTATTAAAAAATAACTAACATGAAATGATCCATACTACATCATTATTCTGATAGTATTAAGAAATAAAACAAAAGTTAGTAAGGGCAGGAGATTTTATTTTGTGGTATTTGTTAAACATTAAATAACATTATTTACAAATAACATATTTTTAACGTTTATTCTTCTCTTTTGTTAGCGTAGCTAATTTCTTTTTTTTCTCTAAATTTTTAGTGCCATTTGTTTCTTTTGAATATTTTGTGTAGTTATTCAACAGAATATTTGCAAAAACAGAATACAATGTTTTAAACAATCTAGAAACATCGTTGCCACACAGACAATGTAATTCAAATTGTTGAAAAAAGTTATTGGAATTTAAGCTTAACTGTGTCAGTTGAATTAAAATGCCTTTTTGACAGGAAGATTGCAAAAATTTTGTTTCCCACACGCTATTAGCTACAATATATTCTAACAAAGCATACATATGAAAGAAAACACACTTAACATGGTAACTTGGTACACTTAAGCCACCTCGCTGTAAAAAGTCAAAATATTCGTTGCAAACATTACTACCGCGTCCTTCCTCAAATAAAAAAACACAGGCAGTACATTCCAGTTTTTTGCAAACAGATCGTGCTCCATAGCCACAAACATATATGCAGCTTGATTCCTCGATTTCACATAATTCAAGATAATTTGAAGTTATAATGGGGCGAAATTGATCAATGTCAACATTATATAAATTTGATTCAGTACTTTCATTAGCAAAGTTGCTAAAGCATGCTTCTCTTTTATTGATCATTTTCAAAATATGTCTTATTCGTAATTTGTTTTCTGATTCAATTACTTGCCTAACTGATACATTATAGTTTGATCCAGATAGTCGTCTGTACATTCCAAACCTTTTCTCTAACTTGTCTGTTTGAAATTTCCCCAAGAGTACATACGAAACATTAAATTTTGTTAAAGCATCGTTAGCAATTTTACATAACACTTGAGATGCTCTTCTTATTGCTTCAAATGTGTCGGAGCTTAAGCCAGCTTTGTCCTTGAAAGACTGCCATGCTTCTATCCAAGACAAAAAACGTTTCAAAAACAATAACTTTTCATCCTCAATACTACAAACTGGTCCTGCCCATTCATTTCTTTTTATTTTTCCTACGATAGGGTTTTTAGAATTTACAATATCCCACCAGATGCGGAAAATTTGTAAAAAATTTGCAGTATCTGTACATTTTTCTTCCGTTTGTAAAGCAGCAATAGTTGACATATGAAAAACATTATCCACTAACAAAACGTTTTGTCTCTCTAAATTCGAGGGATACAAAGTTTTATAACTCAACTTACCTATATGCTTTTTTAATTAACTTATTTTGCTCGTCCTTGAAAAATAGTCGCAAATGTTCGAAACATGCATACCGTTTTATTGTATAATTTTCAAAATCAGGATATATTAAAGTGTGAAAAGTATCTTTTTTGTTCAACCAGTTATTCCTAACATTTTTAAAAATGTGAACAGTGTCATACGATAGGTAAGTATTAATATCAGGGAAGCATGGATTTGGCATAGATTCGTTTGAAGAAATTAAAGTGAACATATTCTGATTTATTCTATTGTTATCAGTTAGTATCGCAACTATAGGAAAACCACAATTCAATTACCTCATTAACGAGTATCTTTAACTGATCTCCTGTTGTGTTATTCACAGGAACTAGTCGAATAACTTCACTAAAATTACCAAAAGCAGAAGAGATCATAAAAGTTTCAATAGTTTTTGCCAGATCCTTAGCATTATTTTCTGAACTGCCAACAATTCCATTGGCTTTAAAATCTAACTTAGATTTCACATAAATTTCATCAATTTGTAATATTGTATATTTTTCTCGAACAGTCAAGTTTTTGGAAATTTGTTTCAAATAGTGACTTGTATTTGAAAGATTTTTGTCTGGTTTTACATTAAATCTAGAAGATATTTGTTGTAAATATCGTTTACTAGGCAGCAGCAAATGATCTTGTAAGAGCATGTAACAAGACGATGAATATGAATAAGCCATAAATGCAAACAAAATAGTTGCTGGGGAATATTTTCGTCTTTTTAACAATATCATGTTTAACTGATCAATTAAAAGTTCCAATTGTTTTTTATGTTGATAGTCTTCCATTTCTTCAGCTTTTTCGTTACACGTAACTAAATTTTCATACGACTTTTGCAAGAAAAATTCAAAAGATCGAGTCCTTAAATTGTGTTGACTTACGTTGGCATACCTAACTAATATATTTTCAAGTTGCGACCATCGAGATAATTTTAAATCACAAGGGAGAATCCAGTTCAAATCGTGAGCAGAAATTTCTTCTTTTCCAATAAAGAGTTTTAATGTTAAATCACTTTTCACAAGAACACTACATAAAATTTCGGCGGCACTTAACTCAGTTTCACTTTCAGAAGAACTATTAGAACACTCAATATTTAATAAATACAGCCAAACACCAAAGTTGCTCTTAATTTTAAAGTTCCACTTTGTTTCACTGTTTATACCTTTAGTTTTGTTTGAAAAGTGTCAAGAAAATTTGTAAAGTCATTTATAATATCAGATTTTACAAATTCTTCAATTTTTCCAGCTTCTTTTGATTGCAACGCTTTCCTTCTTACTTCAGGGTCTTTTCGTCTAACTACTGTTGAAGTTGAAGACAGATAAACTGGAAGATTTTGAAAAGTTGTGGGTACAGCGTCTTCCTTTCATTTTGGGTGTGCTAATAGCAACGTAGTAACAGTTGACCCGTTTTTGTATATCTGATCTAATATAACATCATTTTCGTTAAAATGTTTTATACAAACAGATGAATACTTCGTAGGCTGCCAATTTTTCCTCGGGATAGCTCGAAGCCATTTCTTTTTCGTTTCTTCATCTTTTGGAAATGAAAACGTAGTAACTGCAGCTTGCCCCTTTACGGATACACTTTCGTAATTCGATTTGCAGCTTGGGACACAACATTTTCTAGTCATCTAAAAAGTTTTCATGTGAAAAGCATGAACCAAAGGTTAAATGTACTTACTTTCTATATTGTCGAATATCAAATTATTGAGTTAAATATTCTGATAAATACACACAGGTTTGGAAATACCACAACTATCTAACGTTAACTGCACTTTATAACAATATCAACAACAACTCAATGATGCAATGCTGAACTGAAGAACGCAAAATGTCCGCCTAGCAACACTGCTGCCAAATTTCTTAGTTCACGGCTTGTAAAATAAAGATGGCGTTGCAACACCGCATTAATGCATATTCGTTGCAAACATTACTACCGCGCCCTTCCTCTAATAAAAAAACACATGCAGTACATCCCAGTTTTTTGCAAACAGATCGTGGTCCATAGCCACAAACATATATGCCGCTTGATTCCTCGATTTCACATGATTCAAGATAATTTGAAGTTATAATGGGGCGAAATTGATTAATGTCAACATTATATAAATTTGATTCAGTACTTTCATTAGCAAAGTTGCTAAAGCATGCTTCTTTTTTATTGATCATTTTCAAAATATGTCTTATCCGTAATTTGTTTTCTGATTCAATTACTTGTCTAACTGATACGTTATAGTTTGATCCAGATAGTCGTCTGTACATTCCAAACCGTTTCTTTAACTTGTCTGTTTGAAATTTCCCCAAGAGTACATAGGAAACATTAAATTTTGTTAAAGCATCGTTAGCAATTTTACATAATACGAGTATCTTTAACTGTTGTGTTATTCACAGGAACTAGTCGAATAATTTCACTAAAATTACCAAAAGCAGAAGAGATCATAAAAGTTTGAATAGTTTTTGCCAGATCCTTAGCATTATTTTCTGAACTGCCAACAATTCCATTGGCTTTAAAATCTAACTTAGATTTCACATAAATTTCATCAATTTGTAATATTGTATATTTTTCTCGAACAGTCAAGTTTTTGGAAATTTGTTGCAAATAGTGACTTGTATTTGAAAGATTTTTGTCTGGTTTTACATTAAATCTAGAAGATATTTGTTGTAAATATCGTTTACTAGGCAGCAGCAAATGATCTTGTAAGAGCATGTAACAAGACGATGAATATGGATAAGCCATAAATGTAAACAAAATAGTTGCTGGGGAATATTTTCGTCTTTTTAACAATATCATGTTTAACTGATCAATTAAAAGTTCCAATTGTTTTTTATATTGAGTCTTCCAATTCTTCAGCTTTTGCAAGAAAAATTCAAAAGATCGAGTCCTTAAATTGTGTTGACTTACGTTGGCATACCTAACTAATATATTTTCAAGTTGCGACCATCGAGATAATTTTAAATCACAAGGGAGAATCCAGTTCAAATCGTGAGCAGAAATTTCTTCTTTTCCAATAAAGAGTTTTAATGTTAAATCACTTTTCACAAGAACACTATATAAAATTTCGGCGGCACTTAACTCAGTTTTACTTTCAGAAGAACTATTAGAACACTCAATATTTAATAAATACAGCCAAACACCAAAGTTGCTCTTAATTTTAAAGTTCCACTTTGTTTCACTGTTTATACCATTTACTTTTGTTTGAAAAGTGTCGAGAAAATTTGTAAAGTCATTTATAATATCAGATTTTACAAATTCTTCAATTTTTCCAGCTTCTTTTGATTGCAACGCTTTCCTTCTTACTTCAGGGGCTTTTCATCTACCTACTGTTGCAGTTGAAGACAGATAAACTGGAAGATTTTGAAAAATTGTGGGTACAGCGTCTTCCTTTAGTTTTGGGTTTGTTAATAGCAATTTAGTAACAGTTGACCCGTTTTTGTATATCTGATCTAATATAACATCATTTTCGTTAAAATGTTTTATACAAACAGATGAATACTTCGTAGGCTGCCAATTTTTCCTCAGGATAGCTCAGCCATTTCTTTTTCCTTTCTTCATCTTTTGGAAATGAAAACGTAGTAACTGAAGGTTGCCCCTTTACGGATACATTTTGGTAATTCGATTTGCAGCTTGGGACACAACATTTTCTAGTCACCTAAAAAGTTTTCATGTGAAAAGCATGAAACAAACTACGAGGTTAAGTGTACTTACATTGTATTGCTTTTAAATAGTTTCTTTCTATATTGTCGAATATCAAATTATTGAGTTAAATATTCTTTATAACAACAATTATTGCAACTCAATGATGAACAGCTGATCTGAAGAACGCAAAATGTACGCCTGCAAACACTGTTGCCAAATTTCTTAGTTCACGGCTTGTAAAGTAAAGGTGGCGTTGATATATTGTCTTTTTATATTGTAAATTGACATATGAACAAATGGGATTATGAAGTGAAGTTGACAATAATTCATATTTTAGCGTTGCCAACACAATTTTATAGTTAGTTATTTACTCCCCCAGGTATTGATACCTATGCTTAATCAACGCCATCTTTATTTACAAGCCGTGAAGCCATGCTTGGCAACACCGCATTAATGCACAGAAGTAGGCCGGGTATCATTGCACGTCGGTTGCAATCGAAACTTATTAAAAAATAACTAACATGAAATGATCCATACTACATCATTATTCTGATAGTATTAAGAAATAAAACAAAAGTTAGTAAGGGCAGGAAATTTTATTTTGTGGTATTTATTAAACATTAAATAACATTATTTACAAATAACATATTTTTAACGTTTATTTTTCTCTTTTGTTAGCGTAGCTAATTTCCTTTTTTTCTCTAAATTTTTAGTGCCATTTGTTTCTTTTGAATATTTTGTGTAGTTATTCAACAGAATATTTGCAAAAACAGAATACAATGTTTTAAACAATCTAGAAACATCGTTGCCACACAGACAATGTAATTCAAATTGTTGAAAAAAGTTATTGGAATTTAAGCTTAACTGTGTCAGTTGAATTAAAATGCCTTTTTGACAGGAAGATTGCAAAAATTTTGTTTCCCACACGCTATTAGCTACAATATATTCTAACAAAGCATACATATGAAAGAAAACACACTTAACATGGTAACTTGGTACACTTAAGCCACCTCGCTGTAAAAAGTCAAAATATTCGTTGCAAACATTACTACCGCGTCCTTCCTCAAATAAAAAAACACAGGCAGTACATTCCAGATTTTTGCAAACAGATCGTGCTCCATAGCCACAAACATATATGCAGCTTGATTCCTCGATTTCACATAATTCAAGATAATTTGAAGTTATAATGGGGCGAAATTGATCAATGTCAACATTATATAAATTTGATTCAGTACTTTCATTAGCAAAGTTGCTAAAGCATGCTTCTTTTTTATTGATCATTTTCAAAATATGTCTTATTCGTAATTTGTTTTCTGATTCAATTACTTGCCTAACTGATACATTATAGTTTGATCCAGATAGTCGTCTGTACATTCCAAACCTTTTCTCTAACTTGTCTGTTTGAAATTTCCCCAAGAGTACATACGAAACATTAAATTTTGTTAAAGCATCGTTAGCAATTTTACATAACACTTGAGATGCTCTTCTTATTGCTTCAAATGTGTCGGAGCTTAAGCCAGCTTTGTCCTTGAAAGACTGCCATGCTTCTATCCAAGACAAAAAACGTTTCAAAAACAATAACTTTTCATCCTCAATACTACAAACTGGTCCTGCCCATTCATTTCTTTTTATTTTTCCTACGATAGGGTTTTTAGAATTTACAATATCCCACCAGATGCGGAAAATTTGTAAAAAATTTGCAGTATCTGTACATTTTTCTTCCGTTTGTAAAGCAGCAATAGTTGACATATGAAAAACATTATCCACTAACAAAACGTTTTGTCTCTCTAAATTCGAGGGATACAAAGTTTTATAACTCAACTTATATGCTTTTTTAATTAACTTATTTTGCTCGTCCTTGAAAAATAGTCGCAAATGTTCGAAACATGCATACCGTTTTATTGTATAATTTTCAAAATCAGGATATATTAAAGTGTGAAAAGTATCTTTTTTGTTCAACCAGTTATTCCTAACATTTTTAAAAATGTGAACAGTGTCATACGATAGGTAAGTATTAATATCAGGGATGCATTGATTTGGCATAGATTCGTTTGAAGAAATTAAAGTGAACATATTCTGATTTATTCTATTGTTATCAGTTAGTATCGCAACTATAGGAAAACCACATTTTTGAACAAATTCAATTACCTCATTAACGAGTATCTTTAACTGATCTCCTGTTGTGTTATTCACAGGAACTAGTCGAATAACTTCACTAAAATTACCAAAAGCAGAAGAGATCATAAAAGTTTGAATAGTTTTTGCCAGATCCTTAGCATTATTTTCTGAACTGCCAACAATTCCATTGGCTTTAAAATCTAACTTAGATTTCACATAAATTTCATCAATTTGTAATATTGTATATTTTTCTCGAACAGTCAAGTTTTTGGAAATTTGTTTCAAATAGTGACTTGTATTTGAAAGATTTTTGTCTGGTTTTACATTAAATCTAGAAGATATTTGTTGTAAATATCGTTTACTAGGCAGCAGCAAATGATCTTGTAAGAGCATGTAACAAGACAATGAATATGAATAAGCCATAAATGCAAACAAAATAGTTGCTGGGGAATATTTTCATCTTTTTAACAATATCATGTTTAACTGATCAATTAAAAGTTCCAATTGTTTTTTATGTTGATAGTCTTCCATTTCTTCAGCTTTTTCGTTACACATAACTAAATTTTCATACGACTTTTGCAAGAAAAATTCAAAAGATCAAGTCCTTAAATTGTGTTGACTTACGTTGGCATACCTAACTAATATATTTTCAAGTTGCGACCATCGAGATAATTTTAAATCACAAGGGAGAATCCAGTTCAAATCGTGAGCAGAAATTTCTTCTTTTCCAATAAAGAGTTTTAATGTTAAATCACTTTTCACAAGAACACTACATAAAATTTCGGCGGCACTTAACTCAGTTTCACTTTCAGAAGAACTATTAGAACACTCAATATTTAATAAATACAGCCAAACACCAAAGTTGCTCTTAATTTTAAAGTTCCACTTTGTTTCACTGTTTATACCATTTAGTTTTGTTTGAAAAGTGTCAAGAAAATTTGTAAAGTCATTTATAATATCAGATTTTACATTTTCTTCAATTTTTCCAGCTTCTTTTGATTGCAACGCTTTCCTTCTTACTTCAGGGTCTTTTCGTCTAACTACTGTTGAAGTTGAAGACAGATAAACTGGAAGATTTTGAAAAATTGTGGGTACAGCGTCTTCCTTTAATTTTGGGTGTGCTAATAGCAACGTAGTAACAGTTGACCGTTTTTGTATATCTGATCTAATATAACATCATTTTCGTTAAAATGTTTTATACAAACAGATGAATACTTCGTAGGCCGCCAATTTTTCCTCGGGATAGCTCGAAGCCATTTCTTTTTCGTTTCTTCATCTTTTGGAAATGAAAACGTAGTAACTGCAGCTTGCCCCTTTACGGATACACTTTCGTAATTCGATTTGCAGCTTGGGACACAACATTTTCTAGTCATCTAAAAAGTTTTCATGTGAAAAGCATGAACCAAAGGTTAAATGTACTTACTTTTTATATTGTCGAATATCAAATTATTGAGTTAAATATTCTGATAAATACACACAGGTTTGGAAATACCACAACTATCTAACGTTAACTGCACTTTATAACAATATCAACAACAACTCAATGATGCAATACTGAACTGAAGAACGCAAAATGTCCGCCTAGCAACACTGCTGCCAAATTTCTTAGTTCACGGTTTGTAAAATAAAGATGGCGTTGGTTAAAGCCAAAAGTCCGTTATATAAAAATAGGTTTAAAATAAATCAAAAATCTTTTTTTTTAAATACACTGTATTTAGATATAAATAAAAAATACAAAACACAAACAAAATTCTATTTAATTGTCTTCGGACACTCGTCGTGAAGTGACGTTGCTGCAGTCTCCGAGCATTATGTCTCAAATTCTAGTGCTAGACGTATGACGTGATTATCATGGCCGCTAAAATTTGTTTAACAATTAACAGGACGTTTTTAATTTTTTTACATTTGACCGGATTTTTTATCCGTTATATCCAAAGTCCGTTAAATAGAGGTCCGTTCTATCGAGGTTTTACTGTAATTAAAAATAATACTTAACATTTTACAGTGTAATAAGTTCGGTCCTGTCTTTAAATTACTTCTGAAGAACTTTTATTTCAATCTAGCTGCAATTACTCGACGAACATTTGGCGGCGCAATCTTAAAAAGGTAAAAGCAAATAGTAAAAGGTATCGACATTGAGTTGGCATTCTGATAGTTTTGTTTTCTATTTTTTCGCATACCGAACTTTGTACTGAACTGGCAGCAATGAAAATCAGGGATGTGATGAAAATAATGTAATCCTAACCTCATTAAAATCTAGTTTGTATACACATGGTTAATAAATTATTGAAAATGGGAAAGTTTAAAAGATCTCTGAATTATTTTGATCAAGATGATTTGACTAAACTGGTTAATGAAAAAAATACTTGTGTTGAATTACACAACGATGTATATCACATAGCCTTACATCCTTTTCATTTAAACGACATTAACAATTCTGTAAAAGAGATATTATATGAAGGAGTTGCACAATATAACAAACAGTAAGTTAAAAATTAGAGACTATTTACTTATATTGAATCGTTGATGGTTTTAGTCTGGATGGCATTTTATTAGGTTATCGAAATATGAAGCTGTTGAGCAATTCAGGAGGAATAAATGACGATGCGCATTTTATACATGTAGATGTTGAAGCTGAATTTTTTTTATTCAAACCAAATGTTGGAAAGTTATTGCAAGGAATCGCAAACAAAAAAAGTTCTGATCATGTTGGGTGCTTAGTACATGGTCTTTTTAATGTATCCATTCCACAGCCGGAAGAAGAAGAAAATTGGATTGGTAACTCTGTTGAAATTGGTCAAGAGCTTCTTATTCGTGTAATTTATACAAATTATGATTCCCGGCTTCCTTATATAAGAGCTTCTCTTGTGTAAGTTCTGTTGCAGATTTTAAAATTATTTAAACATGTTTCAAAATTTTTAGGTCAATTTTATCAGAACGTGATAGTGGCATCGGCACAAGTGATGAAATCAAATGTCAAGCAATACAAGATACAGAGGAACAAACAAGAAGTAAAATTGCATTTAGTGAAAGAAGATCAAGTAAAAAACATAAAAAGATGAAAATAATAGAGGAAATAGGAACAACAGAAATAATTACAGCAGCCGATCCCATTAAAATTCACAAAAAGAAATACAAAACTATAAATAGTAATGAATTGGAAACAATTGAAACTGATACAGTAGACAATCCATTTAAAAATCATAGAAAGAGATACAAAAAAGCAAATAATATTGAAATAGAAGAAATTGAAGCTGATATGGTAGATATTTCTATTACAAATAAAAAAAAGAAGCACAAGAGATTAAGTAGTACTGAGATTGAATCAATTAAAATTGATGCAGTGGATGAGTCTCTTAAAAAACATCAAAAGAAACGCAAACCAATAAATAGTACCGAAACAGAACCAGTCGATACTGATACAATAGAGGACCCCATTAAAAATTATAAAAAGAAAAACCGAAGAATAAGTAGTAATAAAACAGAAACAATTGAAAATGATACAGTTGATATTTCCTTGAAAAAGCATAAGAAACAGAAAAATATAAACAGTTCTGAATTAAATACTACTGCAACAGATACAGATTACCATAAACAACCATCAGTAAAACTTCTAGAAAATATACTTTTGAATGAATTTGAGTTGCATCCAGCTGACCCTACTGTGCATCATGAGGAAGAAAATGATGACACATTCTATTTTGGTTCAGAAGTGGCCACATCAACAAAATTAGATAACTTCACTTTTGATCTTGGTGGGTCCATGATAAAATCAAAGAAAGGAAAATCAAAAGGAAGTATTTTTAAATGCAATGAAGGAAACTTATTACCAGAAAAAGTCAATGAAGTACAAGAAAATTTTATAAAAAAAGAAGCAAAAACCAAGAAACGTAAATTTAGTAGTCTAAATTTATCATCTGAAAGTTTTGAAAGTGGTAAAAGTAAAAAACGAAGATTCGAAAATGAATCAATAATGTTATCACCCATTTTAAAAACAACAACACTTGTAAATGAAGATTTAAAAGTGAAAATTCCAAAAAAGAAAAAAGAAAAACATTCTTATGACATCGAAAAATTGAGGAACGAGCTTTTAGAAAAAACTTCGAAGTCGTCCATTTTAACAGAAACATCTTTAAAAGTTAAAACTTCAAAAAGGAAGAAAGAGAAAAATAAGGCTGCAAAAAAGAAAAAAGAAAAAAATTCTGATGACTTTGTTAAATTAAGGGCAGAGCTTTTGGAAAAAACACTGTTAAATTTACAAGAAAGTGAAAAATCCGTAAAATCCAAATCGCCAAAACATGAAAGAAATTCATTTACTGATGGTGATAGTGTAACAACTACTAATAAATCAAAAAAGAAGAATAATGAACTTGATAAAATTAGAGAAAAAGTTTTACAACAGGCTATGTCTAACATTAATAATGGTGAAGATTCTCACAAAGTTAAACCAAAAAAAGGGAATATTAAACAAAAACCTATCCTATCAAATCAAAATAAGACTGAAAATGAGGGTCAATTAGATGAACTTAGAAAATTAGCTTTGCAAGAAGCTTTATTAAGTATATCAGGCAAAAGTAAAAAAGGTAAAAAAAAACATAAAAGTGAGAGTAAAACAAAAATTAACTCAAAAGATGAGGAAAAAAAGAACATTGAAAGTATCCACAAGATGCCATCAAATGAATCACTGCCTGATTTAAATTTATCTGAACTCGTTGATAGCTATGTTAATTCACGAAAAGAATTAAGGAATGTTGAAATGGCTGACTGTGAAGATCGAAAATCAACAGGACATCGTAATTTATCACCTAAAGCAATAGTATGGGACGATGCAACGTTAAAGTTACCTATTGATTCAGATCTTGAAAGTGTGTTGTCAAAAACTGCTTCTTCAAAAAAGAAAATAAGAAATTCAAAGTAAACATAATGCCTTCTTTTTTAATGATATTTTCCAAGTAATTTTATTTTTTTGTTTTTACATAGTGTTAAGTTTTATATATAATATAATGTATATATAATTAATTTTACATGTTTTCCGTTATTAAAGATTATTTTAACAGCAAAATGGCACAATCTTATTTATAACATTACACGTGATAAGTAGGTACTTAAAATATAAGAAATTTTCTATTTAATACAGCGGTTTTCAACCTGAGGGCCGCGCCTTCTAGGGGATTCGCGGAGTATTGCCAAAGGAGGCAGCAATATTATTTTCAGACGACCCCCCCCTATAAGTCTTCATATCGTTCGAGCTTACTAGCACGATATGTAGTACTTATCGTTCGAGTAGCTCTTGGCCAATCCCACTTCGACATTCGAAATCCGCTAAGCCGCCGTTTGTTATTGTCATGGCGCTTCGAATGCATTCTAAATAATATGAAACCGTTTACATTTCGTATCTTTGTTTCGATTTGGCCGGTAACAATTCAAGGGTAGTTTCTTGAGCACTTGCCCGAAGCTCTGGTGGCGTGCATTCTAAAATTTGGTCGACATCCGAAACGTCCATGTTGACAGTACTAACAGCACACTGACACTGCATTAACGAAATTTTCGACTACTTGATTTTTATATGATCAGACACTTTTCTTTCGCGCCCATAGCGGAGTGACGAACCTTTTTTATCTAAATGACAAAATTGTTGGGTCGTCTGAAAAATAGTGTTCGCAACTCGTTCGAAAGTGTTATATCGGAGCTCGTTGTGAATTTGGCTTACTCGGCTTTGCTTCGCTCCGCCTCGTATCACCAAATTCACTCCTCGCACGATAAGTGCCACTTTCGCAACTTGTAACGAAAATAACTATTAAAAGATGTCTGTATGATTATATCTATTAAAACAATAAAAATTAGGGAGGCGCGAAAAAAAAATTCCGGCAAGGTGTAGCGGTATAAAGAGGTTGAAAACCGCTGATCTAAAAGTAACTTCAGGTTAAGGTAAGGGCCATGGTAAACCGGAAAAATCGACAGGGCCCCCTAATCCAGCATCAGCTTCAAGAAGACTCATAATAACTGCCATTGCAGCTTCATCATTGCTGTCATTTGGAGGAGCGTTACCTGGCGATTCGCGCACGGCGTCTTCCATCATTTCTATTATTTCTTTATCAGCATTGCCTGCATTTTTAAATTGCTTTATTATTTAATTATATAAGCGGGGTTTATTTACTTGAATCATTTGTAACATTGGATAATGGCCCATTAGCATGAACATTATTAAAATTTTGTGAACTTCTAGCATATTCATGTACTAACAAATTTGATCTCTCTTGTTCTGTGGAAACATGAACTATGTGAGACTGAAATAAAAGTTTTATTAAAAGTTTATATTAATTGCATTCCTACATTCATGCTGGAAAGTGATGATTCTGGTCCTGCATCAGGACTACTTGCTGGGGACGATTCTCCAAATCGTTGTAAATCGATTGCTTGTTCAGCTACCTGACGACCAATTTTACTTGCACCAACGTGGGTGTTAATAATTTTTTGTATTTCCCGACCATTTGCTAAAATTTAATATCCTTTAAACTATATCTAGATATAACATGTTACAAAATGAACCATAATTTCTAGGGGGAATAATTGTGCGTTAAATGACCGGTGGTAAGTAGTCTTATCTAAACATAGTGAGCTGAGGCGCAATTTGGTTACTCCAGAGTTTACCCGTTATCTACAGAATTCTAAAAAATCGTGAAAAAATATTTGGCTGTAATTAATTGGATTTATTATTATTATCACTTGAGCCTTGGTAGGGTCGTCATTAGGGTTGACGTTATCAGTGCGTCCATCTGGGGGGAGGGGCTCGGTATACATCTTTATCCAGCAGAGCCCGAAACTGAAAATTTTTATAGCGATGGTCGGCTTCCCTAGGACAGCTGCATGTTTTGTTTCCTTTTACCTGTATACCTAAATGAGCTGGGTTTAAATGTATCATAACCGATTGTAAATTTGTTAATAAAAAATTCGCATTTGTATCTTATCTTAACAGTAATTGATGCTGTTAACGAGCATAATTGCAAGATGCTAAGCAGAGTACTAGTAACCTCATAGTCAACTAACTGCAATATTAAAAACGTTTGTAAAACTTGCAGGGGCTTAAAGACCATTTTACCTTGCGGTGCCATCTCAGATACTACATCCGGGTCACCAAACTTTTTGAGAAAAGGGGCGGAATGCAATTTTTAGAGACGAAAAATATTATTGAAATCATATTAGTTAGATTCTAATAGGATTTCAATTTAGCTATACAGGATGATGAAAAATAGGCGCATTTGCTTAGCATGTTATAGATGATTGCTAAAAGTGCCTTTACATTGTAAGATTTGTAGCAGGACTGGTATTAAGACAAATTACAAAGACAAATCCTAAGATTTGTAGTATTTTTTTACATGAGTTGAGCCGTTTACATTATAGACCAAGCAATAAAGCATTTTTTCATGCCATAAATACTACCCGGAAACCAACTGTGCGATTACATAAAGGACAGTTAGTAGATCAATTTGGCATGATTTTAGACTCGAGGACCATAATTTTTAATTAGTTATGAACAATTTAGAAGAAAAACTCGTTTTTTTTTAGTTTTTTGCTTGTAAAATGGAAACTAATGAAGCAATCTAAATATTGTCGTACACAGCAACAAAACGTTCATCTTAGATTTTCCATAAAATGCAGCGAAATAGGTGAAAAACGGTTTTTTATATGGGAATAGAACGGGCTGCGCTTTCCCTCACTAGTCGACCGCTTTTGCGGGGTCGGCCGCTTTTACTCATATTCACGACTGCTTTTCACCTATTTTGCTACATTTTGTGGAAAATTGAAGATGAACGTTTTGTTGCTGTGTACGTCTAGTTTCCAATTCTCTTTTTAAAATTTACATCGGATAACCACAGGAGCAAGAAGCCCTCCTGGAAAATTTCGCAGAAAAAAATTGAAATGGTGATTGTGCAATAACCGTTAGTCCGACAGAAACTGGGTTTTGCACACATAAAATACATATAAATAGCTATCTGTGTGCAAGGTTTCAGTTCTTAAAATACAAAAATGTCAGAATTGTGAATTTTTTTAAAAAGCACTGAAATTTCCGGGTTTTCCGGATTTTCTCCGGTTCTAATTCTTCGATCGAGACATTCGACCTCTCATTCTCTTCGTAATTTAATTCTCTACAATTCGTCTATTGACAACATTAAAATTGCTTCATTAGTTTCCATTTTACAAGCAAAAAACTAAAAAAAAAACGAGTTTTTCTTCTAAATTGTTCATAACAAATTAAAAATTATGGTCCTCGAGTCTAAAATTATGCCAAATTGATCTACTAACTGTCCTTTATGTAATCGCACAGTCGGTTTCCGGGTAGTATTTATGGCAAATTATGACATTTTTTTTGCTCTGTTGCTTGGCCTATTATGCGACAAATAATAACACAAGTCGTAACTGACAAATGTCAAAGTATAATTTCAATTATCAAAACCACGCTTTACATACGGGCAATGTCTGAAAAATCCATCCAAGGATTAGTTTCTGTTGCTTTTAACTTATCTTATCTTCCGTATTCGTCATTGCGAAAGCCGAGAATTCTTACCATAACCTCAATTATTAAAACAAATTACGAGTTGCAAGCGATCACATTGGCAACCAGACCCATATGCGCATATGCGCCGAGTCGAAAATCGTACGACTAGTAACAAAGTAGGGACGCGCTACTTTCAGAAAAATCCCGAGACTTGTCGAAAGTCAGGAGTAGCGCGATTAATCCTACAGTGTAAAAGCACCAAAACTTGCTATTCGACTGGTCGTAGGACTAATCTTGCGACAAATCTTATGATGTAAACCCACTTTAACGAAACACGAAAGCATTGTTCCTATATCAACCACATGTGGCGTTTTCTCATCACCCTGTGTAAAACAATTGGCAGTCGGATGAGAATCTTTGGAGGGTCGTAATTTGGTAACCGCTATCCTAAATAAGTGTTTCAATCCTTTTATTTGATATTTTGTCTATTGATGGAAATTGGAAAATTATTTTCTAAATTCACGTTACTTGGATTTTTTTGCCTTTTTATTCAATACAGTAATACCCCGATTACGCTGTAGATGGGACCGGCGACGATCGTGAAAATCAGGGTACAAATCTACATATATTGTAATGAAGCAATTGGTTGTTTCGTAACTATTTTTTGTGATCAAAGGAGGGAGAAAAAAGAAAAGAGATTGTCAGTGACTGAATAAAATTGAAATATATCTGAATAAAATCTCTCACTGAGCTACCGCAAACGTATACACAGGGAATAAACCGTAAGGTAAAAAAGTTGGCGCCCAAGGTAAAAAACACGTCACAACATATAAACCTGTGCTAACGTGAGGTAAACATATCGCCAAATAAAGAATTTTGCATGGGTGTGCGCACGAACTGATTTGAATTGATTCATTTCATATCGTGTATATTATATTATAGGGTGACCTTGCCAGTGAATGAACACTTTGCATTTCGGTTGTCACATTTGCGTTCACAGAATTATTTTCTCCGTCCCCAATATCACTTTTGTTGCTAATAACTTGTTGTATCGATAGATATTTTGTTAGAGCACAAGATTATTGCATCATTTGGAAGACTCGCTACAAATCAATTTATTAAAAGACATTTAAATACAAGACGTACTAAATACCCAGTGAATGAACACCAAAACCAAGTGAATGAACAGCGACGTCCAGTAAATGAACACCCAATGTGGATGACAATAAATTAACTTCAAACGTATTTGTAGTAAATTAAAATTTGTTTCTTTGTTATAAAATAATATATAAATATTGGGAATATTATACAGACCGTCTCCAAAAAGAAACACGAGTCCATAACTCCCTTATTTAGCTAATAAATGAACATACCCAATGTGGATGACAATCAATTAACTTTAAACGTATTTATAGTAAAATACCTAGTGAATGAACACCAAAACCAAGTGAATGAACAGCGACGTCCAGTAAATGAACACCCAATATGGATGACAATACATTAACTTCAAACGTATTTGTAATAAAGAAAATTTTGTTTCTTTGTTATAAATTATAAATTATGTTCAAAGATACCACGAAATAGGACCTGCCTCTACATTTGACTGCAACTCGCAACCAACTGTTGATTTGAGCAATGTCTTTTTTTGGAATAAACTGATAAGAAAAAAACAATAATTGGATCGTATCTGTAGAGACCTAATGGAACTATTTCGCACTCAAGATAGTTCGAAAATGCCCCACTGTTCTTAATAATTCAGTTTATTTGAGCAGTGTTCATTCACTGGGTGGTGTTCATTCACTGGACGGTTCACCCTATAGCTTTCGGTCACTAACGAAAAGAGTATACAGGGTGTTTTAAAAAAAAGTTTGAATATTTCACACACGTTGGTATATATCACTATACAATACAAATGGAAACATGACAGGTGATATAGTCGGTAGTGATCGATTAAGTCGATACTCTCCACCAAAACTAGCGGAATGTGGAACTTCTGGAGTGTTAAAGCTATATGTGTATAATTAAAATTACTATCTTTCTGCGTTTTTATAATTTCTAGTGGATTGTGGACATGTAGAACACTTACTTTAAATCCTTTCCAGTTCAAAATGTAATAACATGTTAGTTCATTTATCATTTCTCGCTATAATACAATTTATTGGTTAAAATGTAAAGTCTCTCGAGTACTATAAGGGTGTGAAATATCCGACTTCTTTAAACACCTGTATACGTTGGCCCCAACTTTAAATCTAGTATTAAAATTTTACATGTTTTATAGGAATAAAATATAAACGTACTTTGCGAAAGAAATTCAAAATTTGTTGCTAGTCCGTCACTTTGTCCAGCTGTACTTTCCACGGTGTCTAAATCAGTACTGTTAAGTAAAAGGAATGCAATTTATAATGTTCTAACTATTTGAAAACAAATTACTCACAAAATGAAGTTGTTTTTTGCTATGAGATATTCTATTTCTTTGGTCCACGGATTTTTAAATGACTTCCATTCACTTTGCAGCCTTACAAATCCACTATCCTTGGTTCTAAACTTATATACTTTAGTAAAAACTCTATCCGTGCTCTGAAGAGCACATTTATGACATTCTGCTAAAGAGTGGATATCATCGTGATGATAATATTCATACATACTGGTTCCTAATAACTCTTGTGGCAAAAAGCCTAACATTAATGTTGCTCTGAAACATTGAGAATTATTTATTTCCAATACGTGTTTAGCATAGTACCTTTGATCAACAAATAAAAATTTCCCATCCATTGTATGTCGAGATATGCACTGTATTGGACGTACATTTCGTCGCCCTTGCGTTGCTGTTGCACTTATTGTAATATCCGGGAGTATCCGGCCGATTGCAACTAAACACGAAAGATTGCAAGATTCATCACCTTCACCTTCATTTTCTTCGAGGCCAATTTTTGCTGGTGCCCATGATTTCAAATATCCCGTACATTGAATAACATTATATTTTTTATCTACATTAAGTATATTAGTATGTTAGCGTAAAACGTAATTTATTTTAACAATACATGACGTATGTTTTTTCCTTCTATAACAACCTGTAGTTGTGTCTGCCTCTTCTTTAATTTGTGTGGAAATTTTACATTTCATTCGACAGAAGAAAGACCTTCGAGCTCCAGGGCATAGTCTAGTAACTCCTTGAGGAAAATCGGTCTTAACTGGTAACATAGCTATGAATTTAGATTTTATTACGTTTCTTATGTAAAAATTACTGAGCAAGAATACTTTTGGCATCAATCAGTCTTTCTCGTGGATTGAGATCAGAAGAAGATAATTGTTCTTTAACTTTCGCAACATCTTTAGGATGTAGTATATCGAACCAACTTTGACCTAAGAGATCCCCCTACAAGAAAAATAAATATCGAGTTTTAAGAAATGTATAATTTACCTGTGAATAATTTAAAACTTTCGATACCGACTCACTAACATAAAGAATTCGTCCTCGATCACAACCAACTACAAATAAAAATCCTTCTGCTACCTGAAATGTTTTTCAATTTATTTGGTTATAGTTATAAAAATAATTTGGTTACCTGGAGAATTAAATGTTTTAATTCTTTATCTGATAAGAACGATGGCTTATAATGCCCTTCTGCATATGAGTGAACCGCGCCTCTTATGGTTTTTAAATGTTGAACTGCCATTCTTAAAACTGTTAATTTATCTAATTTTCTAGACATGGCATGGCACATTGGAACCATTGAGGAAAGCTCTGTTATATACGTATTCATTTTATCTCGTCGTCGTTTTTCAATTTCACTGTGATTTTGTCTAGAAAATTTGAAAAAAGACGTTTAGAAAGCGTTTAAATTAAATTGCAATTAAAAGATCTAGCAAAATCATGACGAAATAATATTGGTTGCTGTTTAAAAAAAACTGACGATAATGCATTACTTTGCATATAAATCTACGATTTCAAAAGATATCAAATTAAATCTACAAATTGACTTGTTCTTATATTTTTCCCAAAACTCAACAATTTAAGATTTATCACTTCATTTCACCTTTCAAAAAAAAATTTCTCAATTTTTTCATGTATGGGACTAATATTTTTACATCGTCATATCGACACTTAAGATACCTATCTAGGTTGCTATTTAAGTAAATCGGCGATGGCATCATTACTTTGACTAGAAACACCTTGTATACAAAAATTTAATATTAATAGATGTGAAATTAAATTTAAAAATTAATTTGTTGCGTTACTTTTGCCGCTTACTGTATGCACAACATAAAGCGTGAGTATTTCGGTAGCTTTGTCATCACTTCGCTAGAAGATAACCCTAACCTTAGGAAATAAACCTTATATAATTATTTCTATAGCCCGTCCAGATAGTATCGGGAGTTTTGAATTTTTTTTGCAGATTTTATTCAAACGGCTCACGTTAGGGCAACTTTAGGGAGGCAACGAGAAATGCCATACTTCGGTACAAGAACAACAATTTGAAATACAGTCGATTCCGCTTAAGGGGGACGCCGGTTAAGAGAGGCAGAAGCTTATTTGGGACAAATCTTTAAAAACGAAAACTAAACTATTAAACTAATACATAATTTGACCCCTTAAGGGCGTCTAGTACCCTCAGAACGTTGATATGTTCAAATCTAAAATTTGGCTTTTTAGCAATAAATGAAAGAAAGAGATGCATGGAATATGTTATAAGAATCTATTTCGCCTAATTATAGATAAAAATAAAATAAATTATTACTAATAGTTTAGAAGTTAGATTTATTTATTTTCTTAAAAAAATATATTTAGTTTTCACCATTCTATTAGGAAACATGTTCTCTAGGAATTGGAGCAATATTAATGCGTATATTTTTATCAATTAAGAGATATGAATTATTTTGTAATCCCGTTCGTAGTCAGTTACGCCTTTTAAAAAATACATATTATACCTATTGGATATCATTACTGTGCCGTTACTTTTCCGGATACTTTTTAGATGGTCTATTATTATCAGTACAATTAAATAACGTTTTTTTTTTAAATTTCTTTCAATTAGGAAACCCTTCGAATAACCTACATAGTTGTAACATTAAAGAATTATGTTAACTTAAAGCTATTATTTCAAGACTTGGGTCAAGGTTGACGTACTTGTTGCTGCGAAACAAGGATAAAATTGAAGCCATGAGATAACTAGTTAGGTTTTGTATTTTATGTATTATTTTAAAAAAATGTGTTTAATTTACAAAACGTTCCAACTAAAATTGTATTAAAAATATACCTAATTTAAGTACAAAGTAAAATAAGAAAAAAATAATCTTCTACTTTAGAAGCTTTTTTTACAATTTTGTTGTTATCTTATTAAATTATTAAAGAATTGTAGAGGAAAATATTTCATAACTGTTTGTAACGGTAATGTACATTCTTTGAATATTAAAGTCGCTAACCTTCTTTCTACTTAATAGCATTTTTTTAAATAAAATAACCGCAATATCTAAGAACCAGTAAAAGTGGGTGTGCAGTTGCATAAATAGTACAAGTGGCATTTTCTCATAATGACCTAGAAGTTTTATTTTATATTGATATATTATCTACCTTGAATTTTAACAGTAAGGTTTTCTTAATAATATAGTATTACCGTTATTCTCATGGCAATCACAAAATAATATTATAACGCCGTTATCTACGGGGAATAGAGTAAAACAGAGAAATATGATACTTAATTACTTACTTACTTTTTGCTTTCGTCATTCGTTTTGACCGATTTCGAATCGTCTCCTGTTTCATCTTCACAATCGCTGGTTTCGCTATAATTAAAAATGTCAGTTTATTAAATTATTGAATTCAAATTTTGTGACCAAAATAATTGCTGTCACATTTGACCAAATGAAAAAGAAATCAAGCCTGGCTTAGAAACAATGCAGTCATGTGCTGTATTTTACGATAATATTAATTTAAATATGACAGTTAAATTATCAAATTTTACATTAGAATATAAATAATCAATAATAATCAAGAACAAAAAGTTTCTGCAATCTAAAGTTGTCATTTATGAAATGGGGAAAGCCTGGATTTGTAAACTAGACAAAGTTTTACGATCCGTTTAGAGAACAATTTCTGAATGTTGTGATGTACAATTTATACTCATGAGATCTATTTTTTTTAGTTAGTTTGGTACTATAATCTCACATAAAAAACTACATATTAGCTGTAGTATAATGTAACGAAAGTATAATTTTAGCATACTTCGAAGAATATTCCAAAATATGGAAATCTTCTACGCTTTGGGCGCATTTTTAAAAGCTACCACTAATCAAGAAATTAGTCATTGCCGTAATGACTGTTTACTGTCATTTTACTTTTTATACTAGTGTTAAAAGTAAACCACGCGATTACAGGTCGCCAAAAAGTATGGAAACGGTTAAATATTTTTAAAACGGTTTATCACAACCTTTCGAAATTTGGAATATAATTAGAAGTACAGTAGAATCCGCTTATAGCGAAGATGTACAGTTGCTTCAACTATAAATATTTGTAGCCTTCCATAGCTTCTAAAATAGTTTTGGTTGTTATTGAACAAAATGTTTGTATTTAAGTACTTTTTTGCCATGACCCACACATTTTATGTCGAGAAATTTTAAAGGTTTTGCGTCGTCTCCTAAAATGATTCCATTTTTCAGATTTTTTACGCTGTTGTTAATCTTTCAAATCCAATTTTGGCAGATGACAAATTTGTAACACAATTTTCCCATAATTTTCCCAATTTTTATAATGCAACATATTTACAAAAAGTCACTTTAACCGGCGACGTCTACTGGCGTTAAAAATTTCTTTCCTGTCTATGACGTCACAGTGCGACAGTTACCTATACTTTCGATACGCGGTAAAACTAATTTGAATTCCCAATAAAGCCGTACTTCTTTTAAATCAATTGAGAGAAAGATCGGAATCGTTACTTAAATACCAGAAATACGCACTGAAATAATTTATTGGTCCATGATTTTTTCAATATCATTCATTAGTAGATACCTAAATGTCAAAACATGTTAGAAAATCTTTCTGTAATTGATTCAAATAATACTTTCATAATTTCTCTATTTAAAAGCAAACAGTAATTATGTTCCTAAACACTGAAGATTTTATTTTCGCTCTTTATTAAAACGTTTAACTTCAATGGGTTACGCACATTATTATTGTTTATTTCCTAATGTTTTATTTAGGTTTGCAGATAAACTGAAACATGTAATCGTTTAATTATAATTGTTAAATGATCACAATCGTATGTCGTTTGTAATTCAATAATTGTGAATTTTTAATCGTATCAAATTCATATTGAACGATGTACAAAATACGAAACCGTCATTTTTAAATGGAGCAGCGACATACAAACATGCATTAACGCTGGATATGTTAAAAATAATTTCAAATTATATAATATGTCGTTGTTGAAATGACTTGAAACAGCAAACCCAATTACGAATGAATCCTCATCGGTGCGTTTAGAGGTTCCCAAGGCGCGTGAACCCAATCAAACGGTTGCATTCAACATCTAAGATTTTAGTTAACAGCCGTTCATAAAGCTAATTATATTCAAATTTGATTAACAGTTAATTAAGTTTTTCTTTTGAAAAGTACACGAAACTTCCAGCTCATTACTAAGAACTCTTAGGTGGCAAACTTTTCAAGTTTGAAGTAGTTAAATTGATTTTCAAAGATTTCATTAAGTGGATACTTTTGATTTCTGGTAAGTTTCAGATTGTGCGTTGGCTGGCGTTAAAATTTCTTTCTATGCAGGTTCGCATTTAAATTAAAACCCCACAACTTTGCTATTAAAAACTTTTTATTGGTCGGTAAAATAAATGAATAAAATAACTTGAATTTAATTAAAATGTTGCACGTTCATTTGTGGAACATTTTATATTCATTGAAATTGAGAATGAAAATAAACATACAACCTATACAACCTACGTGCAGTTATTCTGGTAACATGTATCATTTCAAAATATAAAAATATATATACAGGGTGATGAAAAAAAGGTGCCCGTGATTGATATCGGGACAATGCTTTCTGTTGAAGCATTGTGGAAATCGCAACAAAAGTGATCCAAGTAGATTCTGTTTAAAATTAAAACAGTTTGTCTATGAGCACAACGTGGCAATACTGCACATATTTCTTTTTCTAAAGAATTACTTTCAGGTAGGCCCACTTCTTGTATCTAAGCAACCAACACTGCGTAAGACAAACAACTGTCACGTTGACATAACTTTTTTTATTTCAAAAGAATTTAATGTAATTAAATAATAATACACAACAAACAAGTAATTGAAGGGCTGTATGCAAAAGCCCTTAGGTGACGTAGAGATTTTCTATTTTCTATTTGCGCCATTTCTGATAAGAATGGATGAACTTTCGGTCGCACTTACTGATTCCCGTTTAAAATGCCCCTAACCATGTTATTTAATTTAATTTTTATTAATTTAATTTAATTTAATTTCCAGATCCAATTGAAACAAAAAATCTCAAATATCTCAGAATAGAAAAGAATGACTTAGAGTGACTGTCGCGTTAATTCTTGCATGCTTCGTCCTGATCCAGTTTCAATCGCTTCCACAACTGCTTCCTCCAACGCTGGTGTACGAACTTCACGAGGTCGTCTACCGTTTACAGAAATCGACACTATTGGCCATTTTCTCTTAAATTTTGCTCAACTTATCTAATTACGTTAGCATCTGGATGACGTCGATGTGGATACAGTCTAGCATATTATCTAGCAGCTTCCGATGCGCTATTATCTGTCTCACCCAAGCGGAGCAACATGTCTAGATATTCACTGAAATTGTATTTCATTTTAAGACTTTCTAATTCCAGAAACGGTTAGAAGGCAAAATTTTTTTAACTTTATGTTGATAGTAATGGCATTTTACATCTGTCAGTTTAAGGTTATATTAGTAATGTAGCTTTAAAATTAGAAAATATAGCACAAAACGGCTCTATTCTTGAAAACAATATGACTATTTTTAAAAAAACTTTCGATGAGAAAAACTTTATCTTTAATATCTTGTAACATTTAAGTGATTCTGTCAAAATTGTATAGGTTATGGTAATAAGTACCTACTGATTACCACCAAAATAAAGTGAAAAAAAAACATTTTTGTTACAAAAAACACACTATAGATTGTATTGATAGCAATTATAACAATGTACAATAGCTCAAATTAAATAAGTAAATAGTTACAACAAAAAAACTTTTTATAAAGATATGAATGACTTTTTATGTCAACAAAGAATAATAACCTTAACCTTAAAATATACGAATAAACATGTAAACTTACTTATAGGAAGCTTTTCGTTTTTGTCTGGATGGATTCAGAGTGCTGTCCACTGTTTGAGTGTCCATCATGCTGTTAGAATTTAAGGAACCTGGTGTTGTCTGTTTTGTTGAAAAATTAAATGATGATGAACAGGGATTTCTGTAAATTAATAAAATATTCTTAAATAAAGTGAGAAAAAAATTTATAACTAATTTCTCAAACAATAAGCAAAGTAGTAACTTACTCGATGACATTAGTAAGTTCAAAATAACTGGGTTGATATTGTTGATTATTTGGAGGTTTAAGTTCGTCTAGCGTTAAAAACTCCTGTTCGTCATCGGGAACTTGCAGAAGTCTTGAATATGGTATTTCTTGGGCGGAAAAATTACGCGCGACCATTACTTTTAATCGCTATGAAAGCAAGTGCAAGAAGATATAAATGAGTTTATATAGTGGAAATTAAGTTCCTTATAATACTTTATTTACGCTAAATGTCATAGTCGCAAATAGGTAGTTGTGCAAGTAATATATTAATTTAGAATGTTGTTACCGCAGGTGACACTCACGAGTGGAGTTTATTTCTTTCAGTCAAGGTGTATATATTAACAACTATTTGCGCGGGAGGAGTTTGATTTGAACCCCCAAGTTCCGATCGAGCGCGCATGATTGCTATTGAAGACTATCGGCAAAACGGTCAATGGAAATTATTATGCAAACAGTATTTGTTTCAGACACAATTAATAACAATATTGATGATTTATTATTTTCTTCTAATAATGAATTTCTAGAAATTGTAATATTCAGTGAGATTGACATAAACGAGATGAATTCATTTTTCAGCTTTAAAAAATGTAATTTTTAGCAGGTCACTACGAATAAATTGTTTCTTAGTTTAATTTTAATATCTGTACATACCTACAATTGTTTTGAACGCTGAAAATTTAATTGTTTTGATTGCATAACATTGACGATGCTTTTGGTTTTGCTATATACATGTAAATTTTAATGTGTTTTAATTCATCACTATAAACAAGAAGTTAAATTTTGTGGAAGAACATTTATTAACATCGAAACTTTGAAAGAGTGAAATGACTATTACTCAAGTTACAAACAGCTAATACTTTTTCATAGAAAAGTCGCTGTAGATAGGTATTAAAAATTTCTAAAACTTTTGTTATTGCATGTTTCATTTTAGGTTACCGCCAAGTGAAATTATTAAACGCTCTGTCGTCGGAACCATGTTTATCGAGCGAATTTCGTAGATTAGACTTTAGGACAGTATGGTTTGAATCAATAAATTTAATCTTTCAAGAAATTTCATCTGAATAGACTGGCACATACATACTCGTCCACACTAACAAACAAGAAATCAAATAAACTATTAAAACTAATTCTATTAACCTTCCCAATCTATTCTTGGTCACTCGTATTACAAAGGTAAGATCAAATTTGATTCCAAATTATTTTCGTCAAATAAGGGGCAAATAAATTATTTTGAAATTGAAGAAGATTTATTGTTAGTGAAAAATCAATAAATGCCCTTGTAAAGAAAGTTAACGTTTTTAACATTACAAAAGTTTATATCACTGTGCATAAAATCATATAATTATGTATCCACTTTTTGTACTATGAAAAAAAACAATTTTTATTTTTATTAGTTTCAGAAATTTTTCAAGCAATTTATATTTTCAAGAAAGATTTTGTTTTAAGGTACGGAACCCTAAAAACTAAGAAAAATGTTAAAACGATACTTCATATTTAGTTGCTAGGTAATTATGTTAAGATTTGATCAGATTTTGATTAAAATCAGTACTTAATGGAGGACAGTCTACTCTTAATGTTGTTTAAAAGGAAAAAACGGGACCCTTGTAAGATCACTTCAGTGTCCGTCCGTCGGTCACGCGGGTTTTTCTTGAAAACTAAGTAACGTATAAACATGAAATTTGGCGTAATAATAGATTTTGATGACGCGCACATATATCGCTCATCATAACTAGATAAAAATTTATTTTTAGATTAAGTTTGGTACCAATAAAAAAAGTTTAAATTAACATATCATGTGGGGGGTATTGTTTGAAACTAGCTAGCTAACTGTAAGGATTCCAAAAATATTTTTTTTACAATTTTAAGTTTAGTAGTCTTAATGATATAGCTAAAAATGTACAAAAAATGACCGTCCTCCCTGTTCCCCTAGGTTTCTAAAGCTAAAATTTTGATTTTAATAGTGTTAGTAGATATTAAACCATATATTACAGGAAAGCTGCGTAGAATATCGACAATGTAATAGTTGCGGGAAAATTGTTGTTTCAGTACGGAACCCTAATTGTGCGGACCTGACTCGCTCTTGACTGATTTTTTAACTATTACTCCCACAAACTATTGTCATAGGCATGCACATACGTGGATACACATAAGTACACATTCTTAGCCCAGTCAATGTATTCACCGACCTAGCAAAAGATGGGAACGTTCTAATTTTTTAATATGTTGTTAGGATCTATGCTAATAGTGAGAAGCAGATTTTCTAGCTTCGAAATGCCTGAGCGAGTTGGACAATGCCAAAAAAGTAAAATATTTGCATTCCTTTCGGTTTTTGATCAATTTGTCCTAAATTATGCGTCCTACAGAAAAAGTGATTTATTCCTTTTTAAAGTTGCTGTGAATTGCTCTAATTTAATACCAAACCAAGTACCTCCAGAACTTTCCGAGAAACAGCTCTTCAAAACTTAACAATTTTCGTTTTTCATGGCTATTGGAAAAATTTTTCATTTTTTAGCAAAAAATTGCTAATTTTTTTAAGAGCTGTTTCTCTAAAAGTTTTGAACGTACCGGGCTTGGTTTGACCTTATATTTTTAACATTAACCTTTAATTTTAAATTATTTTCTGTAGGATTCATAATTTGGGAGATATTGAAGAAAACCGAAAGAAGTGCAAATATTTCATTGCTTTTTTCAGCACTACGCATCCCGCACAGGTCTTTCAAAACTGGAAAATGGGTTTCTTATAATTAGCATAGGTCCTAGCAAAATCTTAAAAAATTAGAATATTCCTACCTTTTGCACGGTCGAGCTTTTTTTGTGTACCTATAAATTGATTGGACTATATTCACAGATACGGTTAAAGGAAACCAATTTTCATCAAAACCAAAGAAAAAGCAATATAATGCTCTCCATAGAACGCAGCTTATCAGAAAATGAAAAAATAGATGAAATTATTGTTAAATTGAAAAGTTTCATCAATATAATATAACAAATCAATTTTAAATATCAATCGCTTAAATACAAAACGTCGTAACACATAAAATCAAGAAACCACAAAAACACTATTCAGGGCGCCCTAAAATTTTAATGGACCAACATTTTTTTTTTCATTTTGTTCTTAAGCCATCGATAGGTATGCATAAAATACAATTTGGCTTAATTTTTTTTTAACCTTTACACTACATATTTTAATCTTTTCGGTACTGCAGGGATCTGTGTCCCAAGAAATTTAAAAGAAATCTGAGGGTATCTATTTCTCCCATAAATTCATGTAAATTAATTGTAACCGTATTTCTAAACACCAGAACGGATTCCGCCCTCAAAGGGTTAATGAAGCATTTAGTGATAACATGTGTGTGTTTTTTAAATCAAAAATAAGCGTATTATCAAACAACGCATGCATTATTCACATAAACGAAAGAAATTAATTAATAATGAACGTTTTCGAATGCAGCGACCCTTCGGTTGTATTTATTATTCGTTTGTTTTGTATATATAAACCCTCTAATGAAAATGCGCGTATGTATCCATCTGTTGATATAATTATCCAGGATTATATCCGTTTTACGTGGTTTGATTGTGCGTACCCTCTATACGGACTCTTATTACAACTGGAGCACAAAAACTGTATAATGACATGTCAAAAAAGCATTCAATACTGAATGTGATTGCCTGCAACATTATACTTCCACACCTGAGGTCCACGACGTGATAACCGGGCATCTTGCAAGAGGATATCTGATTAAATAACGAACTGTTGCCTTGGGTAACGATGTGATAATTATTGTCAACGGTAGATAATTTAATACTTTTCTTTACTACACTTTTTGCCCTCGTAGCGTCCTAATAAGCAGTAAGTTTTTAATGAACTTACGTAACTGGCCATTATTAAAATTAATTTATAGAATTTTAGATCAGCTTAAAACTTTTGACTCAAATATCTAAACTTGTTTAAATTTTTCTAAGTTTACGTCGCGTCGCTGACACAATAATAAATATTACAACTTTGTATTATTTAAAAATTTGTTTAAACAAAACTATGTTAATAGATTACCACGCCGTAACTCAGTTGTTAATGATTCAAAAACCTAATAAAGTAGATTTATAAATTCTACAATAGACTCATTCTTGTGCGCTTTGATAGGAACTAAACTTTTTCTATCAAAATTTTTTCTCGAAAACGTTTTACAAATTCAACTTGATATAAACTGTTAAATTGGTAAAAAAGCTTTACTAAATAACACAAAAAATAATTGTTGCCATTTGAAAAAAGCATAACTGTCACTTGACAAAAATGTTATTAAAACAAATCAAAAGTTATACAGGATGATATATCGTAAAGCATTTTCGCGAAAAAGTTTCTTTCTAATCCCTCTAAAAAATTGAAAACCCGCGATCAATTTTCTATAGTCAATTTTTTTCAATTTAATTATAACAACGGCATCAGGGCGCCATAAAGCCAAATTAGACAAATTTTTGTTTGTTTTTGTAGTCATTCAGAATATCACAGAGAACGCGTAGTCAAAATTTAACATTTTGAAGGAGCCGTCAATTTCAAATTAATAGGTGTTTAAAGCTTTTCCCTTAAGAAATCGTAAATCTTTATTAGTCGACATTAGTAATTACTAACCGTAGTCACAAACAATAATTATCCTACAAGGCAGGTTTTTTACTTTAGACCCGGACTTTAAACTTTTTGATTTAGTAAATTTGATTCTTGTAAACATACTGAAAACCTTCGTAATTACCGTGAATTTACATTAGATGTTCAAAATAGCAACTTTCTTATTATACGTAGAGTCGTAAACGCCCCTTAAAATTATCTTAAAAAAAAAATCTTTCAATTTATTGTCAAAAGTCCAATTTATTTCATTCAAATGAGCCTCATTTGCACTGACGGTTTTAAATCCATAAGATACCTGCAATACTGCTCTTGATCCACTTTGTGTTAGATGTCCCTCTGCAAATGTTTTTAATGCCAAACGCTTCTACCATAAAGAATGATATTTTACACTAAACAATATTGAAATGCGATTCATTCAGTTCTTATTAAAATCTAAACGTCAATTTGCCTAATTATTAAACTCTACATTGTAACATAGACGAGATTGCGAAAACAAATTCTTGATACCTTTAATGGCTTGATAATAAATCGCCATCAAAGTCAATTTTCACACTGATTTAATTAAAAAAAAAATAATTCAGCCACTTTGTAGTTTCCTAATTGACGAATATTGTTTCCAATTTTTAAAATTTTTCCACTAGGTACTGAAAAAAGGTTTTATCTTAAAAATGCTATACGATGGACCATCCTGCATTGTTTTGTAGCAATATCTACTTTAATAAAGAAGCAAATAACTTGTTCTGTAGGACTCGTAATTTAGAAGATATTCAGCAAAAACCGAAACAAGTGTAAATATTTTCGTTTCTTGGGCATTGCGCAGCTGGCATAGCTCTTTCGAAACTGCAAAATCGGTTTTTTAATATCGGCATAGGTCCTAACAACATATTAAAAAATTAAAACTAGGTACCTAATCTTTTACAAATTCGGTCCATTTTTATATTTAAAGGGACTCTGCTAATAGTTATAGTTTGGTGACCTTGCCAGTGAATGAACACTTTGCATTTCGGTTGTCACATTTGCGTTCACAGAATTATTTTCTCCGTCCCCAATATCACTTTTGTTGCTAATAACTTGTTGTATCGATAGATATTTTGTTAGAGCACAAGATTATTGCATCATTTGGAAGACTCGCTACAAATCAATTTATTAAAAGACATTTAAATACAAGACGTACTAAATACCCAGTGAATGAACACCAAAACCAAGTGAATGAACAGCGACGTCCAGTAAATGAACACCCAATGTGGATGACAATAAATTAACTTCAAACGTATTTGTAGTAAATTAAAATTTGTTTCTTTGTTATAAAATAATATATAAATATTGGGAATATTATACAGACCGTCTCCAAAAAGAAACACGAGTCCATAACTCCCTTATTTAGCTAATAAATTAACATACCCAATGTGGATGACAATCAATTAACTTTAAACGTATTTATAGTAAAAAATATTTTTCCTTATTATAAAATAACTAGTAGAAAACCTCAACCCTAGAACGGTCTGGCAGTATTTATTGTGTATTTATGCATTTTATTTATCTATTTTATTTATTATTTATCTACCATTTTATTTATATACATTTGCATTGCAATATAATGTATTTTGCTTTACTTACCTTTAAGCTCCGTAAGTTGACGATATAATAGTTATTTATATTATTAGGAGTATAAGCAAAGCTTTATGTGCTGTGGCTGATAGGTTGACTGCCGATCGTAGTGAGGCAGCCAAATCAGCCGAAGCACATAAAGCGCTTATACTCCGAATAATATATGTTATTTTTTCTCCAAACGTAAAATTATAATACAAAAATAAGCATCTAATTAACAAGGTTATTTCGGGAAACATTACACTTGTACAAAAATAGCATTGCCTGATAGACACTTTCTAGATATTACCGTAGCAACCGCCAAACAACAAATTATTGTTTGAGAAAAGTCAGTCAATTTTGTGGCAATGTCTAATTCAGACGAAATTCAATTAACTCCACCTGAAATAGCCGAAATAGCAAGAGCCGAGATTGAAAATCTTCTTCCTACAAAGTCAAGCGGTGTTTATGAAGCAGCGTTCAAGAAATTCATTACATGGTGTTTGGAAAAAAATGTATTCGTTTATTCAATCAAGTAACATGGACTTTATATGCTTAAGCATATAAAGTACTTTATCTGCTTAAGCATATAAATGAAACTTCTACTAGCAACATTCTGTCATTTAAATGCCACTTTTATGACGTTTGGAGAAAAAAGATATAATTAGTCAATTTTTGACACTCAGCTTCGTCGCCTACTCTGATCCGTTCAAAAAAATTTGCGAAATAGACCACCATCGGGAATTATATTTAGAGATATACATATATTGTGTATATTATATAAAACAAACTTTAGATAAAGTAATAAAAGCTACCTAGCAACAACTGGCGCAAATATATGAGGAGCTTAAATTCAAAAAGAATAATATCCATTTTTAACTTATTGGAGAAAGCAAAGATTTTTCAATAGCAGCAATACTGAAAATCATAAAAAACAAATACATGCAAGGAACTACTCCATTGAATTTCAGGAGATAATAGTGATTTTAACAGAAATTGGAAATTACCAATGGCGGACTTCTTGCAAAATAGAATTGGATAAAACTCTTTTTGAACTAAAAACCAGGATAAAACTTCATTTGAATAGAAATTGAACCAAGAAAACGTGTTGGTATAGGTAAATTGTGGAGCGACTATAGATTACAAAATTAAACTTTGTTGAAAATCATTGAAAAATGTAGGAAATAAGCCAAAATAGTTGTTGATTACAAATAAATATTAAGTCTTCTATATTCACACACCTCCATCCCGTTGTTTTTTCCTACTTCCCTGACTACTCACACTCAAAACTTCAAATTCTATTTTTAACCGTAGAATACTAACGTTACTGGAATTAATAGTTTACTGTCAAGCAAAATTTGACCATGGCCGATATTGCTGATATTACGATTTACAGATAAGACCTATGAGTTCCTGCTCATTTTGCTTTTATTTCTTATTTTTTTATTTTATTATTTATTTATTTATTTCAAACATCGCATTTAATATTGTTAGTTAAGTTCGTCGATGCTGATACCTAAATTTGAACGTGCAGATGTTTAATTTTGTTGAAATAAATATGGCTTCAAAGCTTTTCGAAAAAATTCTGACCATTTACTGAAGATAGATGACTCTATTGAAGCAAGTAAAAAATTGTTTGATGGGCACTGGTTTACAGCTAGTCAATAGCTTCTTATCTGTAATTCAATACGATTTAAAACATAAAAACTAAAGTCGCTTAGTGTATGTAAGAAAATCGTGAAATTGACGATCGTTAGTACTCTATGGTTAATATGGACAATCAGCGATTTTAGTTGACATATTTTGAATGTTATTGAGATAAGAAGCTGTTAACTCGCTGGAAATCAGTAAGCATCAAATAATTTTGTACTTCCTTCAATAGTCACCTATTTTTAAGAAATGGTCTGAATTTTTATCGAAAAGGTTTGAAGCCAAGCTCAAACATCTGCACGTTCAAATTTATCTATGAACATCGACAAATGTAACTCTAATAATTAAATGTAATGTTAGGAATGTTTACTACTACTATTTCGGATTTATAATATAAATAAATAAATTCAAAAGCAGCAGAAACTCCCAGCTCTTATCTTCAAACCATAGTTCGACAATCGAATAATGTATATTGAACAAAAGTAGTTCATTCACTGGTTAAGAACTGGTAAGGTAAGAACCAGTAAATGAACATCTGTTCATTCACTGGAATTATCAATTTTGGCATCCAGTATATGAACACTTCGAAATAACAGAAATTCAAAATGTTATCTTAACGTATTTTACTATTTTCTACTCCAGGAACACTTTACTACCATAAAAATATAAAAAAAGCAAAATTAAGTTAATAAAAGTACTCCAAAATTATGTTCAAAGATACCATGAAATAGGACCTGCCTCTACATTTGACTACAACTCGCAACCAACTGTTGATTTCAGCAATGTCTTTTTTTGGAATAGACTGATAAGAAAAAAACGATAATTGGATCATATCTGTAGAGACCTAATGGAACTATTTCGTGCTCAAGATAGTTCGAAAATGCTCAATTGTTCTTAATAATTCAGTTTATTTGAGCAGTGTTCATTCACTGGGTGGTGTTCATTCACTGGACGGTTCACCCTATGCATAGTTCAACCATTCATAATAACATGAAGTGTCGCGCGTGTCATGCAACGTATTCTCACGAGTCGTTACAGTGCATATTAGTGAAATGAGAGCTATGATGCATTTCACTCTCAGCGTCGTCTTACATTCATCAAACCGACACTACGTGTCAAAATGTGTTTAGCTGGACATTAGAAATATTATAAATGTAACTAAAATTGTTAAAGCTTTAGTCTTAACGCAGTCTTCAAACAGTCTTCACGCAGTCTTCATTCAGTCTTTAATAGTTTTTATTTTGCTTTCATCTTGTAACCAACAAATAAATAAATACAGTTCTTAAAAATACCTCTCCGGGTTTTTAAAACTTAATTTATTGTAGTTTCTGTATTACTGAAATTGGATTACTGATAACAAAGTAGGTTTTACGTAAGACAGCCAGTATGGATTTTCAATAGATTTCTTGTAAACTTAAACTAAACCATTGATTTTTCAAAACATCCTTTTAAGTTTGAACACCAGTAAACTCTTTTTTTGAAATTAATTTTCTTAAACTTTTTAGTATAAACTTCTTCATATTATAATCAAATATGGAACTGCGTTATTTCAGGTTAAATGCGTTATAATTTCTGTATTACAATTTAATTGAAGAAGAAAACCAGACTTAAATTCATGGATTGACAGTGAAATAATATTTTATCCAGTTTAGTGTGTCTGTAACTGACGTATCGATATTTCTATGTAGAATTTCAGAATAACAGTATGATATCGTTCAATACATAGGTACAAAATTAAACAGATGCACAGGTGACGTGGATGTTGCGCACAAATTCTTATGATAATGTCATTTGCAGTAATTACTTGTTTAGTGGAAAATTTTGTCTCGCACAATTGTCGTTATAACCATTCAACAGATTTTCGCTTAGTTTTCATTTTTATTTTCCTGAATATGCTTCTCCACAGTATATGTAGTTATGGTGATGAGGTCAGCTACTTTCATTATTAGTAGTAAAACGTTCCGCAAGGTTACTTTGAGTCTTACAATTTCCTGAATCTATTTTTTCCATATAAAATGCCGGCTAGCGTCGATTATTTTTTCTTCTCTTAATGATTAATTTTATTGGTAATTGGTAATTTTTAAATTAAGAAAAGTCTGTTACCATTCTTTAACTAAGCAACTAATAGAGATAATAATTAGTAGTAAATAGTACTTGATTTGGTTGTAATCTGCATTTTGAATAGATTACTTTGTAATTTAAAATTTTATTGGATTATAAGTAATCAAATTAGGCTAATTAGGTTCAAACGATTATAAACATTTGTCACGCACGCTTTCTTAGTTGACAGACATTAAATAAAACATTATTTTATTTTTAAATTAAGTAGTCACCGCAAATACCGCTTTATTACTTACTGTCATGACGAGTTAAATAGTCATATTTTATTAATTTAGAATCTCAAGTTTCTGTACATTTTTTAGTTTGTCAGTCCGACACTACCATTTCATTCTATTACTTGTTTGTCTATTGGAGTTCCGGCTTAAGGGGTTACACCACCTTGAAATTTTCAGAAAATCAATTTTTCTTTTTTTGGCTAGATTTATTTTTTATACTTTGAAGAATATTTTAAGCGTTTAATTAACCATATGGCAATTCAAATTATTTTCGGAGTTCTAGTAATTTGAAGTGAGTGCAGCAGAGTATGTCCGCATTTCGGTCCTTTCTTTTTTTTGAATTTTTCTCGAAACTACTTTTACTAAACTCGTGGGCAAGATATTTTGAGATTTACTCAACCGATTTTGATAAAACTTATACCACATATTTTTTATAATATTATCTAAAATGTATCATAGGTTTTTTTGATTGAATGCCGCCTCCATTTTTTATAATTATTCAAAGCTCAAAATTTTGGTAAAAATTGATTTTTTTTTAAACAGCTGCCAAATAAATCTTTAAAAAGAATTTCCCTACACTACATTGCTATTACTGTTTTCATTAAAAAAAAAACTTTTTCAATTTTTCAAACGATAGCTCAGAGAGAAAAAATTCCACCATCAGCAAAGATTTTCAAAAGAGGGCCCTACTTGACAGCTCACATCTCCGCCATCTCTTTAATTTTTCTTATTCGTTTTTGTTTTAAATTGATCATAAAACTACAATGTATTCATGTAAAATAAAAATTATTTTATATATTTAAAAGCAAATTAACCCATTTTTCCGAGCGCCAAGGTGGTGTAACCTCTTTATGTATTCACCGAATTTCAACTACATTCCATTGAATATATAAGGTAAGAGTTAATAAATAAATATTTTAATCAAAACGTTGAGAAATAAAAATACATAAAGCATAAATATATTACCAACTTACCCCAAAAGTTTTACATTTTAATATCATTTAAGGAGTGAGGCGCACTTAGAAGAAGAACAAAACAGTAATACGATGATCACTGTAATATTAGAAAGTTTAAGAGTTTATCTAAGTTTATCTGAAGTTTATCTTCTGGTTGATTTGAAGGAGAACAACTGATTTTTACGTTAATCAAATTGTTGCATAGTTTATGTTTTTATGCATAATCTTAATATCCTGATTTTTAATAAAACCAACAAATTTAATGAAATTTTCAAAATTTACTAAACTTAACGAGATATAACCAAATGTGTTGGTTTTCATTTAAATTAGGGGTTCCGCCATCGAACCCTTTTAAAAGAATGATTTTTTTCATCGACCCCCTTTCATTTTTCTCTATAATATACGGCATACAACATAATCATAATACTAATAATCTATCTATACATATATATATAAAATTGGATGTATGTGTGTATGTGTGTATGTGTGTAATAGACTCGGAAACCGCTGAACCGATTTTGATGAAACTTTCAGGAATACTCTAACATAAGCTGGAGAGTGTTCCTGTGAAGTTTGGTGCCGATCTGGGGGGGGGAAGTGTCATAAAGTCACCAAATTTTGTACACAAGTGCATCTTAGTAGGGGGGACTTAATTTAATGCCAATCGTGGGGGGGGTCCAAACAAAAATCGCACGGGGGGATCACTGAAACTTATTTTCGCATAGAAAGAAGCGTCCTACAGCCAACAAGTTTTGTACACAAGTGCATCTTCGTAGGGGGGACTTAGTTTGATGCCAATCGTGGGGGGGGGCAAACAAAAATCGCACGGGGTGATCACTGAAACTTATTTTCGCATAGCAACAAGTGTCCTAAAGCCAGCAAATTTTGTACCCAAGTGCACCTTAGTGGGGGGGGGTAATCACCGAAACATATTTTCGCGTAGAAAGACATGTCCTGCAGCTGCCATATTTTGTACACAAGTGTATCTTAGTAGGGGGGACTTAATTTAATGCCGTTCGGGGGGGGGTCCAAACAAAAATCGCACGGGGGGATCACTGAAACTTATTTTCGCATAGAAAGAAGTGTCCTACAGCCAACAAATTTTATACGCAAGTGCATCTTCGTAGGGGGGACTTAGTTTGATGCCGATCGGGGGGGGGGGGGCAAACAAAAACGCACGGGGTGATCACTGAAACTTATTTTCGCATAGAAACAAGTGTTCTAAAGCTACCAAATTTTGTACCCAAGTGCACCTTAGTGGGGGCGGGGATATCACCGAAACATATTTTCGCATAGAAAGACATGTCCTGCAGCTGCCAAATTTTGTACACAAGTGCATCTTAGTAGGGGGGACTTAATTTAATGCCGATGGGGGGGGTCCAAACAAAAATCGCACGGGCTGATCACTGAAACTTATTTTCGCATAGAAAGAAGTGTACTACAGCCAACAAATTTTATACACAAGTGCATCTTCGTAGGGGGGACTTGGTTTGATACTGATCGTGGGGGGGGCAAACAAAAATCGCACGGGGGTGATCACTGAAAGACATGTCCTGCAGCTACCAAATTTTGTACACAAGTGCATCTTAGTAGTAGGGGGGGCTTATCACCCAAGCATATTATCGCATAGAAAAAATGTCCTACAGCTATCAAATTTTGAACACAAGTGAATCTTATGGGGGGGGGATCGCCCAAACAGATTTTCGAGTAGAAAGAAATGTTCTACAGCCACCAAATTTTGTAGTAGTAGGGGAGGGGGGCTATCGCCCAAACAGATTTTCGCATAGAAAGAAGTGTCCTACTGCCACCAAATTTTTTAACCAAGTGCACCTTAGTGGGGGGGGATATCAGCGAAACATATTTTCGCATAGAAAGACGTGTCCTGCAGCTACTAAATTTTGAACACAAGTGAATCTTATGGGGGGGTGGGAAGTGTTCTATAGCCACCAAATTTTGTACACAATGGCATCTTAGTAGTAAGGGGGGCTATCGCCCAAACAGATTTTCGCATAGAAAGAAGTGTCCTACTGCCACCAAATTTTTTAACCAAGTGCACCTTAGTGGGGGGGGGGGATATCAGCGAAACATATTTTCGCATAGAAAGACGTGTCCTGCAGCTACTAAATTTTGAACACAAGTGAATCTTATGGGGGGGTGGGAAGTGTTCTATAGCCACCAAATTTTGTACACAATGGCATCTTAGTAGTAAGGGGGGCTATCGCCCAAACAGATTTTCGCATAGAAAGAAGTATTCTACAACCACCAAATTTTGTACACCGAGCGAAGCCGGGCATTTCAGCTAGTTGCACATAAAACTCAACGATAACAATTTGACTAAGAATATGAACAAAGAATTAAAAAACAGTGATGTATTAGATTTATGTTTTATTATTTTTCTATGTACTTATTTTTTATTTTACGTTTCTATCATCGACTCCCAATAGACCCCTGGAATACTACAGATCTTTTTTAAACTTCCATCGACCCCCAAGGGGTCCACCTGAACCCCGTTGGAAACCCCCGATTGAAATGATTATTTTCTTGTTTATGACGATAAAAAGTCCTGTTTTTGAACGCTCATTTAAAAATGGCACCATGGGAAGTAATTGGCATACCCAGCGCCCTTAACAGCTATGAGATGTCGCTACTAGTGGCGATTCTAACATAAGAGATAAAATACGTATACTGTCACAGTGTTACAAAATATAATTAGGGTATGTTATAATTGAAAATTAACTAATAACAAATATATTATTACTACGCATTATTTTGACTGTTTCAGTTTTGTAATAATTTAGTCTAACTAACGATTTCTAGTTTGGTGTAAATTTATTTCTTGTACAGGGTGAGTCAAGTTTTACCGCTGCGGCCATAATACCTATTAAAAATTGAAGGGAAAGTATGCAATTTACATGCTACATCAGTTGAAGTATACACTTTCGATTAGTGCTACAAATTTCCCAAATTATTATTATTTGAAGCCGAAAAAGTAAAACAAAGAGTTTTGGGCAAGATGTCGTTGTTTGGTTTTTTACTTGAAAATTTGACAAATTATTCGTAGCATTAATATTATGACTTTTTGAGTTAAAATCAAATTTAAGATAAAGTACGAAAAATGATTTTATTTATGACTTTCCAGCAATAGATATTGCGGTTTACGACCGTAACAATAATTTATGATTGATCCATCAAACTGGACGAGACAGTTTTTCAGTTGCTGTCAGACCTGTATTCTTAAGTTAAGTTTAGTGATCGTGATAAATAATCCATCAAGTACCCTACCATTATTCGGTAAATTGAACAACTAGTAATAGATAAAGCCAAAATTTTACCTGATTGAAAAAAATTGTTTTTTCTTGTTTCTGTTCCTTAATAATATAAAATTATTCGTGCAATTTATGAGAATTGACAAATTATTTTGAAAGGCTATTTTACCACCGGCTGTAAAACTTGAATCACCCTGTATATATAGATTTCATTCAGTACTGTAAATTCTTCGTATTTTGAAATTCTTTTCTTTTTTTTTGCCATGGGACCACATTGTGTGGCACTTTTTTTAATTGATTCACGATTTTTTATTATTGTTGCCAAAAACGCGTGAGCCCTCGTGTTCTTTCACTTTTTCGAGAACCAATATGAAATGAAATAAAAAATTGTCCACTTAGCCCTTTACGGAAGTATGTCGTCCATACGCGACACTATAAAAAAGCAACGGTGTTGCCGAATGTCGCACATACGCGACACTCGCCTAAATTCACCAGAAGACCCATATGGCTCATTTCCGACAATAAATATTTTGATCGCCTCTAATGTCCTTACGTCGGTATGTTGCGACAACTCATATCACATCCAACGTATAAAATATTCATTCCAACTGCCTAACAAACTCCTTTTCAATATAATTTTTCACAATTTTCTATTAAAAGCACTGAATTAAGGCTTGAGAACCGTTTTACCAATTCCAATTCGAAACCACGATATATTTTTAAACGTCAAAATAAGTAAAGTATAAATAAAAGCCGCCTTTAATGCCCATAAACCAGACACGAACACGTGACAAAATGAATGTCTTTTATCCCTAATAATATTATACCTGCTCGCAATTTCACCTGTTCTGTCATTTGGTTGCTTTCAACAAATTGTGTAGTATTAGTTTCTACAATCAGCTGTGCATAACCCATCAGACTATTCTCAATAACGTAAGTGAAAACAAGTAAAGTTTGAGAATTGTGTTGGATTGGACTCCGAAGAAGTTCAAGACCTCCTTGGACTTTACTCTGATGAAGATCTCTACGTAGACAGTGGTAGTGAATATGGTTTTGACGATGATGTCCACCAGGACGATTCTTCCGAAGATTAGTTTGTGGAAAATAATTATTCAAGTGATAATGTTGATAACGTAAATGTTGAAAGTAGTAATTCCGACAATAATGAAGAAGAAGAAGAAGAAGAAGAAGAAGAAGAAGAAGAAGAAGAAGAAAATTCGATTGATTATGCAGATTTCAATATAAACTGGACAAGACAAAAATTTGTTCCACAAATCACTATTTTACTGACAATGGTTGGAGCAACTATAGAAAATTTTAACGAGGAATTCGTCGGATGAGGCAACGCCATCTTTATTTTACAAGCCGTGAACTAAGAAATTTGGCAGCAGTGTTGCTAGGCGGACATTTTGCGTTCTTCAGTTCAGCATTGCATCATTGAGTTGTTGTTGATATTGTGTTAAAGTGCAGTTAACGTTAGATAGTTGTGGTATTTCCAAACCTGTGTGTATTTATCAGAATATTTAACTCAATAATTTGATATTCGACAATATAGAAAGTAAGTACATTTAACCTTTGGTTCATGCTTTTCACATGAAAACTTTTTAGATGACTAGAAAATGTTGTGTCCCAAGCTGCAAATCGAATTACGAAAGTGTATCCGTAAAGGGGCAAACTGCAGTTACTACGTTTTCATTTCCAAAAGATGAAGAAACGAAAAAGAAATGGCTTCGAGCTATCCCGAGGAAAAATTGGCAGCCTACGAAGTATTCATCTGTTTGTATAAAACATTTTAACGAAAATGATGTTATATTAGATCAGATATACAAAAACGGGTCAACTGTTACTACGTTGCTATTAGCACACCCAAAATGAAAGGAAGACGCTGTACCCACAATTTTTCAAAATCTTCCAGTTTATCTGTCTTCAACTTCAACAGTAGTTAGACGAAAAGACCCTGAAGTAAGAAGGAAAGCGTTGCAATCAAAAGAAGCTGGAAAAATTGAAGAATTTGTAAAATCTGATATTATAAATGACTTTACAAATTTTCTTGACACTTTTCAAACAAAACTAAAGGTATAAACAGTGAAACAAAGTGGAACTTTAAAATTAAGAGCAACTTTGGTGTTTGGCTGTATTTATTAAATATTGAGTGTTCTAATAGTTCTTCTGAAAGTGAAACTGAGTTAAGTGCCGCCGAAATTTTATGTAGTGTTCTTGTGAAAAGTGATTTAACATTAAAACTCTTTATTGGAAAAGAAGAAATTTCTGCTCACGATTTGAACTGGATTCTCCCTTGTGATTTAAAATTATCTCGATGGTCGCAACTTGAAAATATATTAGTTAGGTATGCCAACGTAAGTCAACACAATTTAAGGACTCGATCTTTTGAATTTTTCTTGCAAAAGTCGTATGAAAATTTAGTTACGTGTAACGAAAAAGCTGAAGAAATGGAAGACTATCAACATAAAAAACAATTGGAACTTTTAATTGATCAGTTAAACATGATATTGTTAAAAAGACGAAAATATTCCCCAGCAACTATTTTGTTTGCATTTATGGCTTATTCATATTCATCGTCTTGTTACATGCTCTTACAAGATCATTTGCTGCTGCCTAGTAAACGATATTTACAACAAATATCTTCTAGATTTAATGTAAAACCAGACAAAAATCTTTCAAATACAAGTCACTATTTGAAACAAATTTCCAAAAACTTGACTGTTCGAGAAAAATATACAATATTACAAATTGATGAAATTTATGTGAAATCTAAGTTAGATTTTAAAGCCAATGGAATTGTTGGCAGTTCAGAAAATAATGCTAAGGATCTGGCAAAAACTATTGAAACTTTTATGATCTCTTCTGCTTTTGGTAATTTTAGTGAAGTTATTCGACTAGTTCCTGTGAATAACACAACAGGAGATCAGTTAAAGATACTCGTTAATGAGGTAATTGAATTGTGGTTTTCCTATAGTTGCGATACTAACTGATAACAATAGAATAAATCAGAATATGTTCACTTTAATTTCTTCAAACGAATCTATGCCAAATCCATGCTTCCCTGATATTAATACTTACCTATCGTATGACACTGTTCACATTTTTAAAAATGTTAGGAATAACTGGTTGAACAAAAAAGATACTTTTCACACTTTAATATATCCTGATTTTGAAAATTATACAATAAAACGGTATGCATGTTTCGAACATTTGCGACTATTTTTCAAGGACGAGCAAAATAAGTTAATTAAAAAAGCATATAGGTAAGTTGAGTTATAAAACTTTGTATCCCTCGAATTTAGAGAGACAAAACGTTTTGTTAGTGGATAATGTTTTTCATATGTCAACTATTGCTGCTTTACAAACGGAAGAAAAATGTACAGATACTGCAAATTTTTTACAAATTTTCCGCATCTGGTGGGATATTGTAAATTCTAAAAACCCTATCGTAGGAAAAATAAAAAGAAATGAATGGGCAGGACCAGTTTGTAGTATTGAGGATGAAAAGTTATTGTTTTTGAAACGTTTTTTGTCTTGGATAGAAGCATGGCAGTCTTTCAAGGACAAAGCTGGCTTAAGCTCCGACACATTTGAAGCAATAAGAAGAGCATCTCAAGTGTTATGTAAAATTGCTAACGATGCTTTAACAAAATTTAATGTTTCGTATGTACTCTTGGGGAAATTTCAAACAGACAAGTTAGAGAAAAGGTTTGGAATGTACAGACGACTATCTGGATCAAACTATAATGTATCAGTTAGGCAAGTAATTGAATCAGAAAACAAATTACGAATAAGACATATTTTGAAAATGATCAATAAAAGAGAAGCATGCTTTAGCAACTTTGCTAATGAAAGTACTGAATCAAATTTATATAATGTTGACATTGATCAATTTCGCCCCATTATAACTTCAAATTATCTTGAATTATGTGAAATCGAGGAATCAAGCTGCATATATGTTTGTGGCTATGGAGCACGATCTGTTTGCAAAAAACTGGAATGTACTGCCTGTGTTTTTTTATTTGAGGAAGGACGCGGTAGTAATGTTTGCAACGAATATTTTGACTTTTTACAGCGAGGTGGCTTAAGTGTACCAAGTTACCATGTTAAGTGTGTTTTCTTTCATATGTATGCTTTGTTAGAATATATTGTAGCTAATAGCGTGTGGGAAACAAAATTTTTGCAATCTTCCTGTCAAAAAGGCATTTTAATTCAACTGACACAGTTAAGCTTAAATTCCAATAACTTTTTTCAACAATTTGAATTACATTGTCTGTGTGGCAACGATGTTTCTAGATTGTTTAAAACATTGTATTCTGTTTTTGCAAATATTCTGTTGAATAACTACACAAAATATTCAAAAGAAACAAATGGCACTAAAAATTTAGAGAAAAAAGGAAATTAGCTACGCTAACAAAAGAGAAGAATAAACGTTAAAAATATGTTATTTGTAAATAATGTTATTTAATGTTTAATAAATACCACAAAATAAAATTTCCTGCCTTTACTAACTTTTGTTTTATTTCTTAATACTATCAGAATAATGATGTAGTATGGATCATTTCATGTTAGTTATTTTTTAATAAGTTTCGATTGCAACCGACGTGCAATGATACCCGGCCTACTTCTGTGCATTAATGCGGTGTTGCCAAGCATGGCTTCACGGCTTGTAAATAAAGATGGCGTTGGATGAGGCCAATAAAGTGACAACGCATATTGACGACATTCGTCGACAAGGGACATAAAATGACTGGGAAATTTTTGTCTGACGTGTCTAAAAACTTCTAATATATTCATTCATTCATGGGACGGCAAAAATTAGACGCAAATAACGGGAAAACGTGAAATGCGGGGACGTAAAATTGAGGTTTCACTGTACTTCACTGGAAAATTACGTTTGCGCCTTTGCCATGCCAAAAATATACCCTGGTGGTATCCTAGCAAACTATATCTGATGATAAACATTATTCCAGTTTTACCGTGAGTTGTGAACCAGAATAATAGTTCAGATAAATGTAATAGATGCCATCATTTGACCCAGAGAAAGCCGATTCGACTGTCATCTGTTCACCTAGTGGGGGAAGAAACTGCACCTTGTTGACGTTTACGGCCTGCAGTTTCAAAATTGAAAAAAATATGTAAAATATCTAAAAATTATAAATCCTCCGCTACAAATTACAATAATTATCTAATTCCTAAATAACAAGTTCAAGGTTTTGTAGTAATTTAAAGTTCAACACGTAAGTATTTTATTATCTATCCACTTTCTGTAAATTTGAGAGATAAATTTAATATCAAATATGTTTGTCCTAAGAAACATTGCGTCATTGTTGATTTCAAAATTCCATATTATTTAAAAATTGCAGTGTTTGAGTAATACTTTCATTTATTGCTGTCATCTGTTGGACAAACATTCATAAAATTTTAATCATTTATTATTCCTCTAATCAATAGACATGGAAAAACAATAATAGAAACATTTATTTTTTAAGATGAATTATCCAAACGAAAGAAATGCGCTTCAATAAACAAGAACTTGTAACATTAGCTACCCAACCTTCTTCCAAGTTTGAAAAAGAAGGTGTATTATTTATTAGAGAACGACAGGAAGGTTTCTTTCGAAAAACAGAAAGTAAGTAGTTATTGTTAGTTGTCATCAACTTATATTTCAAAGTAAGTAACGGACAGGAATAGATTTTATAAACATAACAATTATAGTGCACGTTGGTGTTCTAAAATTATTTATTAAAAATCTATATAGCATGACAAACTTTAAAACTGATTAGATGTCTTTAATGTATGCATGTCATATAACATTAGCAGTTTATTCTATTTAAAATTAAAAACAAAAAACATTTCTCATTGGTATTGATGTGCACGGACTACGTATCTGATTTTAAAACTCTAAAGCAAAGTGTTTCAAGAAAGATTATGAAGATTTAAGATTATTAAAAATCCATCTCATTAAGGATGAGTTTTGATACTAGAAGATTTTTAATTAGCACCAAGGACCGGACTCGTCAATTGACAGCTGATTTTTTAATACAATGAGATCAAAATTGAACTTGATTAGGGTAGTCCATGAAAAATATGATCATTTTCCGCATTCATGATTATACTTTATGGAACTACATTTGAATTACAATTTTTAACTGTATTATTAATTTATGTGCCATATATTCTAATAGTAAATAATGAAAAAATAATAAATATAGACATTAACAGTCGTAATTAGTATCATTTTTTTTTAAATAACTGATGAATAATATTTGAGGACCCTAGAAGCCAAAGGGTATAAGTGCCACAACTCTACTTTTGAGATAATTGAGCTCAAAGTTGTGGATTCATGATAATTGAAAGGAAAGTGGCTAAGTAACTTGTCAACAGATAACAGCACTGGGTGCGAAATCAGTTATACCCTTTGGCCACAACACAGAATGCATATTTTGCTGACATCATAATGCATTTAACTCATTATATTGAATTTGTCACTTATACCCCTTGGCTTCTAGGGTCCTCATTTGTAGTCAACATCTATAAACTGTCATCCAAATTTGTAAGTTGATTAAAATTTCTAAAATGACTTTCGCTGAAACTCGCTGCCTTAATTAATATGTTCGGTCCTTGTAGGTCTTTTATATTTTTATTGCATTATGAAACGTGACGAAATTTTCAAGGAACTGACATCGTGTGTCCCCGAATGGAATTTTCTACCCTTGTAACATTTTTTATAAGAAAAAATTGTTTGGTTAATAAATAAGACAAATAGGTTCTCACTAAAAGTAAGTTTTATTCAATTCAAATCAACATGAAGACACTTTTTTCGATCTTTTATTGTATCTTCATCTATGGTAGCTACAGCTTCCATAATTTTCTTGTTTTGATAAATCGATGTTACCGATGTTGTCATAGATCTTTTACTTCAAATAATCATTTGTCAGTTTGGTCAGAGCAAAATTATTTTAAATTTCTAAATAATTATTTTGATTCAGATTTCCGTCCAAAAATTAAAGATGGAGTATTTTATTTTTATTACGATTTTTCTAAACTCAGTACCGACGAGTACTTTGTCAATTTTGTCAAACATTTTTCACAAAAAGAAAGGTTGATTTCACATTTTTTAATTTTTGGGACATTTTGAATAAAAGTTTAACCATTGTTTATGACTTCTCAAAATAAGCAAAAGTTGTTATTAACAATGGCTTTTTCTTACCAAATTAAACAAATGAAAGTTTGTAAGAGTATGAAGCCCCTTCCTAGGACACACTGCATATCATATTATTTTAAAATAAATACATTGATGTCCCTTTATATTGTACACTGTAATTAAAGCAAAATATTTATGGCTTAAATGATTTAAAGTTATGCCATTTGTGAAGTTGCATATTTTAAAAAGATGGAATTATAATGTATATTTTTAAATTTCTTACAAGTAAATGATAACAGTAGGGTTAAACAATAATTATTCTATTGCTTGGAAAATGAAAGTTATTATTTAGAAGCATGTTTATTACTTGAGCGGTTGGTAATATAAACACACCAACTTTATTTTTCTATGTACATTTTGTAACAAAGCATTAAACAAATTCTACATTTTGTAAATATTATGTAAAAAGAAATTGGTTTTCCATGATCATCCCTACATTACAGGAAAGGATATCAAAAAAGAAAAACGTGAAAAACAAAGTCTTCGCAATCTAAGCTGTGTGGGGGGCGCCAGTAAAGGTATTACTACGTTGCACCAACATCTAAAAATCTTAATTTCTGTTCTATCTTGTGTGTTATTTGTGTCAATATGTTTCTCAATTTTTTCCGTTTCAATCTTTTTGTTCATATGTTTCAATTGCATCTGTATAATATGTAAACATCATGTATCACTATTACCATACAAGATAGATCAGGCTTTGATACTAACTCCAACACTAACAGCCACTAATATCACGCTAACATAACACCTCACAAAAAAAGATTTTTAATTGTATATTTTGAATAAAAATCACCTGCGAAAAGATTAATGTTTCAATGAGAGTAATGCAACATATTGCTTATTACAATTTCTTAAATTGTAATCGAGTTTTGTTAATATGCTTTCATATTTTAATTCTAATGAAACAGTTTTCTAATATTGTGCATTGCGTGTGTCTTACATTGTATCATTACGCATGTTTGTTTTAGTTTATTTGTGTGAAAAGTTTGTTTCTTGTTTGTTTCTTTTGGTTTGGTTATGATTCATTTTCTATGATCAGGTATAGTTTTGTTACTTTTATTTGTTCTTTTATTAATATGAAGATCAACCAACACTTGGGTCAATCTCACAGCAATATTATTGCTTGAACTATTTTGTATACTTGAAAAGTAACCTTACTAACAAAAATATGCAACAATGTCAAATTACATAAAATATTTCAAACTTTGCCTAATTTTTTTAGTAAATATTTTTGTACATTGTAAAGTACTAAAACTACCGATTAGTGCTGAATTGTATAATGTAATTTACTATGTGAATGCTTATAATTATAAACTACATGAATGCAAATTTTTCATGGAAGCAATAATAGAATTCTGTATTATAATTTGTCACTGTCTAGTTTGCTACACATTTTTAATCATTAGGCACAATTTTATTGAGTATTGCATGAATAATGCATAGTTAAATTTTTTAATATGCATTCAATCTTGATACAATTAAAATTGTGTTTTTATGTACTACAGACGTTACTACATTCTTTTCTTCACAGTTAGTTTAGAAAGATGGTGTCGACTTAGAGGAAATCTATTGTTTTATTTTAAAAGTAAAGATCCTTGGTCTGAACCAGTAGGTGTAGTGGTGTTAGAACAATGCCAGGTTCGATTAAATCCCCCAACTGCAACTACTCCCCTCACTAATGATGGCCAGTTTATGTTTTATTTAGGTATGGTATAAATCATCTGTTATGCTTACTAAATCAAGCTTTGTAGTGTTTGATGGAGGTCTCTGTCAAGTATTGGCTGCTTCATCAGATAATGAACGTTCTAGTTGGATGCAAGCAATCCGTAGTGCCAGTTATGAAGGTATACGAGCAGAACTTTGTGCGCTTCAACAGTGTATAGAGCGAAGACAAAGACATCGACCTCATACTGATCTTCAAATATGGAGGGTACAGAGATCCCATGTTTTAGGTAAAAATAATCATTGTTTAAAAAAGTTGTCAATGTGATTTTATGCAGATATGTCTGAGTTACCGTTATGTGAAGTTTCATTGGCATGTGATAATTTATTATGTGATGGTCATGGAAGACCACCAAATCCGACACTACTCGTAGATATTTATATACCATCTACGAAGGTTTGGGTTCAGTACGCTCGAACTGAAATTATTGAGGTATTTGTAATTTTTATATGCTTACGGCTATTGTATAATTAAATAAATATTTCAGAGAAGCAGCAATCCAGGGTTTCTTAGTACCGTTAGTTTTAGAGCATCAGATGGTCTTTCAAGTGAATCTAGAATACGCTTTACTATTTATGATGTAAGAGAACGTGTATCACATACTGCTATACCACTAGGTTCAGCATGTGTGTTGCTTAGTGCCATACAAGATTCGTCTCGATTACGGATTCCATTGTTCAATAGATCACAAAGTACTATTGGTTTTCTAACTATAACTGCATGGGCATTGGAAGGAGAGGATAGAGGAAGTAGCACAGAACATACACCTTGTCGAGCTTCTGCCAATACTAATCCGCAGGTAACTTGATACTTTGTTTAAATGAGTTTGTTTAATGTGTCATTCTGAAAATCTTTAAAACAGAATTTAGAATTTCAATCATAAATTGAATATAACTTTGTGTAATACTAAGTGATAGTTTCAATTGCACACATTTTCTACATATAAGTCATCGAAGCATTTTTTTATTATAAATATTAATTCATTGATAGATATGTAGGTATTTTATAAAAAATTTTGGTACGTACATGCAAATATTAGTTTAGAAGTACATCATTTTTATCTACTACTTACTCCTAAGGTTATGGGCGCCATATTTTAGTAACATTTCCCTTTTTATGCCAATGATTCAACTAACTGACGAATGTCTGTTGCAGTGATTGAATTAAAAGCAGAATTTTACATTGAACAATATGTAGATGAATTTGGTTATTACAGCTTGATTCAAATAAACAGCTGATTCAATTAAAGGATTTATTGCTATTACAATGTATTTTTCCAAAATATAAATGTAGATATATGTTACACCTAATTAATTGGAACAACATAATTGATGTAATTAATTAAACATTTACTCTACTAATTTCTGAGGTTACATTTTTTAAAGAAAGTTTTAAAAATACAGAGGATGGTATTCTAAATAAAGTAGGTACAACGTTATTGGAAATTAATCGGGCAAATTGAAAGTTCTGTATTGAATCTTGTACTGCCACATAACTTGATTTCAAACCTTTTTCTGCATATTTGATTACTTTCTTAATGCTCCATTTGTTATGATTGGGTCGTTTGCTTGTTTCCAAACTGACAAGATCTGACAAGGATTCAACCACATCTTGAAGAAATTCACTAACATCATTGAACATTTTTGATATTGTATGTGTATATGCAGACGATTGATGCTTTTTAGCAATAACTTCCTACAAGACAGATCATTGTACTTCACTTAATATTATTTAATTAATTTTACATACCTGGAAAGCAATTAAAATAAACAGTATGCACAGTTTCAATTTCATAATTGTTTATAGTTGTTAACAGGTACCTGAACTAGCGACAACTGCCAAACTACAGTTCATTCTTATAGGTATTAATATGAATAGAAATTTTTGGTTTTTCTGGGACATGGTTTAATTATTTAAGAATCATTATTAATAATGTTTCTTTTCCGATCACGAAACATTTATTGAAAAGCAATCATTTTTATCACATTGCAAGCAAAATTATACTAATATTTTTTTAAATATTTTCAAAATTTTCCTATTTTTTACTACTTCAAAAGCAGGTTTCTGGGTCATACTTGTCAAGAACATATGTGGTTTTGATGTTTCTGTGATATCTAACTGTACTTTGCTCTAACATTGTTACCTGTATAACTTTTAATTAATATAATTGATTATTGTTCCCTTTTTTGACATTTTGTTTTTTTCTTTAAAATCAATAAATATTTGTCATCATTAAATTATTTTATGTTCTATATTTTTTAGTGACAAAAACATGCAATGTTAAAATCAATTAACTACCAGTTATAGATTGTTAATCTCTATTTTCAGGCTTTATCTCACAGAAGATCACATTCACTTCCTCCAAGATTAGGAGTAAAAATGCGTCTTCCCAATCAAGCAGAATTAAAACTCTTATTTGCATCTCCACATTTACAAACCTATCGCTTTCATTCAGGTTTAGGAGGCGATATATGTGTTCATGAATTGATGGCAGAAAGCAGACTTTGTTTTTCGTTTCCTTATCACTTACTGTAAGTTTTGTTACTTAATAAATTGAATTTAGTAATTAAATATTCGTATGTTCTTATAGTGAGATTTGGATTCAACAAGAAAAAGAACTCTTACAAGAAGTTGCAGGTATGGGTGAATTGAGAGAACCTTGGCATTCTAGACAAGTTGAATTATTAGACAGACACTTACATTTACTTCGATTATACTCTCAAGCACGAGAAAATCTTCAAGCTCACAAAGGAAGTTTCTTTAAAGCTAGTTCTAGGAAGTCAGATCGTAGTCTTGAATTTGCACCAATTAATATGCACCTACAGCGCATATGGGTGTATAATGACACCTTAAATAAGGCTGGGTTTTATGATTGGGTCACTGTTGGTGCTTTTACTGCACATTCTCACAAGTCTAAAAATGGTGGACTTATTAAGTGAGTTTTATTAAGTAACAGTATAATAAAATGACCAATTTATTTTTAGATTGGTACAACAACTAAAAGAATCTCCTACACGGTCAAATTCAAATTATCAAATAGCAATGAAAATTACAATGGCAAATGATGCAATTCAGGTGAGTTTCTTTTTATATTGGTTTAATTTTTTCGCTTATTATTTACATAGGCTATTAAACAATTACGTAAAGAAGTGGTGGAAGCAATGAAAACTTTAATGCGCCTAGCAAAAGAAAAGCAAACTGCTGGCATGTTACCGATTTGTGAAGATATGATTAAAAAAACTCGTATTCTGTTAAGTTTATGGGATCCTGGTCTCGTAGAGGAAGCTTTAAATTTTGTTGAAGAATATAAATTAATTGTAACTGATGATTCTGGCGTTAGCGAGGATTATAGCTTAGATGGAAGTGGTAAACCCAGTCTCGTTTTATCTCCTTTTAAACGCATTACACAGCAGCTAACATCACTAGACTTAAAAAGTCCTGAACTTGAGGATTTTGCAACTCCTTGTACGCCAAGTAATATTGATGATATATGGAGAAAACAATCTGCACCACATCTTAACATAGTTGATGAAAAAAATGGAAATCATCTTTTAAGTACCAGTGAAGGTGTTAAGAGTTTATGTTCAAATTTGCAGACTCCTGATGAAACAAATTTTGTAATTTTTCCTGATTGTGAAGACAATCACAGTGAAAAGATATCGGCCATTTCAAATGGAACAAGTTTTGTTGATAGTGACGAATCCAAATCGTTGGATATGGATGTTGGACGTTTATTTTTGGATACAAATGTCATGTGCAGTTCACCCTCAGCAAATTATTATAAACCAACCGATGAACCTGAACCCTGGGATTTAACACAATTAAATATTGAGGCAAGTGTCATGTGTCTTGTTAGCAAGGTCAAATTTCTTTGCGGGCGTTGTGGTAGTCCGGCTGTAAGATTGCGACATAATCCAAAGACTACACGAAAATTTGTGATCACAAGCCAACCAAGTGCCACCATTGTAAAAGATGATTCTAAAAATGGAACAAGTTATGAATTCAATAAAGAAAGTGAAGCTGTTACTCGAGCTATGAATTCTGTCACTAAAGTGGTTCGAAATGGAAATAAATTTACTGATGGTCTTGATTTGAACAAAATTAATGATTGGGCAGCAGAATTACGACCAAGCATGCGAAAGCTCCGACAAGCAATGGATGGATTACTAAAAACAGCTCGACTAACTCATTCGGTTTTTAGAGTTCAAGAAGATCCTCGTACTGCTCAAAGAGTATGTAATGTTCGGTACAGGAGAGATGTGTGTTTTTCACAAGGTGTAAGTAATTGAAGGAGATTGAAGATGTACCCCATATGATTTATTTTTCAGCTTACAGCGTTAGTAACAGGATTAATGACTCGCCTGTGGTGCCATAAACCTGATCCTGCATTTATAGCTTGCTTAAGTACTTTAGGACCTTTAGCTTCCTTTGAATGTCTTCTTAGTTATCATGGAGATGAAATAGATATGTGGGGGGATATGTCGGTTGCTGTGGAAGACCTACGCACAGTCATGTTTACCCTTGTTAGATGTCCCAGTCCTACATCCAATGAACTACAACCTACACCAAAATTAAATGGCAGTAGAAATTCAATAACCGTTTTACTCCCTGTTCCTGACACACTCTACACTCTAATCCCCTCAAAACAAGCTGTATCTTTCCATGTTACGCCAGTTTTCTTTAATATAGGAATTAATGAAATGGCAACCCTTGCTGAAAGTATAGGAGCAACTCGACCTCAAGAACGTTCCAATGTTGACAATTATGAACGATTATATCAGTATTATTTGCGATATCGAAAATTGAATATTCCAGAAATTACTTTGTGCAATGGTCGTATGTCTGCATGTTCACCCCAACAAAAATCTCTTGGCGAACAATTAGGTGATCTTAAGAATATTGTACATAGTGGTAAATCAAAGAATGTGGAAATATTACACTTAGCAAGTCAAATTTGTCGACAAATGAAAGGTATGCCGTTTTATTTTAAATCTGTATTTAATTGACACAAGAATGTTTCAGCAATACGTTTTACCAGTTGCAAAAGTGCTAAAGATCGAACTGGTATGGCAATTACACTAGAACAATGCCAAATTTTAGCAAATGATTATCACTTGGCTGAACACGAATTTCAGAGAGCATTAGACTGTATGAGGAGGTGAGTGTTCTAAAGTACTTAATTAAAGCTTAAATTATTATGATACATATTTTAGTGAAGGATGCAGAAGAGAAAATACACAAAAAAATACAAATGTTAGGAAATACGCTTTCAATTCCTTACAACTTTTAGCACTACCGAAGCTTTATAGGCCACCAGCAGGAACATATGGTTCTGGTCAAACCTAGGAACAGCACTATGTTGTCTTATGTATTAGAATTATTTGACGGTGCCAATCTCCAATACTCATTAAAATTATTTAATTGTTAGAATTGTTAAATGGTTTTATTTCTTAGAATGAATGGTTAATATATTTTTATTTAAATTTTTTAATTTATGTACTTAATATTGATTAACATTTATGTACAAAGTAGAATTATTCAATATAAGTTTGATCAGTAATGCGATTTTTAATTTATGTTGGTGAACTTGTTTAGTTGGCAAGTTGGTTGATGTCAACATATGTTATCTGTGGATGTCAACTCAGATTGTCAACATCAATAACAGTTTGATTGTTATAGGTGTATACAACAGGAGATATCTACTTTATTCTGTTTTATTCTAAATGACGCGACATGCTAGAAATTGTACCGCAGGTGCTGTTTATACGTATTATGAAAAGAAAAAAGATGCTCATGCATCAGGTTATGGCACAAGTACACAAAGATTAGGAAAAGATTCAGTAAAAGATTTTGATTGCTGTTCTTTATCACTTCAACCTTGTAGGAATCCTGTAATAACGTAAGTAAAATAAGCGTATTTTACCAGTGCCTTTGTACAGGGAACATTGCAGGAAAGACGGTTATTTATTTGACAAAGAAGTTATTCTTCAGTATATCATTACAAAAAAGAATGAATACAGCAGGAAGTTGAAAGAATATGAGAAACTGAAGAAGAAGGAAGAAGAGGAAAATCAGGAACAAGTTGCTTTAGAAACTGGAAAGAAGTTAAATGCATTTATGAAGACTGAAAATAATATTGTTAGTAAACCCATTGATGGATTTAAATCTGGTTTGTTTAAATACTTCCTTATTAGAGGAGTGTTAAAACTATTGTTTAATAGATCAACCAAGCACATCTTCAGTGTCAAATATGTTTGGTGGGCGAGATAAACAACTACCAAGTTTTTGGGTACCTTCAGAAACACCACATGTGAAAAAATCTACATTACAAAAGCCGGTACATTATACAGGAAAACGTTAAATCATAATTTAATGACACTGCTTTTATTATTATAGAGTAGTGTTATTTTTTGCCCAATTTCTAACGAACCATTGAAAGCAAAGGACTTGATTAATGTTAAATTTATAGCAGTAAAAGACAGTACTGATAAAAAGGCACTTATAGCCAAGGAAAGTCGTTACATGTGTGCAGTTACCCATGACATTCTCAGCAATTCAGTTCCTTGTGCTGTATTGCGGACAACGTAAAAGTAAATATTTATTGTTTGAATCAGTATAATTATTGCTACTTTTTAGCGGAGATGTTGTCACATTAGAATGTGTTGAAAAAATTATCAAAAAAGATTGGATCCATCCTCTTACAAATGAGAAACTTACCGAAAAGGATATAATTGTGATGCAAAGGGTATGTACACGATTTTGCTTCAAAACGATTTTTAAAATAATGAATAATAGGGTGGAACTGGTTATTGTCAAACAAATAATAAACTTGAAGGAAGACATGAGCGCCCGGCACTTCAGTCCTAATGCATCGGTTGGATTATTTCACATAATATTCTCTGAATTTAAGAAATAAGTTTTTATAGCATTAAATTAAATAATGTACATTGTAATTGTTAAAGGTACAGAATATGATAATATTGTATTGTAAACCTTTACTTTGCTCTGGTATTATAGTGAATAATGTAATAAGCGTTTTTTAATATAATCCTTACTCTGTACTATTTTTAAAACCCTTTTGAGAGGGTAACACTTTAATATGATGACATTTTCATAAGCAAAAATTTTATTTAAAAAAACCCCTATAAAATTTGCACATTGTGACTTGTTAAGGGGACGTTTTATGCTTTCATCAACTATGGCTTTTTTATAGTTACATAACCCTACATTGCAGTTCTGAAGTTATCAACAGCTGTTTTTAAATAATGGATAAGCCGCGTCCTTGTGGTTGTAAAGGTTGTAGAACGTGTTTAGTTTGTGAAGAAAATTGTAACATTACCCCTAGAAAACACTGTTTTAATAGAGAAAATGGAACTTATGTATATTGCCCATATTGCAACAAAGCATGGCCAGGATGGCATATTGATAGTTATAAGGAGCACCCAAACCATGAAGGTACCCCGATTCATTTTTCTGGAATTTACATCGAGTTAGACTTCATAAGTTCCATTGAAGAGCAGCAATTACTTGAAGGAATTGACAATATACCTTGGGATTTGTCACAAAGCGGCAGAAGAAAACAAAATTTTGGGCCAAAGTGCAACTTTAAAAAACGTAAATTGAGACTAGGACATTTTAATGGGTTTCCAGCATTTTCCAAGTTCATACAGGATCGATTTTGTGACGTGCCTGTTTTACGTAATTTTCAAACAATTGAACAATGTTCTCTAGAGTATACTGTTGAAAGAGGTGCTTCTATAGATCCGCATATTGATGATTGCTGGATTTGGGGAGAACGTGTTGTCAGTGTTAATTTATTATCAGATTCTGTCCTAACAATGACATATAATGATAAATTAGATCATTATAATTTAGATTGTGTAAAAGCATATTCTAGTGTTTTATGCAGTAATGGAGAATTGAATGATACAGATACTACTTACGAACTACTTCATAATAATGGTGTGCAACCAATTGTACGAATACCTATGCCTCGTTATTCCTTGTTAGTGATGTACGGATCAGCTCGCTACGATTGGGAACATCAAGTTTTACGCGAGGATATCTTAAATCGCAGAATATGTTTAGCATACAGAGAGTTTACACCTCCATACTTGACCAAGAAAAATATTGAAGCACAGTCAATTTTAAAGTGTGCACAGAATTTTTCAAGGTTTATTTGACTGGTTATATAGAAAAAACTAATCAAATTTGAATTATTTTATGTATAATATCATGCACATGTGAAACAATGTATTTCAATACTTAAGTCTATAATTAAATTAGTCTTCATAAACCCATCCTTCATTAGCCGGCTTCCAATCAATCAATTCTTTATCTGTGAACCACAGGCCAATTTCTTTTTTGGCAGATTCAACAGAATCTGAACCGTGAATTATATTACGTCCTACTTGAATACAGAGATCTCCACGAATAGTACCAGAAGCACTGTCTGCCGGATTGGTTGCACCAAGAAGAACTCTTCCTGTTTTGACCACATTTAATCCTTCCCAAACCATCGGCACCACAGGGCCACTGTTCATGTAATTAATTAAACCAGGGAAGAATGGTTTTCCAGCTAATTCTTCATAATGTTTCTTTAAAAGTTCTTCAGAAGGCTAAAACATGACAACGTCAGATAGCCTAAACGAAGATCACTGGCTCCGCTGCTGCGCAACCGGTAAAATTGTACTAACCCATAAGAACTTCAAAGCTACTAATTTGAATCCTTTTTGCTCAAATTTTTTAATTATTTTACCGACTAGACCTCTTTGAACGCCATCGGGTTTAACCATGATAAAACTACGTTCACGTGTGTCTGCCATTTTATGGGAAAATAGTGAAAAGAACGACAGCAACGTACTAAACGTACAACGATCTCCAAACGAAATGGCAGAAGTAGAATTTAATTTGATCAACTTTCTTGAAAGCATTCGGGAACGACACCCGAAGTCCGATTAGTGTTCGTGCGTTCAAAATTCACAAATTACGAAATTTCATCATCTCTATTCTTAGTTATCAAATAGTAAAGGATAACATGATTGCAAATGCAGAATTGAAAATCTTTCCATGTTTGAGAATGTCATTGAAGTTTGTGACGTCAGCAGTGTTGCAAAGCTTGTCAATTAGTGCTCAGTTCGGAATTAAATTTATGTTGAAATTGATCTGCCGATTAATCCTGTAGTCGCCAGAGCTGTAAGGTGAGTTCGTTATTACTTTCCATCTGTTTTCCTTGCGGTTATCTTACGTAGTGTTCATAAAATATGAAGGTCATTGCTCAAAATTTTCCATAGCTTCCCTCCAATCAGAAATTAGATACATATTTAGCAGCTGCTCGTAAAGCTAGCCATCCACAGGAAAGTATTATTCACGTGTTGTAAACCCCGGCTTTTCTAGTAACTTTCCAGCAAATCTGTACTGTTTATACTACAGTGCGGTTGCTAAAAAATCATTCTTGTGCTTGGTGCTTAGAAATGACCATTGATGAGAGATTGAAAGATTGATTGCTTGAAAATAATTGTAATTTTTTGTTGGTCTCACAAAGAATGAAGTGGTAAGGTAACCATTTATACGTATGTTGCTAGAATTTTATTATTTGATGGCCAATAGCAAAATTAAAGTATTGAATTTTCGATAGAAATACCGAAATGCGTGTATGTCTCTCTTTAGGGGTGTCTGGTCTTTTTTGCCTGTTTTTTTCTATAAGTAGTTTGGGGGTGAATCAATCAATGCTGAACAATGATTCGGCGGTTACATGTTCATATTAGATTTTTAGGTGATCTGAGATAGTAAAGTGAGTTGTTGTTGACAATGCAGGCTCAGCAAGTTGCGCTGAATTCGCAAATAAATTCTGGAGCTGCAAATAATCCTGTAGCAGGAAATCAATCAGTCATTTTGAAAATGAATGAGTTGCAACAATTATCTTCAGTTGGTACGTTAATTTTCTATTTTAAATTTCATTACGCATTTACATAATATCTAATTTAAATGCAGGTTTACTGGAACTTGCCCATCGTGAATATCAAGCGGGTGATTATGAAAATGGAGAACGACATTGCATGCAATTATGGCGACAAGATCAAGCCAACACTGGAGTTTTGCTACTGTTATCGAGTATTCATTTTCAGTGCCGCCGATTAGATAAATCGGCACATTTTAGTACTTTAGCGATCAAACAAAATCCACTTCTCGCAGAAGCATATAGGTAGAGTATCCAGCTTTAATAACACCAATACCTATATTGTTTTTGCAGCAATCTAGGCAATGTTTATAAGGAACGTGGACAACTACAAGAGGCTTTAGATAATTACAGGCATGCAGTAAGATTAAAGCCTGATTTTATTGATGGTTACATCAATTTGGCTGCAGCATTAGTTGCTGCTGGTGATATGGAACAAGCTGTGCAAGCATACATAACTGCATTGCAGTATAATCCAGTAATTATTTAATATTTCTTGGTTAATTTGACTTATTATTTACATTTATTGTAGGATCTGTACTGCGTTCGTAGTGATTTAGGTAATCTACTTAAAGCTCTTGGCCGATTAGATGAGGCAAAGGTATGTAGTATTGGAACTTTTCTTTTAACTGTGTTATCCTTCCCTAATCATTTGATGTTGCCAGTATATTTTGAATTAGATTTCAACTATTTTTCAAAATATACCGGAAACTTACAATTGTAAAATGTAAGAAATAATACTTGAAAGTGATTCAAACTGTGCATAAAATTATGATGCTTTCTAAAAAGTTGGCTGATTGTTTCCTTATTAGATGCGCTCTGCGTAAATTTCTCCTTGAAAGCACACGTATATTTTGCAAATGGAATTCTCAAAAAATTTTTGTTTTGAATATCAAGTCTTTGCGAGGAAATAAGAATGTACTTGCAAAATTTGTACTTGTGCTTAATATTCTTAAAGAAATGCGTAAATAGAGATGAGTAATCTATAAATATGTTTTGAAGAGTGCTAATTGGCGTTTTATTTTGTTGGTTAAGCGGTGGCCACCAAGACACAGGTCTAATTCTAGTGCGATCAATTTTTTTTACATTTGTTGTATTTAGTCAAGTGAGCAGTAGCAATAATTGGAGGCCACTCATTTAAAATAACAGCATTGCGTAGATATTCTTTGGTAGCAATTAGTTTCTCTTTATTTTTCATTGGAAACTTTCATCCAATATTGTATTTCTTATATTTTTGGACATTTTTTTGAAACGTCACAGTCTAATAATTTTTCAAGTTTTGAATAATATTGTTTTATTAGATATGATCAACTGTGTTGATACTGTTTAGTTTGAAATAAAGCTGTGAAATTTCAATATAATTTTCGTAAGTGTTTAGGTTTGTTGGTGGCAAGGTACTGCAGTTTATTAAATTTATTAATTTTCTTTTGGTCACAGAAGACTGTGAGTTTTAACTTGACCACCATATTTTTGTGTTTAAAATTATTTCTAGTACCGTAGATTATTTGATTATTGATCGTGAATCATTACATTAACGAATAGATTTTTTTAAATGCTATGAAATAGAATTGCACAACACTTGCGATATACCATTCATTTTATCCTCATTCCCGATTTGATTTGAATCATTACATTAAGACGGATTTTCACCAAATCTTCACTGTTTAGTGTTTTGTATTACTTGAAGAAATCAAATCAATTTGTAATGTTTCTAATTACATTACATACAGAGTGTGTACTGTAGTTATCATAAATCAGTTTTTCATTGTTTGGTGAGTCTCCTTGTGTGGCAAAAATTTTCAAGTGAGACAATTGACTAATAGAATTACTGTTGCTGTATAATAATTTAGGTATGTGGTGGCTCTCATGCAACTCCGGGTGGAAAAGGGTGGTATACATTGGGCTTAGTGTCAGGTAATGTACGCAAGCGACAGTAGCTGCAACATCTATTTGTTTTTAGGTATTGGAGCGGGACCTCTCTTTTGCGTCATTGCGTTAGCGTAACTTTTTCTTTAAGACGTTGTGCGGGCTTGCGTAAGAATCACCTTTGCGTAACAATTGCGTTCGTTTTAGCGTAGTTTTGCTGTTGTTGCAACTTTAAGGTACATCTCTGCATTCTTGTATCTTGTAAATGAATCCTATCACTACAAATGATTACGATAAAATGCAGATTTGTGTGCGTGCGCCATGCGATTTGAACCTGTTGGAGAGGTCCCTTTTTTCTGGATGCTTTATGAGTCAGCACTGTTAAATATTATTATACTGATAGTTTATTCTGCCTAGGCTTGCTACTTGAAGGCTATTGAAACTAGGCCTGATTTCGCAGTCGCATGGAGTAATCTTGGCTGCGTTTTTAATGCACAAGGTGAAATATGGCTTGCAATTCATCATTTTGAAAAAGCAGTTGCATTGGACCCAAATTTTCTAGATGCCTATATTAATTTAGGCAACGTTCTCAAAGAAGCAAGAATATTTGATCGGTAAGAATTTTTTATATTTATAATTCGCATAATTTGGGTAACACCAGCAGCTTAATTTAGTTTGATATGGCAACTCACTAATATACAATCATATTTAATTTAGTTTTAAATTTCTCATCTTCTCGGTATCTTGACCAATTAATTAAGTTTTAACCCATAATAAAAGATCATTATGTTTAATACATCTTCGCGAAAATAGCAGACTATGCCGATTAAGATGTGGCCTATTTTAAAATAACTCATAATCGTTTATCTTCTTTCAGTTTTATATTTTGTGACTCGTATTCAAAATTAGAAAATTGCTTAATCATTGAAAATTAATAAGGACGTTCAAACCGCATTTTGCTTCCTTAAAATTTCCACGCTGCATAGCCCATAGATAATAATTGCCATACTTGGGGAATCAAGGTTGCACTAAAAATTTCCACCGTTAGTAGTAGGAAAGAAATGATGCGCTATGTGCGCGCGGAAGTTGACAAGAAAATGATTAGTGAGCAGTTAGTTCCAATAGATTTTAATTATTCTTGAAATTTCGTCATTCGTCATATTCCAGCACTATATTTCCCAAATTTTATTTTATGCCCAAGCTATTTTAAAATATTCCTTATTTACGTTACTAGCGGGATGTTTTTTTAACATTGCATAAATGTAAAATTCCACTTAACCCAATTATTAACGTAATTCTAGTCTCGCCCACTATGAGTAATTCGCGATAAAATTAGAATTACCATGTAATAATATCCACCAACCGATCGTGAGGTTAGTTCGATTCAGATATTTATGGTGTGGAATTTAGGTTTTCGATTACGGTCAGTATGGTATTATTTAAGGCGCAAACAAATAAAACATGATTTCAAAATGTGTAATTTATTCCTAATTAATCCAAGCCACCTGTTTTTATCGCTGACGATGACATCAGCTCGTTATTTTCGCAAGGACAATGAGGGTTGCTATAACAATACACATCGCTTGATTATATATTAATGAAATTCCCATGCTTTATATTTCATAAAAGATCGTTAAGCAAATGTTGAGTATCGGAAAACGCCCTCGATGTTGTTATTGATCTTTTCGTTACGTTTTCCGTTTTTGATCCATCGTTGTGCTGTTTTTATCAAATTAATGTAACAATCAATTTAAAAGCTTTATGCGGTGTTTTTGCACCGTTTTACACGTATGATCGATGTAACAACTGCGGAATCGATATTAATAATTGGGCAACCACATTTAGATTATTCCTTGAAGAACGTAAATAACTGTGGGTTGCGATCCTCGTGGTCGTGTCCTGCAACCAAAAGGCTTTGAGATTTTTAAATTTTATATTTCGAGATATCCGTGTCTTATGCAACCTACGTTTCATTTGTCCCTGTTGGTTTTGATCTTTGCACCACACATCTATAGTATATTTCTGAATCGAATTAAATGATTATTATTTGAAATGGTGTGGGTTGCCAGCGTGCACGTGCGCGCAGCCTCCGGTTGCATAGCAACCTTCGCGAAAAGCCTAGCTGACCCGGGCGCCTCCGCCAGTCGTCATGCCGTTGCCGTTCTTGTAGCCTAGAATAGCTTTAGTGTGTCTGTCCTGTCATCTTCTTGTCTCTTCCGCGCGACCATGTGGCTTCAAAGTTACATCAACTAGAAACAAAACGCAAGCATTATCGATTAATTTTTCCGATATATTCTAATGCTTCTGCGTCTGCTATTTGTTTACAAATGTTGTTTTTCCATCAGTAGAACAAAACTGCCGTAGTTCGTAGTAGCGTGCTCTGTTTCGACTATATTGTTTTTAACTTTTTCCTTTCGTGTTTTTGAACTTATTCCGACCACGTGTATACGAATTGACAATAAACAAATATGACAGGGAAAATTACCGAATTAATCTAAACTGCTTGTTTGTATACATTTATTGGCACTGTATATCATATGGTTTTATATACGTCCGGTTTGGTCCAGTTCTTTTGAAGTACGTCACTCCCGAGAATATTTAAGGCGGTCAAATTCGCTTTTCCTCGTTAAATCCAACGTCGCTATCAAAGTTGAACTTAAATAAACATTTGAATGTGTGCACTGATCATCTTGTAGATGCGTTAGTAAGAGATTTCGCGGCAATGTGTGTGCTATGGAGCTACAGTGTGTGGTTGTATACACCGTCATTAAAATTCCGGAATCCAAGTTGCCGTCAGATAGCGGTTCCGGAACGCCGGCGAATGGTTGTCTCGCATGGATCAAAGACTGTATCAAAAGGTTTTTTCTAATTTCTAATTCAAATATTCCGACGCTATGATGCGTCAAACACTCCTCTGGCAATGCTATTTAATACCTGTTGCGTTTGGCCGTATGCCTTCTGTATAGCTTTAAATATGAATATTATAACCCTCATGCTATCATTTATTTTCTTGTTTAATTTATGATACAATAAGTGAATATCTATTTCAGGGCGGTAGCGGCTTATTTACGTGCACTCAATTTGTCGCCCAATAATGCCGTGGTTCATGGAAACCTTGCCTGTGTTTATTACGAACAAGGTCTTATAGATCTGGCCATTGATACTTACCGACGAGCCATTGAGTTACAGCCTAATTTTCCCGATGCTTATTGCAATTTAGCCAACGCCCTCAAAGAGAAAGGGCAAGTTCAAGATGCAGAAGACTGTTACAATACTGCTTTGGGCCTATGCCCATCACACGCCGATTCGTTGAACAACTTGGCTAATATAAAAAGAGAACAAGGCTATATTGAAGAAGCTACCAGATTGTACTTGAAAGCACTGGAAGTGTTTCCAGAATTTGCCGCGGCTCATAGTAATCTTGCCTCCGTTTTACAACAGCAAGGAAAACTAAATGAAGCTCTTATGCATTACAAAGAAGCCATACGCATTCAACCAACATTTGCTGATGCGTATTCGAATATGGGCAATACTCTTAAAGAAATGCAAGATGTTGCTGGTGCACTGCAGTGTTACACGAGAGCAATTCAAATTAATCCTGCATTTGCAGATGCTCACAGTAATTTGGCCAGCATTCATAAAGATTCTGGAAACATTCCAGAAGCTATTCAGTCTTACAGAACTGCATTAAAGTTAAAACCAGATTTTCCGGATGCCTATTGTAATCTTGCACATTGTCTTCAAATTGTATGTGATTGGACCGATTATGAAGCAAGAATGAAAAAATTGGTGAACATAGTGGCTGATCAATTGGAAAAAAATAGACTCCCTTCGGTGCATCCACACCACTCCATGCTTTATCCACTATCTCATGAGTTTCGAAAAGCAATTGCAGCCCGACATGCCAATTTATGTTTGGAAAAAATTCACGTTCTTCATAAGCATCACTATAAGTTTTCTTTGGAATTAAAAGGTCGTTTGAAAGTTGGATATGTTAGTAGTGACTTTGGCAATCATCCTACTTCACATTTAATGCAATCAGTCCCAGGTTTACATGATCGTGGTCGTGTAGAGGTTTATTGTTATGCATTAAGCTCAGATGATGGAACTACATTTCGTAGTAAAATTGCACGTGAGGCTGAACACTTCATTGATTTATCTCAAATTCCTTGCAATGGAAAAGCAGCTGACAGAATAAATGCTGATGGAATTCATATTTTAGTGAATATGAACGGTTACACTAAGGGCGCACGAAATGAAATTTTTGCCTTAAGACCTGCGCCTGTACAAGTTATGTGGTTGGGTTATCCTGGAACCAGTGGTGCAAGCTTTATGGATTACCTGATAACTGATGCTGTTACATCACCAGTTGAGCTTGCTCAACAGTACAGTGAGAAATTGGCATTTATGCCATATACTTATTTTGTTGGCGACCACAGACAAATGTTTCCACACTTAAAAGAAAGACTTATTCTAAGTGATCGCAGCAACCCCAGTGGAATTGGCCTTGCTGATAATGTTGCAGTAATTAATGCAACTGATTTGTCTCCATTAGTGGAAATAACAGACATTAAAGAAATTAAAGAGGTTGTTCAAGCGGCCAAGCCTGTCGAGATCAGTCTTAAAGTTGCTGAACTTCCAACAACCACCCAAATTGAAACAATGATTGCCTCTGGTCAGGTACAAACTTCTTTAAATGGAGTAGTTGTTCAAAATGGACTGGCGACTACACAAACCAATAATAAAGCTGCAACTGGAGAAGAAGTCCCTCAAACAATTGTTATAACAACAAGACAACAATACAGTCTTCCTGAAGATGCTATAGTTTACTGCAATTTTAATCAGCTTTATAAAATTGATCCAATGACATTGCAGATGTGGGTAAACATTCTTAATAACGTTCCGAATTCTGTACTTTGGTTGTTGCGATTTCCTGCAGTAGGGGAACCAAATTTGCAAGCTACTGCTCAACTAGGTGGCATACAACCAGGTAGAATTATATTCAGCAATGTTGCTGCAAAGGAAGAACATGTACGAAGGGGCCAGTTAGCTGATGTTTGTCTCGATACTCCTTTATGCAATGGACATACAACAAGTATGGATGTTCTGTGGACTGGTACACCTGTTGTTACTTTGCCCGGTGAAACATTAGCATCTAGGGTTGCTGCATCTCAGCTTACTGCATTAGGGTGTCCAGATTTAATTGCTAGATCAAGACAAGAATATCAGGACATTGCAATCAAATTAGGCACAGATCGTGAATTGTAAGTTTTAAATGTGTAAAGACCGATAACGATTATAATTTGTATTTTTGTTTCAGTTTAAAAGCAACACGTAACAAGGTCTGGGCTTCTCGCACCATTTCTCCACTCTTCGACTGCAAACAGTATGCACATGGTTTGGAATTGTTGTATGCTCGTATGTGGGAACGTTCGGCAGCTGGATTGAAACCTGACCACATAACAGAATTTGCCCAAAAGTAATCTGTCAATTACTGTGAATTAGTTGCTTGCTTTTCCTGTACATTTACAGTATTTACTATAATCATTTCTAAAATAATTTTTAAGTTGTTCAATTTTTTATGTTAGTTTTGGACATTGACTCTTCTGCTCAGAGCTCGAATTAATTGGTCGTCATGTTAAACAAGCCAATTATACTGTGTGTACATACGCGTAGGATAAGGCATCATTGATGTAAAGAAGTGTGGTTATGTGACTCTTATCAATTTAAAATTTAGACTAATTTATTAATTTAAAATCAGTATACCTAAGTAAAAAAATATTGAATGTTCAACTTGTATTTATTATCCTTTCCTTCTAAAAAGAAATGTGTAATCACAAGTGTGGGTTTAGTCGAGCATATCTATGCGACATACCTGTAATGAATTTTGTTGCTATAAACAAACATTTAAATTAGTGACATCGGTATACATTCCAACATGCATCACTGCACTGTGTGAACCAGGCTTGCAAAGAACTTGTTCGTAACGGCTACTTCAGTAATCGTCAACGACGTAGCGTTGTTGGATAGGACGGCCACGCTTACTTTTTTGCATTTTAAAAACAAGTGCAGCTCTCAGACTTTACAGCGACTTTTAAAAATTATTGCGCGGCACGCGACACAACAACTACAATCCCGGGTTTGTGTGTTGTGCATTTTGTTGTTACTTGAAGACTGTCTCTTAATTCACGGATTCGTGGAATAGAAAGTTTCTGACCATCCAATGCTACCGGAATAATGGGTAAGTGTATTTAGGTATATATTTCATTTTATTACTTTTGCCCCCTCCATTATCGCAGTTTATTGTAATTCAACAGGTGTTGAAAGATAACCATAAACTATGATACCTATACAAATTGTTTTAATTGTTATAAGTTTTTAATTAATCGATTTTCATTGATAATCGATATGATATCTTATCCGAAAATATTTCAAATTCAAAGTACCTAATGGAGTATTATTATTGCGCAAGTTGTTAAAACGAATCGAAATAAAAAATGTCAAAAAAAGTTTTAAATTTCCGCATATGTTTCATATGTTGATAGAAATGTTTTGATTACGCCATTCTTGCAAGAAAAATGTCTCAATATTAATTTTGTTTTTCAGAATATCGCTGCACAAAAGGGCAATGCTAAACAACTGGGTAACTTCAACACGTGGTTCGCGCAAGAAATGCTGGCAATTAATTTCTGTTCAGCTGTATCAGTAATGTATGCGGGTGTTCAAGTGATAATACCTGAACTCGGCAGTGCTTATATTTAAAGTGTAATGTTAATGCGTTGCGTTTAAACGGTTAATCTCGCCATGACCGAAGATCTAAAAACTTCAAAACGATTGAATAAAAACGGCATGGACGTGCCGAAAAGGGGTGAACCGACTGACAGCGATCCGTGCATAGAAATGGAGAAACCATCTGAGCGAAGTTTTGTTAATGACACGGAAAGGATCTTGCGACAAAAAACGGGACTCTCAAAAAAAGGTCTTTATGTGGCGGGTGCAGTGTTATTGGTGTTGTTGCTACTGTTGATAACTGTTATTGCCCTTGCGGCTTGCTGGCCTCGAACACCCCACCATCTGCAGTTTCCCATATGCAAAGATACCTCCTGTTTGCGAGCAGCGGCACAGGTATGATCGTTTTTATGCAATAAATGACTAGGTTATACTATTGGATTATTCAAACACAAATTAAACAATAATAATTTAGAAATAATAATTATTGCGTGTTTGAAGTATTATTAGTCCAGCACAATTAGTATATTGTGTGCGTGTTTGTTACAGACATAATCTTCTTTAATGGCATTCAGGGAGAAATTAATTTTCGTCTGTGCAGTTTATTGTTTCAGTCAAAAATCGACGTTCATAACATTTTCATGAACGTATGAATGAAATCGCAATTTTTTAACGCCGAACAAAGTTTAAAGTCAATAAACTTTAATTCTTGTTCAAAAATATCAATGTGTGTTTTCTGTGAAATGGTTTGTTTGAAAACTTGCACCTTGTCGATGTTACTGAATCACACATTTTAAAATTTCACGCATAAAAACTTAACGATTGTTTCGGCGACCGAGCACCAAATGGATTCAGTCTCTTCAAGTTTTACGAGATTCAGGTTTATTTGCTCTTTCATTGCAATTCAATTCTGCGATTACGAACAGATTAAATTTCGCCCTGATAAAATTGAAATGGTTCATCTTTCGATCCAAACGTATGTTTCTTTTCTCGACGAAACAATAAATTCGAAGAATTGTTAAATTTATGAGATTGTTTGAGAGTTGTTTTATGACGTCGTAAATTGAATAAAAATTTTCCTCGAATTCATTTGAATTTTGTTTTTTATTGGAACCGAAAAAAATTAAATAAATTAGCCAATTTTAAAATAGTAGGATACAGAAATGAAAGTGTATTAACGCTTTGTTAATTATCCTAACAATTGTGACTGTGTGAAACAGTTCTCTTCCATTTTTTTAATTTTAAAAAGGACGATCGGGAAGACCTCTCTGCTCGTTGACGAATCTACAATGATAAATTTTATTTATTTTTGAATTGTGATCGAATAATAATTTACGTACTTTTGAGATATAAGACCAGGCAAAACAGGAATCCATTTGCTAGGAATTTTAGATTCAGTAGAAGGAACTGAAGTTGCATTTACCCGTGGTCTAAAAAAACGTGGCTCAATATACGAAGTTTTTTCTTTTTTCCATAAAAGACGTGTATCGTTAGGCACTGGAATATTATGAATTTTATTTTTTATTATTCGAAAGATACGCTGATGTTGTACAATGAACTGTTCTACTTAAAAAATCTATTGTCAAATTGATATCAGTAAATACATCGGCGACGTTACGATATATGATTATCAAAACTTGAACAATGCTACTAATATTTAAAATACAGCAAAACCTCGCTAATCTGAACTAATTGGGACCGGGTTGCGTTAGAATTAGCAATTTGTTCGGATTACCGGGATATATAATAATATATGTAATTTCAACGGAGCAAGAATCTTTAATTGAGGTTACTTTTACTCGACCCCCGTGAGCGTTAAAGGCCGATTCAGCAAAATTAACGAAGTCTTGTCGATACTGTTTGGATTACTGGAAGTTAGGATTAAAAAATTCAAGAACAGGTTAATTTTTAATTTAAATTTAAATTTTTTGACATACCTAAAGGTTGTCATCATCTATTTTTTTAAATAGCAAACTATTTTTTGGTTTTGATTTTTATAGATCTTTTAACTATCAAAATGACGGTACAAAAATTGTAACTCCCTCTTACATTTAACATTTTTTCTCAATATTTTTTGATGTAATAGGGCGTTTATAAATACGCTCTCGAGGTTAACTTTAGGGTTAAAACAAAGACCAGTTTAGTTTACCTCGAGTTTTACCCTGCACTGAAATACCAGGCCATAGACTGCTAAAAACATAACCCTTCCTTTTGGCTTTGCTGTAGTCGGGTAAAAATACACCGTATATAAAAAAAATGCTAAATTGAATTCAAATATTGACCCGTTTTTGGGTTTTTCTCAATACTCACTGTAGATAACATTTTATAAGCTTAAACACTTTAAAATTAATAATATAATAATAATAAGTAGTAACAATATGCACTAAAAATGTATCTTTCTTTCACATAATTAGGCAGATACCACATTTAATATGAAGTGAGATCTTCATTCATTTTAGTGCTTCATGTATCGCGGGTTCGCATGTTTTCGAAGTCACATTTGCATACACACGTAAAGCGACTGATTTTAAAAATTGTTATTTTGGATTAAGGGGACCTTAAATCATGCATTTCTAGCAAAACTTTAGTTTCAATGTTTGATCACACATGATGAGTTTTATATAATAAGTCTGTATAGTGGTACCTCGGATAACGAACGCCCCTATTAACGAACAAGTCCGTTTACGAACACAATTTCCTAATATATTTTTACTCAATCTACGAACAATACCTCGGTTTATGAACGCACAAACATTATACTAAAGTTTCAAAATGAACTCAAACTTTTTTAAAATTTCGTTTCACAAAATTTGTAGGTATTAATGGGTACAAGTGAACTATCAATAATATTGTAAATTTTGGGTTGAAACTTCTCCGTTGTATTCGCACATAATTGTTTTATAGGGGTGGGGGTCTCAAAATTATAAAGTAAAAAGATAATGCTTCTAAAAATATTTCGCCATCGTTTTTGCTGAGATGTATTCTTAAAAGCTAATATTATTTTATTTTTAATTTTATTGGATATCATTACATTTTATTAGTAGCGATGCAGTTTTTGAAATTACATACTAAATTTTTAGAATCTTTAAATTTTTATAAACCTATTTTATTTCATAATATCTTTGCCACACATAGGTAAATCCATAAAATGTCAAAAAACAATGTTTCTGGACGAGCGAACGGATTAATTGTGTTGGTTTACGAACATTTCTGTTAACGAACGAAGTCAAAGAACGAATTAAATTCATTATACGAGTTACCACTGTATTTGATAATCCAAACCCGACAAATTCATTGGTTCCTTTATGCATAATTCAACTGATTTGTTATTAAATTCACCAGAAAACAGTTTGATTATTACATTTGTAAATTGAAACTGACGCAGTGTTTTTTGTGCGTTTTACGGAGATCTATGATTAAAGTAACTAAATGATTTAATGTAAATTTAACAAGAAGAGTGATAAACTTGAAATCGTTCATTACTAACGAATCGTTCACTGCAACCCTAGCTCTCCTAAGAGTGTTCTTTATGACTCGATTTTAATACATCTTTAGGATATTCTTTGTAAATTGTGACATGTGTTGACACTTGTATATCATAAATCAAACTCACACGGAATCCTTTGAGTTAGATGATGCAACGTGCCGATTGTGAACAAATTGAAACTTTTCACCGCATTTTGGTATTCTTCGCAACGACAAATTTCCATAATAACTTCTTTTTAACCACAGTTAGAAACGTATCTTATGAACAGACTAGATTTTTATATCATAAGGAAACTTTGTTTCGTCTAACTTTTGTTTAATTTAAATCGAGATAAATTGCAGATAGTGGAAGTAATAGCAACATCATGTGAACAGTACAGTACTTCGTTTAAGAATATTTTCACACGATGTGTAGGTGTACATACCTATTGAGTTATCAAGTTCCGAAACTTTACGTTACAGGAGTTGCATAAGTATTCCTATAATGACTTAATTATAATCCTGGAAAATTAGGGCCAGTTGCAGAAACGAATCTAACACCGGTGTTAGCTAACAGAACGTTAACTAGATATATAATTGGCTGCCAGCACACTGCAATTTGCTGGTCTTTTTGGGACAAAGGAAGTATATAGTAGAAGTATATATTATTGGGAATGAACTTTCAGTAAAGTTCAAAATAAGGAACAAAAAGTTCTTACCACTATCGTGGATGGAACATGTTTTTTGGATCGAAAGCGACCTCCGGAATGGACTGAACTCCAGTTTTTCTCATCTATTTCTAAACTACCACTCGGATCAGTAATTTTGAAGGAACGCCCAAAAATGCTATTTTTCTGAATATCTCAACAATTTTACATTCGATTATTTTTTTGCTTTCATCAGCGCAAAAAACGACAATTCTTTGATAATTCAACTAATTTTATTTTATAGCTCTAATATTAACAAAGTTACAAATGATGCACATTTAATATATAAACCAACCTGCGTACAAATAGATTTGGTTATTTTACTTGGAGTCAATTAAGCGGCTGATTAAATTAACCAGTGAACCAATTAAACGACAGCAGCATCTGACGTACTTTTTGTTCGTAGAAAGTAGCAAAAAATCTGTCCCTGTAAAAAACAAACAATGAACTAGCAAAATATATACAGGCTGGTTGTAAACATCGGCTAAAGATTTTAAGGAGCGATTCCTTGGTCTATTCTAAGACGAAAACTTTTTATAAGCATGTTCTAAACTGTCTAGTTTTTAACATATGAAGTGTCAACGTACTTACAAAATAAATAGATTTTTTCGAAGAATCTCAAAAACGTTTCAAGATATTTTTCTGGAGTTTTATTACGATTTTAACATGTTTTAAGATACATCTTTCGATTATGTTCAATTTTCTCTAGCGCCGTCAGTTTTTTAGTTATGAATATCGAGGTACCAATTTTGTTAGATAAAACATCGTACGGTTCACATTTCTTGACATTTAGATTTAGCATACTAAATCAAGTTTGAAGCAAAATTACCTCTTCCATATTTACCCTCCAAGTCGTTTTTAAGTGCGTGCAGATTAACCCTCTCAGTCGCGAACTAACACATTTGAAGAGAAAAATCTGAAGTTTACTACAATATAGATATGATTTTTTTGAAAATGTTTAGCGTGAGTTTCACATTTTCAAAATGCTTCGTTTGGGCAATGTAGGGTGTTCTCAACTGAGGACATAATGAGCCAATTAATTAAAAAATATATATACATTTGTTAAAAATATTGTCAAACGGCATAAAAAACAATGTATTTTATTCAAATTTTATTATATTTTACAATATTAGGAAGTGTGATATCTCATGAAAAAATAGAGCTCTACACAGTTGTCATAGCCCACCTTCAGAAACCTACATTTTGTCATGAATAATATAGATTGTAAAACATGCACTCGTTTGAAAAAATAGGATGTCCAGAACCGAGCACGATGTGATAGAAAGGCTAAAACAAGCTGAGCTTCATAGGAAAAAATCATTATAGGTTGAGGATGCAGTGACCGAGAGGGTTAAAGAAAATATCTAACATTAAAGTTTCTTTAGAAAAAGAATCTTATTGAAAAAATCTTAAAAATCAAATTAAATGCTGAAAATGGCCACCCCTGATCATGGTCATGACACATACGTCCGTTCCCCTTCGTATCGATTGCCGAACGCGTTAAAAAATCCCTGGAGTATTTTGGATTGTTTTGCGAACTGCAACTACGCGGTCTCTTTCATGTGCAGTATTTTCAATCTGGGTGGTGCAAACCATTTAATTAAGGTGCTCCCACAAGATTTAAATCAAAAGACCGGGGTGTCAAACTCGCGGCCCGCACACAATAATACAGTAGAATCCTCTTTTAACGAATACCGGATATAACGAGACACCACTTATAACGAGCAATACACATAGAGAAATTTGATTTACTATGCAAACGCGGTTAAAAATGTCCGCATATTACGAGATCGGTTATACCGAGACTCCGGTTATAACGTCGGTTGTATTGAAATTTTATATCAAAAAATCTTGATATAGCGAGATCTAAATATATACCTTTGACTAATATTGATAATGGTTTACTTAGAAATGTGCTGATTCCAACTAATCAGGCTTCAGGCGGTAAAGAATCAGTTTTACTTAGTTTACCGAAGAATTATCATATCAACCTCCGGTAAATTAAACGCAAGAAAATATCAAGTTGGTATTTCTACTGCCCAACACGACTTCAATACTGCAGCTTATGGACCAAGGAATTATAAACTTCCTTAAATTTCATTTTCGAAAAGTGCTTGTGTTGCATTTGATAGATGGCATTGAAATGGAAAAAGAGGATCGGGTAGCACTTCTAGACGCCATTCGATTTGTAGACCGAGCTTGGAAAAGTATTACGCAAACCACAATAAAAAATTGTTTCAAACATGCTGGATTTAAAGGATTTATTGGCAAAGTGAACTTTGTATCGCATTAAAGGCTGAAAAAGTTAACTTTCAGGAGTATGTGACGGTTGACAATTTTGTATGTACTAGTGAAATTCCAACCGAGGATGACGTCGTTGAGAATGCGTACCAAAAATGCAATCAAACTCAAACTGAAATTGCTAAATCTGATTATGATGAACGGGCCCTTTTACTAGAAAAGATTTCGCCTACGGCAGCTAGAAAGTGCCTGGCAAAATTGCAGAGTTTTTTTGAAGCCGAAACTACTCTAAACGGTGCAAAACAATTTTTTGATTTTTTGGCAAATTTGGAAAATTTAATTGACGAAACAGACTATTACAGACTATTTCGGATAATAAGTACGTCTAAATTTATATATGGTCTGAAACAACTGTAACGTACACGCATTTCACTAATTTATGTCAACAAATAATATTTTCAATAAAAAATGTCTTTACATAATAATTCGCTAAACGTTTTTTTAATTATACTCTACGTTTCTATGAATATTGATTTTTTTGCGGCCCACCTAAAGTTAAACCTTACTTGTTTGGCCCAAGTTAGCCTTTGAGTTTGACACCCTTGGTGTAAGTCAAGGTGGTCTGCTTCTGCTTATCCAACGATTAGGATCAATACCATTCAAATGTCGTCGGGAAGTTATACTAAAATGTGTCGGACCATCATGTATGTACCACATTTGATTTCTAACTTGTGATGGCATATTTGCGAGTAGCAAAGGCAATCATGTTCTACAAAATGGCAATACGTCTCACCATTAAGCCATAAAAGACGAAGATGGGGCCCATTAAAAAAATCGATAATTATTTCGACCACAGATTTATAGACAATATTGATTTTGCAAGTGGTTGGTAATGTTGCTTGGGAAATTATTATTAGCCCAATCGTGATTATTATGAAAGTTTGTTGGCAATAATCAAAAGATGTATCTCAAAACATAATAATTAAAATCACGCACAACTTCAAAAAAATATCTATAAACGTTTTCGAGATTCTTCGAAAAAACTTGTTTTTAGACTACTTTCAAATAACTAGACCGTTTACAATAAACCAAGGAACTAGCTGTTAAAATCTTTCGCCGATGTTTAGGACTAGCCTGTATACAAAAATAAGAGAAAATGTAAAAAAATCAAACAAAAAATACTTTGTTAGGTAATTAATAATATTGTTGTTTTTATTACAAAAGTCATTTTCACGATTCAGGTTCGAGAGGCGTTAAATTCTTCAATATCACCTTGCGATGATTTGTGGAATTGGGCTTGTGGAGGGTGGTTAAACAAACATCCTTTGCCACCCGATCGCAGTATCTGGAATCAACGACAGCAATTAGCATATGAAGGTATCAAATTTACGTACATTTTAAAGATTTTGCAGTTTGTCTTAGGTAACATTTAAGTCATTTATTTTTTAATTAATAAGTTTTATTGTTGAAAACATTAAAGTGAACGAAAAATTACAAAATTGCCAATTACCAAAAAAGGAAACTAAATGTTAGTCAATTTTAAAACTTTAACGTCTTCGCTTATTTATATAATTTTTAGAGGCTGTACGAATACGGGATTTAATCACGACGTTACCAATGCCGTTACATACGGGCACAGTGGAGTGGAAACTCAAGCACCTTTATGAAGCCTGTCTGGACGTAGATAACGTAAATGCTGATCAGGCCAGACCTCTAACCACTATCATATCGGAATTAGGTAAGTGTTTTTTCTTTACAAGTGTAACATCACATGAAGTTGCTTTTAAGACCAACCCAGATGTAGATAAATGAAATTCTAAGCTTAGAAACCGAGAAAAATATAAATGAACAAATTCATTAGTGCATTACATATTTTCTAAATAGTATGAGAGTAGTCAAATAAACAGATATATTTTCATATTGGGTATTTAGTACTGTAATAGAAAAATTATTTGTTTATTAGTACAGTATATCGGAATAGTCTTAGATAAATCACTGGTTAAGCCGGATGTTTTTTCAGTCACATGAAGTTCGGTCTTATGGTGGATTGATATTGAGTAATATTGTTACAAATTAAAAACTTCTAATGTTTTAATGTACGGTTTTGATTGAACACTTGTCTTAGTTTTTATATTCGCAACATGTTATCAGAAAGTTTATCTAAATTTTCAGCCACTTGAAAAAATGTGTTGGATTTATTTTGGTTTCAAGTGCGTCTTATTAGTATTAATTAATCCTGATGTGGAAATTTGTTAGTAAATTGGTTGGTGATTTGGGTTGTTAATTCTTAGGACTAAAATAAATCACATTGCTCAGTTGCTTCATATATCTAGGTCTTTTAAGATTTTCATCAACAAATCTTCATTAAACCATCATTTAAGAACAAGCCAGAGTTGACGCTGAAATCTTTGATAAATGCATCTGGTTTGACTGAAACCGACTCGAGGTGAATATTAGTGCAGGCAAATTAAACTTTAAAAGAAATAATTTTAAATAATAAAAAAATGAAGTAAATAAAAAAAATAATAATAAAGAATGAATTCTCGGGAGGCTTAGAAATAAAGGGGAAAAAAATCCACCCTTATCGCTAGCGGAACATCTTCTTTTAGGTCAAAAGCAACCTCCGGAGGTGACCGATTTCGAGTTTTTCTTATTTATTTATAAACCGTTAGTTGGACGAAAAAATAATACAATACTAAAACATTTTCCATAAGAATCTGCTTAAAAAAAGTTTTGCACACGGCAATTAGTGCACAAAGTTCACGTCAAAGTTATTCTATCAGAAAAAAAAATATATACTAAATGACGTGATAATTGCAACACCAAGAAGGGTTGCAAATTTTTTGACCAAGCGTATATAACTTTTCAAAGATAACAATTGATTAAAGTTTCAAGGAAAAGAACAAAATATTAACATAATTTAATTTAATTTTTACTAATAATGTGTTGGGCCGCCTCTATTAGTTTCACACGCCCTCACTCTTCGTGGCATTGATTTTAGTAGGTGATCGATGTCCATTTGGAGTATGGTGTCCCAAGCAACCTGCAATTCATGCCGGAAAGCTTCCAGTGTTCGCGAGGGATTCGCTAAGTTCATCAGTTTCCTTCCGATAATGTCCCATACGTGTTCAATTGGCGAGAGGTCGGGAGATCTGGCTGATCATGGCATGATATTGACGTGGTCTTCTTTGAACCGGTTTAAAGAAGTTTTCGCTACGTGTGGACGGGAATTATACTGCTGGAAAAGTGAGTCTTCGAACTGCTGACGATATGGAAGAATATGGGGTTACACCACCTCATCAACGTAAAGCTGGGCGTTCATGTTGCTTCGGATGAACACCAACTGAGACCTACTACCATATGCTATAGCGCCCCATACCATAACTGCCGCGGCTTGGTGCACACTCCTCTCAACATAAAATTGAATATCGCGATGTTCCTCCGTCTTGGTCTAACTCTCATGCAGCCATCATGCATTCCTAAACAAAATCGAGATTCATCACTGAACACCACCCTACCTCACTCTACGTGTTTCGGGATGCATGATCGCCGCGTGCGAGTCAGACGAAGACGTGGAGAACATCGCGATAATGAATTTTATGTTGAAAGGAGTGTGCACCGTGTTGTGGCTATAGCTATAGAATCCAAGTAAACAAGAAACCCATTTTACAATGCCAAAAATAATTTTCTAGTTTTTATTGAATAAAATATGTTGGAAAACGCCTTAAAAGGGATGTAATTCACATTAGCGGCCCGTTACTCCATTAAAATTTAAATATTTCGTTTTCAAATATCTAAACCAGGTCTGATTTATTCTTAAACCATGGAACTGTTAAATGCGATTTATAAGTGAGCATTAATTTTATCTCTTATTGCGGTTACGCATTCAGATGCATCCGGGCGTGATAAAAGTTTAAAAATGATGAATGCTGTGATTCATTGTTAAAATTCGTTATTTTTTAAATATACATAATCATCAATGTTCGATCCGTGTAACAAAAATTGTTCTTTATGATTTTTCAATAAATTCAAATGAAAGCATACACGGAAAGAACGAACAGTCACATTTTCGTCTTGTCGAGATATTCGAGTTTTAATGTTTGAAATTCCTACAATTTCGGCAAGGTTCGAAACTTTACTTGTTATTTTGATGGACTTGCAGCGGTCTTTCATAAAGTCCACGAGCATATTTCGAAATCTTACAAATGTCTCTACTAAATAGTATTAAAAGTTGAATTTCAAGAAAAATGGACTCTGATCGTTCTTCCCGTGTATCCTTCAAATTATATCACAATACATCTTTTCTTTTCTTAGTATGTGTATTTAGTACAGTACGTACTCGATAGGTGGGACTGACGACGATGGCGTAAGTCGGGGTACAATTTTTCATATAAATCTACAGTAACATGAGGTAATCGATTCTTCTACGACGAAGTCTATAAAGAAAATGATAATTTATTTGTATTTATTGAAATCAGAATTTGTTTCATATAACATACTGCGTATAAAAATTGCGTATCAAAATAATGGTACTTAAAAGCAGTTTAACTTGATATGGATGCTTTCATAAAATCTAGTAAGAGTCGTCTGACGAGACAAAGACTTATCCTTTTCACAAGATTTTGTAGTCTCGTAGTATAGGCAAGCGATTTTTTATGCCTTGCATCTTTAACAACACTCGCTACTGAACAATGCAAAATGGAAGTGATAGCAAGGACAGCGATGTGATTTTTCGCACGTTAAAATTATATGTTGATTAGGTAGCTATAAGTTGAAGGTGCCTACCATTTCAATAATTAAGTAAATAATGAAATAAACGATTAGAAATTTGTTTATGATGCAAGATTGTAAAAGTAGACTCTTTGAAACTGTTAGCTTATGCTACGACACAGTCGTGTGTGTAGGGGACGAGAAAAACCACAAATCGCGCAACTCCGAGTTTCCAGAAGTCGGGGCACCACTGTACACAATGTGCCAAAAGAATCGAGACATCCCATAAATGTTAATGTTAATTTTAAATTGCAGCGATGACACAATATGACACAGTGTGCGAAGAATCAGTGTGAAATTTTCTATAGAACAGTCGTTAATACAAGATTAAAGCGGCCATTATCGCTGCAATTTAAAAATTAACATTAACATTAATGGGATATCTTGATTCTTTTTGCACATTGTGTACCTGTAAACGAGTTGGTTTTTCTTTCACAATTTATTTTATTTTTAATCTGCTGGGAAAACTGTCGATTTCCTTGCGTTTTTAGATTGTATAAAAATGGCACATTTAAACTAAAAATAACACCGAAGTTTGTTATAAAGCCTCAATTGATCAAGACGAAGATTGCCGGTTCTAATATTGCGTGTTTGTTATCACTGACGAGAATTTCGGAAATAATATTGTTTTTTAGCATAGAGCAATAGAGAACCAACCAACAAAAACAAAGCTTTGAGTAAAATAGAAATTAGTAATTGACAAGTATTTGAAAGTAAGATATTTAAGGGGAATAATGGGAATGGTAATATCAATTTCTGGGTTTTCGTAGCCGGTTCTCGGTTGAAAGCTGCGATGAACGATTTTTAAAATTTTTGGTTGGTTTATGCGATCAATAGACGGTTCCAAAAAATCTTTAGCAAATGGCTCTCTATTGCAGAAAGTTCAGCACGCTATTTGCGTTAGAAAACATGACATCTCATTCTCCACAAAATATCGTTTGATTTCCTACTGCATAACGGGGCCCCATTGTAGGTAGTGTATTTTTGGGTCATTTCTGAGTTATTTATATGCATGTTGTAAATGTTACTTGTAATAAAAGTTGAATACAATTAAACTGCTGGTCAATGTAATGTAAACAAAAATTGTCATGGTTTCCGCAAAGTGTTCGATGGGGATGTTCACGCATGTGTTGTTATATAATCATGTAGTAGGTATTTAATCAACAGTAATATCACAAGTGCATCAAAATAGCCGATTAAATTTTGACGTTTCTGTCAAAATGTTTTGCCTAGAAATATGTCGAGCAAATTTACCACGTAACAAAATCTCGAGTGCGCAGCACGAGGGATTTTGGGTGGAAAATTTACGAGAAATATTTCTTTATGGCAAAACGTTGCGACAAAAACGTAAAAATTTAATCAGGCTATTTTCATGCACGCGGGGTATTCGGCATGATTATTTCCTGATTATTAATCTGAATAAATAGATTTTACAACAAATTATTTATTTGCTTGTCGAAGAATCTTCGATAATGATTGCAAAAAAACATTCAGAAGCGATTAAACGTCAAAATTTAATCGCTAGTAATACCATAAAAGCTTTGAATTTAACGATCAATTTACGATAACTTGTTGCTACGCAGGAAGTTTGAGTTAATTAATCGAAGAAATTCAAAGCTTGAATGGTATTTAATTAGATTATTTTATGAATGTATAAAATTTGACACAAATAAAATTGTTTGAAAATTTTTTGTTGGTGGAAACTAGGCAACGTCAATATAAAGGAACTCGAAGTTTTATCAGAATATTATCGCTGTAAAACCGTGTTCCTTCCTCAAATAACGAACTGTGATTGGCTATATTAGCCATGAATAAAATAATCGGGTAAATTTGGACACATTTGAGACATCAAAATTTAATCGGGTAAATTTTGACACGTTTGAAACGTCAAAATTTAATCGCTAGTAATACCATAAAAGCTTTGAATTTATTGATTAATTTACGATAACTTGTTGCGTAGCAACTTAAAAGAGTGTAAATTTGATGACTATTTCCCTCAGAAAATTTCAACCAATCAAATTAACGCATTTTACAGAAATCACCTAGCAACGTAGGAATATCACCAAGTATTCGATGCACCATGAAAATACCCGGGTATTTGCACATGTGCTTAGAGTGAATATTTTTGGACATTTTAACAACATTCGCCTTTATTGTATTTGCAGGTATTAATGTGCCAATTTCTTCATCTATGTCGCTCGAGCTTGATTGACCAAAACGAACAGAACACATTTTTAAGATGAAAATGTTTCCACAATTGACATTAGCCCGTCTTTTCAATTTTTTTCTTTACATTTGAGATGTGATACTTACGGTACTTTTACAATCTCGATTTTTTTATCGTAATTTATCCAAAAGTAATTATTTCTAGTTTTTTATTATTTTTATCGGGAAATTCTTACTATTAAAATTGCGTGAAATTTTCTTCGGGAAATAGTCCCTAATATATCCCTCCTGCATGCCATCCTTGAACATTTTTACTCGTGCACTCCGTGCACTCGTAAAAATATTCGCGTATTTGGCATGCACTCGGGATATAACTACTGAGTATTAAAAACACGACAACGCAGTTAGAGTGTTTTTATCATCAAATTTACACGATTTAAAAGTTGCTACGCAGGAAGTTTGAGTTAATTAATCGAAGAAATTCAAAGCTTGAATGGTATTTGATTAGATTATTTTATGAATGTATAAAATTTGACACAAATAAAATTGTTTGAAAATTTTTTGTTGGTGGAAACTAGGAAACGTCAATATAAAGGAACTCAAAGTTTTATCAGAATATTATCGCTGTAAAACCGTGTTCCTTCCTCAAATAACGAACTGTGATTGGCTATATTAGCCATGAATAAAATAATCGCTATAAAACTGAGGAAAACCATGGCGACTGGGACTTTTTATGTGCATGAAGGAAATAATCTACATTAAGAAAATAAGGTAAATAATTTCTGTACCAGCGAAGCAGAACGATGTATGTCCACTTTTTCCAACCATGAAATTTTGATATATATTCATTAAAATATGTCCCATCTACGCATTAAAAGGGGAATTATGTCCAAACTTAGAATTTGTGTTGCATTATAATGTATCTCCAAGCATTACTTTAAGGCAACACCAAAAATATCAAGTCATTAATTTGAATTTTCTGAACATTGTCACTTTTGGACATACATCGTTTTGCTTCTCTGGTACAGATTTGTTTTTTGATAACAAAACTGAATTTAATTCGATTTTTTACTAGCGGCCACTTCATCGACCAGCAGTTTATATACATCGTCATTAAAAAAATAAATAACTAAATCGAATCGCCTTGTTGCATGCATAACAATCGAGTTTCATTGAATAATATTACTATCATCACAAGATCGGTAAGCACAATTTTTCATCTTCTACGATGCAGATTGGAAAACCAAAGACTTCCTGTGGGATTTCTCAGCATTCAAAGCCATGAAAAATATTTAGCAATCGAGGTTCATATAATATTTGTTCAATCACCTGAGAAAAATATAAGAAAGCAAGCAAAATCATCTTGCATAATAATTATTCTAATAAACAATAAATTCGTAATAAATATTCTAATATTTACTTATTAGCATAGTTGATAATGAAACGTTACTTAAACCATCACAATCATTCAACAAACGATAATGTTAGCTTATCTTTCAAATAATTGTTGTTAATGATATACTTATTAGACAGGTGGTTGAAAAATGATATGAACGGAATTTGATAGATAATATTATGTTTCCGTATTTTCTCCTTTATTTTTTTTAGTAAAATTAAGATGGAATGTAGGCGAAAATTATGCGATTCAAAAAATAAAATTGAATGTAATTAAGGGGGCCGGGTACGCTAGTCCGCTTCCATAATGATCAATTATTATTATTATAATTATTATTACATAAGTACACTTACACCAGATTTTGCACACATTTAATTTTAAGTCTTTCTCAGCTACCGATAAAGGATACTCAAATTTTGGAATTTCTTATACTAAAAAATCGTTAAGTATGCAAAGAAAATAATAAAAAATCACACCATAGAATTTTTTAAGCAAATTCCAGCAATTATTTTTGAAATTTCTTTATTCAATCGCTTCAGATGTATGTATATGTTTTACGATACAAAAAAATTTCAAGGCTCTATATCCACCTTGAAGAAAAACGTACCTAAGTGAAAAAAAGTCTACTTTTCAGGAGAAGCGAAAAATTGAGTGCTCTATGTAAATCGCACGACTTTGCTGTCTTTGTCCTCCAAATTTGGGACACTTCTAGTTATCGTAGAACTCTCAGAATAGAATAGTTTTGCTCATTTATGTTTATAATTCGTGAGATTTCGAAAAAGAAACTAAAAGCCAAAAAATTTGAAATATTTTTTTTTACAAATTTACCTACACAGAATTTGTTTTCGGTTCCAATGATGCATGTGCCGTTGAGAACCACAGTTGTGTAAGTCAAAAATGGTCGATTTTTAGTTATAGCACTTTTCCAGTGCTTTAAGTTGAAAACTATTAACTGACCAAGTGATTTAAGTGTAGTACAACTATTTTTGAAAAGAGAACATCGTCAGTGCGGAGTCAAAACCTCGTAATTTATGAGAAACTGAAACGTAAAACTCAACTTTTCTCAAAAAAAACAAAAAATAACACACCATAATGGTTCTTAACGGCTCGTATATAACTCAATATCGGTTAAACTGTCGCTTGGTAATTTTTTCCTTTCCACCGTCCATATAGAATTACAAGGTTGTTTAATTACGCTACACGAATTGCGAAATTTTTTAATGCACGAAATTTTGGGACTACACCTTTTGTTTATGGGGTGATATGATCTCTAATTATTGAAGATTAGTAGAGGTCATATTTCATAATTACCACAAGTAACAGGAAAAGTTAATTAATTGCTAACCGTTTTACATACCTTCATAATTCCTTTTAATTAATAATTGCTACTCCTGCTTATATACAGTGGGACCACGGTGTCATGATAAGCGGTTTCTCAATTTTGTCTTCAAAAGTTCGCCTATAAGTGCCTAGCGCCCGATTGCACCAGTTCAGACTGTGCTACTTTAAAATAAGATTTCCATAAATTGCAATCTAGTTGCACGATTAGTACTTTAGGAAAAATTGTATTGCTTTTTATTCAGAATTTATGCATTAACTTGCGGTGTCAATTTTTGCTATTTTTTGTATATTACCCTGTATGGAGAATACTTTTTTTACTAAAATGAAATAACGACAAACTCTAATTTCCGTTCATTTTCATGACCTATAAAATAAGTAGAATCAATTTGTGGTGTTTATGAATTATTTAGCTTTCAACGCTGTGCTGAACGTCAGCTGTGGGTACAGAATATCGTATCACATTTAATCAAACATGTAGTTTATTCTTGGAATTTTTTTGAAGTACGTATGTTGACACAAAAATAACCTACATCGACCTTCATATATTCACATCTTCAATAAAACATTGCATTCAACCCATTTTAAAATAATTTTCGTTAAATTAAGTTTATATAACTCCGACATAATTAGATAGGTAATCTCTTTAGATTTTCTGTTAGAAAAGTAGTCAACTAATTTTGTTTTTATAAAAAAAATATTAAGAACTTTTTTCTTATACAGTGTGTCCCCTGATTGGGTTTGCTACTTTTGTAAACTTTCTCATGCTTGATTTGGCAAGATAAACTAATTCTTGGGTAAGGCCTTCACTTGATTTGGGAAGTCATAATTAGTGGTTAAACTTCTGATGAAGTTCGCAGGTGTCCTAAAGATTAAAAAATGCATACAGTAATACCCCGGTTTATGCGATTGATGCGTGGCAAAAAAAAAGTTAAATGAATCAAACGTAAAACGGGGTCAATTACGTTTTTTAAATTGTCATATAATTATGAAGTATTTTAAATAAAAAGAATCCAAATATCAGTATTTAACAGTGAAATACTATTTTAATTTTGTATTACGTAAAAATATTAAAAAAAAATTAAATTAAATTGCAATAAGAGCGCAAGAGCGACTGAAGATACAGTGCGCCTGCGCGGTAGTTGATTTAAAAAACAAACGTTATACCGAATCAACGTAAACCGGAGTAACGTAAATCGGGGTATTAGTGTAATCGATTTTAAGCAAAGTGGTATCTTTTCTTTTTACTCTCGTGGAAAATATTTAATAAAATGGTTTTGACATCAATGAAAAATGTAAATACAGAGTTTGGTTAATAAATAAAACATATAAATTTTGTTACAAACTCATTGAAACATTAAATAATAACTCACATGTAAACACAAATAAAATACGGAATAAAATGTAAAACACGTCTGGTCATTCCCTTTGTAAAAAAAGGTGACGTTTCTATTTATTTTATTTGCCCGTGGCAACAGTAAAACATGGCCAGCTACAACGTCCGTGCTCAGTCAAGCAGCCGCCGTGGCTGCATAAGACCGTTTAGGTAACACGCCCCTCCCTAAAGGCTGAGCACGGTGTGGGAAGTAGCTGTTGCCTTGGATTATTTATATTATAAAGAAAATAGTTTATGGTTAGCTATTAGCTGCAGGTTCCTCGAAGTGACGCGGGTCTCGTACGCCGGCATCTTTCATGTCATGCCGAAAGCGGGGAAGGCGGCGAAATGCGGCTCTTCGCGGCGCTGTTCGGTCGCTGACGATCCCGTTGTAGTTCGACGCTGTGCGTTGGGACTCCGGGAAGCAGGGTCATCAAAAGAGTAAGATTATCCATAACACTATAATCAGATTCTAATTGGATAGTTCCGAAATCGGGCATCGATGACTCAGTTCAACTGGTTCGGCGTCATCCAACAACAACAACAAAAGGCGCCAAGCGGCGCATGTATTTGCAAAAATTGTAGCATCAAATTGGACGCTCAAAGACAGAAAATAAGGATTATAAAAATGAGAAGAAACTTAAATATATAGATGTAAAGCTAGTAAAAAGTATTATAATAAATTATGGCTGGGTTGCCCATCAAAAACGGAAAGGGCAGTCCTCTGGGTAGGAGAGTAGTAGTATGATGGCACCAGGGCTTCTTAAAGGTGCAATGAGTGTGTTGCAGGTCAAGTCATCTTTAAAGTGGTACCATCAGCGCTTCCAGGTAGTAGGCAATGTCGCAAGTGGCCGGCAAGTCATTCAATGGCCACCGTAAATGGTCGAAGTAAGGCCTGGTCCACCAGGAACAGGCGTTCCGCTGGCGGGGGCCAAGGTTGGAGTACAACCTGCAGATCAATTCGGGCTTCATTGAAAAGAGGGCATGTAAAAAGGCGATGGGCTGGGTCGTCCACTTCCGTAGGACACACAGAGCAATTCGGGTGCTCCCATTTTCCAAAACATCCAGGTTACAAATTAAATTCGGTTCAGGCACTTCTTGCACTTCCCCATTTTCTATTTCATGCTCTTCATCATTATCTTGAACCACTGGAGTTGTCGATTTGTACTGCAAAGCACTGTTTGACAAATCGACTTCTATCGGAAATAGCGGAGGTACTGACAGTAGTCCAAGAGTGTTTTTGTGCAATTCTGCGAGGCCTTTTATCAATTTGGATAAATGCCCACCGAGAGATTGCACGTGTTTGTTTTCGAGTACTAATTCCAGTTTGACCAAAACGTCAGAACGTAGTTTCTCAAAGCGGGTCTTGGCGACCTGGCGACATCGCAAAATCAACCTATATTCGTAATTTCCGGTTTCTACTCAACATAATGGTTCTTGCAGTGGTGCGTAGTTGCACTCTGTTACCGGGTCGGTACAGCGGTGGTCGGTTGCGTGGTTGCTTGCTACTTGTTCATACTTTGCTGCAGGCATCCATAGTCCCATGGAGTGACGCGGGTCTAGTACGCAGGCATCTTTCGTGTCATGCCGAAAGCGGGGAAGGCGGCGGAATGCAGCTCTTCGCGGCGCTGTTCGGTCGCTGACGATCCCCTTGTAGTTCGACGCTGTGCGTCGGAGCTCCGGGAAGTGGAGTCGCCTGTTGCAGCTGTTAGCGCTGAATCGTGTAGCGATCATCGGTTGCGGGCGCCACTGGAGGTTCCTGATGTTAGGATTTGATCCCCCTCCAGAAGGGCGTCGCGGCATCGCGGCATCGGAGTCGTTGGTGAAAGTTCGATGAAAAAGCCCTTTTCCTTGTGCCCCACGTTGGGCCGTCAAATGTTACAAACTCATTGAAACATTAAATAATAACTCACATGTAAACACAAATAAAATACGGAATAAAATGTAAAACACGTCTGGTCATTCCCTTTGTAAAAAAAGGTGACGTTTCTATTTATTTTATTTGCCCGTGGCAACAGTAAAACATGGCCAGCTACAACGTCCGTGCTCAGTCAAGCAGCCGCCGTGGCTGCATAAGACCGTTTAGGTAACAATTTCTACTAAAAGTGTGATTTTATTCAAATCCACTGAATGATTGTTCAACATGGAGACCTCCTACCAGTACACATTTTTCTATTTTTTTTCCATGTCTTCATTTATCGCGGCAACAGCTTCGATAATTTTTTATCCAGACTCGTCATCAAACATTTTTTTTCTTTAAGTGTTTAACTGTTTTTGTGATTTTGTGATTTGTGTGCGATTTATTAACCAAATTCCGTATTTAACCATTTCTTAAGTTAAATAATACCTAACACACGATAAAAATATGATTGTTCACATGAGCCCATATTAGTAAAGTTTCCAATTTACATATTTTGATTAGATTTATTTTAACATTTACATTTTAGTTTCATCGTAGATTGATCAATTCACTGCAACTTTCAAATTGCGATCAAAACACGAACTGTGGTGAAACTCGATAATATAAATATTTTATTGTTTAGGATATAGGCTTTTTCATATTACCAAATGTTGAAGTTTTGCTATTCTTGTGTATTTTAAATATACGAAACTAATGAACAATAACTATGTTATGTTATTATTATAAGAAACTACTTCCGGTATTCATAATTTACGTTTATTGCGTCAATTTGCAAAGCCATCTGTTTGCAATTTAATTTGGAAAGAAAGCTATAATTACTGTTCTTAATTATAAAAATTTATTTACTAAGTTATCGAATTGATTGAACAATTTAATGATAATCTGAAAGGCAAATATTTCAGATGGTAATGAATGTTGGTAGTATCTGATTGCCAGATATTTCTCGAAACAAGGAACGAAAGAAGTTTCAAATTTCTAATCTGTACTAATAGGTTTTTTCAATAAAACTTTTTAAGGCTACAGAAATTTTTAGCTAACTTTACGGACTGCTGAACCTTTAAGAAGTTGAAACTCTGCAACCCAAAATGCAAAGGACTAATAAATTCCATTAATATGCAAATTAGTTTGGCTAAAAGCTTCAAAATGATAGTTGACAAAGCAATGATTGATTTAATCTTTAATTTTTTACAAGAAGCTGAACGGTGCAGTAATTTGTATTTCTGGCGGCACACGACCTGATTTTCGGAGTAACTTTATGTGACCCAAAACCACCACCGCAGATTGAGGGCGTTATATTACTTATTGCGATGGTAAAAAGAATCGCCCCACAAGTCGGTCTTTAAAACGCAACGCAACGTAACGTTCGTATGTTGCAGAAAATACGGTCTAGTTTTGCAGTATTCCACTGTTTATATGTTTCTATGTAATTTCATTTGTATTTTATTTTCTTTTTGAACCATATTTATAACAAAATGTCCGCATATAGCAACGGTATTCTAATATTTTATCATAGTGGTCGAAAGGTGAAATCGTGCATTTTCTAGTCTTAAATGAAATTAAAATACATATCATCAAGGCAGTTGATTTTCCACTACTAGTGAAAATGGAATCAGTTATGCAGTGAATTCATCAATTTAACCACAATAATAATTAAACAATTATAATGTGTATTTAAGTACCGCTGGCATAATTACTTTCATGGTGATATTATTATGTATTTTTATCTACAATCATAACATAAGACGTTCATTTCATATGCTAGCTATGGATACATAACAATGCTCCTTATCCACAGGTCACGCCCTTCAGTTTTATTTTCATTATTAAAGGGGGCGTAATGTTGGTTGCCTACACACGCGATAGAATGAGCAGTTTGTGCGCAGCTCCCAAAGCAAATGTGCCGGGTTCAATTCTGGGCGACAGCAAATCCTTCTTCTAGTTAGGCTTAAAATCTGTTCCTCGTAGACAATGCCTCACTTCTCGGGTTCTACATAATCCCTCCATCGTTTTCTCGGACTTCCTATACTTCTCTTGCCCAAAGGTAATTTATTTCTCGTGATTCTTACAATTCTATTCCGCCCGATTCTTTCAATTCCATTTCATTCCATTTGGTTTTCCTTTCACGCGTCCAACTACCTATGTTTTCTACTTCGCACGTTCTACTTATATTTTCACTTGTTGCTTTATCAAATGGAGTCTTTCCGCCAATTCTACGCAGTATTGTCTTTTCTGCTGTTTCTAATGATCGTTTTGTTTTAGAGGTGTCGGATCTGGTTTCAACCGTGTAGGCTATAATCGCTGGTATTGTGCCTTCATAAATTCTTGACTGTTTTTATATCCAGGTATTTATTTCTCCAAATTTAGACAACCTGCAATTTTATTGGTTTTTCTTAGCTGTGCATTCTCAATATCGCCATAACTCGATAGTTCGATTCCCAAATACCTAAATGACATTACCTGTTGGACAATATTCTGATTTATGTCAAATTTACATCGAAGAGGATCCTTCGATGTCGTTGTACATTTTGTTTTTGTCAATGTTGAAAGTCTGTAAGTTTCTCTTCATTTTCAGCCTACACTACAGGCATTGGAGAGAAGCGGTTACTCCTTGAATAAGATACGTCACATTACGAAGAGAACTTAATTTACATTTACAGTTCCTTTGTTATTCACAGCACCTTCGAACAGTAAATAAATACCCATCACCGAGCAATACAAACATCGGATGAGGTTTGAGCTAACAAAATTCAAATACAATTTTTTGAAGGTTAGAGGCAAACTAATTGTCACATGATCTTGGTTGCATACCCAAGGGGCGTTTTAAAGTCTTAAGGGATTGAGGAATGATTCGGTTGATTGTAGATAAAACGTCGTATTTTATCTCGCACGTAATTGCTATTACGAACTAAGATGTTTGCAAAATACTCGTTTTTGACTTTTATTTACAAACTTTCATCTTCGTTAATAATAGCCTACAATATGTGCTCGTTAAATAATATACTATTAAACATAATTTTTCTGCACAATTATCATCGTTATAATAATCATTCACAGCATCGCAATTTAATGGATTATCTTATAAAAATCATAATATCCGCTGCAACCATTTCAATCTTCCTCTCAGTAATTTACCTTCTCTGACAAATGTAGGCTATTGAGTGAAATCCAATTTTTTATCATCGTTCAGATTTAAAATTAATCGTAGCTAATCGAACAGATGCTTTATCGTTTAGATTTATCTATCTTACGATGCACTTTTTATATCTTTTTCATTCTGTAATTACATCTCTTGTTAACATTTGAAAGCAGGTCATTAATTGATTGTTTTTACAATTTACCGCATCATCGATCATTAACCTAATTGAATGTAATGCACTTACTATAATACGAGCATCAAATGGAGAAATATATAAAGTTTAGTGCATGCATAAAAATGTTATAGTGACTAAAAATCGATGAAGTTTTGTTCTGAAACTACCAGCACGTATTGAATACAGTTTTATTTTTAAAGCTTTTAAGCAACGTGATGAAAGATTTTGGGTTTACGTTATAGTCATGAAGTAGTACCTTGACTTGTAAAATATTATAGATGTTTGCAGAATTATTTTCATACGTGTCTAAAACAATTGCGCAATTGATATACTGCAACAATATCAATCGAATTATTGACCGCACATTTTGTTATTGCGCAAATCACCTGGGACTGGAGTGATAGTTTAACCCTTTAAGGACGGAATTTATTTTCGGTTACACATTCCATCGGACGGAATTTATTCCGATGTAATTAGGTTGGTGTCGCGTATGTGCGACATTCGGGAAAACCGCTAGTTTTTTATTGTGACGCGTATGGGCGACATACGTTAATGAAGTTTTGTAGGTTGATCGAGTTGTTTTTAAAAAACTACTCCTATTTTTTAGGTATGATATGCTCCTTATGTGAATACAGCAAATCCTCGGTTAACGTCGTTTCATTAATACGTCGCGACGTGTTCGAGGAAAAATGTATTGTTTAATGTCGCCGGTGTTTCGTTATAACGACGAAATTTCTAGATACAATAAAAAAATTCATTATGAGGAATATATTCTTTCAACATTTATAGCATAAGAATGTTTATTTCTTTAACCCCTTAGCGCGTAAAGAACGTAGTAAGAGCGTCGCACTGTAATATTTCACACTAGCCAAGCTTTTATTATTCTGAGCCAAATAGTTTCAGTAATTGACAGAATACGCACGATTTCTGAAAAAGGTTCCACTTACGGTTGATATGCTAAAACATAAGCCCTTAGGTCTTACATGTAAACTTGAATGATTGAAATGCATACTTTTTTTACATCCCATAAATACGCATATTGAGATTATTGTGTATATTCTCCATCTATAGTGTTAAAATCTCGCCTATGCGAACAGGCTAAAATGTTTCGTGGCCGCAGTAACGCGAACTATTGTAGTTATTTTACGAATCACTTTAAATAATAGATAAAAAGTTAAAGAAAAACACTCGCATACTTTTGAAGTTAATAGATTTCTATAGAAAAGACTGACTGTTAGGTTAAGCTTCCAATTACAATTGATTGGCTGTTAGATTATATCAGCTTATTTCCGGTAAGGTGTAGGGTTATAGCAGTTTCTTCCTTTTTTTCTATTACGATCACTTTCATTTTTAAGACCGGTCTCATTTATAATAAACGTAACTATTGACTTGCATGAGCTTTTAGATTGATCAAGACAGTTACATGACAAAGATGTGTGAAAGTTGCAATTGTCTTTAATTTATCGGCCTAATTAACTTAATGACATTTATTTCAAAATTTGTATTAAGAAAACTTTCCCTATACTTCTCCTGTATCTTCACTCTAAGTTTTAAACACATTTTATAAAAACATATTAACAATCACATTTTTGCTGAATTGTCTTGTATATGTAACTGTATTTAATTGGTAATGATAATTTGCCTAAAAGCGTCACAATAACAGTTTGTCAAAAGAACAAAATGAGTAGTAGAGGAATTGTGAATTAAATATTAAAGTTTTTTAATCGAGGAAGTTAGTCTGTCACAAATTTTATTTTGGATTGCATATGACATTATTAAAGAAAGTAAGGTGATCAAAATTCCACATCAAAATTTCACATCCTTTTTGAACAAAAGTTGCAAACCATTATTTTTTATTCTTTATTCCTGAAGTTGATAAAAGATATTTTTGCGTGGAAATAAATGCTTTATTGAATATTAGTGGTAAGCATGCAAACACGTTTAGAAAAATTGAACTTCACTAAATCAAAAAGCGTACAAAATGAATTAATAAAATACCTAATGCATTACTTTTACTTTTTGACACTTCAGTACTTTGGGTTGCCTGTACAGATGGACAAGTATCATTACCTACATAGATATTAATATTTTCTGTGCGGCATAAGAACAAAACCTATTACACTTACAATTAGATATTTTTTATAGGTACTATCTGCTTTTAAATTATTTATAGCCTGTGTCAACATGCGTTGCATAACTTTCACCAATATATTCTGCCGTTAATCGAAAATTCAATGATGAGACTCTAATTTTCTGCCACATATATTTACAAAATTCCGCTTTTGTGAAGCGTGAAATGAGATCATTTATTTTCAATATACTTATACTTCTAAAAATATAAAACACTTAAGATTGCATCGACAGTAAAGTAATAAATTATTTATAAATAGCAAAACCAGTTGGTTTTTGTATGATTCTTGGTGGTTTATGGAAATATACATAAAAACATACATATAATATGTTGAGAAAACCTGCGCAAAAAACACATTCTTGACAGTTTTTGTTATTAATTAATATACAGGGTGCGCCAAGTATTGCCTCTACCCCACTTTTTGACCTTAAATATTATAAGAAAAATACGAAACTTATACACCATACGTTTTAGATATTAGCCTTTAGAGAGTGCATATTAGTTTTTTAAGATTGCTCACAGAAGGCCCTAAAATTAACATTAGATTTTCAAATTTTATTCTCCACGCTATGATGTCGATTTCAACTTCTACAACTGAAGACTCAAATCGGAATTAAAAAATATTAATTAGATTTCACGTAAATCGCAGTTTTACACAATGAGTATCAAATATCGTTTTATTTACAACTTCTTGGCTCGACAATCATAAATAATGCGGACAATAGACTGCGGACAACGAAAACCGAGGCTTTTATGACTGACCTTCTCGAAATTGGAGTGTCTAGTGCTACAGAGGTAAAGGCTTCCATAACCTCAACGCTATTTTTACAGTTCGAATAGTAAAATATCCTCTGGTTAACTTCAAACAATTACATTACTATCCGATAAATTATTATTACAAATTTTACTACTATAAATAATTTGAATAGCTATGGTACTATGCTGAATAAGATGTGAAGAAAACACTAATCCGGCCCTGCAAAACTTGTCTGCATTTGCGATGGACTCGTTCTATGGAGCATCATAAATACGTGAGAGGAAAAGGTTCCGACCACAGCTACCCGTTTCCATTGTCGAGAAATTGTCACAAATTCATCAAATATTCAGGGTCGAAAGATTAAACTGAATTTTCTCGAGAAATTAAAATATATTTTTGGACTTAAATTTAATGTGTGGTGCGAAATTGCGTAATGATTATTGTGATGGCCCAAAAAAAATATTAGAAATAAACAAAATTTCGAAATAAGAAGCCTCATTAATATTCAATTAAGTACGTAAAATTTGGTTACGCTCACATAATTAGCAGTTTCAATTTTTGGGATGGAGGCAAAACTTAGCGCACCCTGTACAGTACGCGGCGGTATAGCTTACTGTTTTTTTTCTAAAAACTTGAAATGTTTCCGTCAATAATTAACTATTAATTTTGAAAAGTTTTACTTTGGAAAAATTATATATCATAAAAACTGGCATTATACTAACCTGCCTTTTTCGTAAAAAAACTGTTTTTAAGAATTATTACAATGATGAAACAGTAGGTAGTGTTCCAAAGCGCAAGTGAAGTTGCTCATAACGAATTCTATTACAGGCACTAATTAGTTCTCGTTATGTGCTAAATGATGTAATGTCATTTGAACATTGCGGGGAAAAGTATAATTTTGCCACCTTGTCAAGGTCGACGTAAGTGAATTGTTAATGTGGGAAAGTTAACTGCCGCTCAAATGTTGAAAGATCGCATCTCTTTTTGTAATTTACTTCGTTTCTTGCAGATTTAAAAAAAGTTTTTTTGGTTACATTTTTGTATTGCTAGCACAACATTTGTGCGCTACACATAGCGCACCCCATTTCGTTTTAAAAATTTTGTAATGCCTGTGAATTAATTTTTTAAAAAGCTTTAAATAATAGGGCATGTTTTCCATTTCGTAGAATAATCGATTGGAATTTGAAATGATCCAGTTTCTCTAAATATTATCTCCAGTCATATAAATTCGTGTAGTCAGCTTCACGGTAATTGTTAATAGTATTGCGATCTGTATTTCTGTCAATCTCAGAATACATTTTTGTGAAACAATTTACAGTTAGTTTTAAATGAACTACACCTGTGGGGATGTGGGGATTTATGTTGAATTAATATTTATACCGATACCATCGACATAGTTACGAAGAGGGTAGGCGACAACCGTTCTGAAAAATATACTGAGAAAAGATAGAAACTTAAAAAGTTTGTGGGAGACCTTAGAGCTAAACAGTCATTACAGTCGTCTTAACAATAACCAAGCAATGCTGTCGAACGTTTTAAAACGAAGTATATTTTTTATTTGATTCCATCAGTTGTACTATTATTTTATACATAGATGACCGCTATCATGGCTGTCGTTATTTTTCTATCGCATAGTAGTGAAGTAGTGAAGTTTTTGATTAATAGTTATTTAACCAACAAGTGCGTTAATGAGAGCGATTAATAATCGAGACAGTTTAACGTGTGTGTGAGCACGTTAATATTGTTGAGATTATTAATTGCCGATTAACGCAAAAGTTGGTTACAATATTTTTCCGTTGATCGAATCTTACGAAATTGAAGAAAATGGAATTTCTTTCCGTGAAAAAAATTCCAATAGATATTCGAATCAAGCATGTCAAACATTTTAAATCAATATATATTCAAACCAACGGTGCCATGACTTACAAAAAGTGTCAAAAGTTTGACAATCCATCTACACTTTTTATCAATTTTACTGGCCGTACGGTTGCTAACTTCTATATAAATAGTATTACTATAAACATAACGTAAGTTTGCATTTCTCATCGGTATATTTTGCATTCATTTTGTCATCTTACATTTAAATAAAATGCCATTTCAATTTAATCGTATATTTTGTTACCTAGATATCGAAATCATTCATTTATAAGAAATCATTCATTAAAATGGGTCTTTAATGAAAATGATTTCCTATTCATTAAAATGGGTCTTTAATGAATGATTTCCTATTCATTAAATTGATCCGTAAATTAACGATCACCGGAAATAGTTATTTAACCAACAAGTGCGTTAATGAGAGCGATTAATAATCGAGACAGTTTAACGTGTGAGCGTAGCGAGCACGTTAATTGTTGTCGAGATTATTAATCGCCGATTAACGCAAAAGTTGGTTACACTATTTTTCCGGTGATCGAAAGTTATGAAATTGAAGAGAATGTAATTTTTTCCGTGTAAAAAATTTCAATAGATATTGAAATCAAGCATGCCACGCAGTTTAAATTAACAAATCAAATTAATCAAATCAACGGTGCCATGACTTACAAAAATGTCAAAGCTGTGACATTCCAACTGAACTTTTTATAAAGTTTACTTATTTTATTGTTGCTAACTTTTATATAAATAGTATTACCAAACATAAAGTAAGTAATTAATTCAATTTGTAGTGCTTATTGGTATATTTTATTTTCATTTTGTCATACAATGCAATTTACGAAGGAAAATGTTTACTTACCTGCAAACCGGTCCTATTGTTTTTGCAACAACTTTTTTGGATTATCAATATAAAAAAGTGAGGTTAAGAACCAGTAAATGCAATCACAATTTTATTGTTGCAAGGCGTCATCTCAGTGACTTATCCGCTTTCAACACTAAATAGTATGTAACAGTTGATTAAAAATCATCAGGAGCTAATCGGAGAAGATCCCTTTTTTGACATCAAGCTTCGTGTTTACATTGAAATATTAGAAATACCTTAAAATATTTTTGGTTGCCTAGTTACCGAAATCGTGCATTAATGAAAAATCATTCATTAATGAGGGTCATTAATGCACGATTTCCTATTCACTAAACCGGTCCGTAAATCAACGATCATCGGAAAAAATATTTAAGGGACTATTTCCCTCAGAAAATTTCAACCAATCAAATTAACGCATTTTACAGAAATCACCTAGCAACGGAGGAATATCACTCCGATTCGATGCACCATGAAAATACCCGGGTATTTGCACATGTGCATAGAGTGAATATTTTTGGACATTTTAACAACATTCGGGCTATTTATTATCAAAATTAATTATCAAGATGAAAGTGTTTCCACAATTGACATTAGCCCGTCTTTTCAATTTATTTGTTTATATTTGAGATGTCATAGTTACGGTACTTTTACAATCTCGATTTTTTTATCGTAATTCATCCAAAAGTAATTATTTTTAGTTTTTTATTATTTTTATCGGGAAATTCTTGCTATCAAAATTGCGTGAAATTTTCTTCGGGAAATAGTCCGTCATATATCCCTCTTGCATGCCAGCCTTGAACATTTTTACTCGTGCACTTCGTGCACTCGTAAAAATATTCGCGTATTTGGCATGCACTCGGGATATAACTACTGATTGCAACCTCTCTGCTTAAAAATTACATAAGCTTTCATCGGCCGAAGTTTGTCATCGTGAGAGTAGATCGTTTTGGATTGCAATAGTAGTTCTGATAAATAAATAATACTTTTTTCTTAAATAATTCATTGTTTTAATGCAGTTCGCATTTGAAGCTTCTATCTCGCATTGCTTTGGAGTAAAAATATTTGTAAATATTTTTAGTGTTACTTTGGAGAGCTGTAGCTTTGTAGGAATACATTTTCAAACTAAGGTATTTTATTTTTACGTCGCGTATCTACTGCTAAATTTATTTTGTCATCATGTACTTATAAAATTTACAAATAAATTAAAAGCATGTGATTAATAATTAAAGTACCGTTTCAGCATACTTTGCTTTTAATGAAGATATTGAATTTTAACTCCTGATAATATTTAAACGATTTAATATTGTGCATTTTTTAAAAATTTTTCGTCACGATAAGTAATGTAATATATTAAATGGCGTAAATTAGTTCTGTGAAATCATTTTTAGTATACATAATTTAAAATGATGCCATATTCTATAAATAATTTGATATGTAAGTATGTCATTCCAATGCTTTTTTGATTATTTATTAAAAGAAATCAATAAGTCTAACTATAGTTCTTCTCAGAAGTCCGTAGAGTAATAAATTTGCCTACCAGGCAGTGGCGCACTTGGTCAACGTGTTTATGGAGAAGAATTACATTAATTACAAAATTACCGTTGTTGTTCTGTGGTCAATAAGTGAATATACTCTGTAGTAAGTTTTTGGAACTCCGATTGGATCGAAAATTTAGGCCGAATTGTATTGTGGTATCTACTGTATATAGCTTTCCGTATAAACGACACTGAATTTACGAAGCAATGCTGCGATAGCAGTGGTTAGAGTTAATAAATTCTAAAGCTGCTTGCAATAGGCATTCCTTAATTTTTCTAACCATAGCTTTGTTTGAAATGCATGTAGATACTTAATGGGAATTCAATTTAATGTTTTTACTTAAGCATCACTAAATTAAAGCTCTTACTAAAATTAGTGAGAAAATGTTTAAACAGCATGAAAATTACTGGTTATTTACACGATATTTAATAATTGGCAAATAACGGAAAACCCTGGAATACATTTTGAAAGTGACATTTTGGCGGGGCTCTTCATAATACGAGCAGTATGTAATTAAACACGTTTTAGCATTCTCAATCGATTTGGCCAAATGGTTTTTCGTTTATACTGTAAGCAGCATATCCATCAATACTCTATTTTTAAAACCAATAAATCGAATGGAAATGTGGAAAAATCAATAGATGCTACACAATTTATTATGAAGTGCTATGGATGGTCGTGATTCTGTTAGTATTTGCAGGAAAGTTGTTGGCTTATTGTTATAGTGGGTCGTTTTCGAAAACAGAATTATTCATTTGTTTGCACGGTACATTAAACTGAACCCGAGTAGGTAATAGGTACTTTTATAAAAGGTTCAATGTTCGCCAGATTAGCAGTTTTTTTGGTGTCGTGCGGGATATTAAAAGGGTCTAGACGGCATAAATATCAAGAGCAAAATTTGCTGTTTTGATAAGATCGTTGCGTGGTTACTGTACTTTATTCTATTAATAAACATGCTTCTGTAAATAGGTACCTCCAAATAACCGTTTCTTTTCATTGTTTTATGTCCTTATACGAAAAGGAATATAAAACATAAAACATAAAACAATGAAAAGAAACTGTTATTTGTAGGTAGTAATAACGCAAAATTTGCATTCAATTTCATTGAGTAAGGAACTTATTGAAGTAACTAATGATTACGAATTGATAAAAGTTTAACACGTGCATTCATCAATCGCGGTAAATCATGGCGTTGAAAAATTTAAACTAGTTAAAAGTGGTTACTTTGAAAGTAGAGTTAATTAAAGTAATTAGACAGCTTATTGTAACAATAAATTGCAATATTTAGAACAAAATAGTAGAAATCGATTGAACTTTTACAATTTCAAATGCTTTTCCCAAAACGACATTAACTGCTCTTTGAAAGAAAGCAAACGGAAGTTGAGGAAACTTTACGTTTTTGTTGTGATGTTTGGATGCAGGATGTTTGGCAGTAAATGACTATATTTTGTTCTTAACTTTGATATAGCTTTTCCCAAAAGACTTTATCAAGTTAGAAAATAGCAAGGTATTTATTTATCTCTTATTTATTAGAATATTTTTCTTCTAGTGGGTTGAATTGTTGAATTGAATAGATAAACAAATTTTTATAAAACTAGAATTGAATATTCTTTTTCTGGAAGGTTGTTGGCATGAAACATTGTCTGCATTTGTTTTACGAGTATATGGTAATATTTGATAAGATCAGCTTTTTTTATTTGGTGCCCGCTCATAAAATTTTGACTTTATTCTGTCTTTTGGCTCTTCTTTCAAAAAAAAAAAAAAGAAACTAACAGTGTATATAAATTTATTTTTATATGCGAGGCCCGCCTTAGATTAAAAAAAAAAATAATTGCTCGGGCCTGTGTCATTAATTGTAACTGACTACGAATAATAATTCACATCTCTTAATTGATAAAAAAATACGCATTAATATTAGGCCAATTCGTAGAGAACATGAGTTTCCTAATAGAATGGTGAAAAATACATTTTTTGTTTTTAAGAATAAAATGGTAAAATATGCGAGAAAATAAATAAATCTAACTTCTAAACTATTAGTAATAATTTTTTTTTTATCTACAATCAAGCGAAATAGATTCTTATAACATATTCCATGCATCTTTTTCTTTCACTTATTGCTAAAAAGCCAAATTTTAGATTTAAACATATCAACGTTCTGAGGGTAACACTCGCCCTTAAATTATCATTATATTAAAAACCAATCATTAATAATCATTTTGAAGATGGAAGGTATAGTGTGCCCATCGATATAGTATTTTTACAACTACACGCTTTAAATAGTTTACAACGGGCTCTTAGCACACAATGAAAATTCAAGCAGCGGCGTGTGTCTGTAAATCGTAAATTTGCTTACCTGCAGATCTTTATGTAAACCTACACAGGGTTGGTATTAGGGAAATTTTCACATTTAAACAATTATTTTACCAAAAATTGAAGCAGTTAAGAGCTTTCCACGTTCTTCAACTTTGGCTACTCATATTTTAAATTACAAATTGTATCGGAAACTTTAGACCACTTGTTATATGAGTAGCCCAATTGCAAAACCAGTTATATCCATATTGCAATAAGAGCGTTAATGAACAAAATGAGTTCTGCAATATTGCACCTTAAAGTGTGGAATATTGCAGAACTCACTTTGTTGATTAACGCTCTTATTGCAATATGGATATAACTAGTTTTGCAATTGAACTACTCATATTATGTACGAAAAATATTGTAATACGCCCCTTAACGAAGTTGTCTAGCCTCGGCACGTGCAGTCCATTACATTTACCTAATCCATTTAGGTCCGGTTGTAAAATATTTAAAGCGTGTCGTTGTAAAAATACTATATCGATGGGCACACTATAATCCACGTGAACACTAACTTGTGTTCAAAGTACCACGCGCCTGCTGGATGGTTAACTAAATATTAAATTTGTGTATGGCATATTATTTATTATGATGTTATTGTTCTTATTTTCATAAGTATTGAATGTGTTTCTTAAAATTTACATAAGTGTGTAGAAAGTCGCGTTGATTATAATTATAAAAAATAATTTTGCAGTGGATCTACAATTTTGCGTTCGCAATAGAACTAAGTCAATTCACTAGGTAACAAATCATTATGATGAATTGTATAATTGTTTTTCTCTAGATTTTGTAAGATTACAAAAGAGGCTACACTTTATTTTGTACTCTTTTTATTTAAAAGGATAAATCGTAGGAAATTACTAGCCAAAAGAGGCCGGTCCATAAATATGAATCATAAGCTTGTAAAATTCTCACTAAATGCCAGCGTTGCTTTTATCTTGCCAAAACGGTTTCTAACTGCGACTCCTTTCTTTTTTCTTATTATGCAATGGCCGTTTTTAAGCTAACAATACCCGTATATCAATTCCCTATAAAAAAAATGGTTATACCTACTATCAACGTAAACGTTTGGGTTATCACTTTCTCTTGATTTAGATATCGCGTAAAATTTTATTGACCCGGGCCACTTTTTTGTGACCTACAGGAAAATGCCTGCTGTTTCTGTTTTACTTGTTGCTTTTTGTTATATCTCGAGCTTTCAGTTACTGTCGGGTTTATTTGAATAAGTAATAGCAGATTTCCTGTGAGTTACACTTTCGGGACTGTTGTAATATTTTAGTTTTTTTAAAGAGAAATTTAATTGTATCCTGTTTTTTTCGTATAAATGGAAGAGGTGTGTTGAAATGTGCAAAGGGCATGTCAAATCTTTACTAATTTTATGATTCTGTTTTTTCCCTAATACTTAACTCTACCTACATTGCTTTTGAAAATAATCTTGTAATTATGGGCAGAAGAAAAAAACATTTTATATTGCGCTACGTTTAAAGGTTAATTTGTCTGTCATTCTATCGGAGGGACTTATTACTTATTTAATTAAACGCAAGTAGGTAGCATTTCTGCAAGTCATTTGACTCTTGTAAAATACAAGCGAAACATTGAAAAGATTTTGGGTAGGTATTTATGAATTGTAAATTGGGACAGGCAAGCCATTTATTTTCTTGTTGCGAAACACCAATCAATGGAAGTACAGAAATTAATACTTTATTGTAAATGGAATTTAGGATAGTAAGATTTGACATTTTGTTGTTGAAAATATATTGGCAGTAGTAAACAACAGAAATGCTGCAAATTATTAGTGTTATGTTCTATTTGTTACAAAACGATACGTTTTGGTAGAAAATTGTATATAAATATTCTATACATTGACACAATAACATGTTGTACCACGTTCCCTGTGTTTTCAGAGACCTTTTGAAAGTAACATATGTGAACATTTGGCAGTACAAGTCATAGAGGTGTCATGTTATATGAACTAAGGAACGGTAGAGTACCAGTTATTGCATTTTCTAATTAAAAAATTAGTGTTGCATTAGTGCACTGCGGAATCGTAAAGTGTTATAATTATATAAAATTGAGAACAATACAGAAGACCAAAAATTCTGTGTTTTTTGAGTTATTGAAATTAGATTATTAAAAAAATATATATTGACCTGGATTACGAAAGTTATGTGCAGAGTTCATCATCGATAATAACAAAACGTGTCGCGCATGTCATGCAACGTATGCCGTCTTCCGCCACGTGTGTGTTTAGCTGGACAATAAACTACTATAAATATTACAAAAATCGCTTAAGCTTTAGTCTTCACGTAGTCTTCATGTAGTCTTCACTCAGCTCTTTACTTAGTCTGTAATTTGCTCTTATTTTGTAATCAAGAAATAAATAAAGTTTTTTAAAAATACCTCTCCGGGTTTTTGAAACTTAATTCGAAACCTGGAAAATTGATTTTAACAGGTAGCTTTTAAAACTGAACATTCTATACTCTAGGTACAGTAATTCACAATTTAATATTTTATTTGAACTTAAAATTACCCAATTCTAAAAACGGCATTAGTGCCGTTGATTTTGCTTTTAAAGATAACATCCGAAGAAAAGAATTTGTATTGTGAATTTTACATTGCGACAGCTATAATCAACAGTAATATCACAAGTGCATCAAAATAGCCGATTAAATTTTGACGTTTCTGTCAAAATGTTTTGCCCAGAAATATGTCGAGCAAATTTTCCACGTAACAAAATCTCGAGTGCGCAACACGAGAGATTTTGGGTGGAAAATTTACGAGAAATATTTCTTTATGGCAAAACGTTGCGACAAAAACGTAAAAATTTAATCAGGCCATTTTTATGCACGCGGGGTATTCGGCATGATTATTTCCTGATTATTAATTTGAATAAATAGATTTTACAACGAATTATTTATTTACTTGTCGAGGAATCTTTGATAATGATTGCAAAAAAAAATTCAGAAGCTACTAAACGTCAAAATTTAATCGGGTAAATTTTGACACGTCTAAGACGTCAAAATTTAATCGGGTAAATTTTGACACGTTAATTTAATCGCTATAAAACTGAGGAAAACGATGGTGACTGTGACGTTTTACGTGCATGAAGGAAATAATCAGTACAAAATTTTAAAAATTGTTTTTTTTTGTACGATGCGTTAATGCCCCGTTTTTTTTTCAACAGGAGTTAATTCTCCGGGTGTTAATGTCCTGGCGGTTTTGTTCAGGGGTTAATGTCCGGTTTTTTTTTTTTTGTCCAGGGGGTTATTGTTGTTACGCTACAGAGCAATTCATAATGACACTGGTACACACGCCATTTCGGTCCAAACTCCGAAGACGTCTTACACGTACAACATTTTCTCGAAAAATTTTTAAGAAGAACGTCGACACGAGTAGCTGGTTCACTAATTTATACACACCCTGTATTAGCATTTATTTGAAATAATTTTTAATATTGGTTATGAAATATATCTACATGCATACATATTACATAATGTTGTTGCCTTTTTATGTTTTATCTTTTTGGAAGGAAGTTACATACTGTTCAGTAGGTATGTCCTACTGTTCAGATAACCAACTCGGACCGATTTACCTCCACTCGCTAGTTTAATTTGTTAGGTACAATCCCTACAGAAAGTGTAACTATTGAAAGGAAATACAGGAAATTTAAAACTGTAATGTAATTAGGTTGAATTCTTTCAAACTTTATTATAATCAACAACATTTACTTAAAATTTCAGATTAAAATGTCAAATTGGCATTTATTTGTATCTGGAAATGTATTTTCAAGCAAAAGCTTATTTTCCATTGATTATTTAGTTTTCGCGCCTAAAATTCCACGTTTAGGTGACGTATTTTCTGGAATTTTTGTCTCCATGGTAACACTGTATTGAACTAAACTATAAATGCGGAAACATACGAAGAAGAATATTAATTTATGTATAATCGCGGCCACGGAATAGTTGACACCTATACATTTAACTAACAGTCATTTTTTTAAAGATCTTGTGAGTTAATTTGCAAAAAAGAAAGTACGATAAATTATTCGACTCTGTTAGTGTATATTTTAAAAAGTGGGTGACTTTTGGTGTTTTTTAGTTTTATGCGAGCATTACGCCAAAAGCTATATAAAACTAGAATTTCGTAGTAGTTGGTGATGATTTACATTTTTTAAATTTGCTTGACATGAAAAAATATTTTAATTTCGGTTTATATTATATGCGTTGCAAAGAAGTTTTTTTGAATGATATTTTCGGTTAGTGAAACTAGTTACCTCGGATTTAAAAAGTTGGTGCTATCACTGTATTATCTTTCATTATAAAACTTTTGGATTCTTATATTTCGAAATTTTATTTGTAGAAATATTGTACAGTGTCATCAAAAATGTTATACTCTAGAAGGTTAGGTAACTGTTATTATTAGTTTGGCAGTTGGGTACAAATGTCACTACATGTGAACTTGAATTTAAATAATGAATATATTTTGTTAAGTAAATACAGTATGATGTGTATACAGCAACAATAAATGGATAAAAACACTTCAGTGTTATAGTATTTCAGGATTCTATACAAAATTAATATTATTGTGTATAGTCTGTACCTACATAATTATAATGCAAATATTTCACCTATTGGTCTCTAAAATTTTTGTTGTTCGCACTAACGCTACAGTACAGTATCACCTGCAGTAATGTTTGAGATCCGTGTACAGAGCTGAGTTAAACCACACAAATGACATAAGGTAATACTCTTAATGATGTTGATAAATATAAGCACATTAAAAAAGTGTAGACTGCCGACTTCTTTATGCATTTATTATTGTCTAAAGTAGAAAATATTTATTAAACTTATTAATTTGACAACTTCTATTCCGCAACCTACTTTTTTCCTATCAGAAATAAATGAGTTGTTTCAAGAATTTCATAAATATATCGTTTGTAAATCTTCACTGAGTCAACTTGCTAGTATAACCGAACCATTAGACACTTGCTATAGGCGCTTCATACCTTTGTTACGCCATTGGTCAAATTACAACTCGATGACTTGCCTTTAATAAATAAATAAAAGCAACAAAATTAATTATATTTGTGACTATTGTTTTGTTCTTTTTAATGTTTTTTAACTAAAATCACTTTCTATATTGACCTGTTTTATTATATTTAACTGCAATTATGCATTATATGTATGTATTATATGTTAAAATTTTCGAATTTTTCAAAACAATAAAGAAGACGAATACAAACGGTGTGGCACACAAGAGTCACTAATTTTACATTTTACACTGCTAAAATTATTAATCAAATAATTTCAAATTAACAGAAAAATAAAATTACGTTAATTCAATATTAAACAATGTTCATTCTTATAACTGATGTATATTGTTTTATTATTTTAGATTTTTAAATATTATGTAAAGACAAAAGGATGAACAAGAACTTTGCACTCCACCAACTGTAGTTGCACAGATAAATCATTTTAAGATTTGGCATCGTTTATTCCGGTTACGTGCACTTAATGTATGACAGTCAAAAAAATTCCACTATAATTCACTCCAGGGTTCTACCCAATCGGAAAAAAAATCCGAAAAATACTTGCGTTGTCTTGGTAACGGTTCAAAATAAAGGCTTCTGATTGGTTGAAACAGGCTGGTGCAAAATTTTCAGTAGTAATACCACTAGAGGTTAAATTATTTTCGAAAATTTTTTCGAAGGTATGAATATTTTGAAATTTATCCCGAGCCGCAGGCGAGGGACAATTTAATTTTCTTAAAATATTCATAGCCGAGAAAAAATTTCCGGATTTTAATTTAACGTCGAGTGGTATTCGGTAAGACAATTTTGCACCTTTTTGCAATTTAATTTATATATTGACATGTTATCTAAAAAGGTCACTCAACGCTATAAATAATATGATATTTTGATTGTAAGTTTGTGGGAAGCGTTGAATGACTTTTGATGTCAAATGGCATCGTTTATTCTGGTTACGTGTACTTAATGTATTAGTGACAGTAATTATGACGTCAAAAAATTTTCAGTTATAATACAACGAGTAGTCAAAGATTGTCGAATATTTTTATGAATGGTCATTCGCTTTATGAACACCATGAGTGCGCAGCACGAATGGTGTTCGGAAGCGTATAATGACCATGAATAAAAATATTGTACAATCTTTGACAACGAATTGTATTCAACAGACTATTCAATTCACCAAATCAATGATTAAAATGAAATATTTCAAAATCTAGTTCGAAAATTTGAGTTACACATGATGTCATTTCCATAGCAACCGGTAAAAAAAGTTGTTATTTGAATATTTTCTGACAGTAATGGAAAGTGTGTGCAAAAGATTTGGAGAGAGATCTGATGCAGAAATCAATGTAGATATTGGAAGAAACGTGCCGGAAAATACACGGAAGTCACGAGAGTCGGTATGGCGTCAGTTCTCTCAGTTTTTGGAAGAAAAAGACTACTCTTTGACACCATCTGTCACATCTGCAGAGTTAAATATTATTCTGAAGAGTTGGGCCGTTAATATGAGGAAGAGAGATGGGTCGGAATATAAGGAAGGTGTGGTCAAGCATTTATGGAACAGTACTGCGAAAATGGTGCAAGAAATGTATTTCAATATGTGGAATATTGAGATTAACCCATTTAGTGAAGCTGTATTCAAAACATCGAGAGAGGCTAGAGATGCTACTAGACGAAAATTACAGGCGCTTCCAGAAAAAAGAACCAGCAGCGCAGTAGCTCTGTCTGAAAAAGAATATCAAAAAATTGTTGAAGTTTTCGACGAAGATAGCCCCCATGGACTTCAAAAGAAATTTTTTTTCATTGTCTCCTATGAATTAGCTTGGCGAGGTGGAGAAGGGGCTCAATGTCAAACTTACTTCTTTAAGGAAGAAATTAACAATGAGGGTCTTCCTACAGGGCGTGTAGAATATAATTCTATTTTTTCCAAAACTGCTCAAGGCGGTGCAAAACGTTTAACTGAAAGTAATTGGTTGATAACCAATGAAAATGCGGAAATTTGTCCTATAAGGTAAGTTCCTGGTTTCTTCCTTTTTTAATTGATTTATAAATATCGGATAATTATAGACTGTACCATAAGCTGTTGTCGAAGAGAGGCAGCAATGTCAAGACCGAGAGGATGTTTTTAACGCCTAACCCATTTTGGAATTCTAATGGAAAAAATTATTGGTACAAGAATTCCCCTGTGGGTGTAAACGAAATTGAAAAATGGGTGAAAACATCGGCAGAAAAAATAGGATTGGACACTAAAAAAAGAAAAAATATCCAATCATTCAATTAGATCCACTAGCGTATCGTCATTGGCCAAAGCAGGTGTTGGCGAGCATCAGTTAATAAAAATCACAGGCCACAATAATATTAATTCAATCAAGTCTTATTTACAAATGGACAACGAACATCACAGGACAATTGTTGAAAAAATGAGAACTACTACGTTGACAACGGTGGCGACTGAATTGCCCAACAGGAGGGAGGGTAAAATTTGTGATGTTAAACATTCGTTCAAAGGAGGAATTTTTCAGAATTGCAACAATGTTCATTTTTCAAATTGTTCAGTTAATTTTGTAACAAAGTAATAATTTTTTTAAATAAAAATAATAATCAAGTTACTTCAAAATATTCACTGCAACCACTAGTGGAATATCCAGTTATATTTTCACTAATGAAATATTCGCTGGAATTTTCTGTTGTTAGGATACGAAAGTAAATATCTGCTATTTTATTGGATAATATTTGAAAAATGATTTTGTGAATTGAATAGTCACTATAATTCACTACCCAATCGGAAAAAAATTCCGAAAAAATACTTGCGTTGCCTTGGTTCAAAATAAAGCATTCTGATTGGTTGAACAGGCTGGTGCAAAATTTTCTTTAAAATATAAAAATTAACTAATTTTTACAGTCGGACATAAAGCTTTGTATACAACGCGTACATAATCAGGTTTAATTGAACTCGTCTTGTTCGATAAATCCATAATTTATGTACTTATTACATAAATAGCTATTTTTGTGGTAATAAAAAATTTAAATTAATTAAATTTAATAATTATTCGTATCGCAAAAATATTAGATAGTAATTAATGCGATTACTTAAATGGAGCTTTATGATGTCACCTTGGTTCGTTTGTAATTTAATCCATTTACTTAATTCGTGAGAAGTACAAAATATGTTACTTCATTTGAAAGTTCAATCATATATCTACGTACACACACGTAACGGTAATTAACATTGTGTTATAGTATGATCGGCTCTGACAATGAGTACCACAGTAGAGCGATACACAAGTCAAGTGACCTACAAAATAAAATGTTACGTTAGCTATACTTTATAAGGATTTATGGCATTTAGAATTTCCCTTGATTTTTCTTATTTGTTTAATAATTATTATTTTTTACACGATGTGGCATCAACTCTACATTATGTATGTATCTAGTCTTTCTTAATAATTGTGTTACTCGAACCGATTGTAAGCAAAGTTTAGTATCATATATTGGTATTGAAATTTGGTACTATGTTTCTGTTTACAAGTTCCGCTCAAAAATCTCACCTTTTGCAAAAATTCTTATGAAAATTGAAATCTTCAAACAACTTCAAGATTATTGCCTTGCCAATTTATTGTGCAGGAAGCTTCTATACTAATAATAATTGCATAATATGCTAAAGTTGACGTTGTAGAAATGTCGTATCTGAAATTAGCTAGAATTTTACACTGCATTCAATTTTATAATTGATACAAAATCAGACGGTAAGATGGGTTATTTAAATTTTTATAATACTTTCCTACCAAAAATTTGCCAGTTATTTTTGCAAAAATCAAGGTTGTGGTCTTAAACTTCCTGATGGAGTAACAATAGTAAATACGCAAAAAATTTGTGTGATGAACAATTAAAATATCTATTCAGGTTTTTTGTAGCTGTTGACTTATGGCGATGATGAATTAACATATGAATGTGATTTGTTTAAATTGTGGGATGGAGTAATTAAATTATTGATTATTTATTTAGTAGTTTTTTGCAATGTGAATAAGCATATTTTGCTATATTATTTAAAAGCTACTTTTGGTGAAAATGCGTTTTTTGTCGTTATACAAGGTATAACCTCTTTAATTAATTAATTTAAAATAAAAATTCGTAATCGATGTTAGATAAATTTAAAGAGTTTAGTTTTTATGGCCGCTCTAGTTCTTCACATTTCCTGAAAATTTGAGAAACTTTAGTGGCAACGGATATTCCGATCAGAAAACCGATTGACTTTTATTGTGGATCTTATTGATGCTATCAGTTGAACCCTCTGAGACTCTCGGATTTTGACCTCTGTTAGCGAAACCATGTCTGGAAACTTTTGGGAAAGTTAACGACATTAGCAGAAAGACAACAAATGAAAAAGTTATTATATAAATTAGTAATGAACTTTTCAAATTACATTTGAAGAACCCATACAGATCAGTTAGGTTTCTACGATTTTTATGCTCCCTTTTGTGATGTAAATGTTTCTTTACTTTAGTTTACATATGGAATTGGAATAATTCCAAAACTTTTTGTTGGGGTTGTTCTAAGCAAATAGACTGCTGAAATTACTTTGTGCCAGAAAACGATAGTGCGTATAATTACTTTCCTAATAATACTACAAAATTGTAACGTACACATTTAAACAATTAACCGATAAATAGTTAGAAAGTCGTTTAAAATAATTTTTGTGTATTGAGGTCGATAATCACTTGTACGCATTTTTACGCAAATTATCATCCACAACAAGGTGACTCTTGCTAATACGTGTACGAATACTCATATTTCATTAAAAGAAATTGGAAGAACACTTTCTCTATTAAAGAATAATTTCCGATGTAAAACTTTCACTACGTTCGTTTGTGTCCAGTACTGTCTGTCGCATATATAAACCGTGTAGTCTACGGTAAGAGTGAAAATACCATAAATCATCAGGTCACACAAGAAACAGGAACCGATAACCACACGAATCTTTTCGTTCTTTCACAATGCTAGGAGACGAGACGTGCTATATTATCTGATCAGACACTTTCACTTGTAACTTTTCTTATAATAGTCTTTGTCGGGACGGATTAATTTTCTTGCTTTGAGAATACTAACTAAAACAGAGCATTGAACACTTAAGGTGCAGGTATTTTAATTGGAAATAAGGCAATTTAATTTTTTTTTAATTTAATTGGAAATTGTGCAATATTTGGTTAAAGAACACTCATTTTAGTAAGGGGATTTTTGAAATCTTTATGTAAACGCTGTCTGTGTTTTTTAAATTTAAACATGCTGCATGCCAAGAATTGATTAAACAAATTGGCTGCCCAATACGTTTATTCAAACATGAAAAATTTCAATAGCTATTACGATTTATCTATTTCTGAAATATCTACATAATTTTGCAATTAATTAATTAGTGCTTTAATGGTAATGAGTGTACATATTTATTTGCAGTCACTTTTTAAAAGTGACGTACATAAGGATGTATGTAGTAACGTTATTTGTCCAAATAATTACCGAATTGATTTTTCGCAGAAAACGATGTACTAATAGCTGATATAATTTTTCTAAATAAATTTAATAATTAAATTACATTTGCTCCGGGTTCAACAAATGTACCTACTCATGTACAAAAAATACATGTCTTAAGGCCCCTTATTCTTAATTGCATTTCTAATATTTACATTGTCAAGCAATGTATTTGTATGCAACTTTTTAAGATAGATGTATTATTATTTATATTAATTTATATTGAAAAATTAATTCGAAAAGAATTTAATATATTGCACCATTTCTATTGAAATATTATGTTCATACACATCTAGCGATTTTTTAACTAGAAAATTTTATTTTATTTTTCGCCATTTCTTTTGTTAATATGCCCGCCTTTGTTTGAACTATGTACGCATTACAGTAATCGAGAAACCAATAATGACCGAGTATCAAATAGTACCATGGTTTTTTTTATACTGTACTTACTGTTAATTTAGCCTGTGTAGTTATTTACATGTGGGTAGGTACCTATTTCTAAGTTTATTGCAATTCCAAAAAATAATTGTGTCAATTTCATTCAATCGTTATAGTAAGTATCTACAAAATTTTAATTTATAAACAATAACCAAGATTATAAAGCTTCATTATTGTATCTTGGAAGTGCAATTTTTGAAACTTTAACAATATAACAATACCTACTGAATTGTAACAATTTGTCGCTGTTTACATTTCTTTAAATCAGTATGTATGGGAAGGTCTCGTAAGATGACACTAGTAACCATTTATAATTTTTGTAAGTTCATAGTTTTGATCTATTGATACTTAATGCAATCATCTTTTCTCTTTTCACTGCCCAGTACTGTTTTTATAAATTCGATAGTTACCATGATATTTTCATTTTTTTGACTTGATGTCAAATTCGTCATTTTCCCACCACAAACTGAACAAGAGTACCTACTACTTTTCACTTTTGTCAAAGTTTTTACATATCGAGCTAAGTTTTTCTCCCACAAAACCATTATTGTCATGTCCTTCCATATAATGTAATTGACAGTTATTGAGGAATCTCAACGAACTTACCATCTTGCCGGACCTTGGCGAATTTCTTAACTTACCAAAAACTACATTTTTTATTTAACCCAGATAATTGCCCAATGAGCTATAGGTATGTAGTATACCTAAAACAATATGAACTTGTTGGTACAATTCGTGAGATATCAATATACTTGTTAATTGTAAATAATACAAAAAAGGCTTTGGGAATGAATGGGATGAATATCAAAAAATATCTAACATAGTCAAATGGCTCATTTCTTAATGATAATTGAATTATGAAACGTCCATTTTTCTGAAATCGTCTGTATTTTACCAACTACTGAAACTTTTTGTGACTAATGACAGTTTTTGCGTTTATACAAAAGTTAAAGCGAAACAAAATTGATTTTATAGGAGCCTAGTCAATTTATACACCGACCTTAGGCAAGGTTGAGCCCTTTTTTGTGTATAAATTGACTGGACTACTATAAAAGCAGAGTTAAACCGAATTACGCATTGGAAATGTATAAACGCAGGAATTAAGAGCTTGACTATTATGTATTATTGTAGTTATTACAAAAACATATTTTTCTAAAATTTAATAATGCCGTTTTACAAAAAAAAAAGTATAAACTACACGCCAAGAAAGTATCTTTTTTGCTGTTTTTTGCTTCAAATCCCGCTTCTTACTTTTATGGAAGCTATTTGTCACCAAAATTTATTTTTCACAATTTATAAAGTACTGCTAACAATTGGTTTCGTAAATGGTGTTGGTTAGGAACTATTTCTGGACGTTCATTGGCTTGTTTATTTCAGGCGAACAATAAATTTAACCGTTTCCTCGCCGTTACATCCTGTATACATTACAGTATTTATCACGTTTGTCTAACAAGATGAACGCCAATTGGACAAGGCTATTAAATTGCGAATCTTCCCATATTGCGAAATTACTGTCATATTTCACAGCATTTATGGCTTCATATAATATGTAAATGCAATTTAATGGTAATAATAATAAATAATTAATATCTGACATTATTTTTAGATTTCAATGACGTTTATTGTGATTTCAGCTGTCAATAATCAGCTGCTCATGTTAACATGCGTAAAAATTAAAATACAGTGCTACCATTGGTCAATTTAGTGATGTTATAATGAAAATCTGTATCGAAGCGATATTCACTTGTGTAAGAATTCCGCAGCTAATCCTTATTCGTCATAACATCGCTTATTTTTTTATCATTTACATTCTGGGCTTTAATATTAAAGAGGAATTACATTACAAGAGTACGCAACCCCATTCGTACAGGACACACTGTATGTATACCTATATACGTACTAACTTCGAATGGTTAACTCTTGCGTGGCCGTGCGGGGTGGGTATTTCAGTTACCACAGACACAAATTTTTGTGAATATTTTTGAAAATAAAATAAAATAAAATAAACAAATATTCACAAAAATTTGTGTCTGGGGTAACTGAAATACCCCGCACGGTTACGCAAGGACTAAAAAAAAAAACGCTTAGGTCTGGTATTTCAGTGCAGGGTAAAACTCGAAGTAAACTAAACTGGCTTTTGTTTTAACCCTAAAGTTAACCTCGAGAGCGTATTTCAGTTGCACCAATTGGATTAATCTCGACAACGTGAACTCGGGTAGTCCGAACGTTGCCGCGCATGCGAATTATGTTGTTTGACTATTGTGCTGTGGCAAATGAGAGTTATACGCAAGTTACAACCCTAAAAAAAGGTTAACCCGTGACGGAGGGTAGGGTAATCTTTTAAAACTGGTTATGTTCCTAACCGTGTACTGAAATACACTTTACTCAACGTAAAAGAGGTTATCTTAAAATTTCTGGTTTAACCCTAGACTGAAATACCGGACCTTAGGAACAAAACTAACCAGTTTTTTTTTTTAATATTAACGTTGATGTCATATGTTTACCTACAAATTTAAACATATGACAATATATGAATTCAACACTGAAGCGGAGACCTAGGAGTGTTACGATAAGGAAAGAAATTAGGAAAATTTTTAATTTACACCCAACTGTTAAATTGATTCACACAGTTTGATGTAATTTTTATTTTGAAACTGAAATTTTTTTTATAATCGATTTCAAATGTAATAGAAATTGTATAAATATTCGTAGGTGCATTGTAAGTGTTGATTTGAGTCTAATGCGTTTGAACATGAAATAAATTCATCATAACTAATTTCAATTAACTTTATTACTCCGAATCGGTGTTTTGCTTTTTATGTATTTGCTTATTTATACTAACTGTATGGGAGTTGTAATACAAGATAGTGCTATATTTTTTACGGATTGTTGGTTATCTTATTACCACTTTTTAATGAATACAAATGGTCCAGAATATGGTGTGATTGAATCTGTAAATTTGCGGTTTACATAATCTTTCAATTAGTTCGATGTTCGATCATGATTAAAAGTTAACAATGGCGTATTAAATCGTTAAATATTAAAGACTTGACCTTTGAATGTTATTTCTAAAATCACAGAGTCGAACTATACTAATTTTATTAGTTGCGAACAAATATACGTACTTTTAATGTCGTAATGGAGATTGTTGTTATAATAGTACAAAAATATATTTCATCACGCCGAACTTTCTGAATGTCATAATAAATATCAGACATCTATTATTTAAATGCAACGGTTGGTATTCAGTCTCCGTCATTTTATCAATTATTTTATAGTAAACTGAATCTAGTTTATTTATACAATTCAAATACAAAACATTTGATTTTAAAAATAGACTTCCTAGGTCCTAGATATATTCACAATTTTCTTTTTTAAAACCTAGAAAAACCATTAAAAGTAATGTTACGTTATTATAAATAATATTTATTCAATAGTAAATGACAAAAACAAATCAGCGTTTCTAATGACAAATATCTAGGAAAAACTCATTGTCCGTCAAAAATAGAACTTAGTTTTTTTATTTCAACTAAAAACTCCAATTCAAAGATAGTAGAAATAAACTGAAAAAGTTTAAGAAGGATTATTATTTACAAATAAGTCGTCGTACTTCATTTTTATTATTTTTACCTCACAATAATTGTTGCAAGAGAGGAATCTATTTATTTGTCTATTAAAGGTAACAAGATCCAACAAGTCATAATTTAAAATGATCTATTGAAGGATACTAGTTTTACTGAAATAGAAGTCCCGAGGCCATGACAAACTTTTATTTGTGGTAAATAAAATAATATTCAGGTACTAAATTTTATTTAATGTTACATTACTCACAATTTCATTAATAAGTTACGTTTGTTCGTAAAAACAAATACGATTTTGAACATACTGGTTTTAATAAAAATTAATAAAAATACAATATTGTGTATTTGGATTAGCTAGGCTATCATCTTCAGCAGAAGACTACATTTGACGCCGTTTCATTTTTATTGCTATAAGCAACACTGTATAAAAAGTTCATTGAAAAATCGTGTCTGCCAAAGAAATTGTTGAAGGTCGAAGGTCGCGAAAATCAGTTTTTCTCAAAACCATTGGTTCCACATAAATTTTATTTAGAACCTTTTTTTGTGCAGATTTTGATAATAAACAAATTTTGTAACAACCAATCTTCACATAAAACCAATACTTCACGAGATATTTGAGAAAAACTGCCTTTCGCGACCTTGGAACTTCAATAATTTCTTTGGCGAACACGATTTTTCAACGGATTTTTTACACAGTGTTTTTTATAACGATAGAAAGAAACTCCCAAAGGAAAATCTTCACTTGGAATTTTTTAGAAAATGAATACTAAAATGACTGGACTAACTCTAGTTTTTACGCATTCGTGAATTTACACAGTTCAGTGAAATTTACGAATGATTAGTTAAATCTAAAAATACCTTGGCGGTGACGGTCCATTGGTCAAGAAAGCACAATTACCAAAAAATCTACAACTAGTAATGAACAGTGTGATGTCAAAATTACTAAAAACCTTTTAACACAACAAAAAATATATTTTATTTCTAAAAAATTGTGGCCAGTATCTTACATATAAATTTACCTTTTTTGGCAGAATACGGTATTTTCTTGGAACTCGTTGGCCTTACTATGCAAGGTAATTTGTAAAATGTTGTGCTTTCTAATTTAACTATTTTTTAAATTACGATATCGTAAAAAAATACTCTATCAATTACTACACCAGATGAAATTTTTTTTTTCAACTAATGCTATACAATACGTTGTTCAGCACACGTGGTTCGAAGTCGAATTTCTTACCAGAAAAACTACTCTATATTTTCATAGAAAATACTTTTCACTATTTTTACCATAGAAAATACAAATTCGATCAAATTACAGTACTGAAATTTAATGAGTTTTATCTCTATTTTAAACAATCCAATACTTTGTATGGAAACTTTATCGAAATAATATTCTGCCATATCATGCAAGGTAAACTAAACAGAAACTTGCTTGAAAAATGTAAATTTAACAAGTGGAAACTGGGGAAGTTTGAGAGCATGAGAGATGGCAACGTTAAAGTTTAAACAAAAGATCCAATTTTGTAAAAATTTATGGTACGTTTCAGTAATCATAAAAAGTTGATATCGCCCGAAACCTACTTTATCATAAAATACGAAAACGGTCCAGAAGCTAATATATTCTCGAAATATATTACAGGTTGCCGTAAAGTAGAAAATGAGTCGGTTTTTTGCAGATCGAACCGAAATTACTTGTTTTGAAAGAATATCATATTGTTAGAAATGAAACTTAGTTTTGAACCGTTACAGTTGTTGCCGGCAGCTACAAACCGTTCTAAAGATAATTCATTTTCCATTGTGTAAGGTCAAGAATATGAATAGAATAGTTGATTTTATTCCTTTGGCATTGATTCAATGAAATATTTTTGCAACTTTCTTAAACATTTTCTTTTAACAATACGTCTGGGTAGTATTTTTGTTATACTTTACAATTAAACGGATTATTGATATATATCGATGAAGAATGTATTCGAATAAACAAAAAAATATTCAAAAAGTGAGGTTACCACTGAAAAAATTGGTTCGATTTAATTGTGATGTTGATATATATTTTAAACAACTTTATTACATTGTGGAATTTTGAAATTTGAGAAGTCCACTATAGATACGAAAATTTAAAACAATAACTAAACAGTTATTGTATTTGAGGTCACGTTGTTGTTGTTTAAGTAATTTAACTTACATATTTGTCCTCTTTTCCATATCATTGAATTTTTTAAAAAACTTCACCTTAAATTTAAAGTTCGTCACATTTAACTACATTTAAACATTTTAAAAACATATTTTATAAACATTGTCTTATGGTGGTTGATTGAACTGAAACTATTTAGTTTCGTCCGTTTTGTCTTTGAGTTGTTTTATCCTGTATATCAGCTTAAAAATTGCATCATTATTTGTATGGACTTGCTCATTTAATATTTGATCATTCCTTTTGTTTTTGTATATACATAATGTTTTTGCGATATTCATCTTGGCTCCTTTTTGCATCACTCTCTCAACTTTCATAGTTTCATGTATTGGACCATGTAGGTGTCTTTCCTCAATCAGATGTTTAGTATAATTTGATGTTTCATTCCTCATGTTTATGTGCTCTTTATATCGCGTATGAAAGCTCCTTCCGGTTTGTCCGACATATTTCTTTTTACATGTATTACATTTTAAAGAGTAAATGCCACTAGAATTGTATATATCTTTCTGCTCTAAGCTAGTTTTTAATACTGTTTCTATTTTATTATTCGTCTGATATGTCACATTAATATTTTCTTTCTTAAAAAGGTGAAGTTTTTTAAAAAAATGCAATGATATGGAAAAGAGGACAAATGTGTAAGTTAAATTACTTAAATTATTTAGTTCCATATCGGGAAAAAACTCGTTTGAGGTTGTTGTTGTTGATTGTGTCATTTAGTTACAACGTTTTAAATCTTATATGTAGAATAACTTGTTACACTGAATCTTTTAACATTTTAGTAAAACCATAATGAGCTTACAATGTGGCCGTTTTTTGTGATGAAAATTGTTTACTTCATAAGTAGGTATACCGTTATAATTGGTGGTCACCCCGATTCTTTCATTCTTTGATTAGAATTCTGAATCAAATTTCCACTAAAGCTCGTGCTTATATTATTTATCTTGCGCATTAAACCGTATTTACAGCCTTACTTGACTAAATGCTTACTTCTTTTAAAAAGATTATTTTAATTTAGTCTTGTGATAACGCGACTTAATGGATACCTGCTTGCGAAAAGATTCTTAACCATCCGTCGGGCGCAATATCATTTGTGACATATTCAGGCGCAATGGATCTGGGAGATCCACAATCTTCCTGACCACCTCATTCCACATTTAAGCAAATCCTTGCGTTGTTTTAATAAAATAAACAAATTAAATTAGCAAAATATTAATTTATTTTTCAAAAATACGTCAAAACGGTAGCGGGAAAATGGGTAAAACGGTAGCGGGAAAATGGGTAAAACGTCATCGCTGGATCTGTTAGATCCAATGCGCCCGACGGAGGGTTAATACCGTGGGATCCGCTTATGATCACTTTGGGACTTCCAGTTTTCATTATTAAAGTCAATTTATTACTCCTGTATGTAAAAAGTATAAGTATTGGTTGCTAATTTAAAGTTCAGGGATACAATCGCCAATTTGAATATATTAATATGTAAAATAATGTAAATTTTTCAAATGGGAAGTTACTGTTAATTTTAGTATTTCTGTTTTGTTTACGAATGGATTGAATTAAAATAATCCTTAAGATGCCTTTACAGTCGTTTACAATGACGTTTTTAGAGCGGCCCAATTAACGAGTTTTATTTATTTATTTTTAGTTTTAATAATTTTCTGTTGACGATTTGAACATTTTGTCGTCTCACTTTACAAACATTTGGTTCCACCGTTTTGGTGAATTAATAAATAATAATCCTTTAAATTTTTTGTAACAATTTCGATGGTTATGTACTGGCGTATTTCTGAATCCGGTATCTACTAGAAAATTAGTAAACTAAATATAGTCTTTTTATATTGTCGCCATTATACGTTATTGAAATGCTAATTCACTTAAAAAATTGTATGTGAAGTCCCTCACGAGCTAGTTTTATATCACATATATTTTTAAATTTAATAATTTTTTATTGTGTAATCTAAATAATAGAAATAATAACAATAGGCTTTTTTTTACTTGCTAGTAAACTATTCAGTAATGTTCAGTTCAGTAATGAGTTTCATACATAGAAGAAGAAATGTTTCAAAATCTTGACAAATGAAATTACTGATTAAAATATTTTCGTAATAAGAGAAACATAATTTATAGGTTTTCAACTCTTAATAAATCTGACAATAATTCGGTAGCTCGATTAGCAGTAGTAACTTTTTATCGTTAAAAATAACCAAGAAAGAAAATTGGAACAAAAACAAAATCGATTTTTCTTTCGGGATAATAAGAAACTTCAGCCTTCATCTGCAGCAAATGATTAATTGCTGGTCATTGATGAAATGGAAAAAGTACGGCACGCCTTCACTCATCGACTGCTTGTTATTCTGTGCAAAAGTAGTTAAAGAATAATTCGCTGGCTTTGCCTTGACTTATGGTAGCATTTGACTCCTCATAATTATTTTGACACTTATGTAAGACACCTTTTTTACTTTCATTAACTTGTGCCAAATTACACTTTTTTACGATTGTGATGTTCAAATGCAAGCAGTATGTCAAAAGATCACCATTCTGGGTACGATTTTAATGCCTCAAGCTATTACATGATGTGGTGCATACTTCTCTACAATAATGCATTTTTGATAATAAGTGGGTCAATCAATATAAAACGACGCGTGAAATTTTCTGATTGAATAATTGATAATGCATATTATTTTATTATTTATTTTATTTTGTCTAAATTGAAATTATATTAATGAAGTTACTTACTGTAGGTACCTGCAGTTAAATCCAAATGTTGCATGCATCCATTATACTTCATTGCAACTTTTTTGTTGTACGGCACCAAATAAGTAGCAATAAATCTGTTGTTGTACAATGTTACATTCACTTCTAAGAAGAGATGCTGAGTATGTTACGAAATTGAAATTGAAATTAAATTTTAAACGTTTATCTATCATTTTGATGCATCTGTGTGTCACAATTAATAATTAAACGCTTGAATTTAGATATTTAATGAGGCACTTGTTTTCTGCATCATTGTAATTTATTAGTAGTGATTATCTAATACTAAAGTCTTACGAGTATTAATTACAACGGATTACCTAATAGTGTTAATGACATTAGCGTTTTTATTTAAGCAATTTTTTTAAGTTTGACTTTTGAGGCTGTCTACAATTTATTATAGTTTTGTGAGAATTGAATAGTAAATGTTTTAATTTAATGCACGAGTTAATTTAAGCTTTAGATAGCTTTATCCTAGCATGGCGAGTAATCTGCTACTCGGACTTGAGTTTGACCGCACAACTCATAGCAACAGATCTATACCACATTTAAATCTTGTTACATGTATATTGAACATTTGTGTGTTGTACTACAAACTGAAAAATTTCAAAAATATTGAAAGCAAATTTTGTAATTTTTTATTTGCAAAGTTAACAACATTCTTGAAATACCTGATATCAAAAGTAAATGGAAAATTGTGTACGCATTACATATTTGTTTATTAGTGAGTGGCATGGCATCTGTCACAAGGTGACATGATTACCTGCCAGTCAGCATGGGATTTGAACTAACGAAAGCATCACGTTTACAAAAATCATGAATGAGTCGCTATATTACTTTACTATGAAAATTGGCAGGAATTAATTTAAAAATAAGCTGCTTTGAGGGGAGTGCCATAAACGTTAAGTAGGTATTTTTAGTTGCTTTTCACTTTGTTTATTTCATTGCAATTGCTTAGTACGTTTTATTTTTTAATTATTTCTTTTTGGGCATAACATTTATTTTAACTGATTGTCTAGATTAATTGAATCGCCTTATTTATTTGTGTGTGCTGACGCGAGTTGAAGAATTACTACAGACATTTCTGCCCTTCACAAGTGTTGTGCTAAAGGCTTTTCTCAATTGGCACAAATTATAAAGGACGAATTTTAAATTGGTACTGTGTCCTTGTAACTGCGGCAAACTTTCACTATACAGTAAAACCTCGATATAACGGACCAATTGGGGGGGAAGCGGTGTCCGTTATAGCCGAAAGTCCGTTATATAAAAACAGGTTTAAAATAAATCAAAAAACTTTTTTTGAAATATACTGTATTTAGATATAAATAAAAAATACAAAACACAAACAAAATTCTATTTAATTGTCTTCGGACACTCGTCGTGAAGTGACGTTGCTGCAGTCTACGAGCATTATGTCTCAAATTCTAGTCCTAGACGTATGACGTGATTATCAGAGCCGCTAAAAATTGTTTACCTGTGGCGACACTTGAATTTAAGCATGTATAATATTAATAGGACATTTTAAATTTTTTACATTTGACCGGATTTTTTGTCCGTTATATCCGAAGTCCGTTAAATAGAGGTCAGTTATATCGAGGTTTTACTGTACTGAGGTTTGAAGCCGGCAGGTTTCCAGCTAACCCTTGCCATTGAACCACCCAGCCGTTACTTTAATTACGAAATTTTTCATTTAAATAATACTTATAACAATTACTTGCAAACCAGTTAAATCATTTAAGGTTAAAAACACTGATCTGGAGATTTCATTATTACACTGAAAGTGATACTTACAAGGAGCACTAATTTATGAATAATAATAATTAAATAAAATTAATTACTTTCAATCAATTGTGTAGAAATCCATTTCGAGATGTTCAGATAATACAACTTCAGTTGAATACCTACTGTGCACATCTAAAAGCAAGACTTTCGCACTCCTGCACAAGTAAAAGTTCTTTGGAATGTAATATAATTTAAACAAAGTGATAATGTAATGGCAAAAGTAGATCCTACTAATATCAATTTCAACGATTTTGGAATTTCGAACCAGAACTACTAATTTCTTTACTCTCATGGCCTTAGTATTGTAGAAATGTAAAGCAATTATGGTTGATTAATTAAAAGTGAAAATAAATAGTGAAAATAAATTACAATTCGGAATGGCTTTGTTATTAAAATAAAAATTGTAATCTTAACTGTTTATTAAAACAAATTTGCAGCATTGTTTTTTAAACCATTAACTTTATGATTTTCTTTTAGTTTACTTAAACACTAAATTATTTGAAAGGTTTTGGTAATTTTGAATTTTATATTATTGTATAGAAATTACACTGTTTTTGATTATAACAATTATAAAATAACGTGACTATTGCTTATCTTATAAACACCGGCAACAATTTGGTTCAGCTGGTTAGTCATATTTTGTGTTTCATTGAAATTATTTTGCAGGACACATCATGCTATTTTACAAACTAATTTTACACACCAATTTTACACATAAAATTACTCAATGAGATAGTAATCAATTTACCATATTGAAATAACAACAATCGTACGGAAGGATAAATTTATTTTCTTGTGATTAATAACCTCGGATATTGATTGTCTGGAGATACTTCTATTTATGGCAGACTCGGAAATAAATCGTTATAATCTTAGTACAGTGAAACCCCTCTATTGGAACACAATTTATTGTATAATACGTAATGCATAATATCATGAATAAGAACTATAAAATTAATAAATGCCCTTACATAAAATCATTGAAAAATTAACTTCACTTTGCCTGATGATGTTAATGGAAGGTGGAAGGAGGTAACGAACTCACATTAAAGTACCAACGATAAAAGTGCAAAATGATAAAGTATTTATACACTAAATGAAATACCGTACTTATGCGTACTTAACATAAGAAAAAGGATTATTAAAAATGCAATAAATATTACCATTGCGTCATATTTACATTGCAATAATATAGGTACGTAATGTGCCAATATAGTGTTCATTCTATTAACAAAATAAACATTCGGTGCGTCCGTCGTCAAGGTTGAGTGAAATTTCCAAACTTTCAAAGAAACCGCATTTTGTAAACTCCTTAAATCCGTTTAATTAACTAATCTTTTTAAATATTACCTTGGCCGAATTGCAATGTCAAAGGCCATGAACTGTCTCTTGCGGGTATCTACATATGACATAATATCGAATATCACTGAAATATTTAAATCTACTTTGTAAAACTTGAAAATTTACAAAATTAAAATTCAGCGAAAAGGGAAACTAATTGCTGGCGTAATTAATTAATTTCAGGCATTATTGTAAAATGTAAATTTTGCTGCTTTACAGTACAGAATAACGTAAATTTACGAATTTTAATTATTATTGCCGACGATATTTTAACACTGCTGCCTTCCTAAACTTTACTCATCACACATTTTTCTATTATTCCAACGTAAATCTGTAATCATATAAATTATACAAATTTGTAAGACAAGACAATGCAGCTACTCTTTATATCAAAATAAATTTTTAATGGCACACCACTGACTTTCATCTGAAAATTTTTAAGTTAAGATTAAAATCGCATAGTCGCTCTTTATTCGCAATAAACCAGTAAATAATTTGCAATAGTGCGTTACGACATACATAGTGACTATTAAAGGTTAATGGTTATGGGTTGTAGTTTCTACACATGTAAAATATTAGTAACTTCTAGGTATGTTATTATTTAGATATTACTTTCTTTCAGGCAAATCTACATTTTACTCGCATTTGTTTATAACAATTTTTTATTTTTGGAATTATCGGTCAATTCAAAAATGTACATACGAAATAACCTCAAGTATGACATAATCACATACTAGCAAAGATGACCACAATATTTGCCTTTCTAAATTCCCCGTGGCCATGTCGAGTAGGTGAATATTATGGGTACATTGTAATATTCATGATATAATTAAAATAGCAAATTTTTCAAAGCTTTATTGTTCTCTCCAATTAAAGTTAAGGAGTAACTAATAATACATTATTTATAGAAAAGGTGCTTTTTTAAAATCTGTATTTGTGGTTTTTTGGTTCCAAATTCTGTGTGTTAATTCAAAGGTGAATGAATGTGCTACAGTGAATCAGTTTTTATAAAGTTCAATTCAATTAAATCACTATGAATCAGTCAACGAAAGTTTTGAATACATAGTAACGTCGGATTAATATAAGTAGAAATAAGCACTCTTAAGCACCATTATTTAGACGCAATTAAATATGAAGTAATTAGTATTTTGCCAAGCAATTAAAATTTAAAACAATATGAAAGTTCAGATGTATTTGTTAATTACTATTTAATGCATCTTTCTATTCGATTTAAAACATTTTGTTTTCTAAATTTAACACTGGTGCTTTTTAGATATTTTGGTAAAGATTCCACTAGATACGTTGTTGCAAATTTTTTAACTTATCGGGCGGCAGGTGATATGTGATTTGCAGACATAAAGGAATAACTGACTTATGAAATGCATATGCAAATCAGCAAATTTCGATAGCTTTGCTCTTGAGCAAATGAGAAATTTTTTGAAAATTTAGTTGATAGGAATTTTTAGTGTGCCATTTTTATTATACAAGCGAAATTTTCAAATATTTTTGTATGTAAACGCAAATATCAGATTAACATAAAGATAAATGGACATAACAGTTTAAATAAGATTCTTACATTACATCTTACTGGGAGTGAAAGGTATTTGAATTATAAACTGTATGCAAGTTTAACAACGATTAAGTCACAATATAAATGCTTCATTAGAAATACAAATTATGTATTACTCGTCCTTTTTTTGCGAAATTACTAAATTGTATCAGTTACTGTGATACGCTACGATTTGCTTGACATTCTTTGATTCTATTCGGAACTTGCATTTATTCAGGTGCTCGGTAAAAAAAAGCGGTATTGCGAAATTTATGAAGATTTGTTAATATGATACATTATTGGGACCAGTTTATCAGGAAAGAAAAGTACATATGTATAATGGCTTATACACCGTGATTCACGTAACTTTCCGAGGCATACGTCCAATGCACGCAACCCAATATTCAAAAATCACAATAATTATGCTATGATACAAAAAACATATGTTTAAGTTTCGTATGTTTGCAAACCCCTGACAGAAATAACTGTCAAACTGACAATTTAAATTTGCAAAATGTATTCAAACGATGAACGAGTGGATATGATCATAAATGCAGTTGTTGCAGTCAGAATATACAGGCATCGTTACCCTTAGCGTAGACACCCAACCAAGGTAGATCACCAAGAGGATTTCTAAGATTCGTGATGTTCAGCGATGAGGCAAAATTTTCAAATAATGGAGCAGTTAACCGTCTCAACTGCCATCATTATGCGTTGGAAAATCCACACTGGATACGACAAAGCCATTTTCAGAACGTCTTTTCAATCAATGTGTGGTGCGGCATAGTACACGATTACATTATTGGTCCCTATTTTTTTTTTTTTAATTTAACCAGTGGTATTTATTTAAATTTCTTGAAAAATATTTTACCAACACTTTTGGAAGATATGCCCTTAGAAATTCATTGAATTATCTTCGTTTTCATAGCTTTTGTATTTATTTTTAATTGCCTAATTAAGGCAGTTTGAATACATTTTGCAAATTTATATTGTCATTTTGACAGTTACTTCTATCAGGAGTTTTCAAAAATATGAAATTTAAATATATGTTTTTTTGTATCTAGCATGTTGTGATTTTTGAATATTGGGTTGCATGCATTGGGCGTATGCCTCGGAAAGTTACGTGAATCACGGTGTATATTTAAAAAACAAATTGAATTATAAAGAAAAAAAAATTACTGCAGAAATCGTAGACTATCGTGGATTTTATAAAGGAATTACATATTTTTGAATTCCACGAATTTAATTAAATGGGCACCAGATTTTTTTTTTAATAATGCTGCTTCCAGAGTTAAACAGTAAATGATGGAGTGGCTTGTTAAAATCATTTTTCTTTTAATTGTAAGAAACTAAATAACGGTGTTATTCCTAGGATAGTTACAAATACAGTCAAATTCGGTTATGACGTTACTCAAGGGATCTAAATAGATGTGATAGATTCACATCATTTAACACTAATTGTTAAGAGAAACTGAAATGCATGTTATAATTGAGTAGTCCCGTTGCAAAACCAGACATCTCAAAAGTGAGAAATCCAGTTACTGTTATCGTTGAACTCAGCTCGTCATTTATTACAAAACTAGAATGGGTGCAGATGCACAACCAATTCATTAAACAACTTTTTACAATTTTATAAAAACAATCGCAATGTCCTATCATTTATATTTTGTGTTTATAACTGAGCTCTCACAATTGACTTAAAATCGAGATGCCTGGTTTTGCGACTGACTCAATTATTGTACTCATCATTAGGTAAATCGATGCAGCGACATTGCCTGTATAAATTTGCGTCATTGAAGGCATTTTCTCTTTTCATCAAACGTTATTTTTCGTGCTCAAAAATATATGTTTTTATTTTTATTTTTATCGTCTCCCGGATGTGCGAATTGAATTTCGAGAATCTTTAAATTTATTTGTTTCCATTAATTTTTCATTCTTGTATTCAAATTAAACAGGTTTTTTTCTGTGTCAATGTACCATAAAAAATTTAGTTTTGCTCATTCGGCCAGAAAAATAATTAATTGCGCATCTCATTATAATTATGCAGATAAGAACTTTCTTAGAACATAAACGCAATAAGGAAACAATTAATCGACTTACTCTTTCTGTGCAGATGGTTTGTTGAAATGTAGGGATTGGCGAAAATTTCCGATGTTAAAAAGATTAAAAAAGTTGCATGTTACTCGTTGAACACTTTCGACATAAATGAAATGATTAGATTCAATAGAACTGATTGTGACATTGAATATATTATTTATCTTACTTGATTTAATTATTATCGCTAATTATAATTAATATACTCATCATGTCAACTATGCACACAATTGTGCAAAGGTTATTGAGCGCACTTTACCTAATATTGAGTAGTTTTACCTACTTCTTGCTAGAACCCTTCACTTGTTTCATCCTACTCAACTTTTACTTTCATTTGGCGTCGGCAAATATTGTCTGTATACAAAAAAACTTTGTTTCAGTTACTGTATCTGCCTATGTTAATCTTTACACTTAATCAATCGTAGAATGGCAAAAAGAGAATCTTACATTGTTACTTTTAATATTTAGAACACTTTCTTTTAAAACGGTGATCGATATAAGTAATCACTCGTGAATAAACAATTGCATCTTTATTAAATCATGTGGATATTCAGATGGAAGTTTAAGTTACAGAATTTTTATAAAAAATTGAAACTTGGGAAAGCATTTACAGACACGTCGATCTCCGTATAAACTGTGAAACGGTGTGTTTGCTTTCGCTTTTATGGACTCTCGTGGTAAATTCTCGGGTGATACATATTCGTCGTTCGTTGGTATCGTGGTGAGAGGATGTGACCCGATTTTTCACCACCAAATGTAAAACTGTGACCGGTGGTCGAGGAGGATATTCCTCAAGTGGGGATGAAGATGAGCTATAAAACGCTGTTCTGGTTATGCCTTACTATCAAATTCATTTAATTCTTCTCGAGTAACATTTGTTACTCTTGAACATATACAAGATGAGAGCTTTTGTGGTAAGTAGTGTTTTGTGTACATGCGGCGGCAACTGTGAAATTCCGGAGGATTATAGTGTTGTGTGTGTTACAGCTCGTCGCTACTCTAGTAGCATTAGCCAATGCCCGCCCTGAAGCCGGATACAGTTACAATCCACCCACACCCTCTGGGAGCTATGGTGCACCAGGAGGTGGTATTTTATCGAGTGGAGGAATCGGAGGCGGTTCTTTTGGAGGAGCCCACGGTGGTAGTTTTGGTGGAGGCCACGGTGGATTAGGAAGTCTTAATGGAGGTTTAGGAGGACTGGGCGGCTCATTCGGTGGTGGCAGCGGTTCCGGAATCACCAGCATCGGAGGCGGCGGTCTCAGTATTGGTGGTGGAGGACTCAACATAGGAGGAGGTGGTGGAGGACTCAGCATAGGAGGAGGTGGCGGTAGTTTCGGTACCACAGGTGGCGGAATAGTAAGCGGCGGCACCATCGTTCAAAAGCATATCTACGTGCATGTACCACCACCTGAACCTGAAGAATTCCGTCCTCAGCGTCCCATCTCTGTGGCTCCAGCACAAAAACATTACAAAATCATCTTTATTAAAGCACCAGCTCCACCCACCCCAACCGTACCAACTATTCCATTGCAGCCACAAAACGAAGAAAAGACCCTCGTCTACGTTTTGGTTAAAAGGCCAGAAGAAGCACCAGAAATTACTATTCCCACTGCTGCACCAACACAGCCATCCAAACCCGAAGTTTATTTCATCCGTTATAAGACTCAAAAGGAAACCACTTCAATTGGTGGTGGATCTATTGGCGGTGGAGCCATTGGTGGCGGTATTATTGGCGGTGGATCAATCGGTGGAGGAATTATCAACGGTGGAGGAATTGACGGTGGTTCTATTGGCGGTGGTATTATTGGTGGTACTGGTCACGGTGATAGCGGACTTTCACTTGGAGGTGGCTCCATCGGTAGCTCAATTAGTAGCGGATCGATTTCTAGTTCTATTTCTGGCGGTTCATCTGGTCACGTATCGAGCAGCTACGGTCCCCCAGGACATACTGGCGGTCCTTACTAAACCATCTAGTAATAAGGAGCATACGGGTCCCGTGTCATATACGTATTGTATTTATTAGACCGGTGGGATTGTTAATGGTCCCTCACATCATCGCCTCTTGTACATATTTTCATGTTGTGTCAGCTTTATATTTTATAATTTTATTTTTATGTATGTATGTATTTTATTGCAAAAATACGGTGACAAATAAATGTATTTTTTAATAACGAAATTTTTTAATTTACAACAGTATATTCTAAAGCGATATTTTAAAATTAAATTGTTGATTTTAGACATATTCATTCGGATGACTTTATTACATTACATATTGTGGAAACGCTAATGAGTGAACATTTATTTTTATGTACATAACAAACTACGACACTTTTCTAATTTCTTTGCTTCTCCTACACATTTCATTTCAAATTTTCTCAGTCAAAACTATAATAATTAAGTTAGAAGTATTTACCCCCAGGGTTTTTACCACGTGTATTATGTCTTAATCGGAAACAAGCATACCTATGCAACTGTGAGAAAACCTAAATATATCAGCATATAGTGAACAATTGCAAGTTTATTGATTTTTGAATTTAAGTTTAAAAAACAACAAAAAACATTAGATAATGAGAACAGAAAGTTATCGGCCGGTTCCATAATCCAACGCCTAATGGGTCTTTAACTAAAAGTGACTTTAAAGTATTGTTGTAACAATAAGTTGTGATAGTAATTAGCGGACTATAAGTTAAGAGTCACTTTAGATTTATTATGGAACCGACCGTAAGCTTCTAGTACACGATGCTCAGTGAGGTGCGACTTTTTGAACGACTGTATTTCGAAGTTCGTTAGTTGCTGATCGAATATTGGAATTTTTAAAATGCAAGTCTGTGATAACCGAAAATAAATTTATTTCACAATAGAACGAAACAGCTGCCGCTTATTAATTTCTGTACTAGTGTCAAAGAAAATTGGTAATACAAAAGATTTTTTATGAAGCTACGTAGGTGCTAATGACATTTAAAATCTCTCATGAAGTGTACGCACACAAAATCATCATTGTGTACTACGACAAAAAGAGTAAGAGGTTATGACCCCAATTTCACTTATCTAAATGTTAAGTATACGATTATGCGTTGAAGATGTCTTTTCATGGCGGGGGGTTTAATTACTTACTTAAAGATGTACTATAAAAGAAGTCCCTCATCAACATTGACACCAGAGTGTCTTTATTTCTTCTAGTCGTGAAAATGAAGTTATACATAGTGGTAACGATGTTTCAGTTTAATGGTGAAATGTCCTGTAATATTCAATTATTTTCAGTTTGCGACAACGTTGGTTACCTTAACGTATGCCCGCCCCCAGTATAACTATAATCGACCACAAATTCCCAGTGGAAGTTATGGTGCACCCGGAGGTGGTATAAGTGGTGGCGGCGGAGGTGGTTTTGGCGGCGGATCAGGCGGCGGCATCGGCGGTGGATCTGGCGGAGGCTTAGGTGGCGGATCAGGCGGTGGGTTCGGTGGCGGATCAAGCGGTGGATTCGGTGGCGGATCCGGCGGAGGCTTCGGGGGAGGATCAGGCGGAGGCTTCGGGGGAGGATCAGGCGGAGGCTTCGGTAGCGGATCAGGCGGAGGCATCGGTGGCGGATCAAGCGGTGGGTTCGGAGGAGGCTCCGGCGGTGGTTTTGGAGGTGGAATCGGCGGTAGTTCAGGCGGCGGCGGCTTTGGTGGAGGTTCCGGAGGCGGATTCGATGGCGGCGCTGTGGGTAGTACGCTTGTACAAAAACATATTTACGTACATGTCGCACCACCAGAACCTGATGAATTTCACCAACAACAGCAACTTTCAGCAGGACAAGCTACAAAACATTATAAAATAATCTTCATAAAAGCTCCTTCAGCACCCGCACTTACCGCTCCAACTATACCACTGCAAGCACAAAATCAAGAAAAAACTCTTATTTACGTTTTGGTTAAACGACCAGAAGATGCTCCTGAAATTTCTATACCCACTGCTACACCTACACAGCCATCCAAACCGGAAGTTTATTTTATCCGTTACAAAACGCAGAAGGAAGTATCGGGTGGTGTAACTGGAGGAGTAACTGGCGGCAGTTCTGTTAATACGGCGATTGGCTCCATAAGCGGTTCGGTTAGCACCGGCTCTACAAGTGTTGCAATAAATGGCGGACCTTCATCTAGTTACGGTCCTCCTGGCCAAAGCGGCCCGTATTAAAGCGATTTCTTAATTATCGTATGTTTAATAGTTTATTGTACATAGATATATTATATAATGACTAGTAATTAATTAAGCAATTACGGTGACAATAAATGTATTTTTTTAATTTCTGATGTGTTGTTTGTTTCCTAATCTGTTTCAATTATTAACTGAACTTCAGCAAAAAGAAATTCTAGGTGTCGTGGGAAAATTGAGGATTTATGTAATCATAACTACCTACTTATAATCTCATGCATAAAATAATATCATGTAAATCTTGTAGCGTTGTAAATTCGACTTAATGAAACGTAACGAATCTGTTGAGATATCTACTTATCGTGCTTACATAATTCAGCATATTACTGTGACGACCTGTCTAACACTTATTTTATTAAATGCATAAATTATTATTTTAAAATTATTTGAATGTCATTGCTTTATATTTCCGTAAGTATCGACATAATATTTTTGAACGACTACTAAATCGTATTTCCATTAATGTAATAAATAATTAACTAATTATGCAATGAAAAATCTGTTTTAAAATATCTTCAACTGAGGTAAGTTTAGATTGATTCGTTTGAATTATTTAGCTAATATTAGCCTTTCAAGCTCGCGGGCGTTTAGTGTAGTTTATTATCTACAAGGTTAAGAATTTTAGTACTAAGTTTTTTTTATTTACTCATCAACAAAATATTAACCTGTAGTTGTGACCGTACATTAGTGTCCTTGTGAAAAGGATGTCTCGATCTTGGGCAGTGGGGATGAGGTATATAAAGGTTTTATATCATTTTCTTTCAATTTTAAACTTGTGATAATCATGAAGATATTGATGGTAAGTATTTTACATTCATTTGGTGCGTGATCGTGTTTGGAGTACCAGTGTATTTTTTCCAGTTTTTGGTACTTTTCGTTGCAACAGTTCTAGCTCGTCCTGATATCGGACTGACTTTGAACAATTATAAACCACCCTCAACAAGTTATGGTATCCCAATTCATACAAATTGTAACGATGACAGGCACTACTACCATGTTGAAGGGCAACAAACGCATACAATTCCCAGCGGTAGTTACATTCCAAGTGCTCCTTCCAAAACAGTTTTAGCGCCTAATGCAAATAGTCAAACTGGTTACTCTAGCAGCGGCAGTTTTTCTTCAGGAGCGGTAATTCAGGACAGTACTTTATCTAATCGAGGCGGCTCGTATGATGCCCCCAGCGGCCAAACCTCATTCGGTGGAAGTGCAGCATTGGGAGGAAATTCTTTAGGTATTCGAGTTGGAACGGACAACAATCTAAACAGGAATGCTCACGTATACTCGATTGAAACCGGAAATCCCTCATTACAAAGCAGTTCCTTAACTAGCGATTCATTCACTGCAGGCCACGATTCTTCTGCCGGTCAAGTTTCACACACAAGCGGAAGCCAAGATTCTTCTGCCGGTCAAGTTTCACACACAAGCGGAAGCCAAGATTCTTCTGCCGGTCAAGTTTCATATACAGGTGGAGGCCACGCTTCTTCTGTTGGTCAAATCCCATATACAAGTGGTCAAATTCCATACACCAATGGAGGCGGTTTAGCAGTTACTGAGCATTACGAAACTAATACAGGGAATAGCGTAGGCGATAATCAAGTGGCATATTCGCAAGGCAGTTCTTTAAGCGATAACCAAGGAAGTTTATCTCAAAATCATGATTCTTCTGCCGGCCAAGTTTCGTTTAAAAGTGGTGGTAGTTTATCTACTAGGGGAAATTTGCAGGGTGGTGTAATCGGTAATCAAGCAGCTTACTCGGGTGGATCGTACCAAGTTGATGCCGCTAATAACGGAGCGGGACTAAACTTTGGATCTCGAGGAACGTCAGGTTTCCAATCCCAAACAAGTTCAAACTCAGATTACAATTCTCAAAGCAGTTCATCAGGAAATATTAATAGCAGATTCAGTACACAATCTCAAAACTCGTTTGCTAGTCAAGCCGAAGTCCGAAAACATTTCTACTTTTATGACGCTCCTGAGGAACCCGAAGAAGTTCATCAACGTAGCAGTTTATCAGTGCCACCACCTCAGAAACATTACAAACTTATCTTTATTAAAGCACCAGCTTATAAAACAAATCTACCTCAAATACCATTATTACCTCAGAACGAAGAGAAAACCCTTGTCTACGTTTTGGTTAAGAAACCAGAAGATCTTGCAAATATAGAACTTCCTACTCCGGTGCCGACGGAACCATCCAAACCGGAGGTATACTTCATTAAATACAAATCACAAAAAGATGCAGAACACGCCATTCAAGGTACTCTTAACGGAAACGTTGGGGGTGATGCAGTAAATGCAAATTCATTCAGCGATAGTAACTCTTTTGTTAGTTCTATTCGCGATGATGCAAATGAAAATTCTTTTGATTACCGTCGTAGTCGTGGAAAGTTCGATGCCGCCTCCTCACAATCCGAAAATTCGGGAGTAACCTACGATAGTGGATCGTCTGGAAGTGCATTAACTGTCGAAAACGGTTCAACTGGGGGAAGCCATTCAGTGACTTCATCTCAAGGTTTCGGTTTCAATTCTGCAAGTTCTTCGAGCGGTTCCCTAGATGACAACGGTTCATCGGGCGTAACTGTAATACCATCTGGTAATTCTGGCATTTCGAGCACCACTTACGGGCCTCCTGGAGTTAGTGGTCCTTATTAATGAATGAGTTCGCCAAGTTACACTGCCTTAAATTGTACAAAAAGCATTATTATAATCTTAAAGTAACATCATATGATGATATGTGTACATGTAAAACATGTTTTTGGTTTGTATACCATTTATGGTGTAAACTGCACGTACATCTGTGTACGTGCTTCTTGTAATTAGTACGTTTCAATAAAAATTTGCAATGTTTTCTTTATTAATTTTTATACAACTCATCAATTAATGTAAGATAACAACATCGATTTGAGAGCAGTAGTAAAATTTATATTATTCACAAGTGTAGGTATGAAAATCATTATTAAACTACAGACATCCCCCAATTAGCGCGATTGATTGGTTGCGCGAAAATACAGCGATAGGTAAAATCGCGCTAATCGAACTTAAGCGAGAACTAGCTGTTATATAAATATTGCAATAAATAGATGTACACTACCGCTCGAAGTTTGGGTAATGCATTACGAAATAAAGCTAACTTGAAACAATCATCCCAACCAACCTCTTTTTTTGTGACTTTTATGGTCCTAATCCATCTTATTTAGTAAATAACCATTAATTTTTAGAACCGCCTATTTATTTCCGACTATTTTTGAAAGTTTATCTTATAATCGACAGTTCGTACTTGTGCAACCGAATTTTTTTTCTTTATTAATTTACATCAATTACGATATCATTTCAAACTGTCTACGGTAACTATTACTCGCGTCACTCATTTTATGAGACACAACGTATAGAGATTATCCTCGGACGTGCGACGTCTTTGGTAACATTTCCTCCGTTATAGTGAAAGTTTGAATGGGGAAAGTGCAACAGCAAACACATCACCGCCCAGAAAGTTTAAATATGCAAAATGTGCTTAGAAATTTTAAGTCATTGTTAGTATTCGCAGTGCAAATAACCACGATTTGAAGTTTCATTTATAGTCTGCCGAAATTTATTCTTCTTTTATGGATCTTCGGGGAGCTGTGGGTTGAATCGATTTTTACTACTAGCACGTTCAACATAAACGTTATTTTACTAAAATTACATGATGCTTATAAAATCCGAGTTTCACTTATTTTTAGGAATAATATTGCATAATGCAGCTGATTATATCATCTTCTCAACTTATGAAAAACCTAAACACTTTGTTTGGTAGAGAAAAGAAGCTCAGTGCCGCTTGTAGAAAATTATCCAACTCGTAAATAAAGCGCATCATCAGAAAGTTATTTTCGCATCCTTCGACAAAAGCGTTTCACTTTAAATTAAAATAATTTTAAATGTACTATTTTTTTGCAGAATATGTAGTTACTTTCACTGATATCCTTTCAACCGATACTTTTATTTCGCACAATTTATAACTGCACTGCCACACCTAATTGCAAGATGGCTTTGACCTAGTTAAACTACGGAAGTTTCTTTACTTTTATTTTTTGTTCCGAATGAGTTTAATTAAACTTCACATACACATGCGAAAACTTTTACCTGACCAAAAATTTTAAAAATGGGAACGGGATGTCGTGTAACGTAAAATAAACGGTCAGTTGAATAACTTGTCGGTTTATATCGTCTTATTATATTTAATTAAAAAAGGGAAATCGATAATTTACTTTTCATATCCTTTGGGTTTATTTGTATTTTTAGTAAACTCTTGTGAGTTCTTTCACGTGAAATGAAGTAAAATAGTACCAATTAAAAAGAGGCGAATAGAGGGTGCTGATTTTTAAAAAAATTTGCTTGAAAATATGTTCATATTTTTAAGATTCTTTTAGGATTTCCTAGATCTCGCCAGGATATCCGTCGTAGTGTTTAGAAATATAATGAAATGCTCTTTTTGAGTTTAAAATATTTCATAATAATCGTTAATAATAATAATATTACTTTACGTATGAATTATTTTCAGAAATGTAACTTGTAAAATTAGATAAAATGATTTGTTTCTTTTTTAAAAATTGTGGCGGTACAACTTTCATTTTCATTCATTTATTTATTGCAGTGTTGAATGAAAAAAAAAACCTTCAGATTTGCTCAATACTTATCGACTTTATAATAGTGCAAAATATTCTATTGTATAATTCTCTTAATTAATACTAAACTTTGTTGCATTTGTATTATGCAATCGATTGTGCGTTAGAACAGTTTAAATAACAAAGCCACCTGAATGTAAGCAAAAGGTTTTCAGTAGGATAGTTAATTGCATCTAATAAGTGTTGGAACTTTTTGAATGAATAAGTTTTTGGATTGTTAACAGCATTTTGAGATTTCTTATATTTGACATTGAAACAATAATTCCAATACCAATTTTCATGATCTTTTAAAAGCCTTGTAAGTGATAGATGTCAATAGTGCATAAAGGTAACTTGAAAGGAAACGAAATTACGTTGATGTCAAGGTGTACATCATCATCACATGAAAACATTTTAATGCATAAATAAATTATATTATTTTTAAGATGATACCCACTTAAAATCTAAACTAATGAGCAATCATTGCGTAACGAAACACAAAATTTAGAAAACGTTCAAGGCGTTTGCGTTGAAAATGTACCATATGTTGGTTTTTAATTAAGCACATCATTTAAAACGTAAAAGTGTCACTGACCTTTTTAACTAGATGTCTATACTTAAGTAATCCAATAATAGTTTAAGCAATAAATCACAAAAACTAATTTATCCTATTTCAGAACAAACAGCGATAAAAGGTAGTCTTTAGCATTATTGAATTACTTTTTGTTTAAGTATTATAGATAGTAAAAGTAGTATAAGTTATCAGAACCTTTTTGAACCATAGCTCAATTTTTACTGCAGTTAAGACGATACATTATATTCAATAAAAAACCAGTAAATTCATGAGGTTTTTTTTGCAACCTCAGATACAAGGAGATTTTATTTGACGTACTATTTTATGATATTAATAAAATATAGAAGTTTACGTCATACTCCTACATATTTTCTTGGTAGGGAAGTCACCTTATAAACAAGTAGTGCTTTGGAGCAAGAGAAATTTTGCTGGGTTTTTGCATGACGTTATCATGAAATTTTTAACTGATATTGCAGTAAATTATTTGCAGTGACCTTATTTTATTCTAATGAATTCAACCAAGCCTTTATAATATTATCCATGAAATGGACTTCTTGGAATTGCTTATACACATCAAAACCAAACCAAAAATCTTGTTGTAGGTTGGAATTAATTGTTGAACTTATATGTATTATTTCTGGTGATTGTTATTTAAATGGCATTTTAATTGTTTTGAAGGTATTACAAAATATATTTTATTTTCACCAACATTTGTTTATTGGTATATAGAGGAACCTATACAGTGCGCGCCAGCCAAATGGAATAAATTCATTAAAAAAAAAAACTAATAGCGTTTCGTTCTTGATACTGAGAAGGCAACCAAAAACAACTGAAATGTTCATAGTGACTTAAAAATTTATCAACATTTTTCGTTAGTTGACAGTTTTAATTTTGCTTAAAACGTCAATTGATATATTTTTTATTGTATTACATTACTAAGAATGAAACGCTATTAATTTTTGATTTTTTAGTGTGTTATAGCGAATTGCGTTAAACAAATTAATTTTTTTACCCTTCATTTTCGGAATAAATTTTTAAACTATAGCATTTTTGAATAGAGCATGAAGAGACTTCGCAAATGAAGTATCACAAGCCCCCCCTTCCTATTTAAAAATTTGTGGGTTCCAACTGTCACTAGAATGTGGTTGAGGTTAGGGATGAAATTTTCACTTTATAGGATATTATGTAATAGACTAAAAATGATATGTTTCTAGATTTTTTTTTCAATATGCACAATAATTGAGATAATGAATTTATTTATTGGCTGGCGCGCACTGTATAATTGCCGCCACGCATTTTCAGCTATTCTCAGTAGAGACGCGACGATACATATCGGTTGCCATTGAAATGCCGCATAACATTTTGCAGCGGGTCACATCTTAATTTCAATGCCTGCTTCCATAATTAATTTAAAGTGACTTTTAAGTTGAAGTCCTCTAATTACTATTCCAACTTATTATTGTTACAATACTTTTAAAGCCACCCTTAGTTAAAGGACCGTAATTTAATTTGAAATTAGGTGTGACCTGTTGAAATTGTTATGCGTCATTCCCATAGTAACCGATTTGCAGCGTCGCAACGCTGATTTGAAATCGGATCTTAAAACTATAAATTGATTTTTGCAAAGGTGAAAATTGCACTATTCTTTAATATACAAGCACTCTGAAAGATTTTTGAAAATGAGTACTCAATGCTATCTGATTTTACTTTACCTACTTTTGAATAAACTACAAATTACTTTGATTTATAACTATTTAAAGTATGTTTGTATGCAAAATTCATCCGCTAGGAAATAATTATGTACCTATTCATTGATAGTATCGTGTCATCAGTAAAACATGCAATCCACCCTCCCTTCAATAGTTTTACTTTTAATGCATTTACGAAATAAAATGAAAGATTCATTTTAAAGAATATATTTTATTTGTAATAATCCCAGTTTTTATCAAGTTGTGTGTAATTATGTGTTGTATACTCTTCCATTAATTAAATATATTAATGTAATTTTACTTTTACAGGTGGATGGAGCATTTTAAGAGACTGGAGTTTTGAAAGCTTCGACTATAATGTAATTCTCCGACAACTTCACTCTAAATATGGCGTTACGCCGTATTTTAAAGTGTCAGTGGAACCCAATCCCCGATCTCCCGGTAACAACAGTATTACAATTTCTCCGGCTGGATTGGGATTACCGGATAGAACTTATTACTATGGAGATCAAGATAATTCCGTAATCTCTTTTTTTTAATGTTTTCATCGCTTTTCTAAACTTTTTTTTCAGATTGAACTAGCTTATAAGCAGCTAATACGTGACGTAGTAATAAACTTAAGTGCTACAAAAATTGATGCGGAAAAGTTTGGCAATGATATTTTTTATTACGAAAAGCGAATAGCAGAAATTACTCCCGACAGTTTCGACTTGCAAAATCCGATTAATACTTATAATCTTGTTAAAATTTCAGAATTAAAAGTATCTGCGGCCACCGTAAGACAATTTTAATCGTGCTATTTTCACTTATTATTTTTTTAAATATTTTAGTTACCAATACAAGACGTTTTAAATGCAATGTATCCTGAAACACCTATATCTGATGAAACTGAAGTTATTGTAAAATCTGTTGATTACTTAAATAAAATTTCTCAAATTGTTGCTTCCACTGATCGAAATACATTAAACAGTTATGTCATGTGGTGTTTAGTGAGAGAGTATTTACCGTATTTATCAACTAAATTTACATCAACGTTAGATTCTTTCACGGCGGAATTATTAGGTAGGTATGATTTAAATTTTATATTTTGTTATCTTGAAGCAATAATTTACTCCTGGAAATTAGAAACAGTGAATTGTCAAAAACAACTTATAAGTGATAAACTTGAACTTGAACATGATTAAGTTTTATTAACTTTTAAATTATGTCTAAAAAAGCCTTCACATTTCTGTAAATCATTTTTAAAGCAATTATTTCTACTGTGATGGTGGTCAGTTTTTACTTCCGTTTTCCCATCTTTCTTATAGTTGTTGACCCTGTCCTTTGTAAAAAAAATGTAAATAAAAAATTCCACATTGACAGACTACAAGATTTTAATACCGGGTGATTCATAATAAAAGGTATAAACAATTTAGCTGCAGTTTTAGGTCAAAACAAACCATTAACCTATTTTACCTTTGTACCAAAATGCGGTTTAGCAGGGACGGAATTATAAAGTTTCGACACCTGCAGCATTATTGGACAACTTTTATGTAACAAGAGAAGGAAGATTCTAGTAACGATTTTCTGTCAAGGTATGAGGAAGAATCTGCAAACGCTTTTTACTGAAGTTGCTTAAACTCAATAATTGGTTATCGGATTTCTTGAACACCTGCATTATAAACTAGTATACATTTTGGTACTGAAGTATGTATTAGGTGAATTATTTTGTGGCTAAAGAAGTTTGAAGTTAATTTTTTACACCTTACACAATTTCAATTTTTTTTCTATATTTTAACAAGTTTATTATTAAGTTTATATTTTTATTTTTCAGGGATACAGCAATCGCCAAAGCGATGGGAGGTATGTGCAAAATTAGTTCAAAAATTTATGGGTGTAGCTACTGATTTTATGTTAGAAAAACGTACTCCTATTTCAAATAATACTATACGTTTCGTTCAAAAGGTGTACCAAGAAATTATAAATGTTGCTAAAAAAAATTTATTGCAATATGAACGATATCCCGATTTATACGCTCACTTGCTAAATAAGGTAAGCCCTAAAAGATTTCTTTTTAATATCCTTGACAATTTTTACTTTTGTTTTCTAATGGCTTCGTTCTCGTAAACGTAGTATAAAATAACAATTTATATATACTATATTATTTTGTTTTTGATAGCATTATTATTAAGTATTGTCTCTTAATTATTCATAAAAAGTAAATGTTTTTAGTTAAACCGCTTAAATTTACAAATTGGCCTTCCTCCTGAAGTAACAAATGAAGGTTATATAAAAAATTATCATACAAAATTAATGGTATTGAAAGCTAATCTCTTTCAAAGTTTTAAAAATGGAATCCAATTTTTAAAAAAAATCGAAGAAAGGCGTTTAACACACTTTCATCCTGAAGATAATCTAATATCATGTACGCTTTCATGGCCTTCAAAGATATGTTACTCACCAACAATCAATGCAATTATTGTACCACGTCCACTTCTGACATATCCAATGTTTGAAGTTGATTATCCCAGGTAAGAAATGCATTGAATAATAACATTACATGTGAAACAAAACAAATTTATTTTAGGGCAATTATATATGGTCGCCTTGGAATTGATATAGCAAATGCAGTCATATCAAGTTTGTTACCCTTTGAAAGTTATTGGGGAGGAGATTCAAAATTATTAACACCGTTTCATTCAATTGTTAATGATTCATTAGCATCTGTAGCACATGGAAGGCATTGTTTAGCACAAATGATGGTTAATGAAAACTTGGGAACACCAAAGACTGCAGATTTAAGAGCTCTTGCAACACTTAAACAATTGTCAGCCTTAAAGCTGGCAGGTGATGTAAGTTTTAAAATTCATTACTATTTGATGGCTTTAATCATGTGTATGTGTATGTATATGTAATATTCATGTTACTTCTGCTTAATTGAATGATGGTATACTATACGCCATTTTTGAGTCACTTAAGCGGCATCTACTGCCTATCTAACAAAAAAAAACAAACCTTTGTCGAAGTGAATGATACTGATTTTTAAAAAATTTTTAGGCCCTCAATGAAGTAGAGAATGATCCGCATATGCATCAACCATCTTTAGAAGAGTATGAAGATCCAGCATTGTTCTATTTAGCTTATGCTCAGGTAAATATGAATTAACTTTATGTTATGTACACTGCGTGACATTAAAATGAACGCGAGGTCTACGCGCTTGGAATTTGTGTTACAAGCATGTTTATGAGGTCTGAATTTTTATAAAATGTATTTGATAAGCGCTACAAAGTGAAAAATTCAAATTTGCAATTTAAATGGTACGAATACGCAATTAAAACAATAAAATTCGCAATTTTTCGGTTGAAACGACCAAAATTTATTATCGAAACTTGGGTGTTTTTGTGATGGTTAACATTCATTACTTACTCCACATTTATCACAATTATTTGTTTTGGGAAGGAGTGCTGGACCATTTTCTTTTGGATTTCACAGCTAAAACATCGTTTTCGTGCCTACTTTACTTACAGCCTCAATTTTTCTGTAAAATATAGCGCATTTACTGCTGTATAACTCCCACCGTGTATAAGCTCTCTCTAATTAAAAACAACAACCTGTTTAGGGGTGACACCCGACCGCGAAAAAAAAAAAATTACGCAATCATCACAATGCTTTTCAACGGTAAATCACTTAGGTTTGAAGCCATTTTAGTCAAGGTATAATAATTTGTAAATTCACGTAAGCTACTGGTGTATGGTTCTGATTTTTGTTTCAGTGTACACAAAAATTTTGTTCTTTTTATTTTCGTAGTTAGCTTTAACGATTTCTCGGCTGGGGGTTCTCCTGAAATAAGTGTTTGTACATAACATGTACAGTAGAATCCGGTTATAACGAACCTCAAGGGACTGTCAAAATTGGTTCGTTATATCCGAAGTTCGTTATAAGCGTTAATGAGAGAATAAATGCAAGAGTGTTTTATGAAACCTTTATTGTCTAATATACATATGCAAATGAATAAAACAATTATAAATATAAGGACTAAACTTAAGTAATTTTATTTGAAATAATTTGTTATTTTCGACTGAACTGTCGCATTTTTGAAGTGTAAATTGTCCACATACATTTCAACGGCACTAAAATGTTCAATAATTGAGTTCGGCGCACCATAAAACTGTAAAAAATTTCGAACGTTTTTAATATTTCTCACAGCTTCGTGTGTAGATACAATGTTTAATGCTGGTGCTTCCGACTCATCCTCACTGGCTTCTTCTTGGTCACTTTTGCCTTCATCTACCACAGATGCAACAATATCTTCGTCGCCCAAATATTCTGTTGTGACTAATAAATTGTCTACATTAATATAGTCATTCATGTTTAAGATTTCTAAAAAGTTTGAATTTTCTAATTGTTCCGTTTGCTTTTCTTTTTGCAACCACTCATTTATAGGCAAGTCATCATCAGATCCAAAATCTGATATGGTATCATCATCAAAACGAAACCCACCTTTTTGGAAACACTTAACTATTGTCGTTTGTGTAATTTTTCGCCAAGATTTATCAGCTAAATTGATGGCTTGAAGGATGTCAATTGAAAAACTTTTTCCCTCATCAATGCTACGCACAATTTCTAGTAAAAGCATCTGGCGATAGTTAGCTTTAAAAGAGTGAATTATACCCTGATCCATGGGTTGTAGCTTGGAGCTGGTGTTTGGTGGTAAAAATATAAGTTTGATGGATTTTAGTTCCGTAACATTAGGATGCGCTGGACAATTATCGACCAACAATAAAATTTTTCGCTTTTTTCTTCGCAGTTCTTGATCCCATTCACGGAGTTCGGCAGTAAAAATTTCACCCGTCATCCATGCTCGCCGGTTGGCTTTGTATTTAACGGGTAAATTTTTAACATTTTTTAAACAGCGTGGATTTTGCGATTTCCCAATGATAAGAAGTTTTCTTTTTTCTGTACCGGACAAATTCGCACAAACTAACACTGTTATTCTGTCTTTGGATAACTTTCCACCTTTGCAGTGTTCTCCCTTGAATTTTAGCGTCTTATTCGGGGTTAATTTGTAGAACAAACCAGTTTCGTCCGCGTTAAAAATATCATCATCGTTAAATTGTCTGCGAAGTTCTGGCCACACTGTATTTAACCAATTTACCACTACATTATCATCTACTGACGCTGATTCACCAGAAATTGTGCCGCCACAAACGTTGTGACGTTTTTTCCATCGGTTTATCCAGCTATCACTGCACGTAAAGTCATTTTCTTGAGAAAGTCTTTTGCCAAAGTCCTCAGCTTTTGTTTTTAAAACACTACCACTAATCGTTACATTATTTAGTCTTTGTTGCGTAAACCACTTTTTAAGAGATTGATCCACATCATCGTTCTTAGATTTTCGTATTTTTTTAGCGTTTACATTTTTACTTTCAAATGCCGCACATAATTCTTTCTTCTTCTTCCAAATTGTTGCGACGGTGGATTTACGTATGTTTTTTTCTCGACAGATTTCTTGTTGTGGTTTGCCATCTTCTATCTCACGTATTATTTCGAATTTTTCTTTTAACGAAAAGGATTTTCTTGAAAATTTAGCCATTTGTACGAAGCTGTTTAAACGTTGGCTCGTATTAAACTGATTTTAAAATCGAAGTGAAACTCTGTTTTTTTTGTAATACATAATTCACATGTGCTCATGGGGTTTAGTGTGTCCGATACGGTCATTTCTTAGAAGGTTTTAGCGATAATTTGAAATCCGTAACATCCGGTCAACTGGGCTTTTCTGTTGAAATATGTTTTATTTAAAGGGCATAGTAATAAATTTGTCAAAGTCGTAAACTAACGCAGTGGCGATACCCTCACAAATAACCCAATATGTAAGACAAAACGTACAACGGAAAATTACCGACCAAGGTTATTGCGCATTATATCCTATGCAAAGTTCGTTATAGCCGATTGAAATTTTATTAATTTCGGCTTTTCAGGTTCGCTATATCCGATAGTTCGTTATATCCGAGTTCGTTATAACCGATTAATTTTTACATTGTTATATAGGGAAAAATGTCGGGACTTGGAATAAAGTTCGTTATAACCGGTGGTTCGCTATAACCGGAGTCGTTATAACCGGATTCTACTGTATATGAGAGTATGTTAATTCTACTCTTATTCTTTTTTTGTTATACCTGATTTTTAATTTTATACATAAATGCCAAAGAATGTATAATAAAACAGTACTATTACTATTATAATTAATTATTAATGCCTCTCATTGATATTCATTAAAAATCATACTTTACGTTTATTGGATTTTTAATAATTTTAAGTTTTCATTCTTGGGGTGACACCTCAATATCCGCACCGGGTGTCACCCATGCTAGCTACGCTGCTGTGTTACCATTACAGCTTGTCCATTTTCATTCATCACAAACGTAAAAGAAAAATTACGCTTGCAATCACTGCTCATGCGGCGCCGTAGGATTAAACAATACAGTACAACCTCGGAAATTTGTAACTTCAGTAATTAATCCGAATAATGGCTTGACAAATTGGAATAAAATCATTCCTACGTCTATAATTCGAATAGTTTTGACATTGTGTAAGTTCACATAATATGGTTTCGTTTTCTTATTTTTACAGAACGCCCGCCATCTTGGCTGCATTTACTATTTCATAACATTACATTTATACTAATTCTTTAACTTCATCCGGTCCCAATTAGTTCGAATTAGCGAAGTTGTACTGTACTTATTCTAATATATGATAATAAGTTTTAATAATCCTTAATATAAACTAAAAGATGTTTATTTTCTTTTAGACACATTGCTCGATTTTGTCAAACCAACAGGAAGTTTATGATAATGTCATTAATTTTAAAATAAAACCAAAGCTTTTGTAAGTATATGATTTCGTAATGAAGGAGGATGTGTAAGTAATTTTTACATTGCAGGTTAAATATTGCTTGGAAACAAGTTCCAGAATTCTCAAAATCTTTGAATTGTGTTTATGGTGAGAAAACGCAATGTAGTGATATTTTTTAGTGTATGTTGTCATTTTATAAAAAGAAAATTATGTGTAAAATATACAGTTGATGTAAGTCTAACTGAATATCTTTCTTTCTTCATATTTATTTTGCTTTAATTAGAATTATTTCTCATCTACTGTATATTTTATTACTCTTAATGTAAATTTTTTATTACAGAACAATAAAATTTCTAGTTTTGATAATAGTATATTATTCATTAAGAGCAAGCGAAGGAAATAATAAGAATTCCCATAGATGACGATGAAATAGTTATATGTGGTTTTATAAAGTGTAAATACAGGTAACCCCCGCTCTCGCTCCCTCGACGAATGCCAATTCGTTACATCACGATTTACTTTTTTCTAATTTTGAACAAAATGAACCGTTTTTTACGTCTTTCTTTTGAAAGTTTCCTTAATCAAAAATGTTTATTTTCTTATTTGTCACTTATCAACATTTTAGCTTATAGAAATTATACATTCTAAACAAAGTATGAAAGCAAAAAAACATTGTTCATTTATATTGATATTTTTAGTGTAATTGAAATAATTTTACTAATTTGCGCTTATTAAATAAAGCTATTTCCGTATTAGAATGTATTTTTTAAACGATTTACGACAGAAGTAGACCAATTTACCGGACAATGTTGATGTAGGGTACTTGACTGATTATTTATGACGGTCATTAAACTTAAGTTCAAAAATACCATTCTGGCAGCAACTGAAAAGCTGTCTCGTGCAGTTTTATGAGTCGATCATAAATTATTGTTAGTGTGGTAAACCGCATTATCTAATGTTGGAAAGTAATAAATAAAAGAATGTTTGGTGCTTTATCTTAAATTTGATTTAACTCAAAAAGTAATATTTTTTTACGAACCAAATAAGAAACATTAATGCTACGAATAATTTGCCAAATTTTGAAATAGAAAACCAAACATCGAAATTTTCCCCAAAACTTTGTTTTGGCTTCAATAAAAACAATTTCGAAAATTTGTAGCACTACTCGAAAGTGTAAACTTCAACTGATTTAACATGTAAATTGCATACTTTCCAGTCAATTTTTAATAGGTATTATGGCCGCGGCGGTAAAACTTGACTCACCCTGTATTATCAAAAGTAACATAATCGAAACAGTTACCAAAAACGTCTCAAATTGTGCAAATAGGTTGTTTCATGTGAAGGATATGAAATGAGGAAAGTATAAGAAATAACGCTTATTAATAAATTAATATTCCTGAACAATGTCAATAAAAGATTCTAACAGATCTTCATTATCATTTTCACAACCTTCAATCCTCATTTGTTTAGATTCATATTGTTCAAAATTTTCTAAATCTGTTGCTTCTAAGTTTCCAGTTCTAACTTCCTCCTTTGAAGTTGTACATTGTTCAGGATCTGTTGATTCATGTTCATTTTTATTGTTATGTTTACATGTCAAAGATGCTCCAGTTTCACAGATATGGAAGTCCAGAGGTGTTACAAGTATGGGTATATTCTCAGACAATTCACATTCTGACAGCTGATGTGCTTGAATAAGCAAAGGTTGTGTTATTTCAATTTTACGTGGCTCAATTACTTGTACATTAATAACATTAATTGATGTACTGTCAGTCATATTTGTGCTAATACTGTCTATTATATCTCTGCATATATTAGCCTCAGTTTGTACAAATGTTTATTCTTCATTATGTGAAACACTTTCAGCAGTTTGATACAACAATGCTGTATCATCTTTCACATAAAAACTAGGATAAATTGGTTGACTTAATTGACTTAAACCTTGGTCACAAATCTCAGAAATATCCTTTCTCTTATCACTTCGACCTCTTATTAAAATACTTCTTATAATTTGTATAGGAACTGATATGGTTGCTTGTTGCCCAAATAATGCGACAGCCGTTTTAAATAATGCCACTTCACATTTCAATTTTAAACAAACGAATCCGCTTTATAGCTCATAGCTTATAGCGTTTTGTTTTTGGTAATGTAAAACAATAAAAAATATATCAATCGGCATTTTAAACAAAACTACCACTGTCAATTAACCAAAAATGCTAATTAGTTTTTATGTCACTTTATGAGCTCTTTGCAGCATATCATGTTATAAACTAAAAATTGCGTGTTTAGGGATTTTTTATAAATATGCTACCCAATGCGAGGACAATGACAAAATATGCCTTTTCTTTTAAAGACATTTGCACCACATCTGCACTTTAGGGGGTCTCAATATCAACTGAGCAAAAAGTACTTCATTCAGATTGTCAGTTTGACTGATAAGAGTAGGGCCATCGTGATTGGGTTTAGGAATGACAGTCTGACTGTTCATTTAGACCGTCATTCCTGATTGACCATGTAAGGCTCGCATAAGGGTGGTTGTCCTATTAGTCGTTTAGATCCAATTAAAGCCCGAGTGGCCTACCTGTCCACTCCATTTTACTGTTTAGTCCGCTAGAGTTCGGATAAAATGGATAATAATGGTGACAGGAAGAGATATAAAAAAATCAAATGCAATCTTTCTATTGAATTAAATGATTACAAATAAGCTTTACGTTACATCACTATTAATGTTGCGATTTGAGAATTTCTTCGGTGACAGTATATATTTCCAGAACTGCCAGAACAATACCTTCAACGTATTGCGCTTTTACTTCTAGAAGCCACCGACCATTTGGTATATTCGGTGGCAAAAACTTTTCATCAGGCAGAAAATTGTTTAAGGAAAAATTACCCTACAAACAAGTTATTGCTTAACAAGAACTTGTTAAATTGCAAAATAGCAACTACAGTTATTAGAGGTGAAAAGAAAGAGTTTGATAAAAATGTTATTTTTTATGGAATTAGTGATAATAATGAGAATAGTGACATACCGCTTGTCCTGGACAAGATTTCAGGCCTCCACGTTTCATGACAGTGCCAGCGCCAAATATGTCTTTATTGTAAAGGTAACACGCGTTCACTTTGAAGTCTATCGGAAAATGACGATACTCATTGCTTAAAAACTTAGATGTCTTCACCGATATCTATTAGTAATGTTTATATAAATTGGTAAAAATGATAGCTATGTTAACATAAGTACCTCAATGTTATTTCCATAATTTTGAGCTACTGCCACAGAGAAATTGCAAGCAAAGCTTGTGTGATTGTATTTAAACAGCTTAAAGTATAAATTAGTGAAGAAAGTTTTGTCCCAGTAAGTCACAAAAGCTTTCTCATACTTAACAATATACTGACTTTGTCTATATGGTATCAGCTAAAATTTCAGGCAATTCACCAAATGAAAATATTTACGATTTAATTGCTTACCGATATTGAACTGACTTCTAAAATTGCAAACAGCATCAAAAGAGACTTCATGTTGGAGTTGTAATGGGTTAGAATTCGCAAATAGATTTAACTGAATCGATGGATATGATTACCATAATGTCGCTTTCCACTCATTTTCATGGCACAACTGGTAGAGTAGAAATTATTTAAAAAATACATAATGAATCTTCCAAATCTATCACTGAATTTGCGACCAGAAGCGTATCATTCTGAAACGGGAAAGCAGGTTGCCGGTCGCAATCGATCAGCTGTTAACATTTTCCGTCTCCTCAAATTGAAAGTGGGCTCATTTGGCCCTAATTTTACATACTGCGTAAATTACTTAACATGTATTTCTCAAACTGTGTGGACTCTATATGTAACGACATGGAAATTATCAGATCGAGATGATTTCCTGTTTCCAAATTATTCATTCATCGAAAATGAGTAGATTTAATAAATATTATTAGTAGATTATATTTCTCGTTTTAGAATATGATTTTATGTTTGTTTGTTTACAAATGCTTAAAAACCCAAAACATGAACTGTGAGCCCAATTATTGAGGATGCAATTTTTCTAATGAAGAACTTAAAGATCCTATATTGTTAACTATAATTTATGTTAGTGAATGAGAAAAATTGTGAATTAATTTAATTTAATAACATCTTTGATTATTGTCTAAAAGGAATTTTATTATTATTTAAAATACAGTAAAACCTCTCCATAACGGACACGCATGGGGAACCTAAAACTGTCCGTTGTGGAGAGGTGTCCGTTGTTCAGAGGGTGTATAAAAAAATGTTTTAGGTATGTTGGTATACAGCAGTATACGGATACAAAAAAATTAAAATTTTATTTAAATGTGTTACTTACTACGCACTTAATTTGCAAGTAATTTTTACTACATCTAAATTATTAACTATGCGTACATTTAAAATAGTATTCAGAAATGGTTGTTTGTTTTTTATTAACAATAGCATTTTTTTAAATGACACTTTCAACATTCAACACTTTCGGACATTTTTTGTGTCCCACCTACATCGTTGCTTAACATAAATAACTTTTGTAAGTTTTTCAGTTTTTCATAAGCGTCATTTATATTTTTGACACTGGAACGGAACGAACAACTAGTTCGTCGTCAGAATCGCATTCACTTTTAGCACTGTACGCATTGACTTATGTTTAAATCAGGATTTTCTGTAATCACTTCACTGTCAATATTTGTATAATCTTCAAGCTTTATGTTAGAGGCATTTTTTAGAAGCTTTGTGAGCGGTAGGTCATCTTCATCAAATTCAATAACTTATTCGTGTTTTTGTCGATTTGTTTATTACTTCTGGTTTAATTTTTTTCCATGCTGTAACGACCCATATCAATGCGTTTAGAATAGTAATAGGTTTTTTCCAAATTTCGTGTATCTTCTGAATTTTCTATTGACGTCAAAAGTTTTTACTACAAATTTTCTGTAAGTTACCTTAAAGTTTCGAATAACTCCCTGAGCTAGTGGTTGGCAAACGGCTGTCATGTTTGGAGGAAAAAATACTAATTTTACATTGTTTAATTGCATATTCGGATGAGATGTGGCGTTATCAAGGAAAAGAAGCACTTTCCGCTGTTGTCTTTTCATTTTGCGGTCAAATTTTTCTAACCATTCGCACATTATCTCTCTGGTTATCCAAGCTTTTTTATTAAAATGCCAATGTATTCGTAATTTGTTAACATAAGCTCCTTTGAAACAGCGTGGATTTTTCGATTTCCCTATTACAAGAGGTTCTTCTTTCTCTCCCGCCATACTGCTACAAAATAAAACAGTAAGTCGTTCTTTGGAAGATTTTCCTCCAATACATTTTCCATTTTTCAAAGTGAGTGTTTTTTTTTCGCAAAGCTCTGAATAAAAGACTAGTTTCGTCTGCATTAAAAATATTTTCAGGTGAATAGTCGCTAACAATGGAGATCAGTTTTTCTTTCCAATCTGACACGTTTTCCATATCAACTTGTGCCACTTCACCAGAAATAGTTTTTAAATTGATATTCCAACGTTGACGAAATCTTTGCAGCCATCCATTTGAAGCTTTAAATGCTTCTAACTTTAATTCTTTTGCCACTTCTAGAGCCTTTTCTTGAAGAAGTGGTCCCGAAACAGGAATATTCTTACTTCGTACTTTAGACAACATTTGATCTACAGCAGCATTCTCTGTTTTGGGAAATTTTCGTTTACGGCGAAAATTACCATTTTCAGCGAAACTTTTTCTAATGGATTCCTCTTTCTTTAAAATTTCAGCTATTTGCGTTTTCCCTACTGCAAACTTTTCTGCTAATTGTCGTACACTAAATTTAAACTTTTCGGCACTCTCAATAATTTCAATTTTTTCTTTGAGACTTAAAAATTTCCTTATTGGACAAGGTGGAGGCATTTTGCTGGACCAAAGTTATAAACTAAACTAGTGTTTCTTTACAAACAAATTTTGTGTGCGACAAAATGTATTTCATCCCTACCAATTATGACTCGGGTCCCACGCATTCTTCAACGAAAAATCATACCAAGGTCGCCCATTGTACCGTCGATACTCTGAATTGCACGTTTTGTTCATCTGTGCCATAAAACCCTAGTCACATCTGGACAGATATGGTCTTTTCCCTAAATGTGTTAACATAGCTGTGAATTCTAGTAAAAATGTTTTTTTATTTGTCCGTTGTAGAGAGCTAAAATTCCGAGTAACATTATAGGTAAGGTATAAAAATTACTGTCCGCGTCCGTTGTTCAGAGGTTTCTTTACTACATAATCCCTATAATACATTTTCGTGCATTAAAAACTGTCCGTTGTACAGGGGTGTCCGCTATTGAGGGGTGTCCGTTAAGAGAGATTTTACTGTATTAGTTAACAAGCATGAACCTGCATAGTCCATTTTTGAGAAAACGAATTATGTGCGTTTCTCATATGAATCAGAATCTTCCTGTTCATAAAACAGTTCTTTAGATCAAAATTGTTCATACTGGAGAGTGTGTTTATTGATTACTTAATGTGAATCACTTTGTAATAAACAACTAAATCAATATTTCTTAACTCTTTGCAACATTTTTTTTTAATGGACCTGGCTGGTTCTTGCATTGGACTACTCAAATATACTTGTAGAATATGTATTTGGTTTTACGTTTAAAGTAGCATTTTCAAGCATACATATTAAAGTATGAAGAGCATTAAGGCGTTAATGCTGCAGTAAATTTGTAAATGTGTTCTCCATCAAATCGCTAAAGCTAGCGACGCGATTCGCAAAAAGTATAAAATAATTAAATTGGGTAGAGAGGCAGCTGAAAGGACTATGAGCAAAGTACTTAAACCGGTTGTGGTTCCTCTACAGCAACTCGTCAATAACCCTCAAACTGTTAAACATGAGACTGAAGTCAAAACCGAGATGGGAGATTTACCAATCGTGAAAAAACATGAAGATATTTCAATCGAAACGGGTCCTGGGCCTCCAGATCACGGTGATGATCCGCTTGCACAGTATCTCAGAATGTTAATAAAAAACAATAAAAAGGAATTGGATACAACGTATGGTGTACGCAAACTTGCTAACGATCGTATAATGATCGGTGATTCACAGATTCATTTTGAAAACAATTTAATTCGCGTGGGTGATAGGAAGTATCAGAAAACCAGGGATTTGATTGAATTATTGTTTAAAAAGTCACCAGATATGGACTTTGTGAGTCACGATGATTCGAGAATTTATGGTTAAATCGTTACCGCAACAAATGCGCATCGAAAACGCTACAGCATTCGCAAAGATAAAAGTTTGAAATTCGAAAACTTTATTGCAACGATTGCCGCACCAAAGCATAAAGGAGGTGGTATGCTGCCAGAATTCATGATTGCTCGAAAGGATGAACGAGCACATTACACTTACTGGGATGACCCTAATGAGCTGGTAGACCGTCTGCGCATGCTCCTTGCATCGCAAGCTGCTGGAAATCCAAGTCATTAAAATGAAATCATATCGATTATCGAGGAATTGCGTGAAGCCGGCTACATTTATTAGTTTGGACATCATTCTCAAGATGAGTGTTGACGTGTTCGGTCGTCAGTTAAATAAAAAGACTAGTGCGCGCGGTCCTCCTGGTGTTGGATTCCAAGTGACTACCGATGGAGATTTCAACATGCAATATAGGAGATTGTGCAACCTTGCCGAACCCCAACAACCCAACGATACTGCTACCCTCAGCACAGTGTTGAGTTTAATGCATGATACGATTAACACCATAACTCAGAATACAGCTCTTCAGTCTGACATACAACAAAACTTAGCCCATCAAGTTGCGAGCGGCGATGTAAATCGGGAACTCGTCACCATCATTTCACAAATCACGTATGAATTACGTGATGGTTTCAAGAAATAGCTCACAATCAACGCAATCTCACTAAAATATTCACCATTACAACAGTTAAAAATACCGATCCACCGACGTACAATCTGAACGATTATCAAGATCGGCCCATTGAAGGCGGGTTTTATGAAGAGGAACTTATGAAAGTTCAATATCCTGATGTATACCTGGTTGAAAAAATTCTCAGAAGACGAGGAAATAAAGTTTTTGTTAAGTGGCTAGGATTTGATGTATCGCATAATTCGTGGGTTAATAGAGTTGATGTATTATAAAAGTACTCAAATAATATAGAAAAATCATGTATTTGTTTCCACACACTTTTTCATTTTACAAATGATAATGTATAAACAATATGATACAGTTGTGAAATGTATTACGTACAATTATAAATATACAAAATTTTTTTAAATGATATTAAAATTACATGTTTGAAAATAATTTATATAGCTATTAAACAACATTATTTCAAAGTTAAAATAATTTATATAAAAGTGAACAATGTGAAAATAATTGACAATAATTTACGTAAAATTGAACAATCAAAAATATAAACATATTTGGAAATCAACATTTCAATGTAAAAAATAGATATGCAATGTATAGCCCTAAAGTAATATATACAGAGTAAAAAATAATATGCATAAATATAAAGTACAAGTGGAAAATAATATGTGCAAATATAAAGTACAAGTAAAAATAAAACTAAACACTAACACTTTAGTCAACCTCCATCGGAGGAGCGTCATTTTGAACTTTAAGTTTATAATGCCCCCACGGTATTGTGTCTGTGGTGCCCTGCCGCAGGCACCGCTTATCATCGTGGGGGCTTAGAGCTAATTTGCACTCGTGCAGTTTGGAACTCGTGGCGAACCAAACTGAAACGATGCTGCACACGCTGGATTGTTGAGCTCTCCTGTAGGCATTTGACGTAATCGTCGAATGTGATGCCGTTTTTAACGACTGCTCTACTCACCCCCTTGGCCTTCTTGATGCGGTCCACACCTTCCACACGCACGCTGTACATTTTACTGCGCAGCCCAACAAACTCAGTTACTATTTCGCCCCCACGCTCGTCCTTCATCAATCCAACAATTTTCTTGTTGGCAAGTGGCATGCTGAATTGATTGTCGGGCTGATAGTCTGACGTATCGAACAGGTGAATGTCACGTCGTATCACTTCGTAGACATCTGGGCTGCGCAGTTCATAGATGAGGCTGTCCGTATCCGTATACAGCAACTTACATCGACCGTTTGAAAACTCCCTCACCATGTAATCGTAGTGGAAGGCGTACACGCAGGTTTTGGAGATGTCCAGAATACAAAACCCGACGTATGTTGGCTTATTCATCGTGATCTCAGTTTTAGCCAGTTGAATCGCAACAAGATTCTAGGCGAAAATTGAATGACTATGGAAGTTTGGGCGAGATATGAGCGCTTCCGCACCATACCGCCCGCCCCACTTTGTCTCCAATTTTACGTTGACTCTCTTGCGCACATTCTCCATGGTCTTCCCAAACACCGCGTTGTTTATGAGTTTGAAAAGATTCTTCTCAAACTCATTGCGGTCTTCTTTGCGTTTGCTGCTGTTGAGGTCAATATAACCCTTCAACCATGGACTCACTAAAAATGAGGACGCGATGAATTTGCATAATACGTAGGCCGCACTTCGCCGCCTGTCGTAAATTGGGGTAGTGGATCACATGCCGCCATTTTGGAGACAGGGTGGCGAGAAGTTTGTGGTCCTTCGATCCCGGCGGTATCGCCTGCTCTGGGCACAAGGGGAGGTCTGGTGCGCATTGTGTAGCTCATCCGGGTAGTCCAAATCGACCTCGAGGATGTGGCCGATTGGTGATTCGTCGGGGACGTCCCAGTTGACGCTGGTCGGATCGTCAGCCCGCTTGAAGCCGCCTGTTGGGAGATGCTGCGCTATGGCCCAACCATAAAGGTTGTTAACATCAAAGTACATTAGGTACGTAGAGGGATTATTGGGATCATGATTTCGCATATATTTGTTGTTCGCGAGAGTATAACGGTTGCTGCAATGGCTTAGATCGCCTCTGATCCCGCGTTCAACAAACGTTAGCATATCAATGTCTGTTAACAGTTCGAGCTCGATCTCTGTGTACTTCAGCATCACACTCCAGGTAAACCCGGGCAGCGAGTGATAGTGCGCAGGATCGAGCTGGTATGACTGCATGCAGCTGTTTCGAAAATTTTCGAAAACGTCTGCAAGCAGGAGCACATCTGTTTTCAGATATAGATCTGAATATTCCCCCAAAGACCTATTACCGAATTGCGTCCATACTGTTTTGGCGTGGTCATAATCAGCGTCGGTTATGCTGCTAAAAAATTGCACCTTCTCCGGCAACTCGGTTGCCTCGAGCTTTTCCCAGCGATCGAGGAATTCGTAAGGGAACACGCCTTTCCGCCGCAACAATGCTAGATGGCTATCGTTCAGATTTGTAAATTGCGTAGGTAAAATTTTGAGAGCTGGCATATAAGATACCAGCTTATCGAGAGAAAAGGCCATAAATTTGAAAGAATCTATAAATCTGAACGATATATCGCTACCATCCAGGTGTTTGGTGAACGAGATATAGCGTTCTTTGTTCTGCGGCAGAAGATTGCTACGTCCAGGGAAGCATGTGGCAGCATCCTTGATGAGGAAGTGCCCGTCATAACCGCCGAGATTATGAAAAACGACCGGGATCGCACGCGAGTCTTGATAGTTTATGTTGCAAGCGTTATGCGCAGCACCGCGATAAATACCAGTGAAGTGGCAGTGATCGCGGACTCTATCACCGCCTCCAGGTGACAGGGGCTTCTCGCAAATATGGCACGATGTGGCACTGGCGAATTGGTGCTGTTGGTCTGGGGTGATGACCATGGGAACGGGCGACTCGTACAACCCTTCCAAATCTTCGGCCAACCGATGCAGTTCAGTGGCGAACCATTTAGCCGGTTCTGCGCCACGATAACCGCGATAATAACACCGCGCGTTATCATAGCTGCAGGACATGTAGTAACCGATACTAAACGGTTCGTGCACCTGCGTGACATTGGTTTTAACGGCTTGCTGATTCTAGAAAATAATAATAATCTAAATCGAAGAATTAAATTAAATTATGTAAACTTACTGGTTCGGGTGTTGTACGTTTTAGAATGCATTCAAAATCAGCGTAGATAATGAATGGCACCCGCTCCTTGTGGTTGAAGTTGCTGAATTTCGTTTTATTGTTGGCTGTTGTAGGCAAATTAATGCGGCAGTGATTAATTTACCTACAATCGAGAAGGTGGTTGGCTAATGCGTCTTGGCTGGCGAAGTAATGCAGACAGCGGTCACAAATGTGTTTTTTCCTCTTATCCCGTGACAGCTGGCTACCAACAAGTCTGGATAGATCCTTTATCCAGACATAGTGGTACGTTATGGGCTCATTGTCGCCAGCATCCTCAATTTGCTCCTCGTCCTCATCAGCGTAGCTGTTTTGGATGAGTAGCAAATTGACGTGGACATCCCTCTTGGTTCTCGTGATATTCGTCGGGGAAACGATGTAAGCATGTTTCCGCCTCCTCAGGATGTACACGTTGATCGATATGTTGTTCGCGCGTTCAAATTTCGGTACTGCTCTCGGCATTAACGGGAACTCAATACCCTCGAAATTCAGCTCATCTGTAAACCTCATGTATTTTGCAACACGGTGAGGATGATCACCGTGGGCTACTGGGTGTAGCGCCGAGAGCAGTGCCCACTTGAAGCACTCGCTGTCTGCATTAATCACATTGACGCATGCTCGCTTCCGTCTGATCACTCTGGGGAGTTCCAAGTAGAATCCGACACGCAATGGGTTATACCTGTTTATATTTACAGTTAAATTTACGATTCGCCGCAAAGTCCAGCCGGATTCCTTTCCTTCGAACTCTTCCATCTCGCGAAGAGTCGGCTTGACCACGCCATTACAAAACCATGCTTGCAAATCCGTGGTCCTACAGATTGCAACATTCCGCGTATTAAAATATTTTACATCACGTACCTCTTCGCCAGCCTTGCTAATACTATACTCGCATGCGACTAAAGTATTAACTTTGACGTTATCGTGATTAGCAACCGCATTTGTAACTCGCACTTTGGTCAACATTTCGGCATCGACCATAAATGCGTTTATGTTGATGTACTTTAGGTTGATTATGGCCCCGATACGAATCCTCGATTGAAATGCTGATTCAATTTCAACCCATCTAACCCTATCGGACCGTCGCTCACGTCATGCTTATCCAAGCAAAACCCTGGCCGATAAGCGAGCTGTAAGAAGAGCGAATGTTAAATGATTGATACGTGGGATTCTCCCTCTTTATTAGCAGGTGGGCTAACGAGTCTGATCCCGCAGTTGATTCAATCGGGTTGTGTCGGAATCATTCGGTTAAGCCGAATGAGTCTGATTTTACTATGGTTTCCGATCGGTGCAGTCGAACAAGTCCAGACTTGTTGTGATATGTGGTAGATTTTTACTAATTTGAATCCGCAAATGAGTTGAAATGAAAACCGTGTTCAATGCTTTTTCATGTATTTTAAATATGCAATTTTAGTTCAATAATTTTGTAATCAGTAAGTTAGATTGGTAGAGGTTTAAGCGAGTTTAACCTCAATTGGCAGAAATTGTAAATTGTTTCCTAAACAATTTAAATTCTTGTATTTTGTATAGATGTTATTCCGGGGTCTTTAAAGTATTAATATACCGATAATGAATATGTCACTCACTCACGCATCATTTGGTCGAACGCATCTGTAAGTGTTTTTCAAAGCGGATAATAAAATTGAAAGGTTCTTTGCAGGTAAATTCTTGTATTTTGCGTGGATGCTATTCCTGAATTTTTAAGTACCATTCGGTTACACGCGAATTTAAACTTTGAAAATCATATTATGGGTTAGAAAAATCATTTTCTACGAAAATGACTTATCTAACCCAGAATATGATTTTCAAACGTGTCGGCTGATGCCCTCTTAAATTTTAATGAAATTTGTGAGGCGTATGTTGTTGCTTTTTACCGTGTGATATGTATGCATCGATGCAGGCATCAAATTTGGGAATCGCAAAGTTCAACCGGGGCAGCATGGCAAATGACCGAATCTGTGGGTGGTTCGGGCCGCTCAAACTTGCGTGACAGCTTGGGTGACTATTGTATTTCAGTAAGTTATAATTGCGGGACTTGCGGATCTAAGAATCGCTACAATTTCGATTGCGAATTGCAACAATTTTATGGTGATAGGTTGTGTACTGCGTCCGCTCATAATGAGAGAGATGCCTAGAAACACATGTGGGGGTAAGAAAGAGGACTAGATAGCAAGTGGCAGATCAATTCTGGTAATAAATTCTGCGAACTGAGGATAAGTAACTTTATGTTTTCGCCAGGCAGGTTTAAACGCGCCAACGGGTGCGAGAGGGACATGCAGGCTGGAGAGAGAGACGGGGAAAAAGGATGAGATGGCAGATGGAAGATCAATTCCGTGAAATGCAAACAACTAGGGTAATAAATTCTGCAAAATGACGACAATTATGGTAATAAATTCCGAGAATCCGCGGTGAATCATGTGTAATTATGCTGTAAATTCAATGTTCAACTGTTATTGTTCTGTTTCAACACCTCATCCACTGACAAGTTTCAACTTGCAAGATTTGGTTTAAGCATGTTAAAAATACGGTTTTCAACATCAATTTTTGTTTAATTATCCAATGATAGACATTCTGACGTCAGATATTCCACAATCCGAGGTTAAATCAGATCAATTAGCGCCAATCAATAAACTGCATAAAATTCCGTGATAAATTCCAAGAAACCACGGGATTGGCGGTAATCATGCGTAATCAATTATAATTAGTCTATTCAATCGCCCGAAATTCCGAGAAATTAGCGGTAATCATGCGTGATTATGCAATCAATCAATAAATCGCGCGAAATTCCGAGAATCCGCGGAAAATTCCGCGACAGAGGGAAAGCGCGGACGCCCGCGATGTAGGCAACCCAAGCTACGCCAACCAACCGAATTTTCCCCATGTTAAATCCCTATCTAAAGTGTTCCGAAACTCCCCTTGCTTATCTACTTACAACGAAAGCAACAAATTAAAAAATAAACAAAAATCGCATAAAAAAAGAGAGAAAAATAACAATGACTAAAACAACGTCAGGTAAACTGGTTCGAAAATCAGAAATCTTTACAATAAAAATTAACAAAATTTAGATTTACAAAAATTACAAAATTATGCTTCACAGGCACCACGGTTTACATTTGTACTTTGTGCGTAAAACACTTTGGACAACGAAAAGAAAAGAAACCATTAATTGTTTTAACGTTCGCACTGCTTATATGAAAGTTAAAATGCACTGTTCATATACAATTTATTGCAACTTGGTGATTTGCTTATACGCTTGTACAATGGAGAACTACTGGCTCCGATACTATCGGGAAGTCCTGAATTTTCTTCAAATTACAAACCGCACAACTTCAAATCCGCATAAAAAAAGACCTGAATGTACATCATATTTCCTTCAATTATCCAAGGCAAATGAAATTATAAAAAATAACTTCAGGAAACAACTCAGAAATAAACCCTGGACTTTTACCAAGTGTTTTGCATTAAATTTTTATAAACGTATTTTTTCAACCACCTGACAAGTACAGTAGACTTGCCTTATTGCCAATACGAAATATTTTAGCCTGTGTGCTTAAGTGAAATTTTTGCACTGTAGAGAGTAAGGGAGAGTTGGGGAATGGTGCGCACTTAAGCGGAAATTATATTTGTGGTGAGACTATCATAGATAAATTAATTTCAAGAACGCTATGAGATGCACCACTTATTCTACTTTATATATGTACAAAAATATTTAAAGAAAATATTACTACATAGGCATGGCATTTAAAAAAGTAAAAAATTGCATTTGCGCACAATTACCCACCCCGGCGGGCAATGGTGCGCAATAAATCTTTGTTGTAAAAAATATTTATTGTTCAAAATTGATATCAAAACTAGTTACAACTAAAATATACTTAAGTTTAATGTAAGCAGAAGTCGCATTTATAATTTTCCGGAGTGTCTACACCTGTGCAGTCCGCATGGTTCCAAGAAGAGCATAACACACAGCGGTACCATAACTCTCCATTCTTGCCACTTTCTCCACATATAAAACATATCTCGTTAGGTTTAGAGGGTATTTTTAAAGAAGGTGGTAATATTAAGCTTAAGTCAATATCGTCTAACTCGTCATCGTCGCATATGTCGGACAAATCCTCCTCCAATGAGTCGTCCGATGTCTCAGGTGTTGTTCCCTCTTCTTTTTTTGCCCCTAAGATTTTTTCTACTTTGAGTTTCTTCATCTAAACATCTTCTTACAGTTTTCTTTTTGAGTGTTTTTTCTTCTTCATTCTTCTTTAGGTTTTCTTCTCTTAATCTTTTCTTTTCTTGAGCTATTTCTAATTCTTCCTTGACAGGTGTGCTTGTAAGGATTTTCGAACATTGTTTCCTTTGACTATTCCTTTTAACTCCTTTGGTAACCTTTCTTGTTCGTATAGGAGCCATAGTAAGAAAAGAGTTCTCTTTGGATGTACTTGGCTGAGGATTTTGGTAATCAACAAAAGAATTTGGTCCAGTATCAGACAATGAAACGTTAGCTTTTGTTATGGACAAGGTAGAATCATCTTCGTCAGAATTTTGTATAGTATAATTTGTTGCTTGATTGGAAGGCGCAAAATCATCATCATTAAATTTATCTGGATCTAATGGAAAAATTCCTGAAGTACGAAACCCTGAAACGGCTTTCTCCATTGTGGCGACTTTCATAAATGCCCTGTTTAATAATTCAGCGACGTCATATTCAGTTATTTTTTGATGACCAGAGGAGGTTAAGTAAAGATCGTATTCTCTATAGAGAGCGTTCTTAAGTGGACTAAAAAATGTCAAATCTAACGGTTGAAGATGGTCTGAGGTGTGGGGTGGAAGAGACACCATATGAATACGATTTTCCTTGCAAAAATTATAAGCCGAAATCGAAATATGACTTGAATGGTTATCTAGAACAGTAGATAAGCTATGGGAGTACGGCCCCACCGAGAATTAAATTGATTCGCGGATTTATTGATCGACGCCATCTTTAATTACAATCCTTTAATTGCAACTCTTTAATCGAAGATGTAATTAATCACAGATGTAATTACCGCGTAATTGATCTAATTACAGCGTAATTGATCTAATTATGATCTGATTGCCCTAATTATAACCCTTTAATCACAAATGTAATTGTCCTAATTACCGCGTAATTAATCTGATTACAGCGTAATTGATCTGATTGCCCTAATTATGGAGTAATTGATTGCCATAATTACAATTTTAATCACAGATTTGATTACAACCCTTTAATCAAAGGATTGTCCTAATGACGGAGCCAGGCGTCTCCACTCCTGCGCATCAACTATCTCCCTCTTACACATGGTTGAACACTCCATCTCTCTCATACACATTGCATAAGCGTTACGGACAGGAATTTTCTTGTCTGGCATGTCTGACGTCACACCATTGAACATCTTATGCCATTCTCGCTCAAGTTGCGAAATTTAAAAGTTGAAAAAATGTTTTCGCCGTGAGTTTCGAACCCAAGTCCACAAGTCGAAAACCAAACCCGTACCACTGAGTCAGCTAGGGTCTTAGATAAAGACACAGCCAGCTGTTATATATAAGTGACATGAACACTTTGTAAAAGTAGAAATCTGCAATCCGATAGATTGCAGGTTACTTTACGAATAGAAATCTTTAGACTGATAGATGGGTGGTATTACAGAACGCGTTTTGTAAAAGTGGTGTGCTTGTGAATTCAGCCGACAGGTGTCGGATTGAACGCCCATGCGCAAAGCCATCAATAGCCCACTTCACTCGGCCATTTTCTTTCCGACCAGCTCCGTATACTGACGTGTAGCCGGCGATTTTCCAAAAAAACGTGGTACAATATTGTTGTGTGTGCTTGCATCGACTGTTTTTTTACTTCCAAACGTGGTGCATCAGTGTTTGTTAACTATTTTTTGCTTCAACTGTGCGTGTGCGTGTTTTTGCTTCCAAAACGTATCAGCTGTGAACCCACGCGCTACACCACCAGTCGGCCATTTTTCACATCCAATTTTGCAAACGCTTTCGGTAAGGAAACTTTGCATTTGCAATTCAATTTTTAATCTGTTTGGGTATGCATGTAGATAAAAATGAATCCGAATCGCATGAGAATTGATGCCATTTTGCGGGAGGTTATAAGCGTGATCAGTCCAGATGATACGGCCCGAATCAAGTTTTTTTTGTCTGAGGCCCAAAAACGTGTTCGAAGCCTGAATGCACTAGTGCGAAATGGTCACGGTACAGTCGGGGAGAAGAACAGCCTCATAGCCGAAATCGCGATGATCAAGGGTGAAATGACGCGCTTGAAAATTTTGCAACAACACGTGGGAGGCGGCGCACGCAACTCGAAACGATCGGAACGCGTGCGATGGACAGATGTAAATTCAGCGTTCCAGAATCGAATTCGGACTGGTGCGGTGGCAAATTTAACCCACATGGATATCAATGCATTCCTGGCAGACGCTGCTATGCTGATAAAGCATAGATCTATAGATCCCCCACTCCTATGCTACGTTGCTAACTTTTTTTGTAAAGCGACATCTTTCCCTCAATATAAGAAATTGTATGATTTTTTAATGGCGGGAATTTCAAAATTGTTTTTCAGGCGGGAAATAAAATTAGTTCAAATTTAAGGTTCTTTGTAATTAATATTTTCAAAGGATATAAAGAAATGAAATTATTCTTTGATTTACAAACATTTATTAAATGTCGTCATTAAATATTTACATAGTATCCATTAAAATGTGTGAAGGATGGAAGGACGTAGTGGGCGCCTAAGCTAACCCCAGCAAGAGGCCCTTACGAATGAGGAATGTCCATGCAAAATACACATGTCCGTATGAGGTAAATTAATGATTATTTCAGAAAATTCATTCAGAATTAATCATTAACTCACTTCGAACATCTGTGGTTTTGCATGAACGCTCCTGTTTTGCTTCACGATATCGGGATCTGCAACAAAAAAAAGAAAAAACCAAAGATTTAAAATATGTCTGTGTTCATTTACATATTATGCACTGTCAATGAAGTATTTTTTTCTAACGAAATTATTAACGCTTCCGGCGTTTTTGATATTTACGGAATGCCAAAGATGTAAGGAAGTCTTGATTAACTCCCTTTGAATCGCCTTTCAAAATTTTGTTAATAGTTTTCAAATAATTGTGAAATACGATATTGACAGTTACAGTAATGAATTTTTCTACGTTATTATCTCTGTGATCGGCACAAAATAATGCAGAAATATCCGTATAATATAATCTACGAACTGCCTCATGCAACTGTTTTTTAATACCGAAAGTGATAACAATTTTGGGGAGATTTGACAAGACAACCGTAGTTGCTTTTCTGAAAACGCGTGAAAAGTTGCTTGAAGGATGGGTCAACCTGCGGCCTGATGACTCACGTGCGCGAATTAAAATGCTTTCAGGCAATATTGCCGATGAGAGCATTTTATTGTTACACACATTACAACGTTTCAATTTGTTCGTAGGTAAAGTGACTTCGAAATTATCAACCTCCATGCTCAACGTTGATACCCTGGTATCATTAAGAGCAGCACGGATTTTTTCAGGTGTGACCAATATTTTAGCACTTGTTTGTTTAGGATTTCTAAAACATGTACTTGGCTCATCAGAATCTAAACCAGGCAAGTTTAACGTCGGTACAGCATTTTTTATCAAGCGACCGTTAGCATTGAAACAAATTGGTTCAAAGTGATTTCGCCAAACTTTGTATGAGCCGAGGTTCTTTTGTAGCATTTCCGGGTTTCTCATAGCTTTCACCCATTCTCCACGGATGAATGCATTTTTGGGTAATTCATATCTTGCAATTTAAGAAAACAAATAGTAATTTTAATTGTGTAACACTAAGATTATTTAAAAGTATTTAACTTACCTCGAAGCTGTTCTGTCCTCACAATTTAAAACAGAGCAGACAAGCATCTTGCAAATTAAATTTAAAGAAAACGTTGGAAAACGTGTTACTCACTGCAAAATGGCGCAGTAAGAGGTTAGAATGCAGCTCAGCTGGTTATCACCATGTTACCACCCACACACTTTACGATAAATTTCTGGGAATCTTGCACGTTTCCTGCCGAAGTTCGAAATTCGACAATTCTCGTTTTGGCGGGGCCGTTGAAAGCGCCATCTTCCCACGAATATTTGCAATACATTTAATCACGAACATTTGTATATGAGTTACCGATCTATTTGTCTGTGCTGATAAAGGCTCGTGTTAAAAACGCAATCACAAAGCATGGGAACATTAAAGTTAATACCGTACTCGCTTGCGAGTACGGTGTTAACACCGACGAAGGTGAAATGCAAGAAATTAAAACGTTCGCAACCAAAAATGTAGCAATGTACGTTACAACAGATTTAACAACCTGGTTTGAAGACAGTGTTGCAAACCCCACACGGCGAAAAATGGAAGAGTTCCAAGGACGCGGATCGGGTTGGACTTTGCGTCGAATCATCAACATGGGTGTTAACATCAACAAATACAACCCATTGCGTGCGGGGTCATACCTTGATCTACCAGGACCGATCAAACGAAAGCAAGCATGTGTAAATGTTCAAAATGCAGACAACGAGTGTTTCAAGTGGGCGCTGCTCTCGGCATTACATCCAGTAGACCACAAGGACCACCCAGAGCGTGTTACCAAATACTCACGGTTTGCAAACGAGCTCAATTTCACAGGAATTGAGTTTCCAGTAATGCCGCGAGCGATACCAAAATTTGAACGTCTGAATAATATGTCAATCAACATATACATTCTGCGTAAGAAGAAGGCAACGTTTTCCATCTCGCCCACACATATCACTATGAATAAGAAGGATGTCCACATCAATTTGCTACTCGTTCAAAGCAGCTACATTGATGACGATGAGGAGCAAATTGAAGGAGCTGAGGACGACGAGCCGCTAACATTCCATTATGTGTGGATTAAAGACCTATCAAGACTCGTTAGCAATCAACTGTCAAAGCACCATGGCAAAAAGCACATCTGTGAGCGCTGTTTGCATTACTTCATCACAGATGCAAAACTGAGCAGCCACCTTCTCGATTGCGGGCAGATTAATAAGTGTCGAGTTAATCTGCCTTCAGCCACAAACAACATCATCAAATTCAAAAACCAGAGCCATAAGGAACGTACCATTCATCGTATACGCAGATTTCGAGTGCATCTTGAAACGTGTGACACCCGATCCGGTAAGTTTACATAAACGAATTGTAAATTGATTTTAATTATTTTTTATTTTCTAGAATCAAGCTAATAAAACCAATGTGGTTCAAGTGCACGAACCATTTAGCATTGGTTACTACGTATCCTGCAGCTACGACGACTCAAGATCGTACTACCGCAGTTATCGCGGTGCAGGAACGGCTAAATGGTTCGCTACTGAACTACAGCAGTTAGCCCAGGACTTGGAGGTTGCATACGAAACACCCGTTCCTATGACTCAACTCACACCGGACCAACAACATCAATTCAACGAAGCCACCGCATGTCACATCTGTGAAAAGCCCCTCGATGTCGAACGAGTACGGGACCACTGCCACTTCACCGGTAATTATCGAGGTGCTGCGCATAACGCCTGCAACCTAAATTATCCAGATTCGCGTGCAATCCCGGTTGTATTTCATAATCTGTGTGGTTATGACGCACATTTCCTCATCAAGGATGTTGCTATGTGTTTCCCCGGACGCATTAACCTGTTACCTCAGAATAAAGAACGGTACATTTCATTTACTAAAAATATTGATGGGAGCGATATTTCCTTCAGATTTATCGACTCTTTTAAATTCATGTCCCCTTCTTTAGACAAGCTGGCATCTTATATGCCTGCTCTCAAAATTTTGCCACAACAATTTCAAAATTTAACTGACGCCGATTTATCTTTGTTGAGACGGAAGGGTGTGTTCCCCTACGAGTTCTTAGATTGCTGGGAAAAGCTTGAGGCCACCGAATTGCCTGAGAAGGCACAATTTTTCAGCAATCTAACGGGAAGCAATATAACCGACGCAGATTATGAACACGCCAAATCAGTATGGGTGCAATTCGGCATTACGTCTTTGGGCGATTATTCGGATTTGTATCTGAAAACAGACGTGCTCCTGCTTGCAGATGTTTTCGAAAACTTTCGAAACAGCTGCTTGCAGTCATACCAACTCGACCCTGCACACTATTACACACTTCCGGGCTTCACCTGGAGTGCAATGTTAAAGTATACAGAGATCGAGTTGGAACTGCTTACAGATATCGATATGCTAATGTTTGTTGAGCGCGGGATCAGAGGCGGCCTGAGCCAGTGCAGCAACCGTTATGCTCTCGCGAACAACAAACACATGCAAACATTCAATCCGAATGATCCCTCAACGTACATAATGTATTTTGATGTCAATAACCTATACGGTTGGGCCATGTCGCAACATCTCCCAACAGGTGGCTTCAAGTGGGTCGATCCTACCGCCAGCTGGGATGTTCATAATGATTCACCAATCGGCTACATTCTTGAAGTGGATTTGACGTATCCGGAGGAACTTCATGACGCACACCAAGATCTACCCTTGTGCCCGGAACAGGCAGCGCCACCTGGATCGAAGGAGCACAAACTTCTCGCCACCCTGTCACCAAAATTGCGGTATGTGATTCACTATCGTAATTTACAACAGGCGGTGAAATGTGGCCTGCGCATCACGCAAATTCACCGCATCCTCAGTTTTAACCAGTCACCATGGTTAAAGGGTTATATCGACCTTAACAGCAGCAAGCGTAAAGAAGCCCGCAATGAGTTTGAAAAGAATCTTTTCAAACTCATGAATAACGCGGTGTTTGGAAAGACTATGGAAAACGTGCGCAAGCGAATTGATGTAAAATTGGTGACAAAGTGGAGCGGTCGGTATGGGGCTGAAGCTCTAATATCCCGACCAAACTTCCACAGCCACTCAATTTTCGCCGAGGATCTTGTTGCGATTCAGTTGGCGAAAACTGAGGTAATGATGAATAAGCCGACGTACGTTGGGTTTTGTGTTCTGGATATATCCAAAACATGCGTCTACGCCTTCCACTATGATTACATAGTGCGGGAGTTTTCTGGCATGCTGCTGTACACCGACACCGACAGGCTTATCTATGAACTGCGCAGCCCTGATGTTTATGAGGTGATGCGACGAGACATCCACCGATTCGACACATCCGACTATCCTGTTGAAAATCAATTCAACATGCCCCAGATCAACAAAAAGGTAGTCGGTTTGATGAAGGATGAATGCAGCGGGCAGATTGTAACCGAGTTTGTGGGACTGCGCAGTAAAATGTATAGCATGCGAGTGGAAGGCGTGGACCATGTGAAAAAGGCCAAAGGGGTGAGTGGTGCTGTGGTTAGGAACACAATAACATTCGATGACTATGTCGAGTGTCTACGCGAAAGTTCAACCACCCGCCGAACACAACACCGATTTAGATCAGTGCGTCATGAAGTTCAAACCATTCGTGAACATAAATTGGCCCTTAGTCCATATGATAATAAGCGCTGTCTGCTGCAAGGCAGCACCGATACATTGCCCTGGGGTCATTACAAACTAGTGCAAAATGATGCTATGAATGTTGATTAAAGTGTGTTGTGCATAATTTAAGTTTATTTTAATTATTTTAAGCACTAAATATTTTTTAATCTATAATAATAAGTATGTATTTTATAAACTGCAGATAATAAGTATTTTAAGATTGTACATATTATTTTTAAGCTGTAAATATTATTTCTTTATTCTATAAATAATAAGTGTTGTCAATAGCACCATCATTTGTTTAAAACATGTAATTTACCTGCATGATTTTCTTATATGTAATTTTGATTGTGGTGAAAAACATAATTTCTTTTAATTTGTATATTTTCAATATTTGTAAAAATATAAAAATAATTGAATTTATTTAAAATACATGCTTTTTCCATACAAGTGTTTTATAATACATCAGCCCTATCAGACCGCGAATTAAATGATTTATCGAATCCTAGCCCTCTGTTTGAAATTTGAAAATCGGTTTTAAAGTTTATTCAACATTTTCTATTATAAGTTGTTGTGGTATTATTGAAAAATAACTGTGTCGAAGTATGTTTTAAACTATGGGTTCGGACTTGAAATTTTGAAACACAAAATTTTAAACGGATCTTAAATAGTGGAAAGCGCCCCATGAATGATTTAAAATGAACATTTTATATTTCCTGCAAAAGTTTGTGCTTTAATCAAAATTGTCGGGACGTGTCTGAGGGCTTATGAAATTGATTGAACGCAACCTACATATCAAATTTTTTTTATTAAAATAATAAATTGCACTAATATAACTTATTTATATCTATTTTTTTTTCACAATTATATTTTTTGGCGCTGTTAACATTGCAGCAGCGGCAGCATCTCTACGCTGGGCCCTCCAGGTCTTCCGCTGCTTCTTTGATAGGTACGGCGGCGGCATGACCAACAACCCTGCTGCCAACTCGGCGGGGATATGCGTCTGCGGGCCATCATCATCCCATCTGGTGATTGCATGGTTGCAGCAGCTTCCCTCACAACAGCGATCGATTCCACCCGGGGCCGCTGTTGCACCCGCCAAGCCAGCCTCTGCTTCTCCTACAGATGTGGCTGTGGTGATGTCGAAAACCCGGCTGCTATCCCATCTGGAATGTAGCTTGGTGCGCGGTCATTGCCCCAGCCAAATCGATCATGATTCTGGGGCCATATCTCGTCTGCACCTCGCGAAATTTGATGATTGGATACGTCGCACCAGTCTCAAGTTGGCTCAACTTTCGTAATGGTAGCTGATGCTGCACATTCAGAAATGAAATTGTAAAATATGCATAATGATGTTTGAAAAAAAACAACTTACCAACATTCCTGCATTATTTAACTTGGTTAAATCCCCGAAATCCATAGCTTGTCTGTGCTTGGAACTGGTAAAATAGTTGATTGCAAGTTGTAACACGATTTTTTTGGAATAGTTGAAGAGCGACACTTCAATATCGTGTGAAGGATTAGGACGGAGTGGGCTCAGTTTGCGGCAGTTCACATACACGGTGGCTTTGCGCATGTGTGTTCAAGTTCAATCCGACACCTGTTGGTTGAATCCACAAGCACGTTACTTTTACAAAACGCGTTCTGTAATACCACCCATCTATCAGTCTAAAGATTCCTGCTTTACAAAGTGTCCATGTCACTTATATATAACAGCTGGCTGTGTCTTTATCTGAGACCCTAGCTGACTCAGTGGTACGGGTTTGGTTTTCGACTTGTGGACTTGGGTTCGAAACTCACTTATGGCGAAAACATTTTTTCAACTTTTAAATTTCTCGACTAGAGCGAGAAAGGTGAGAGCGAGAAGTTCAACGGCTGTGTGGCGTCAGCAGTCTAACAAGAAAATTCTTGTCTGTTACGTTTATGCAATGTGTAAGATGGTGATGGAGTGTTCAACAATGTGTAAGGGTGAGATGGATGATGCGCAGGAGTGGAGACGCCTGGCGCCGTAATTAGGACAATCCTTTGATTAAAGGGTTGTAATCAAATCTGTGATTAAAATTGTAATTATGGCAATCAATTACTCCGTAATTAGGGCAATCAGATCAATTACGCTGTAATCAGATCAATTACGCGGTAATTAGGGCAATTACATTTGTGATTAAAGGGTTATAATTAGGGCAATCAGATCAATTACGCGGTAATTAGGACAATTACATTTGTGATTAAAGGGTTATAATTAGGGCAATCAGATCAATTACTCCGTAATTAGATCAATTACACAGTAATCAGATCAATTACGCGGTAATTAGGGTAATTACATCTGTGATTAAAGGAGTGTAATTAAGGGATTAAAGAGTTGTGATTAAAGATGGCGTCGATCAATAAATCCGCGAATCAAATCCGCGAATCAATTTAATTCGCGGTGGGGCCGTACTCCCATAGCTTATCTACTTAGAACCAAAAGGACGACGTCAGATGCAGTAGGCTTCGCGTGTTCTGCGAAATGAGACAACCACTCAACAAACAACTCAGAATTAATCCACCCATTTTTGGAACATTTGTAGAAAGCACCCAAGGGTCCGTTTTTTTGAAGAGTTGTTGGCATTCTTTTTCGGGGATATATAAGCATAGGGGGGATGTAAGTCCCTGAAGCACTCATACAGAAAACGCCAGTTATAGTCCTTCCTCTTTCAGCGGATATAGCGGAGCCTACTTTTTTTGTTCCCTTGGCACCGTAAACTTTTGGACATTTAGCTTGAACGGTTGTAATACCGGTTTCGTCCACGTTGAATATTCTGCTTGGTTTAAATTTAAACTTCTGCATGAGCATTTCAAGATTGGAATAAAATAGTTTTACAGCTTCTTTATTAAAGGATGAAATCCGATTTAAACTAGTACCCTCAGGCTGCCTTAGTTTTACCTCAGGAACTCTTTTTAAGAAACCATAAAGCCATGCCTTTCCGGCTACTCCCTTTTCTCGATTAAAGTTATGGACAATTTTATGTTGTTCTGCATACCTAAATGCTAGCCTTCTTAGCCCATCAGGTGTCAGCCCAAAAAATAATTTTGAAAGTAGCAAAACATATTCTTTTAACTCGCACTCTATTTCTGTGGAGAATACAGTCTTGCGACCCAATCGAGGTGGTTTTGGATCATTTTCTAACAATTTTTTTCTGAGGGTAGATTCTGGTATTTTAAACGATCTTCCTACTTCCCTCACTTTTCTTCCATTATTCCTTATGGCATCCAGCGCATTTTGCAAGCTTTCGGCCGTGTAAGACAGGATGGCAGTCTTACGTGTGTAATTTCTAGGCATCTTCAAACAATAAATAAACTTACTATTACTACTTACTATTTAATTACATGAGGGGGAATCGTGCGCAATTGTGCGCACAATTGCCCCTTTGTGTTTGTGTCTTATAAATTCATGATATGACAAAAAAGCTATTTATATATTTATCATTGAAATATGCCACAACATTCACAAAATATTAGGTTTTAAGAAGACATCTCATTTAAAACCTTTGGATAAAAATTGTGGACTTACCGCCTTATTTTCTGATGCCAAAAATTTATAAAAATCGGTTAAAAAATCGATAAGTTGATGTCACGGCTTTCGTATGCAAACTATCGTCACCAATGATGACGCCAACAATTTAGCAATCGCGTGGCAGAGACCAGCACTGATTGAGCACTTCGGATAACCCTCGAAATTTGAAATATCTTGGTGCGCACCATTACCCGCTGCGCACCATTCCCCAACTCTCCCTTATACATAATAATCTCAATATTGTATAGAATCTTAAATTATTACAACCCTGACGTCCCTTCATTTGCTTTGCTTATATTGCTGTGTGTATTTATTTAAAATATGTTAAAGACATTAAGTATTTAAATTCAAGTTCACTGCAAATAAGTAAAATAAATTCAATTTCCTCCCACACACAACTCAAATGACTACTGTTCGCATGATAGAAGGTGTCATTTGCTCGCACTACAGAATAGTCAATGCATTCATTTTAATGTTCATATTATTGCATAGTTCGTATAGACGATGTTCGTACTAAACCGAGTCTACTGTGCTCCATTAATGACTACACATAATATAAAATGACAGATTATTTAACAGGTATGTTAACATTTCCATTTGTTTACTGATTGTCGTGGTTTCGACTTTGCTTGACATATTTATTATTTTACTTCTTTTTGGGATATTTCGTCGGTGCGGAGCCAAAACTTTGTAAATACACCTGAAGTGATTTTGAGATAAGAAGTTTTGGCTCCGCACCGACAATTTCTTTCAGGTGGTTGAAAAATTTATATATAAACATCAGTTGGTAAAAATTTTTGTGGTCTCAATTGACTGCGCAAAATTGCATTTACTGACCTTGTGATCTAATAAACTAAATAAATTTTTTAAATACTGCATAAATGTCAATAGTATGAAAATTTAAAATTAAACTTACTTGTTGCAAATAATGATATACTCTTCCTGCTTCATTCACTAACATTGGCGGTAATTGTTGACTGAGATATTTTAATACATATATTTCAATTTTATTTTTGAAAGATCCACATGGTCCTGGATTATGCTGCAAAAACATGTTTAATGCAACGGGTGCTGCAAGCTTATTCTGACCATCCAATTTTTCATTTAAACACATTTCCATTGCATTTGCCAGCCCAGTTCCTGAGAATAAAGTATTAAATCCTTGGATTTCATTACGTAAACGTATTATTTTAACTAAAAATAATAATAAACAAAAAAATCGAATGGTTTTGAATAAGGTAAATATACCCATAGTAGTAAATCTAATTTCATTTACGGTTTCTTGAGGGTGATGTGCGACACAAATGCTTATCTAAAATGAGGCATGTTTATTGAATATTGATGGAGAACATTGATTTAGTACACAATTCAGATAGTTTAAACCTTTATCACGTCGAATTGAAATGGCAAGTAAATTATTTATCATTGCTACAACAATGTTAGCACTGGACTCATCTTGCATACATGTAATTAGCTCACCTTCAATATTTAGAGACAAGTCTAACAATTCTTCAAAGTCCAGTCTTAAATTTGAAGTAGTCATTGTTATAATTTCCCTTTATTATTACAGAACAACTCATTCACTTTATTACGACCAAGTAATTACAACGTACTAAAGTTTAGGTTATGTTGCCGCAAAGCACATGTAATCATAAAAGCTTACGATAAATTCGGTAGATGGCAGAAGCAGGGCCAAAAGGTAATAAAAAGACAACTGTCAGTTCTGTCATTTTTTTATGCGGTTACTGCCTTTTAATTTGTGATAATCTTTTGAGGTGCCGCAAAATTTATTTCAATTTATTTGAATGGCCGCTGTTAATGCAGATATATTTTATAAATATAAAGGGGTTAAAAAATTATCAACAAGGCAAGACGGCGATGGAAACGAAATCGAAGTATTAATATATTTTTTTCATTTTATTAGTATGTATGTAATTAATAAAATGAATTATTTAGGTGGAAGTGCGAGAAGATGAGGAGCAGTCTGTTAAATGTCAAGAAATTATTGATTTATTGGTAGCTGCTGGATATTTTCGTGCCCGAATCAAAGGATTATCACCATTTGATAAAGTTGTTGGAGGCATGACCTGGTGTATTGAATGCTGTAATGTTGGTGTAGATGTTGATCTTTTATTTCAAGAAAATTCTACAATTGGACAAAAAATGTAATTTTCAATGTGAAATGTTTAATGTATTTGATTGTTTCAATTTTTGTAGTGCATTAACAGAAAAAATAGTGGCTGTGTTACCAAAAATGCAATGCCCTCATAGGATAGAACCTCATCAAATACAGGGACTAGATTTTATACATATATTTCCAGTGATTCAAGTAATTTTGTAACTTCTTTAGTTTAATTTAGTTATTAGTTGTTTTTTTTTATCTAGTGGCTTGTAAAGAGATCGATGGAATTTAGGCAGGAAATGTCAGCATTTGTACGTTCTTATGCTATTAATCAGTTCAAAAAAGAATTTCCAAATAGAAGTAAAATTTTGGAAACACAAAAGAGAATCCTGGAAAACGTTAATACTGTGAGGGAAATATATAGGCCAAGACGATTTTATAGAAGAAAAACTGCACCTCCTGAAGATGTACAATCTAAAGTACACATAACGCTACTTGAATATGGTTTACATGGTGATATTAAAAGTACTAACAGCAAACCGTCTACTCCTGATTCACTGGAAGTGCAACGGATACCTGAGGTAAATATACAGTGTGTACATGGATGAGATTGTACACTCTTCTAAATTCTTATCTCCCATTTGCTAAGAAAAAGTCATTCTTGCTAAAAAGTTCTGCTTCTCTTTGGAAATTGTAAACAGTTGTCAAATTTCTATTGAAATGTACAGGACGTTCTAAAAATTAGAAAGTACAAAATCGTCCTTAAGCAAAATACCCCTATTTTTCATGTTTGTGGAAAATCTTATTTTTCAAAATTATTTCAAAACGTAACAAAAGCTTAAATACAAAGTTAGGGTTAACAAATAACAAAAATACATTTGCACTTAACAAATCAATGTTGTCACCCAACTCGTTTTCATAGACTTTCTGCTTTGAATATCCCCATAAAAAGTGATCTAAAAGGGTTAGATCAAGCGACTGTGCAGACCAAGCCATTGGCCCAAAGCGAGAAATCGACTTGTTAGAAAATTAATGCTAAACCATCACCAAACGTGTAATGCAGAGTGTGCAGGACATTCGTCTTGCAAAAACATAATTTTTCTTCTGAACTAAATTTTCATTGTCCAGTTCAGCCAGAATAAAATCATTTAAAATTTCTAAATAAGAATTGATTAATTTGTTATGCAGCATGCCGCACCAAATATTTATTTTTTGAAATTTTGGACTGATAGTTACAATTCGAAAATTAGAATTTTCCCGAGCCCAGTTATAAAAGTTGACTGGTCAGTGAATACAAAAAATAAATAAAATGCTGTTTTTAATGCAAATGTATATTTGTTGTTTGCTAACCCAAAATTTGTATTTAAACTTTTATTACTTACTTTTATTACTTATTTATTATTTATTATTATTTTATTACTTTTATTACTTTGTAAAATAACATTTTCCACAAAAATGAAAATTAGGGTACTTTGCTTAAGGTCGATTTTGTACCTTCTAATTTTTAGAACGTCTTGCATATTTAAATACAAATTTGACATCTGTTTATGATTTTCCAAGATAAGTAGAATAAGAAAGTTTATAAGAGTGTGTAACCCCATACATATAGGGTGTTTCATAATAGATGTAAAAATAAATTAAATCTAGTATGCAAAATCACTGAATTTTACATTAGACTCATGTTAGTGTGGATATCGCCTATAATGGTGTTTTTTTTTAGAGGTATAGAACTTTAAAATAAAATAAAACACATAAAAATCGTGGTAATGGCCATGGTATTAACTTGATTGGAAAGCTAATTTTATGTCATTTAGTATTTAAATATAATTTCTGACATATGGGCGCCGCCGCGACTGGTTCGAATAAAGCGCAATCTGGAAGTCCAATTTTCGACCATTTTTTTAAAATTTTCAACAAATAAAATGCTACAACAAATTCTTTGAATTTAACTTAGATGTGATTCTGTATATGAGATTTTATTTTCTTACATCTGTTATAGAGCATGTTGTATAGTGTTTATAGGAAATATTTACTGTCTTTATACTTATGTATGGCATTTAATGTACGCACCTGTGAATGCTTTATTTTTTGCTTTGAAATATTTTTTATTTGTTGGCTTTAAATTTTGTTGTAGTTTGATATGCGGCAACTTTTAACAAATATGACTGCCACAGAAGAGGTAAGTTATTATTGCTTATATCTGCTAAAAATGTACTTATTAATTTGACTGCAATTACTATTTTCAACATTTTTGATGCAGGAACTATTTAATTATGAATCACTGAATCAAGAGGAAAAACTTGAACTGGATAGACATTACGCATCATTATTATCTGAAATAGAGGTGAAAATGTTTTTAATTAGTGTTTTCTCAATCATTAATGTTTTTGTTCAAGGATGGAGGTACCAAATCAAAAGAAGAAAAACAACTAAAAGTACTAAAAGTTCAGAAACAATTATTGCATGAACAAGCTGTGAAATTGGAATCAGATAAAAAAGTTCTTGAAAGTGATTTATTAGAAAATACTTTGTTTCTACAAGAAATCAAAATAAAGCAAAAGGAAGCTAATCAAACATTACAAGAATTAGCTGAAGCAGAGAGCAATGATCCTGAGTAAGGAACATTTTTACTTTTACATTTTTACATTTTCTTTATTAGATGTTTATCATCATATAACCCATTTCTTATTGCTATACAAATCAAACTTTCTATAGTGTATAGTTTCTCTATCTTTATTTTTATTAATCCTGTTTATATTTACCATTTTAATTATTTTTTAGAGGTCTGAAAGAAATTGAAGAATTGGTGATTTTAAATGACAGTTTGAAAACACAAGAACTTCAATTTAGAGACTACTGTAAGCAAGAGTTGGCACGATTACAAACTTTGATAGAGTAAGTATACCGTGGCTACTTTAAACTAAGGGCAACATTGAACAAAATGGTAATTTTGCTTTACCGTCCAGCATTACACTAAGGAGTCTGGCATTAATGTAGGTTCATTCAGAGGTTTTGAAAGAATGTGTTAAGAACATTGCTTTAATAAGTTATAATTATGTTGGCACATTGGTCATATTATTGTCAAAACCTAAAATTTTACGCTTTTGTCATCTGCTGAAACTTCTGTGGCTGGAAAAGTAAATTTATATAATTATGCTGCAAAATGAAGTGAATCATTTCGCTAATGCTTCATTGAAGAACTGCTTTGAACACTATTTAAAGTAATATTAAGTAATCAAACTGAACTGTTTTCATTTGCATGTTACCCTACCTTAATTATCCCATTAGCGCTTAGCGGTTCCATATGGAGCCACAAAACAGCCTCCACTGAAAATGCTCCCATCAGCTACGTTTTGTATCTAATATATTTTAATTTATACATATAAAATTTGTTGAAACATAGAACTATCGATTGTATATTTCTGTATGGGACAAAATGTTAGTGAATTTTTGTAAACATCAGTGTTCCCATATGGAGCCACTAAGCGTGTAAGTTATTCCGGGTGCTAATGGGTTATCATAATAACATGGCGGGTAACAAAAATGTTGCCAAATTTTTCAATAACTGGTAAAAAGGTATTTAAAACTATTGTTGCTATTGACGTGTTAAAATTAATGTACTTATTTCAAAGATACCTACCACTATTTATACAAAAAATATTAGTTTATATCCAAAATATGGTCTAATTGAGAAATTAACTTGGTAATATTTTTTTATGTCAAGTTACTGTACTGAAACCAGTAATTTATCTGCAAAGAAAAGTAGAAACCCACCCATCTATATCTCGTTACAGGTTTCATGAACTTCGATACAGAAACCAAAGCTTGTTTCGCAATTTTCTCGTATTGCCTGACCTTTCCTATAGCTTTCTCGCCTTCTTCGTCTCGTGGTTTTCGTGACCTTTATCTAGATAATGATCAAAAGAGAATTTAGATCTTTATTACCTACCTCCATAATTATATTTGACATTTTTAATAAATTTAACAAAGTTAAGTTTTCTTTAATTTTCGTATGATTAATTGATACTTTTTTGAACATATTTTTTTCTGATTTGCTGGTCTAACAAAAAGACTGTTCAGTGTTCAGTGAAAATAATTTCATTGATCAATTGTGTATTTTAGATGTATGTTCAAAGTAGGCCTATTTGTGGCGTAACTTTGAATACGGAATGAAAAGATAAAAAAAATATTTACAATCAAAAAATTTATATTTTGTAATTCTGTAGCGATCCCATAATTGATGAATAACTTTTCCGAAAGCAGTCATAGTTGTGAAAATATTGGCGGTTAAAAGCAGAAATTGTTCTTAGTAGCCCCGGTTTAGAATACCCAATTTGTTAAAAATTGACTAAAAAGTATTTTCTTTTAGGGAGGTAAAACATCCAAAACTACCTTCAGATACAAATGATACGAATAGAGAAATAGAAAATGAGACTGAAAAATTGAAAGTTTTAAGATTACAGTTGGGAAAGAAAAATCGGGCTATAGCAACTTTACAACGGAAACTTGATGACATTCCTAGCAGAGCCGAGTTAGCTCAGTATCAAACACGGTTTCTCGAATTGTATAATCAAGGTAGGCAATAATTTATTTTTACCCTTTTGTGATAACTGCTAAAATGTTGGTAACAGTTGCAGCGAAACATAAAGAAACAAAACAATATTATACATTATACAACACACTTGATGATACACGATTATATATGAAAAAAGAATTATCATTGCTGAATTCAGTTTCTGATAGTTATCCTGAGTATGTATTTTAATATGTGTGCCAATTAACTGAATTGTTTATAAAAATTTTAGAGCCATTTTATCAAACAGTGGCAAAGAAGAATTTATTAAACAATTTGAAGCTATAGTTGATGGAGTTAAACAATCTAGAGTAAAAGTTGAACAAAAATTAAGTGAAGAAAGACGTAAACGTGACCATTTAAGTAATACTTTACAAATATTAATAGAGCAGCAAAGACGCTATGCAACTGCAGTAAGACAGCTTAGTATGGATTGTAGAAAATATGAGAATTTGTTATCCCAGTGTCATTCTTGAAATATAGTCATAAATTACATACTCAATATGTGATATTCTTTTATAGAAAAATAATTAATCGATCCATTTTTAATAAGCTTCATAATGTTAACCAAATGTACCTATTTTATTATTTGATTATTGTTTCTAATGAATATAAGTTTAAAATGTTTAAAAAAGTAATAATAAAATGTGTATAACTGAATTTGGTAGAAAAATTTGTAGGGCTTCTGGGTCGTGTTTTTGCCTCGATATGAATACAATGGTTTGCTACATTACATCTCACAGTCACATTTTCAAATTTGAAAAGGTCGTTATTTTGTACAACGAGGACATTGTTATTAAAAATTGTGCCTTATCTGGTGTGACGTTTTACGCCTTCAATTTTTAACATTTTCTTTTAAAATTTCAATAGGCCTACTATTAAAGTTTTATTAATATGCCACCGTTTTTTAATTATTTCAATTTTTCGTAAATTGGTACCAAAAAGTTTGTTTCAAATAGTGAATAAAAATTTTAGTTCCAGGGTAAAGTCGGTTAGATTATTGGTGATTCACAGGGGGTTAGCGATGACATGCCTACTCTCCAGACGCTTTTAGACAGGAAAAGTAAATGAAAGTTGGTATTAAATATTTGATGGTAAAATATGGTACCTTATTTAACACGTTAAGCGCCAGGACGGCCCTTAGGGACCGCTCTTGTTATCTCACTTGAGATCACAGCGGTTTCTAGCGACCGCTAGTTGTTAGTATTATACCATTATTTTATCGTACAGGCCAGTGGACCGATGCTTCATTGTTAATGCCATGGTACACGGCCCGATAGGTCTTCACAGATATTTTCTGTGCTACAATTTTTTTGACATCAAAACTTTTCCTTGCTTTTCATGGTGCTTAACATGTTAAAGCTTGTTTGCACTAGGAAAAATAATGCAGATAGGTTAGTCAAGTCAACTAATAAAAGTGGTTACTGAACAAATCACAAAATTTTGCAAATTTATAACTAAATTTCGGTTGAATCAAATTAATAGATGTCTGCTGTTAAAACAGCTATTTTTTTAATTTAATTTAATTTATTTTGTTATTGTACAAAACTAAAACCACATCCATTAACCATTGAAAAGGTGTTTTTAGCCATCTGTGGTTGTTAAATTTAGTAATTTGGACAACATTTTGTTAAGACAATAGTTTATTGCTTGATTAACAATCACCATCACCATTATCTTCTGACATGTTATAAGTTTTTACAAGTTTTATTTGACAAACTGTCCCCACAAAATTTTGTAAAATGGATGCATCTGTTGTGACCTGCGTTAAATCTTTTTAAAATAATTATTAACGAAATACTTTTGAAAAAAAGGGGCCATGATTGATATTGGGACAATGCTTTCTGTTGAAGCATTGTGGAAATCGCAACAAAAGTGCTCCAAGTAGATTCTGTTTAAAATTTAAACAATTTAAACGTGGTAATACTGCACATATTTTCTTTTCTAAAGAATTACTTTCAGGTAGGCTTACTTCTTGTATCTAAGCAACCAACACTGGCAGATACTGTCACTTGCGTAAGATAAACAACTGTCAAGTTGACATAACTTTTTATTTCAAAAGAATTTAATGTAATTAAACAAGAATACACAACAAACAGGTAATTGAAGGGCTGTATGCAGAAAGTCTCTAAGTAACGTAGAAATTTTCTACTATTTGCGCTACTTCTGATAAGAATGGATGAACTTTCGGTCGCACTTACTGATTCCCGTTTAAAAGGCCCCTAACCATGTTATTTATTAAAAACAGATCAATCAAAAATGAAACAATGTAATTTGAAACATAAAATCTCAAATATCTCAATATGAAAAAGTGTATGCTTCTTCCTGGTGCAGTCTCAATCGCTTCCACAACTGCTTCCTTCAACGCTGGTGTGCGAACTTCACGAGGTCGTCCACCATTTACAGAAATCGGCATTATTTGGCCGTTTTCTCTTAATCTTTGCTTCACTCTTCTAATTACGTTAGTGTCTGGATGACGTCGATGTGGATACAGTCTAGCATATTCTCTAGCAGCTTCTGATGCGTTATTATCTGCTGCACCCAAGCTGAGCAACATGTGTAGATGTTCACTGAAATTGTATTCCATTTTAAGACTTTTTAGGACATTTGACTTGCATCGTTCAAATTTGACAAGAGAACTGACATTAGAAAGTGAATTATTGTTGCCAACGTTTCCTAGGAGATTTGCGATGTTGCAACATTGATAAATTTTCCTCCGAGCCAAGAAACCGTACTTTAGCATCGGTAGTAAAGTTGGTTTCAATAGATTTTTTACACTTTTTTTTTAAAGCACCATCAACTACATCAAATTTAGACTCTAACAATGAAATTATTACAAAATTGTTAATCGTATAGATTTTTATTGTCTGAATAGGAAAGCTTATAACTTGTTGAAGAGACAACAAATTCCATTTTGGTTTTCAAATTCGAGTTTCGTTAGAACATGTAGCTAATCATGGGCACCTTTTTTCATCACCCTGTATGTTAGGCACAAATACCAAAAACGGCTACTAAGCGAAAAATGCTCAGAACGTGTTCTGACAAATTGAAAATAACACCTTAATGAAAAAAGTAAAAAAACAAAAAATTAACAGTTAGACTGATTAATCCTCTGATTCTTACAATTAAATTTCCGCGACTCTTCACCAGTATAATAATAAAAATTAATAGCTAGAATTAATAACTGATAATTTTTTAACATTCCCTGGCTCTGGTGAACATTTAAATTAAAACATGTTGGGTTATTAGATCCAGTGTCGACCTAATTAAAATATTTTAACACTCAACATTTTCTAAAGATAAGCTAAAACTACAATTTTCTGTAAAAAAAACACTGTGCATTAAGGGGTTAATCTTTTACTCGTTGTGTTTTAAATTAGTAACAATTATTAGTGTACCGGAATCTCAACGGTAATTTTTCGAAGAAATGTATAACTTTATTGTATATACCAGGTATACATAAAATTCTAAGGCAAACGCGGTTCAATTTTCTGTAAACATAAACTGTATCTTAAGGGGTTAATCTTTTACGCATTGTGTTTCGAATAAGAAATTCAACATCTCTTCTGAGTTCTGAACAGAATTTTCTAAAATAAGTAATAAAATTTTATGACGTTCGACAATACAACCTTTCTTCAGACACGTAATTTGGTCTAAAATTTTAACTACAGTCAGCTGCATTCCATTATCTGTTTGTTCGAATATCTAACAAATTGTCAAAAAATACTGTAACCGCAAAATTATTAAACGCGTACATTTCAAAATAAAGATTCTGATTATGGTGATGTGGAGATAGATGATACTCCGGATATGTCATTAATAGAATGTGAAACGGCTAAAAATGAATTATTAAAAACGATTTACGATATAAATATAAATGACGTTGAAAAAAATACCCGCGATCAACATACTAACCCGTTTTGGCGTAAATTAAGACATTGTGAGCGAAAGTTTCAATTAAATTCGTTTTTATAATAAGATTTTTGGACCCGTAAACTGTTTTTTATAAAAATTTACATTTTAATATTTTATTTTGTTACATATCAAAAAATATTTGCCTAATTGTAAGTGAAAAGAGATGGAGCTATGGAGATAGTAGAGATGCGAGATACGACTGGGGAGTGGGGACGCCTACTCAGCAATAACTCGATTATTGTCGAAAATGCATTTGTCTTACATTTAAACTCATATCTTGTATAATATTTATGTAAAAAATATAGATAACACATGAACACCTTTTAAATACACGTACAAACATTTTTTAAAGAACAAAATTTTTCGATTTACGCAACCGTTTGGAAGAAAAATCGGTGTAAAGGTGAAAGCTTTCAAATTTGCTCAAGATTTTTGTTAGGCCCCAACCAAGATATTGAATTATTTAGTTTTTTTCTCCCATAAGACTCCATACATTTTTGAAACTTTGAAAAATGAAATAAAATATAATTCGTACAAAACTTTCAATGTTCTTAACACAAAATGATCACCGTGTTCTCTTCTACACGATGGTGTAGTTATCTCAATTTTTAATCATAGTGCCGTTTTGCCCGTTCTGATTAGTGATTACTTTTGGTTTTAGATTTATTATGATATAAAGTTTCAGCTTGTGACTAATTCCTTCACAGAAGTTACTTTTAATACGATATAGCACTCCACGATTACAAAATATCGCTCTAAATTTATTGAAGAAAGAAAAATTTCGCATCTGTTGAACAGGTACATACCTATATTGGAATGCACCCGGTCGGAAGTCGTTTCTATTGTTATACATAGACCCATTATCCACTGAACTTGAGGTGATGTATGGGTTATAAAAAAGTCTGGGTCTTGCCTATATTTAGGCGTACGCTAAAGCAATTAAAGCTAATTGCATTTGGGAACAATTTTTTGGATGGCGCAGCCTTAAGCTTAAGCCAGGTAGTTCTCGTTTAACAACCCTGGATAATAACACCAAAAATATCTGCTTGTTCATAATGATATAAATTGTTATCTTAAAATTATCTTGTAGATATTTTGAGCTGTTTTATATTAAAACCACAATTTTTATTTACAATAAATTTATTAATTGAAATGAACTATGTTACATGCTCACAATAAAGGGCAGGGGTTGTTTTGATTTTGTTTCAGTTTCAACATTGATTGATTTGGTCCTGTATCACTAAATAGTTACACAGACTTACAGAAAAATCTTATATTTAAATTTATACACTATTTTGGCAATCTTTTTTAGGATTAATATAAAATTTCTCCAAATTTTAAAACTTTAGATATAACAAAGTAAATATATGAACACTATAAATTTCTTTTGTACAAAATGATATTAATTTTTGTTATTACTATAAACTATTTTTGATTTTTTCTTTTCTTATATATTTGTAACAAAATTTTATAATAATAAGTTTGTCTTAAAAACACATTTTATACGGCAATGGAATAATCTGATGGATGTCCTGAAGCACTTGGTCGTGACCAAAGAGAAGACCGTAAACCTAACTTGAGCTTTTTTAAAGTGTCGATGTCACATTCAGCTTCACTTAGTTCTGGCCTTTCTGGAGTATTTTGATCTGGATGTGATGGTCGTTCCGAAAATGCGGTTTCAGCAACTGATAATGTTGGAAGCATGTGTCTTGCTGATGATGACCGTCCTTGTGCTAACCACCTATGACCAGGTTTCTCTTTAGACATTATTGAATTTAGATGTGCTGTTTTTGTGTAGATATACCTGGATCGATTTCTTCGTGGCAATGATTTCTGTTCTGACATAGGTGATATGTCTGATGATGTACTTGATTGAGCGCCATGGTAAATGAAATCTACAGCGATAGTAAGAAAGAAATTAAGATTTTTTTTCTAAATGCCACTAAACTGTTTTAAAAAGTGGAAATTATGGAACATGCTGCAATTGTTATCTTACTATTTATTCACATGGGGTACACCTCGTACTATTCCAATGTTTCTATTTATTTTGCAAGCTTTTTATTATTTTCTGCTACATTGCTTCGTTGGAGCTAAATACTTTTAGGTATGTCTGCTATTTTTTATTTTTGTTTGCCCTGTTCAATTTAATTAAGGGAATGTGTGACTTGATTCTTCCAAATATTACATTTTAAAATTAATCGCTTAAATTTTTTTACATCTGCAAGTAATTCAAACAATATTCAAGAAAATTTTAAGTATTTGGGAAAATATTTGCGACTAAACAGGGCGAAATAAAATTTTAATAAAATTTTAACTAAATCATGTGACACTACTTTTTAATGTTGATGTTGCCTATTATAAAGTTGCGGTACGATCGATCGAACCACTCGCTTTAAGTGGAATGTTTTTATGATTACAAAGAAAAAAAAACTTGTCACCAGAAAAGCATCTGTTTATAATATTGGTAACCTTTACAATAACTTACTATGTTTAAGTTTCATATCTAACTGATTGGATGACTCGGTTCTGCTAGACGTTAACTGTTCTGGATCCGAATCGCTATCATCACTATCTACGTCTGTTTTGCGGCTTGTGCGTCGGCGACCATGATTCTTCGTTCCTTGAAATTTTTGCTAGAAATGTTTAATAAAAATTATCGTATGCTTTTATGCAGCGGTAAAACAATAATAAAAGTTACCTACAATATTATAATATGGAGAATTTCGTTGCACCGATGACGTTGCTGGCGGAGGAGAAGCACAACCTTCAGTCATTGCATGTTCGTGGTACATAAAACTATGTAGCATCGTGTTTTGTGGCAACGTACTAGGCTCTGATAGTTGAAAAGTGGCGTAAGGAGAAATATCCTCCGAAGTCTCTAAAAATATAATAATAGTTATTTTGAGTGAATAGCTTGTTAAAAAATATTTTTACCGGGAATTTTTTCACCAGCCTGCAATGCAACTTTATGGATTGTTGCATAATAGCGTTCTCTTTGAGCTTCTGCATTTTGTTGATTGTCAAGTTGTTCTTTGGCATCTTCATTTTGGCCTGAAATAATTTTAACCGATATATTTAAACTAGTAAATAGGGTAACATTCTTACGACGTCGGAGACATGCAATTATGATACCTCCAATTGACATTAAAGTAAGAACGATAAGAATAACTGGAATGACAATACGGTAATCCATATAAAATGGGGAACTGCTACTTCCTTGTTTCATAAGGTCTGGTGGAGGAGCCTCTGTAACAATTGCTTTGATTGATCAAATTTTTTTGTTTGAGTTAGAACCATACCTCCTTCTCTTGTTAATGTTATAAAGGAAAATTCTTCGCTAGAATAACCGGCGATATTGTGGGCTTCTACTCTTACCACATATTGAGCAGCTGAAGTCAATCCCGTTATGGATGTGCGCCGCTGAGGTTTCAGAGCATTTGATACTAAAAATAAAGTAGTAGTTTAATTTTATTCAAATAACTAGTTTAAGTGTGTAACCAAGGGTCCACTGTGATTCGCTGGCCTTTCGATATTGCAAAATGAAATATTGTAAGGGGCAACCATTATCTGGCCATACATGCAGTCTTAATACTACAGAAGTGGAATTAGGAGATATAAAAGCTGAAGCAGGAGGAACTCCAGGTGGATGACCTTGTGTTCTAGCTTGAAGCTGGTGACTTGCCGGAGAACTGCCAATTTTATTATGTGCTGTCAAGTATAGGTGATATGTGGTTCCACATAAAAGTCCCTTAAATTTATAAATGAGTTTTAGGGAAAACGGCAAACATTTTATTACCTTTAGTTCAAAGCTTGCAGCATGACGGGAAAGATAAACTTCATCTAAATCACCGTGTTCTTTACGATAGTTTAATGTAAAACTGCTAATCGGTGCTCCGCCATTATTTCCAGTTTTCCAGTGCAATAAAACGCTGCTACTTGTAGCACTGGTAACGTAAAGTAAAGGCGCCGCAGGTGGAACTTGTACAATTAAATTATAAATTATCCTATCGGATCCGTGACCGTTATCTACTTGGCAAGTGTAATTTCCAGAATCCATCAATTGTAAATTAGAGAGTATCAATTCTCCGGTGTCTAATAACTGTTGTCTATTGTTTGCGCCTCCTTTAAGTATTTGATCACCACGTAACCATTCCCTGCGGGGAGCACCGGCAGCTACACAAGATAATGTTGTTGAGCCTTGCCACGGTCGTACAACTCGACCTCCGAATGAAATAATCCGAGCTGGAACTAATAAATGCTGTGTTTTAATTTATCTCCATAAATCTTATTAAAATACCTCGTATTGTTGCCACTTGCGATACAACTTTTGAACTTTGTCCTTCGCCAACTCTAGTCGACGCTGTGACCCAAAACTGATACTCTACGTGTTGTTGCAAACCTTTAGCTTCATAACTTGTTTGTTGACTTGGGATAGTTTGTTTAGGGTGATCGATATCTTGTCTTCCATCGACACTTCGTTTGTACAAATTATATTTCGTAATTATGCCATTAGGTTCGAATGGAGGGATCCAAGATACTAATAATGATTGGGGTGAACTTACAACTACTTTTATATCACCGGGAATTCCCGGCACTGAAAAAATCTGTTGTAACTATGTACAGTAATATGTGCAATCCACAAAATTACCATCTTCCTCAGTTTGACAATAGTTAACGGCAGTGAGAACTCCATCACCAACTTTTGTAAATGCTAACACTTGTAGGCTGTAATTAGTAAACTTTCTCAATCCTGTTATCACCGTAGTAAGGGCAGTAGTTTTACGAGTCTCCATTTCATCATCGCCTGAATGCAAAATAATACTATCTTTATATCTTTTAATACCTTAAGTTACATACCTTTCCAATTATCATCCAGCATGGGTTCATATGTTAATTTATAGCCCTGTAAAAGGCCATTACAATGTTCTGTCGGAGGAGGTTGCCAACTGACTTGAAGCGATTGCGACGTTAACGGTGCACATCGTACATCTTCTGGAGGCAAACTAGGCACTGAAAAGTATTAATTATGTATTTACTAGTGTTTATGTGACTTATTTAATACCATCTTCCATCGTTTGTGCTGTCACAGCTTCCGTTAATGGGCCCTGTCCTACTTCATTAAATGCCTGTACGACAATAGCGTATGTCATGTATTTAGCCAACCCACCTAACAATAATTCTCCCCCGTCCTCGCCATCACCAGTAACGGAAGTATAATTATATGAAGAAGATGCTGTGTGAGCGGATCGATAACCCACATTAAACCCTTGAATATCACCGTGTCGCAATTCTGGAAGCGGGGGTGCCCACGTTATGAGTATCTCCGTGGATGATACTGGACGTACAGAAAGATTGAGAGGCGGACCTGCCGGTCTTTGTGGTTCAGTCCTAACTAATAATTCGTTGCTTGGTTTACTTCTCCCTGCTGGACCTTCCGCTATTACGCGAAATATATATTTTGTTGCAGGCTTTAAGTCTTGAATTAGGGCAGCATATTGTAATGGCCTTTCTGTAAGTTCAATTTGCTGCCATGGCCCTACAACAATTGTGTTACTTTACATCAGTAATGTGTGCTTAGAAACTTACAATCTGCTTCACGGTATTCAACTATAAATTTAAATACTTCATTGGAATCGCCAGATTTATGTAACCATTTTAAATTAACTGATCTACTGCTAATCATTGCGGCTTCGATGTGCTGAGGATTTAAGGGCGGTTCCTGCACTAACAGCTGAACTAATTGTTGATCTCTACCATACATATTACTAGCTTGGCAGAAATATGGACCACTATCAGTTGCTTCGGCATTTGTTATTTGTAATTCTGCTGCCACCCCATCTGGGGTAACATCTTGCTTGACGTGAACCCTATAGTTAGTAGACGGATTAAGTTCGGTTTTACCTCCACGTAACCATACAACGCTAATCGGCTTATCTCCATTTACATCGCATTGCATAGTTGCGGTATCTCCCTTTTTAACGGTAACGAGCCGTGATGGTGCGGAAAAGTACGGTGAAGCTAAATGGCGCTTTATAATTTCCCTATCTTATAATTCCGCATAAATACTTACAGTTTACACGTAATTGAATTACTTTTCCAATCCCTGTTCCAATACCATTATCTGCTTGGCATAAATAAAATCCCTCTCGGTCTTCTTTAACATGTTGTAACAGAAGCGTACCGTTTCCTAATAACTTTGTGTGAATTTGATCCCTTACTTCGTCATAGTCCCCAGACTTACTGCCTGAACAGATTGATATCAGTAAAGGATTACTTCTATTTGACAGTTCAACAGATTTGTGTTTTTTATTGTCGCAAAAAAGTCCCGACATATTTATGTGTAAATAATAAAGCAGGAGAGACCTGTAGCTTTTTTCCAGGTAACGATCGGAGTGGGTACACCCTGAGCTTGGCAGTGCAGCGCAATGTGATGATTACGCTCCACGCTGATATCCATCGGCTCCACTAACCAGCGTGGAGGAACTGCAACAAGACCAACCAATATAACAGAAATTAGGCAAATAGAAACACTTATGTTGCATTGTGCTGTGAGTGAATACACTGACGACATTCTAAACGGTTTGAGGAGGGTGGCTACGTTACTGGTTATTTGCTGCAGTAAGCAAGTACTCGTGAGGAAATTAATTAATATAACCACAAATTATATGTTGAATGTGGCAGTGTACATTATAAGGCGACGAACATATCCGTCAAAGGCTACGATTACATCTTAACTACATAACAGAAGATCATGCAAAGTGAACCATCAAAGATCAAAACTACAGTGAATCTGAAAAAGAACAAAAACGGTGCAACAGTACCTTGATCTGGGGATTCCAGTCGACGCGTGTGCCAAAGCAAGTGGATGGTGGGCAAGGAGTGGGTGGAAGGAGAGAGGCTGGGTGGTTACCTTTAACCTGCAGCTTGGCGGTGTACCTGACCTCGGCAGCCGGGTTGCTGGCAACACACGTGAAGTCTCCGGTGTGGCGAGAATCAAGGCTAGAAATGCTGAGGAGACTAGAATAGGGGTCAAGGGCCGACACGTTGACGCCCAATGCGGGCGACAGCGGCTGCCCGTCCTTGAGCCAGGAGACCACAAGCGGCGGGTCCCCGGAACTCACGCCACAAACGGTTCGGGTTCGCATGCCTTCTGATAGCCCGTCTTGGAAGGAAAAGGGCTCAATAATAGGAGGAACTGAGAGAGAAGAGAAACAAACATCAGAGATAGAAAAGAAAAACTAAAAGGCAGCGACACGGCACGCCTGATTACCATTAACTACCAACTGTTGGGTGTGCGACACTTCGGCCGCTAAGTTGCGTACAACACATGAATAGTTTCCGTTGTGTTCTGGTGTTAGACTTTCTATCAACAGAATACTAGTGAATTGGTCCACTTGAGTGACGGATACCATTTGAGCGGGATCTACTGCCCGACCGTCCTTATGCCAAGAAATCGTAAGCGGTAGATCACCTTTAGTCACAGAACAGGTCAAGCTGGCTCGGTCTCCTACATGCAGAGTTTCCTCTGCGTAGAAGGGGCTAACCTTTGGGGGAACTGTAACGATACTTTGATCAGAAAAGATAACGTTTAGTAAAATTTAGTTGTATGCAGTACACATCTGCAGTCGCCAACCTGGAAAACTGAATCTCAAATCAAAATAAACTTTATTCCAAATAAGAAAAAGCACTTTTGTGGGGAGGTTTTTACTGAGAGGAACTTACCTATAACAGTAACTTCTCCGCTTCGACGTGCACTGTGACCTTGTTTATTTCTAGCCCAACAAGTATAAACTCCTGAATCGGCCTTTTTTTCCACTGGACTTATTTGTAGAGTTCCGTCGGGTAATACTTTCTGTCGCAGGTCATCCGGGAGTTCTCGACCGCCTCGTTCCCAATGGATTTCTTCGATTGGATATCCTGCTACTGGACATTTTAACTGGAGAGCTTCTCCTGCTACAGCCGTCACCTTTGGGATAAGCCGAATATACGGCATTCCTGACAAATATATTTTCGTATTACCATAAACTACATAAACAATAAGTTGTGACGATAGTATGCAAATACTTTTATTATATTTCCATATTGTTGTATCGTCTCGATTTTCATTTACTGTGCGTAATCAAACTTCATAGGCGATTAATTTCACCCTAGCGCTGGCATGCAATTCAATTAACTTACCGTATATATTTAGTCGTGCAGAATGAGAACTTTTACCGGCCCGATTTTCTGCAGTACACATGTATTCTCCCCCATCTTCCACCATTACATGACTAATATTTACGTGACTTATTACATCACCGTGAACTGTTACATATTGTCCTATCACAAACCTGCAAATAACAATATTTCTGCATCAAACAATTATAGATATTACCGCCACATGCATACAAAATTGTGAGTTACATAATATAATTTTTTGTTGTCCAAAGAAAGTAATAGTAGGTACAAATTTGTAGATGCGTATTGAACCATTTATTTATAACTCAATTAAATTTTACTATTTAAAATGTTCGCTACAAAATATAATCCTAATTTATCAATGTTCTAAAGACATAATCTACTTGAAGGCAACTGCGGATCTTTACAGGTTACAGTTTATACGTAGGCACCGCATGTGTTCAAATATCGTCCTTTCCAACTAAAATTTATGTTATATCAAAATTAAAGGTGATGTGTCGGTAGCTTATGAGATACATATGCCACTAACAAATGAAAATAAATTGCATGTTATGTTTCAACATTATTAAGAAGAAAAATATTACATTTTATTGAGCAAATTCGAGATAGAAAATGAAATAACGAACGTACGATATTGTTTCATGTACATTTAAAGTGAAATCTTTGAAATGCAAGTTAGAGTAGTGTGTGCCGGGTGGTTAGTTACTCAAAGATGCCTGTAAAAGGAACTGAAGGGATGCAAACTGACCTGCCGTTGCTAGGCAGCGCGAATCCATCGAGAGTCCAAGAGATATGTGGCGTAGGATTGCCGGACGCGCTACATTTAAGTGAAACTGCTGGTCCAGGTTGTAATGTTTGCTCTATAAAACTGTACAGAAGTACGGGTGGCGCGTCTGCAAATAGAACAGAACAATTTTTCTGAATGAATATATTGTTTAAAGTAATTCATGCAAAATGGAGCATCGTCGTAATTTGTATTTGATCAAAATTTCATTTATGGCAAGTAAATGGCTACAATTTTACGAATGGCTACCTGTGAGAGTGCTGCGGGTAGCATTTTGGTAATTCAATTGTTTTCATGGATGAAAGCTAGTGTACCACTTAAATGTTGTAGTATTCAACAAGAGTTCCTCGAATGATTTACGTCAGTTTGGTCGACTGTGTCACTTAATGATTAGGGTGAATTTCACCACAGAGATTGCGTTAACTTCACAATTTAATAAAAAGAATTTTAATGACCAGTTATTTATAAAATAAATTTAATGAAAAATTTAAATACATACCTCCCAGTTGAAGTTCCGCAGATGCTTGTGATGTATCTCCTTCAGCGCGCCGTACAATGCATTGGTACATTCCCCTGTCTTCTCGACCTATGCTGTTAATTATTAATGTTTCGCTTCCTCCCCTCCCTGTGCTCGGTAATTGCCTTCCATCTTTATACCAGGTGATGAGATGCGGTCCACCACCGTGAGCAGATACGACACATCGATATTCCGCACTCCCTCCCATGTGTATACTCAACGTGGGAGGTGCAATTTCAACATGCATGATTGTGGAAACCACTAATCTAAGTTCTGCACTGGCTTCACCTCCTGCGTTTGATGCCGAACATCTATAAACGCCAGTATCATCCGATGTAACTGCCTCGATTGCTAACACCGGACCCAATTGTCTAGTCCTAGGTCCTGGCACAACAAGGGTTGGTTCGACCCCCGTATGTGAATACCACCTTTAAAGGGACACCAACAGAATATATTATTGTCCATGTTTGTTATTGTGACAGCTGTATTGACAATGCAGACACATATAGATAGTGTGTATATTTATCGTGTGCTATAATTAAATACGTTCATCCATGATTGTTAAGAATTTAAAGTACGAGTTTACTATGTGGAAATATTTTGCTAAATTTACTTCACACAACTTATATACAACGCAATGCAGATGTATGTACCACTATTAATTTCGACTTCAAAGGACAGTCGCTGCAGTTAATGGCATGCAGATTATACCGCAATGACGTAGAATGTAGTTGCAGTTTGAGGCATCGTGAGAATTTAATTAAATTGATTATTTCAATCAAAAGTTACACATGCCTATATTCCGGTGCAGGACATCCTTGAGCAATGCACAATAAAGCTGCTCCTTCATCTTGAGCTACTGTAACAGCTCCAGAATGTTCGACTATGACAGGAGCAACAATTCCTCTGTGTTCTGAAAAATTTCAACGCACATTATATTTTAAATTACACCGACAAAAATATATTCATCGAATAAATTTATTTCAATCGCAATTCATTATAATTAGAAAATAGTAAGAAAACTGATTTTGTTGAATATTTACGTTCACTAAGGATCGGTTTATCAATGTCCAGTTAAGTCACTTATCTGCCACTTTAATACGATCTGCTAGGTAAAGTGTTATAGCAACGATTTTTATTAACTATCGGTTAAATTTAGCTGCACATTGATAAACCAGCCGTAATCTTTGGTAAACGGAATGAGAAATGTCCAAGTAACAGCGGCGAATTTTTGTATTTAAAACGCATCGTTTATTCAAAACTGATGATATTCTTGTATCAATTTAAAATACAGTACAAAATTGCTAATTCGAACCTCCAGTAACCCGAAAAATGGGTACTCCAACAAAAATATTCGCTTTCTATAGTCCGAACAATTTCAATAAGTTTTAACCGTTAATTTTACTGAATCGACTGTATTGTTCGAACGATATTTCTTTAGAGGTAACGTGGGTCGAATGAAACAAACCACAATAAGATTTGTTATATTATACATTACATTATATTCCAGAAACTAATTTGAACACCGTCCGGTAACAATTGTTTTTTTTAGCGAGATTATCTGTAAATTACTTGTGAAACAATATGTTAATGGCCTCATGCTGAAAAATTGCAATTATTGTTCAGGACATGGAAAAACCTAAATCGCGATGGTAATTTACCAATAATCGAACCCATTTTTGTATACGTAGTACTAAAAGGGCATTTAAGAGATGTTAGGGACCTCAATATTCAAATTTTCACATACATAGTGGTGTCTCGTAATAATAGACAGTTACAGTAAGACGTGCTTTTCATTGTCGCATTACTTTATTTTTACATTTCTATGGAGTACGCATGCGCTTGATATTTCCAGTCAAAATGTCGTATAACGACAATGAAACAATAGAGAGTTATAGTCAGATGTGGTTTCATTGTCGTAATACTTTATTTTTAGATTGCTATGGCGTACGCATGCGCTTGAGCTTCCCAGCCAAAATCTCGTATAGCGACAATGAAAAAATACGTCTTGCTATAACTCTTTAATACGTCTTGTTATGACACTATTAACCTTTAACTACCTGCTACGTTGTATACAGTATACCACGTCCGCCAAATTGTCTGTCATTTTTGGTAAATTAATTTCGAGAATTTCCCCGCTTTACCTAACCTATTAGTGAAGTGTCAACGTTAATCTCTTCAAATAGCAAAGTGATTGTTTTATAAAGGCTTACGTTATTTACTGAGAATTGCGAAGTGGTTTCTGAGTGGTGAACTCAATACACCACGCGTTTAGTTATGTAAGTAAATTTTGCCGCATTTAAGTTTAGTTTATTCTTATAAATAAATTTGTAGACATTTCTTTATGTTTGCATAAATAATCTCAAGACTTCTAGTAAAAAAATTAATTTTGTAGGATCGTGTGTCTGTTAGGAATTACAAACCTCTCCCACAAGATGAGATTGCAGTTTTAGCGAAAGCTATAATTGATGGGGCACCCGATGAAGAAGTGGAGGTGAGCCCGATACTTCATCGGAAGAAGAAGAAGATATAGAAGAAAGTGATCATGACTCTGAATCGGAATGTGACCTAAACGACACAGGTGATGAACTGCTTAGTTCAGTAATCGATGATGACAGTGGGGACAATTCAGATCTGGATCAAGCTAACAAATATTTTATAGGAAAAGATAAAAGAAGCATGTGGCATAAAACACCAATTCAGCAAAAGTAATCGGAAGAATATTGTTAAAATATTTCCTGGGCCAAAGCAATGTGCAGGATATATTACCGACGAAAGAGATGCTTTTGAAAAATTCTTTACTAACGACATCATTGAAAATATAGTTGAATGCACAAATTTACAGATTGCAAGGATTAGGGTAAATTAGAAGCGTCCACGACAGGCTAAATACACCACAAAAACTGAAATTATGGCATTCGTAGGATTATTACTTGCAGGAACGAAGAAACAAAATCATACACATTTTCTCGAATTGTGGACCAAAGACGGAACCGGATCAGAAATTTTTAGGGCTTGCATAGGTGCCGACCGATTTTTATTTTTGCTTCTTGCTGTTAGATTTGATGACAAAAATACCAGGCATGAACGCAGAAAGGTAGACAAAGTTGCTGCTATTCAATTTATTATTAACCATTTTATGGAAAACTGCCAAAACAATTATTCTTTGGGAGAACACATGACAATAGACGAAATGTTGATACCTTTCAGAGGTAGATACGGCTTTGTCCAATACATTCCAAATAAGCCTGCTAAGTATGGTTTGAAAGTGTTTGTGTTGTTTGATAGCAAGACTTTCTATCTTACCAATTTTGAAGTATACTGTAGTCGGCAACCTGAAGGACCTTATCATATATCTAATAAACCTGCTGACTTTACACATGGTTTGGTTCAACCCTGGGAAGGAAACAACCGTAATTTGACCTGTGACAATTGGTACACAAGTTACCCTTTGGCGATTGCTCTCTTGAAAAACCAAATAACAATCGTTGGCACACTAAAAAATAAATAAAAGAGGGCTGCCTCCAGAAATTTTACTAAATAAGAATACGGAAGCTAAATCGTCGGTTTTTGGATTTCAAAAAGAAACTACGATTGTATCATTCACCCCAAAAAAATAAAGTAGTAATTTTGCTTTCTACTATGCGATGCTGCAGTGGATCCTGAAACAAAAAAGCCAGTTATCATTTTGGACGACAATTCTAATAAAGGAGGTGTCGACACTGTAGATAAAACGTTTAACGCATATTCGGTATCTAGAAGAACACGAACATGGCCCGTAGTCATATTTTTTAAACTTTTGAATATCGCCGGAATAAATAGTGAAATTCTGTACAATGCTGCGAACATCAATAATCCTCATAACTACAGAAGGGTTTTTCTAAAAGAGTTATATATGTCTTTGATAAAACCATATCTTTCAGAGAGAGTCAAAATAAAGAGCTTACCATTAGATTTGAAAATTTTCAAAAAAAAATATAAAAGTGTTGAAAAAGAACTTGAGGAAGAACCACCAGCGAAAATACGAGGAAGGTGCTACTGGTGTGGAAGGCGCAAAAATAGAGTTACAACGATTTCATGCAAAACCTGTAATAGAATGGTTTACAAGGAAAATTCTGTTATCGTTTGTACAGAATGCAATGGCTCAAATGACAACGAAAATGAAACCGAAAGTGAATAGCGTACTCGTTACTCGTTGATTATTTCTTTGTTTTGAATAATATTACTGAATAAACGTTAATTATGCAATATATTTATTATAAATACTTGATTTTTACAATTAGTAGCAATTTTTAAGTCCTGGTGTATGAAATGCACCGCGCACTTAGTTATTTTCCAAAACAGGATGACAGCAGTTAAAGGTTAACAGACAAACCCGAATTTGCAAATTTTACAGATACAAAGTATTATCATGAGGCCATCGATATCTGACTTATTATGTTCTCGAGGACTCTGTTGACACGCTCTCTCTTTCTCTTTAGATAACACTTTTAATAAAATCTTCGAATAATTACGGTTTCATTTTCCCCATAAAACGTCAAATTCTATCTTGAGCTCAGAAATTGTTTGGGTATTGTTGGTATACACACGAGATTTCATAAAAAGTCAAAGAAAGATGTCGCATGGTATCAAATCACACGATTTCCCTGGCCAATTGTGATCGCCATTGCGTGAGATTCTCGGTGATGTGAGATGGCACGCAGATGAGGGCTGCTAAAGTACCTGCGGTGCTCTTATTGAGGTCCCAGATTTAATGTAGTCTATACTTTTTTCGAAAATAAGGTTGAAAATGCAGTTACAATAAATGGCATTCGTTGTGACCTCAGTTGGATGTTAAAAATGTGTAGAACATGAGATTTTTAGCAGGGGAAACATGTCACACTGCGCGCCTGTCAATCGAGTTGTTACAAGAAAAAATCCTGATCGCGCCATTTCAAGAAATCGCGATCAGAATTTTCCAGCATTCACAAACAATTCCCGAGCCGGAAGTAGAGATTTGTCGTGTCGTTGAATACATTGAGTCGCAATTTAAATTTCTTGCAAAGAAAGAAAGTGTGCTATCAGAGTCGTATAGAACATATGCCAAATACACCATCCCTCGATATACGTAGTAGTTCGGTTCCCGAATTGCTACTTATAATGAAACTACGTATAACAAATATATTTTAACATTATGTTATATGGGTTTTGAACTTTTGTGCTAAAAGTTGTATACATATAATTAAAAAAACACGTTAGTTTAATTAAATGTATAGATGGTGCAATTCTTTTGTTGTAATTAAACAATCGTTCGTTTTCAGTGACCATCATTGCCTAAAACTGTAATGCTTTCCAACGTCGTTTTAGCACTATTGAATCGAGGTGTGTGTGTGTGTAGTTGAATTTGAAAAGCTGTGTACATTTTGCCCTGAATTCAATTATACTTGATTAGAAATGTTTTTTGTATTCTAATGAAATCATGAAGTAATATTTTGGAAACAAATTTAAATAAATAACGAAAACCTGCTGGTGGCAGTGAAAAACGGAATTAAGCCAGTTAGATCTGCCTTCCAGAGCAACTTGAAGTTTGAAAATTAGTAATTTTGAATCAGGACGATATAATATTGATTTTTGTGTCAAATTACTAATAACAAGTAAAAAATAATAACTTATGAAGTGTTAATGTGGAATTATTACAATTTAAATAAATTATACTAATTTTCCCGTTCATATGAGGATTGTTCATTAAGGAACTGACCAGTAGTAGTAGTAGTAATAGTAATAGTAGTAGTACTTGGTGAAACCACTCAACCACTCAACCACTCAACCAACTACTTAAACAAGTAATTACCCAAAAATAAATATTTACAATGAAATGTTCTCCGATTTTTCCAATGCTGAACGGCCGCCATTGCTACGACCGGCTATATTTAGGACCGCCAAACCAATAGATTTACGTTACCTATAGTTAAAATTGAAAGTTCGAATATTCTTAATTAATTTGGGAGACTCGAACATCGCTAACATTTTTTTAAAATTTTAAATGGAATTCAAAGGGTGATAAGTACAGTAACTACACTTTTAAGCGTTTCTGTTCCTTCAAAATGTTTGATTGTCTTCTGGTAAATGATACAAGTAATAAGGAAATAATTATGTAGGTTTGTTAGATAACAAGTAATAGCTTAATAAATATGTAACTAATAAAGTACAATTAAGTTGTGTATCAGTAAACCTAACTATTCAGCAGTCGTTATATACTTTAAATATCGTAGGTATGCTATTTTAAAAAACTAATATGAGTTTAAGTGGAATAAAGCTCCGTGAAACAACGGCACTTTAAAATTGAACGCATGCTTTTTTGTCAATAATGCGCGCTTAGTTGAACATACCTTCAAAAATCGTGAATCAATAAAATCAATGTTGAACGAGTTCTAACAGAAACAAATTAAAAAAGTAAACGTTGTTTTTGCTGAACTGATATTGGTCGGAATTTTTAACTATCTGTATCTGCACAAACTAGAAGCTGCATATTCATCTTTTCATTTGAAATATCAGCCGTACAGATAACACTATAGAGGAGTCTCGTCTGCCTACATATTTACTCTGACTCGTATAAGCGCGGTGTTCACTGACGCGTGCATGAATATTTTAAGAGACCTGTCTCGTGTTTCTAGTAGATGTTTTCGCTATTACGATTTTTACGAAATCGGGAGTTTACTGTCCTGGAAATAAGTTGCGCCTATTTAATTTTTGAAACAGTGCGCTTCCACTCCTTTTTATCACGTTTATTTCAAAAAAAGAAAAATAGTTCAAACACTCGTAAAATGAAAACTGTTACTCAAGACAAATTTCGAAAAACGATTAATTTGGAGTTTGTACCTACTTGTTTACGTTTGCGAAAAACCAAAAATGATTTTATTTTGTTGTTTCAATTTTCAAAATATGTCTTGTTATTAATTAAAAGTTTAATTTCAAATTCCCTTGCCATTAATTAAAATCGAATACGAACGAGGAAGGATAATGAAAAGTTACTAAATAAAACAAGCTTTGTTTTTTTGTTCGTGAGTGTTTTTCAGTAAAATATACAGTTATAAGCCCTTTTAATTTTGTTAGTTAGGTAACTATCTAAGTAATACAAACTCAACTGTTAATGTTTGTGTAATGACTGAAATGCCACATAAATAAGTACCTACTAATAATATAGAATAGAAACCGAAAAACTTTTGTAAAATTATCACCAACCTTCACTGATGATAAAAAGACGGCATAATGGCGAAACAAATCAACAATTTTATCTGTAGGTATGTAACTTTATGAGACATGCTATTTACCTATAGGAATATAGAAAGCCTATTTACCTATAGGAAAACTGATAAGCGAACGAATCGAGTATGGTAATACGGCGACAAAAAGTCAAATGATTAGTTTTGAGACATGAAAGAATTTAGCTCAAATTATCAATAAGCTCAATTAAAAACTACAAAATGACCATTGAGAATAATAGTAACAATGAAAATGTTCATGCTAGAGATTTTGATTGATATGGCCGAGAAATTGATTGTAATGTGTATTTACCCAAGTAACACAGAACGTCCAATGGACGTACATGCTGGTTCATTTCTTATCCATTTATGGACGATCCACAAGCGGATCTATAATGGACGTCCAATGGACGTCCAAGCTCATCCATAAATGTACATTACAGCAATGGATATGAATGGGACGTACACTGGATGTACATTTATGGACTTAATCTGGACGTACATCATGGATGTCCATTGGACGTACATTCGTGTACGTGATTTGATCGGTCCATAAACGAATCTAAATGTATCAAAAAATTTGAAATTTTAACTAAAAGCATTATTAAACTCAGGTATTTTACTGATGATGGAAACGAAACGCATGTAACATTAAAATAAAATAGGTGCGTTTAAAATACCTCAATTAACTTTAATAATTTATATTTTTAATTTTTAATTTGTGAAATAAATGACAAACACGGTCTCTGTGTTATGTAATTTTTAACAACTTTTAACAATTTTTTGACAATTTTTAATGTGTTTAATGTATGTGACAAAGTGTTAAATATGTTAAATCTGTTAAATCTTAAATGCGAGATACAACTTTCCAATTTGCTTTGTGTTGTAGTTAGTCAAGGACATTTGCGCATCCGGTTGTACCTGGGTTTGGGTAAGGGCCTCGAACCTTTTCTTGCAGTTTCTTGCAAACACCAGAGATTCAATTCGACCGCCGGGCGTTACGAGTAACCAATTTTTCATGTGAATTGTTTTGTTTGTTCCAAATGTGTGTAGTTGAATTTCATCGACACGAATTTTAATGTACTTACAACATGAAAATTTTATGACTGCCGTAAGTAAAAATGACAATGTATTTAAGTTATCTTTTTTACTATTTTTTATGTGTTTTAGGTAACTCACTTTGACCCGATTAGGAGAAATAATTTAATTTACAAAACAAATCCGTAGTCCGCTTTATAATACTTGATAATAATGTACCTGAATCGTATTATTCAAGGACCGAGAGAAAAAGTGTAATTGCAGCTGATTATATTGGTAAGTTAAAATGATTTTAAAGAAGTTGTGTAATATTTTCTTTTTAGCTAAGTAAATTTATTCGAAAATGGTGGATAAGAACCGGTGTTGCTTTGAAATGATTTTTTTTTCAATGTTTCTAGTTGTTTAATTAGTTAATAATTAATTAAATTCTGTATGGTAATTATTTTTGAATATTCATATTTTTTTAGGTTAAGTTTCTAGTTTGTTAATAGTTAAAGTTAAATAGGTAAAGTTGTTCACTGCAAATTATTTTTGAATTTACATATTTCTTTGTACGTATTTTTAAAAAATAAGTTTCATGTTATTTAATGTGTTAATGGTTAGTTTTAATTGTTAAAGTTCGTTATTGTAACAATTTTTGAATCTATAAATTTTTTTAAGGTTATTTATTTTCGAATATATGCTTTTTTCCATTTTTTATTTATTTATTTTTTAATCCCACAACGTTTATAAGTACGTCCATTAATGTCCATAATTCGGGTCCAAATGGACATACATAAGACGTCCAGTGAACGTCCAAAACGAATCCGTTTACAATCCCAAAGACGTCCAATAAGCGTTTGTCGATGGACGTCCAGGAACCGGCACGATATGGACGTACATTGAACGTTCGAAAAGATCCCAAATGTAGTCCCAAAAACGTCCACAAACTGACGTCCAGATGTACGTCCAATTTAGTCTCAAATTGGACGTACAGTGATCCGTTTGTGTACGTCCAATGTACGTCCATTGGATGTACATGTGTTACGTGGGTAGGGCATTCAGTAAAACTAGGAAGAGAGAACCAGCCAACAGAAATTTACAGGAGAAGAAGAGTAGGGTAACGTTTAGCGGTGCCATATGAAGCCACAAAACACCACAACTGAAAATGCTCTTGAGCCTTTCTAGAAACTTATCTTATTGTCAGATAAAAATATGAATACATCTGCGTTCACGGGTATTCGTTTAATGTAAATTACTTGTTCTTGCATACGTGGACTCGAACGAAACAAGTGATGTATACAGAGGTGGGCTGCCAAATTTTGAACAACCGGCTCGCTATTATTTCGAAGCAAAAAAAAAACGGTAAATGAGTACAGTAGAGCGTCGATTATCCGAACTAATTGGGACCGACTACCGTTCGTATAATCGAAAATTCGGATAACCGAACAGTCATAGTTTATAAGCACTAAAACGCTCAAAATGATAGAATATAAACTTATATTGAACAACAAATAATATTTCAATCACATTATAATGTAATGTAATGGCAAAGTTAACGACGATTCGGATGATTGACGTTCGGATAAATCAAATCGTCATTCGGATGATTGACGTTTCGGATAATTGACGTTCGGATAATCGACGCTCTACTGTACATGATATGTTTGCGAGTGTGTGGCACATCGGCGCGATGTGCATATTTTGCATAAACACACTATTAAAATGGCTTATTTTTTTGTTTTAGGGGTAATTTAACAAGCGGCTCGCCGAGTTTCAAAAATTTTAACAACCGGCTCGCGCGAGCCGGACCGAGCCGGCTCCAGCCCACCCCTGGATGTATAACGTTCTAGTGACACAAAGCGCAGTGAAGCATCAAATGTTTGAAATAACACTAAAAGGTCGCAAAATGAATACATGTATAAGAAGCAGAACAAAGATGAAGAATATCTCCAAAATAGTGGCTGAACTGAAATGGAACTATGCTGGTCATGTGGTGAAAGATTCATCAACAACATGTTAAAATGGAGACTATACTTGGGCTTGTCCTCCAATTGACCAGCATTTTAATTAGTCATTTATTGACGATTTGAGTCATCATTTGATATTTATAAATTCGAGATTCTACTAATTAATATTATTATTAAAAACGATTTATTTCTGAATATATCGACGTTGTCATGTTGAAACGACTTAAGCGACAAAAATTCGAAATTGAGCTAAATACACCTCTGGAAGCAGGATTTTGAGACAAATCTATTTGTATAGTTGAATGGAGTGTCACCTATGTTTTAAGCGAGATTTTTGCTGATTTCTGCAATTAAATTTGCCTAATCGCCTTCGTTTTATAATTGGTACTGATCGGTTGATCACTCCACGGCTTTGTTTTGTAATTTTTTCAAAACCCTTCTAACGAAATAGCGTAAAAGATCAGATTTATGTTTAGATTGAAAAGCCTAATGCACCTCGGTACTAATTTAATAATTAAAACTCTAAAATTGACACGAAATTTTGTTTATGTTTTTTGAGTATTTCTTAAAGCATAACAATTGTTGCTTAAGTCGTTTCAACATGACAACGTCGATATTTAAAAATGTTAAGGTATAAATACCTAATAATTTCAGGTAAACGATATTTCCACAAGCACATTATAATTTAGAAAATGTTAAAACCAACAGCTCTTTTAATTTAACTTAAAGGTTTCTTGTTTTTCTGAAAATATGGTTTAGAAACCATTTAAAGTTTAAAATCAAATATAAATTGTTTAGTTACACAAAATAAAGAAACTGTACCTGCCATTATGTTTTTGCAGTTGTACGAATTCTCATTGTGATGTGGAATAAGTGAATCCCTTTTAACGTTAATTAATTGTTTTCAGCAAAACATCACATTAGTTGAGAAATAGAAAATGTAAAGTAAAACTTTAAACTCCACATTTAAGGAATTGTATAAAATTTAAACGTATTAAAGTCAAGTATATATTCGATAGCAAAGTAAATTTTATACTCCATTATTTAGTAAACAAGAGCAATTATTGTTCAAATAAAGTAGAAGTTATTTGTGCGGATAACATTTGATATTAATTTAGGTTGTAAAATATTGAACAATAAATACATCAATTATTCAGATTAATGAATAATTTAATACCTGTGATCCTGACATTAGCAGCGCCACTGACAACAATGTGACGACTGAGACGATGCATTGTCCTGCAGCGATAAGAGGGAAATTGGTCGCTGAACTCTAAGTTGTGTATAAGAAGATCTCCTGAGGGTAGTTGATGAAACTTTCCGTCTGAAAGAAGAAATTAGATCCCTTGGGTGTTTTATGTTCGTGCGAACCTGTCAACACTTTCTTTTTTGCAAAGCATATACATTTTTTAGTTCCTGTACGAAAAAATTGCGAATTCATAAAGAAATTAGAATTCAAAATTAATTAACGAAGAGTAAGTTTTTCAGTCGGCTATAAATCACTCTCTAAGTATAACTTTCAGTCTTGTGGAAAGAGTATCGAGTTTCTGAGGAGTTAATTTATCTTCTTCAAAACTCTCAGTTTTTTATGGAAATTTGCTTGATACTAATACGGTTTTAATATTTTAAATCGTTAATGTACAAATTATTGCTACATCAATTTGTGAAATGATCAATTACAAGGAACAGGATTGATAACGAAATAATGATGTTTTGTGAATCTAGTTCATTTAAGTTTCTACAAATTTGGAATATACTGGATGGCCCTAAGCGCGTGTGTTGTGTAAAATTAGAGGACGAAATTTTAGTGTATAAATAAATTTCTTATAGTTATTATTGTTATTAGCCTTTTATACCATTAATAGATAAAGCTCTAAGTTGCTTCATAAAACGTCTTAAATTTTAGTTGCATTTTAAATTTGTAGTTGACTCGTTGTAAAAAAAGGTTACTCATTCTCGAGTCCTAGTCTATGGCTCGAAAACCTTTTGTTTGATTATTTGATTAGTTTTTGAGGATAGAGCTAAGTTTAAAATTTTCAGTTTGTTTTAGGTTCCAAAATTTAGCAATAACCCAATAAATAAATCGAATTTTTTATTTTAATTTAACACTTACTTTCTTCAATTTCCTGCTATTAAGTTAACGTTATATTCTGCTATTGACAAAAATATCTTTATTTTCATTGAACTAATACATTATAGGTAGCTTGTATTTAGATCATATGTTTGTAACATCAGTTTTTGACATCATTACAGAAAACAATTGATATCTTAGAACTGGAAAATAAGTGAAAATGGCTAAATTTCCTTAAAAGTATTTGGTTCTTATTTAAATCATTTTCAAACTAAGTAGGAACCGGAAATTAAAAAAATCACCCGGTATAATCATTACTTTCATTAATTTAATATCAATTCGGGTCATTGAATAGTTAACACTTACGTTTATCTGACAATAATTTTTCCGAATTTCTACTTGTAAAAGTTGTGCAATTCTATCTATTAAAAACTGAACTAAAACGAAATTAAAATTCCGAAAGCTGAAATGTAAAATATTCATGACATTTAATAACAAAACGTAATAAATTGTTTAGTAAAAATTTATAGCGAATTAAAATAAATACTCTCTACTGAAATTGTTGAAATTTGTTTTATAAGTTACCGAATTATGCACTACATTTTTTAATAAAAATAATAATTATTGCCGATTTCAATTTTTAATCTCAATCAAACATAGGACATAATTTCGCGTAGTATCTGTGCATATTTCTGATTGCGTTGACGGATTTCCATGCCAAAGATAAGTAATTAATAAGTCCGTTTTATCATAATGGTTAAATGTGTCGTTTCATAGATTTACAAAATATCCAAAAAATGAAAAATTTTTAATGTCGCACATAACAAACACATTTAGTTTTTAATGCCGCCGATTGGTCAGCACAGTAATATGCGCAGTGCAACAGCGCATATGCACTATCTAACGGTCCGATTTCAAGTCAGAGTTGCGACGGCGCAAATCGGTTACCGTGGTAATGACACATAACAATTAATTTCCACAGAGTCACATCCTAATTTTAAGTTGAATTGTTGACAATTGTTATGCGCTATTACCATGGTAACCGATTTGCACCGTCGCAACTCTGACTTGAAATCGAGCCATTACTGCTTTATTTGGAAACATAAATTCAATGATCAAATAATTTTCTAGTTTTCAAATTTGCATGGAAAAGTTTCTAATTTTCAAATTTGCATGGAAAAGTTTGTAATTTTCAACTTGCACAGTCACGGAATTTTATAATTAAAGTTAAACGCTCAAATGCACCTGTTTATTTGACTATCATTTATTTATTACGATTATTTGTATTCATGCCACAGTTTCTTCTAAATATTTACATACCCACATCTACTTTACCCGCATATTTGTTCTTTTCGTGTTAACAAATTGCTGATATTCAATTTTCTGCAAAAAATCACGCTCGAAACTAAGAATTTCTGCAGAGACCTGAAACCGTCAGAATTTTTTGCTTAACAATAATGCTGATCCAGCATATACGTTTACACGTCTAAAGGAAAAGTGGAAAGAGACGTCTAGGAATTTCACGCTACAACGGAAGTGCCAGAACTATTTGCTGGTGGTATGTCGAGCGTGATCCGATGAACAGGGTTTTTAACTCAAAGCGGACGCGACGAAGTGTATCGTCCACAGTCTGGTTCTGAAGGAGGTCTGTTTCTTTACTAAAATCAATACGTGCTGACAGAATATACGAATAGATTAATTAAGAAAGGTTCTGAATAAGATTGTCCGTTTCGTAAATTATAATTTGTAAGCCTTATCTTACTGCCTTACCCTATATGTTTTGTCGGTACACAAGAGTAAAGCCTTACTAAATTAAGCAAATACTTGACGTATTCTCAACATAAACTATGCAAGCTTATTTACATTTATGAAGGACGTCGAAGAAAACTTAATTTATGATACATTTTTATTAGTAAATTTTGTAATTTTATTGTCGTCGTACCGGTGAAAAACTTTTGTTCGCGTTTACAAGAACAAAACAGGACAGGATATGTTACTTTGACAATTTTTTGTATGAATCAATTTCAGTTTTGGAATTTATTAAATTACTGGTGTGCTTAACTCACAATGCTTTTGGATTACATTTTGTTTTAAGGTAGGTAATGTAAATATTGTAATAATTAGAAATATTAATTTGAAAACAAAATAGTCCTGGAGCATTTAGTTTAAATATGTACATACAACGTTTATATTATGTATTCATTTTCATTACCAAAAAGAGTACAAGATAATGATGCATGTATTTATATACTACCAGGTTCTTTGTCTCTACGACCTCTTTCATATCAGTTACACAGCTCCTATGTGGTTTGATTCTTCCTGTCTTTTTTCTACTGAAATCTATTGCCGGATTTTTTTGGCCACATACATCGCCTCATTCGTTTGCGTTTGATGGTTTCTAATACAGTTTCTTCCATGCTGATATAATCTATCATCTTTTAATTCCTAATGTAATCTAATATTGGATAACGACAATATCTCCAGCAAAAAATGTATCTCATGGGACATTAATCGCACTTTATCTATCTTTTTTTGATCCCAAATATCTGTTCTGTTCCATTGATCGTCTTGTATATTGACTTTTCTTTTATTTTTATGGTATTACTTCAAAGGTATTAAATTTAAGTGATGTATACTACTTTCTAAGAAGATTATTGATTACTAGCACCGCTAGCAAAATTCTATATATTCTTCTTTAATAGGTATTATAATGCATATGAGTTTCATCACGAAAATTCTGTCAGCTGTCTGACTTTGAAGTTGGTTGGCATTGGAAAAGGAACAATGTAGGCCAGCGCCAGTCCATATATAAATGCTTGCCGAGCATTCGTTACAGTGGTATTTTTCCACACCTTCGCCTTGGTGTGACCAGCATTTACCCATTAGGTTTTGTCTAAATAATACACTTTCTCTTTTATTGTGCTAAACTGTCTAAGCTGTTTAAATAATTACGTCTCCACAAGCCAATACCTACTGCGATCGGCCACGAAGAAATGTAACGTCTACACAGTTATTACAAGCTTTCCACCTCTCTTCACTCAATGGAGTAAGCGAACGCGAGTAACAAGACAACCAATATAAGTTCAAGTTCAAGTGATCACGCGGTTTAGTCACTCCACTGGATGTCGGCATTTAAATAGTAATACAGTGAAAGCTCCCTTATTGGACAGCTCTTATAATAGGACAGCTCTAATAACGGGACACTTCTTCGGGAACGCAACAACGTATATGGACGGTCTCGTAGCAGGACGAGGACAAGTATAGTCTCCCTTGTGTGGACACCTTTAACAAACTCTTTAAGGGGGTTTGTGCGCGGTAAACGATACAATATCGGTAATTCCTCATTTTATACGAAATATACTCTGTATCAGAAATGTAATTTAGTTATTTATTTTAAGCCTGGCTTACATGTCGATTTTTGTCCCTTGTTCCATATCTTCTTTTTTCTTTGTTTGGAATGTTTATTCCTCGTCACAATTTTTATAAACTACATTACATATATACACATTTAACACAAACATTTTAAAAACTCTTGAAAAAACTTCAAAACATTTTAAAAAACTATTTGATTTATTGTCATTATGTGTATTTCGTTATTTATTTTTATTTCCTATAAATTTTTTTGTCTGGGGTAACTGAAATACCCCGCACGGCCACGCAAGAGTTAATATGTACCTATACAATAACAAGCAAATATTTTACTTATGTAAGTTTTTAAGATTACTTAAAATATACACAATTGTGTTAAGATTAATTTTTATTAAACTCTCCTTTTAGTGGACAGGCTCTCTTAAGTGCGATTTATAACTCGATCGTAATTTTAGTCGCAATTTTAGTCGCAATTTTAACCGCATCGGTCGTAAGAAAAATTGTGTTGCTATTTTATAACTGGTCGTAAAAATCGGAAGTAAAGTAGGACTCTATTTACCATGCTTTTGTCAAATAACTCATTGCGCACTGCGTTTGCACCACCCGACAAAAATAATCGGTAGTCGTCGTTCAATATCGTAAAATTTTCGATTTTCATTGGTCGATCGTAAGGATCGGAACATAAAAGATGAAACTTGGCCAACTTGCTACGATTCTTAAAATTACGACTAAAGTTATGACCGACTTATAAACGCTACGCTTGAAAACAGCATGTTCAACTTTCTTGCGGTTACGACTAAAATTCCGACTAAAATTACGATCGAGTTATAAATCGCACTTTATGCGCACAAAAATTGAGGAACCGTAAGTGTCCGCCCAAGGGAGCTTTCACTGTAATTTGCAAATTACTTTAAGAGGACACACTTTTCTTGTTACATTCGATTCCAATTTAAAAGAAAACGCTAAAGTTACGAATTCCTCCGCCAGTTCTAGGAAATCATGTATAGTCAATGCAGGGCGATTTACGAAAAAAAAAAATTAAAACACAATAAAATTTTTTAGGGCAACTTTGTTTAATTTTAAAATTATAATCCTCAAAATTAGAACAACTTTTATTTTAAAAGTACTTCATCATTATCATTAATCAAGAACTTTTTCCCGTAAATTGTAAAGGTACGGTAGCATCTCGCAATAACGGCGCTCTCCGCCCGCTGTGCGGCGAAAATGCGCAAAGGTAAACATTGTGTAAATTTCCTTTTATATCTTTGTTTTGTAGCTAATGTTATTACACTTAATATATCGATACCCCAGTTCTATAGTGTAACAACTCAAAAAAAGACATTTTTGAGTTAAGCATATCATTCAAAAGGAAAAAGTGTATTTTATTCAATTTAAAAGAGTAACAAGTCAAATTTTCAAAATTCGTTTGTAGATGACGCACAAAGTTCAATAGTGTAACAACTCAATTTTTTTGGAAATTTTAAAAAGTGTTAGTGTTATTAAGTCAATTATTATCCGTAAATTTCTTAGCATAAAAAAGTTATAATGAAGTCAAAAAAATGATTCATTTTCTTTAAATGTGATTACCTCAAAACTTAAATTTTTGACTTGTTACACTATAGAACTGGGGTACCGATATATTAGTACATATACTATGTAGTTTTGCTTATAAGCCCTCGCGAGGCACACAAAACCTTAATTCACTTACCGGCATTCCAATTACGCCATTATTGCGAGGTGCTACTGTATTTACTAAGTACCGTTATACATAAATTTACTTCACTGGTTCCTATCTCTAGTCATTCTTATAGCGTCATTATATTCATCAGTTTCAAAATCTCCGTTGTTCCACGTTGTCCTCTCCCCTAAGCTCTAGCTTCCCATATTTTTTTTACCAGTCGTTCATCGTTCATTCGAACCAGGTGTCCGTATCACTTCAATTGTTGGATTTCTATTATTTTCGTTATAAATTCGGTTTCCAGTTTCATCTCTTATGTCGTCATTACTTATTCTGTTCCATTTTGTAATTCCTTTCGTTTTTGTTTAATACCCAGCTCTCACTTCCATATGTTAACATTGGCGTATAAATGGTTTTGCATAGTCATTTTAGTTTTCCTATTTATTAGTTTATTTCCTAGAAACGCCCTTTTTATCGAATGATTCAGTCTTATGGTATTACTAATTTTATCATTTACCAATCTATCAATGTACCTTTTGCTTGAATATTAAATTTCACCCTCAGATATTTGAAGCATTCTAGCTTCGTTTGGTTAATTGTTACGTACTTAGTTTTTCCTTTTTTGTCTACAACTACAGTAACCCCCCTCGCCAATAAGAACTCGGTTAAGACGAACACCTCGTTAACGCAAAGAAATACTGTGGCCCCGGCCGGTTTCTTATTGTTTTTTATGGCTTGGTTAACACGAATTCTCTTTTCTTTGTCTTTCTAACAAACATAACGGTTCGTTCCGTAGTGGTCTTCGTATAAAATACACTGCGTGCTACCAAGTGTATATGAATGAGTGAATAAGTGTATGAAATGTATATTGAATGTAACAGAAAAAGATAAAATAATGAGTAGGTTTCGGTTTTAAAATAGTACCCTAATTCTTTAGGTGCCAGCATTCGTGGAACAAGCCTTAGATAAACCGAAAAATGAAACGATTCAAAGTTAGTAGCTTATTTCGGTGAACAATTAAAGATGTTTTGTGGTTAAGAATGACTAAAAGGTCTCAACAGCCAATAAGTTTAGAAACTAAACAAGCAATTTTAGTTGAAGATGTTCTAACTATTGTTATATTATACGTTCGTGTTAACGAGGGGTTACTGTATTTATTTTTTAACACATTAAACATGTTAAAATGTATTATACCAAAGTTTATAAAAACAACTTCGTAGAGTTATTGTTTTAAGAACACACCATAAAATAGATTATTTCTCAAGTATAAGGAATTCAAAATTCGTACAGTTTCAACGTTAGAGATGCAATGCACCAATTATTAAGTGAGTAGGCATGATATTTTTGTCCCTCTTTTCATAGGGCAGTCAGCATTCAGAAAGATTGAAAATGTTCATAATATTGTTAAATAATATTTACTAATATTTATAGATTTAGGTATAAATAAAGTTTCTTTGAATTAAACTTGTAGCGGTTTTTTCCTTTGTAAGCTACTTTTACGATGATGTTCCGGGAATGCTGCACCGATTTAGCTATGTTTTCTTACTTATTTACTTATTCATACCTTAGTGCTACCTTTATGTGTAAGGATATGTTTTCTTTAGAATTATAAAAGTATTTATTAGCTGTAAGTATTGTTCTGCAATTATTGAATTTATTATATTAAATTAAAATTTTGCAATTATCCAAATTTAAAAAATAAAGATCCATTTTTGTCAGTTGTTACAGTTTTGTAACGAAACTGTATAATTTTGAAATATTCTAGTGAAGGTTATTTAATTAAACGTTTTTAAATTTTAAGTAACAATTTCAATAAAAAATTCTGTTATGTCAAATTCCAGCATTTTCAACGGCTTTTTAGTATGAACAAAATGTCGTTACCGTATATCGCCGGTAGAGTAATGAAATGAAAAATTGTTTAATCGGATATGTTTTTGGAAGCCATAGTTAATTGAAATTAATGCCAGCATCAAACGCTTAATGCTACTGGATGGACAAGATTTATGTGATATTCCCATGTACGGCCGTCGATCAGCACGAATGGCATTTATCAGTTTAATTTACCTACGGCTTAACGTGTAAAGTTTGAATACATAACGTCAGATATACTATCAACAAGTATCAAACTACAATGGATTTTCGCTATTATTAACGGGAACAATTTAGCTTGAAATTGAATCGTTCACAGTTACATTAAACTTACCTCCTTGAAGTGACGGATATATGTAAAACGAAGGTTCTTGAACCCATGATAACACTCGAACCAAATCTTTCACAAAAGATGGTACTACGCATTTCAATACGGCCGTACAACCTCTCGGTGCACCTAGCACTTCAACGTCTACCTTGAATGCTTGAGTCACAACTGAAACAATGTTAAATTACAATAAAACAATTATCTCAATTTTTTTTATATACAAATTCGTAACTTCATTCCGCCCATATTTTAATACATGATGAGAAAATTTCTCCTGTTAGTGGCGCTGCTGTAGTGCTGAAATGTGTTTTTAGAAGGGGCAGATTTTGTAAACAGCTTTCTTTTAATTGTAGTAATCGACCTTATTAAACATAATTATCCTGTTGGCGATGAAATCCTACGTTCAAGATAATTACATTTACAAATCACATACCTATACAATTCAACAGCACGTTTTGGGAAATATATATTTTTACGAGATCGATATTTAAATATCGGGTAAGGAAGGAAAAATACTTCTCGCATACAGATAAAATATTCAGCGAATCGTATAACCTACGAAGCGTCAAGTTGAATTGTTTTCTTCCACATTTTATTTCTTTGGAGCTTCTCTAGTTTGTCGTCAAAGAACGTCTGTTTATATACATAAATTTAAAAACATGTAGAAACTGTACTAAATTTTGTGCAGCGAGAAGATGCGAGTTGGTATGTAAATTTTATCATTTGTTTACCTACTCCTTATTTAATTCAAATTTAAACCTGAATATTCAAATCATTATTATGTAACATTACTACAAAAGTACAAGTAAAAGCTGAAATCCATATTAAGGCTAGACCCCCAAACGCGAAATCGTTTTTTTAATTTCCTAAGCTTATTTTTTATCAAAATTTTACCAAATTTGTACGAAATTCCTAAAAAAGATAGCTTTCAATAGGTTCTACTACCGCCACCGAAATGTACACGATACCTGACACAAATTTCCTTATTTCCCATGGATTAAAGCTGGCTTTATCCAGTGACTTTCGTGAAATAATATTTTTCATAAACAAAAGACTGATCACTGATACGTTGACGAGTGTCGAGCGTTTTGATTTTCCGTCTACAATAAACCTGAATTCGGGAGTTGTAACGGAAGAATAAATAGCAAAAATTGTGTCGGAGAGTAAGTGAATCGATCTAGTTTGTAGCAAGTGCAAAAGGAATTAGAAAAGTTTGTACAAGTAAGTGAGCAAGGTGTTCAAATAACTTCATACTGTGGTCTAAGAGATAAGATAACTGCCCAAAAGAAGTCACGCCAGATAAGGCCAGGCAAGAATAGCAAGCGACGTTGCCAAACCACACATAATTGGGCGTGAAAATTCCGGGATAACCAGGGAAATTAATTAAACAGATAATAATAATCGAAAATAAGTGAAATAGGTTAAATAAGACAAAAATAATATTTCGTTTCAATAATAATGTTAGATAGATCTACGGCAGCGGGATAGGATATTTCGTTTCTGAAGAGGTGATCTGGACGAGTATCCTTGCGCTCGCTGGCGGGGACTAGAAACGTCTTTGAAAGGATCGGAATCGGAAGGATTGTAAGTAGAAATAACAGTAAAATGGAAACAGAAAGTGATTCGAATGACGATAAAAAAAGGCAACGTGAGAGTGATGAGGAGATGCATTCCGGAGTGAGCAAAAAGGCATTTAGATCTCCCTTTAAGAAGACCGGAAAAGAGGCAGGTCAAGACGATAATAAATTAGACAAAATTATGGCGCTTTTAACAAACCTATCAAAAGATGTGAAAGAGATAAAGGACGAACAGGCAGAATACAGAAGGGAAATAAGGGAGCTAAAAGAGGAAAATGAAAAAATTAAACAAGATAGTAAAATATTACAAGAAAAAATGGATACGATGGAGATAAAAATGGATAGAATGGAAAGAGAGAAAAGAAGAAACAACGTAGTCATACAGGGAGTGGAAATAACCACGAATAACCAAAATACGCTAAAAAAAGAAATTAAAGACTTCCTTCAAAAGACTTTACAAGTGGATATCGATATAAGACAGGCAACAAAAATTGGTAATAAAATCTGTTTGGTGAGTTGCAACAATGTAACAGACAAAGAAACAATAATGAAGAACAAAAATAAGTTAAGAAAAATAAAAGAAAAAATATACATCAACGATGACATGTCTCCAGAGGAACGAATCATACAGGAAAAAATAAGAAAACAGGCCAAAGATGAAATTACAAGGGGAAAAGAGGTAAGGATAGGATTCCAAAAGTTAGTAATAAACGGTCAAGAATGGAGATGGAGCAGGACTACGAACAACTTTCAAGAAGTAGTAAGTAGAAACCGCCATCCAAAAAACTAAGGGCGGAAAGGATATCGGAAATGAACCAGACAAAGGCAATGAATAGGGACATGAGAGAAAGAAATAAATTAAAAGTTTGCAGAAGTAGTAATGAAAGAAGTGTTATAAAAATGGGTACGTGGAATATTAGGAGTATAAATGGAAAGGAAGAAGAAATAATTATGGAGATGAAACAATATAATTTAGACTATCTTGGAGTAACAGAAATAAAAAAGAAAGGGCATGGAATAGAAGAAATGAAAGATGGGTACTGGCTATATTGGTCAGGAGTAGATATTAGCGAACGGGGACAAGAAGGAGTGGGAATAATAGTGAAACGAGATAAATTGAGTAGTGTAATAAATGTAAGATATGTCAACGGAAGAATACTGGTGCTGGAAGCTAAGTTAAACGATAGTAAGACTTACAAAATAATAATAGCATATGGACCTAACGATAATGGAAAAAAGGAAGAGAAAGATGCATTCTATCAGTTGTTACAATTAGAAATTGACAATGGTAGGGAAAATACTATACTAATGGGGGATATGAATGGAAGAGTAGGTAATGATAACAGAGGAATCGAAAGGTATTTGGGAGCATATGGGGAAAAAACGAGGAACGATAATGGGATCAGATTAATACAGCTCTGTATAAACAACGACCTTACTATAGCGAATACTAAATTCATGCACAAAAACATACACAAATTTACAAGGGAAGTATGTTCAAGAAATGAAAGGTCTATAATAGATTACTTCATAGTAAACAAAGAAATACTAAAATGGGTTAAAGACGTGAAAGTGAAGAGACAAGCAGAAATAAACAGTGATCACTTCCTGGTGCAGATGGATTTGGTGGTGGAAAGTAATATGGAAAAGCTAGAGAAGAGAAAAATGATTATTAAAAAGAAAATAAATAGCTATAGATTAAAAGAAGAAGAGGTTAGTATAAGATTTCAAGAGAAATTACTCAGCCAATTTAGAGATAATGTCAATATTAAGAGTGGAATAGAATCCAAGTGGCTAAGATTCAAAAACAATATTCTCAGGGCAGCTACGGAAATCTGCGGAGTTACAAAGACTTCAAATTTGCATACCAAAAAAAGTAGATGGTGGACACAAGAAATTCAATTAAGAGTTAAGGAAAAGAAAGTTAAATGGAAAAAATATATACGAACAGGGAGACAAATAGATCACGACCAATACAAAACCAGTAATAATGAAGTGAAGAGACTGATAAAGACAGCGAAACAACAATCGTGGGAGGAATTTGGGCACAGCATGAATGTAAACTTTAGAGAAAATCAGAGGATATTCTATAGCACCCTAAAGCAACTAAAGCAGAAGAAAACACCTAGATTAAAAAATATAAAAGACAAAGAAGGGAATATACTTACGAAAGAAAAGGATATAATGAACAGATGGAAACAATACTTTGAAGAGATGACCGAACTAGTACAAGAAGAAGATCAGAAAGAAATCTCCCAAATAACAAATGAACAAGGGGTGGAGTATGTTGAACCAATATCGATTGAAGAAGTTACTCAAGCAATTAATAAACTAAAATTGGGCAAGGCGCCAGGGCAAGACGAAATTACAGCAGAAATGCTGAAATATATGGGGGATCAAACTAAGCAAGAGTTTCTGTCATTATTAAACGTCATTATAAAAGAAAAGAAAGTACCAAGTGATTGGAATAGGGGAGTAATATTGCCCTTATATAAAAAAGGAGATACTAAAGATTGTAAAAATTACCGAGGAATCACTCTAACTAGTTTACCTGGGAAAGTATTCACGAGAATAATTGAATATAGGCTGAGAGAAAAAATAGATACAACATTAGAGGAAACCCAGTATGGCTTTAGAAAGGGTAGAAGTACGCAAGACCTGATATTTATAATTAGACAGCTAGGGGAAAAATTATCAAGGAAAGAAGCTGAAGTACACATCTGTTTCATTGACTTGAAAAAAGCTTTTGATAGAGTAATAAGAGGGGATGTCTGGAAAAGTCTAAAGAGAAGAGGTGTTGAAGAAGGCGTAATAGAAATTATCAAGGCTTTATATAAAAACAATAAGAACATAGTAAGAACACATAACGATGAGTCTGCGGAATTTGAGACAGGTATAGGCCTAAGACAGGGCTGCGTACTGAGTCCGTTGCTGTTTTCAATAGTTATCGACGATGTTGTAAAGAGGTGTAAAGAAATAGGTAAGAATACAAAAATAGGCTTTAGAAAAATGAAAACAGTGACAATACAAGAATTACTGTTCGCTGACGATATTGTATTAATGGCAGATAGCGAAGTGAAATTGCAACATAATTTAACAATATATAACGAAGAGCTAAAAAAAGTAAATATGGAAATAAACATTGAAAAAAGCAAAACAATGGTAATTGCAGGTACAGAGAGAAAGCACAAAATTAGGATCGATGGGAAGATAATGGAACAAGTTAAAAGTTATAAATACTTAGGAGCAATAATAGAGGATAATGGGAAAATGGAGGGTGAATTAAATGCAAAAATGGGTAAGGCAGGCAAATTATACAACTCACTAAAAACTACATTCCTAGGGAAGAAAGAGATATCAAAGGAGGTTAAAGCACAAGTATATAAGAGAGTAGTGAGACCATCATTGGTATACGGTAGCGAATCTTGGACCCTATCAATGAGAGAGAAAAGTAGAATCACAGCTGCGGAAATGAGGTTTTTGCGTAAAATAGAGGGAATTACAAGACAAGATAGGGTAAGAAATGAGACAGTAAGGGAACATCTAGAAATAAAACCAATAGTAAGAGCCATAGAAGAGAGGCAACTCAGCTGGCTAGGACATACCCTCAGGATGAATGACGAAAGACTAGCAAAGCAAATATATGAAGCTAAAACGCAAGGAAAAAATAAAGTTGGACGTCCGAGAATGAGATGGGAAGATCAAGTCCGGCAAGGGGCGGAAAAACGTGGAATCCATTGGAATGAGGTTAGAAGGGTAGCTCTGGATAAAAGCGTATGGAAGAGGAAAATATATGAGATACCGATTAATTGAAATGTAAAATTAAGTTATTAGTCCGACACCTAACGGTATAAGGACATTTAGAATAAATAATAGAATAAAATAAACAAAATAATATTGACATTTGGCTGATTTTTTTGGACGCCTATGATATGAAGCAAAAATCAAGTTGTTAAAAAAAATCGTGCACATTTCGGTGGCCGTAATAGTACACCGCCCTTTTATCGCAATTGTCTGAAGGGCCCCAAAGAAAAATATAAATTCAAAAAATTCAAAAAAAAACGCCGCTGCACAAGAAATTTCGTAATAGTCAACAACAATACGTTTTGTTTTTTGAAAAATGTCAAGAAATAAGGTCACGAAATTAAAAATAAAATCTAGATATTCGGAAATAATTTGCTGAAATCAAATGATGACATGTGGTACGATTGTACGCGGTGTCGAGCGTCGTTATAGTATTGCAACAGTGAGATATTTGGTGCAACTATGATTACCAAAATATGAGCGATTTAAGAAAGCCGTTGATCTAACATTGGCAAGTTAATTCCTTTATTATTATTTTATTAAATACGTCCGAAGACACCAATTTAGACACACAAATTAAACATTTTAACCCTTTAAGAACGGAATTTATTTTCGGTTACAGATCCCATGGGACGGAATTTATTCTGATGTAGTTACATTTGTGCCGCGAATGTGCGGCATTCGGGAAAACTGCTTCTTTTCTAGTGTCACGCGTATGGACGATATACGTCCTTAAAGGGTTAAAAGGGTTATCGATTCTTGTTTATTGTTTATTGTTTTTGGAATTGGCAATTTTAGCTAATTCTCTAAAAATCATTTTGGCACTCGAAGGGTTAATTGCAAACGGAACAATGTCGTCGGCTTTTAAATCGTTGATCATGTCACTGCCCACTGCCACTGTATCGCTTTCGAGACCTTAACAATGGGCAAATCCACAATCTTTTCCTTTCCTTTTTCTGTGCACCACTTAAAATTACATATGCTGCAGCCGCGAGAAGAAAGTCTTCCTGATTTACCATTGATAATTTGACAAACTTTTTTTTGTATCAACCGATCATGCAAAATACAGTTCTCCCAGAAGCTTCATGATTTAAGTACTTTATTAGCGACCATAAACAAATGCATTCGAACCTACCTACCTGCAACAGTTGTATTCCAGATGTTTCAAATATCTTTTGATATTTACCGAGAACTGGCCGGTAACAAAAATTGGTTGAAAAAGTATATAAATTGGCGCTTTTCGGCGAAATCTCGAAAATATTCGGAATAACCTTTTTTCTGTCTTTCTTGGGTCAACTAGGAATCCTATACACGTCAAAAAGTTTTCAGTGTTACAGGGAAACAAGGTTTCAATAACTTATTACTAAGTCTGGACGCGCCTTAAGAAAATTAGTTGTTTTTTGGAACTGAAAATATCGATAATATAATTACTTTACAAAATTATTGTTACTATTATTATTAAGAATTAAAGATATGATTTTAACATCATTTTATTTTATAGAAAGTGTTACATAAAGGATTAAATATTTATGGGGCATATAATACAATCAAAGGCAAGTTAAAAAAAGGTATTAATATACAGAGCAAAGATTTTCAAATAAAAACTTCTTTTTTTTTTAGATTATTTTTCATTATTAATTCAAATTTTAATTAATTATATACCGTTACGTGTATCGGCGAAAATGTTCAAGATGTTCTCCTTCCATATGAACACATCATTTACATCTTCTTAGAAAAGAACTTTGCACTTTTTTAATTCTTAATGGGGACAAAGATAAAGTTAGAACTCGGCAAGAGGTATACACTCTGTTTAATGAATAGTATCCAGATAGACCAACGAACAATCCATAGTAAAATTTCTTGTAAATTTAGAAAACCCGGGAAGACATTCTAAAATTTGGTTTCCCAAAAATTAGGTAAATTAGAAAATTGACGTTGTGATAAGCATGGAAGAGAATCCTCCTAATATTTATCGACTAGTTGCAGATAAAAAATGGAGTTAGTCAACGTTCAGTGTTACGTGCACTAAAAAAAGAACTACCACTGATATAAAGTTCAACTGATTCGAATTTCTGATTACCGAATGCAATTTTGTGAGAAGTCGCCCAATACTTTTTCCTGATAAAGTTACGTTTTGTTTATATGGCACAGTTAACAGACAAAATTGAAAGTATCGGGGCTCAGGAAATCCTGGTGGAATGGATGTGGCACATACTCAGCATTGTCAAAAATTAAATGTGTGGTTGGCGATGATCCACAAGAAAATATTAAGACCTTTTTTCTTCGAATCGCTCCTAACCAGTCAAAGATATTTAGAAGTTTTTCAAAATTTCCCAAATGAAAACAGAAAGACGGTGTTCCCCCACATTTTGCGCATTCTGTTCGAATTTCTTGAATAACTGCTATCTGAAAGGGTGGATGAGATGGTCGTGGCTCAGCGGTTTGTACCCCTCTTGCTGAGCAAATGTTCCGTGTTCAATACCTTAATAAAAATTATAACCGTCTCTCCTCGCAAGTTATTGGCAAACCACCGAGGTAATGTGCCTAACAAGCTTCCCTAATAATGAAAAATGGAATATTTCCGTGGTTCGGATTCCACGTAAAACAATGTCAGTAGATCACTTAAATGCGTACGTACACTACAAGCGTCGGATAGAAGCGGCTACGCCTTGAATTAGGTAAGTCATCTTACGAAGAAGAAGTGGATAAGCAGACGATGGCCGATAACGTGGCTCCCGAGGTTATTAGATCTCACACTCCTTGATTATTCTTTGTGAGATTATTTAAAATCAAAGATATAGGTACGTCAACAGACGTCAAAATCTACAGTAGTTGGAAGACGGAATTAGATACGAAATGACCAGAGTTAGTGAAGAACTGATTCATAATGTGCAAGAAGAATTTGTAAATAGGATTGGTTATTGTCAAGAGACCGATGGATGGCATTTCGAGCATTTGATTTAACAGTTTTATTGACTCAGTTACGGAACTTTCAATCGAATTTTGATAATATTATAATATTTAACGAGTACATAATGTAGGCTGTTATTAACGAAGATGAAAGTTTGTAAATACGAGTCGATGACGAGTATTTTGCAAACATCTGAGTTTATAAGAGCCATTATTAAAAATACGACGTTTTATCTTCGAATAAGCCCTAATTGTTCTTATTTGATTAATATTCTTGAAACTTTGGATGTTAAATATGAATTTTTGAAGAAAAATAGCGTGTGCCACTGTAAATCAAGCTTTGGGTCACGATACAACAAGGTGGCCAAGAGTGGCACAGTTGATAGTACCTGGACATTTATATTAATGTCATTATGTAGGTACACATATGTTGAAGGAACATTTCCATACAGTTATTGGGTAAGTATTATCATTCTAAAATTATTTTCAAAAACGGCACAACAGTTTTAGAAAAAGGTTTCCCTACACTCTTATAGTAAGAATAAATATCATTGCAATTACCTGCACGAACTTGTACGTCTCTGCTAATGATTCGTCCGACGGTATTTGAAGCGACGCATCTGTATACGGTACTGTGAATGTCTTGTCGATAAGCAGCAGCTGCAAACGGTTGAAGCACAAGCGTTCCATTCCTAAGGACTCTTCTGATTCCGGAAACGTCTCCCACGGAAGTACCGTCCACTGAAAGCCAGTCAATGGAGGGTTGTGGACTTCCAGAAGCGGAACAGTCTAACCATCCACCACTCGAATTGGAAAATTCTAATCGTGTGGGTGGTTCCATTACAAAAGATGGGCCGCGGAGGTGGGAGTCGAAACCGACTATAAGTTCTGAAAGAGATGACGAATGATAAAATGCGAATGTCAGCAACATCAATGAAAATGCGCGACAATGATGTCTGCATAACTGTGTACTACTTCTCCCTCAGCGCATGCATTATTTATGATTTCACGGTGTACTTTCAATCGGTACTTTTATTTTATTATTTTTTGCTTAGCACATAAAATAGATTGAATATATTTACTTCTTTTAGGCGCGCTAAAATGTTATAAATGGCCAGTTCCAGCATATACTTTCGAACATATCTTTCCTGGGTTTTGTGTTGACAAAGAACAGTGATTGATTAGGTGCTAAATTGGGGAATTCCTATCTTTGACTTTGTTGTCGTTTGCTTTCTTAGCAAGTTAATTCAACGATTGTGGTTTGAGAACGCGTTTTAATTCTGCTGCAAAAAAAAATTAATCGGCATACATTTTTAACGTAAATCTTCTGGTTCTAAAGCTTTGAGCTGTAATGAAGATTTCGTTCCGATTCGCATAATCACTGAATAACAACCCCCCGGATTAATTCACGCGAGAGAAGCGGAAACGAATAAATGAGGCAGAAGTCTATTGTTTTACGACAAAAAAAAATGATGAAAACGAAAAAGAACGCATTAGTGAAGCAATTCTGTTAAAAGCTGCATTTGAAAGATTAAATATATGCACGTCCAAATTCATTCGACGGATTTAGAAACAAAGGTATGCACGTTACATCATCACAGATTAACAAGAGACTGTTCTAATATGTTCTTATATGCTATCCAATGTGGGAATTTAAAATTGATGTAATTATTTTTGCTGTTGAGTGAGCCAGCGATTATAAAGCTCGGGAGTATTAGCTGAAGTAGAATTTAATTTGGTGAACTGGAATCCTTACGAAACGAGATCTATTTTCACAAAATCTCTTTTCGCATTTAGCAAATGCTTCTACAGCACGGAGGATTTAGCTATTAACATCAACAGATCTGCTAAAGGAAAAATTGTCGCTTCGCAAGGTGTATTTTCCATACTTTCATCAGATTCTTTAATCTCACCCTCTTTTTATTTAATTCTAAAGTGGTTCTTTACAGTTGGCAGTCTCTATTATTTCAGTACTTGTTACTTACCGGGCAGAATCGGTCCCTCAAATATACAACCCTCGAGACAAGCTCACAAATACTTCACTTAAACGCACATGAGCTCATTTTGATGAGAACAGAGCATTTCAAACTTTGAATGATGGCATTTTATATAAGCTAGCAAATAATTTCGGCAAACAAAAAGACTGATATACCATTATACAGCAGTTTTCTGGAAAAGGGTGACCGTTGATTAATTATTTGGCTGCGAGGGTTGACGTGGACAGATGTCTTTGCTACAGTTAAAGTAACTGTTGCGGCTCTACGAACCCACACTAATTATTTATCATTCTGCATTGAATTACTTCCTCCGATTTTAATACAAAATTTAATACCCTGTTAATATTAAAGGGTTGGTTAATCGGAGAATTTGTCTACAATTTGTGTTGATCTCTGAAATTCCGGGACTATAAATAAGCTGCAGTATAGTTAGGAGGGTATTCTATTGTGAAATCAACTTTAAAGGAGCCTTTATAAACTTCTCCAGGGACGTCCTTCAATGCTTCTTCGTGCAAGAACTGACGCATTAGATTGCCTACTTGAACTTAATTAATTGAAATATGAGCTGAAGTTTCTTAAGGAAAGCCGTTTTTGTTGAAGTGTTTACGATTCTATTTATACCTACCGGGAGTATAGCCTGCCAATGGCTAACAGCTTTTGTGGAACCATTCAATTTACTAAGAATGTTTTTGTTTGGATTGTATTCAATTTCAACAAAATGAAAATTATAAATTTTATTTTGCAAAAACGGAGGTAATTATGTTAAGGTTAATTATCTTCTTAGAAGCTTTTATTCCTCTGGACGCTGTAAGAACCACCAAAGAGATTGGAAATTTTTTAGACTCATAATTTATGAAATGAAATTAATAGGTTCCTCGAATGTCTGAGCGAATAAACAAGTACCATTAACAAATACCTAAGTGCCTTACTGTGATTAATAAATCAGGAGAAATTTTGAGTTAAAAATCACTATTCTTTTTGTAAAGTTTAATCAACAAAACGATTCTGTCCTGTAAAATTTTCAACTTAACTTTCGGTACGGTTCGTATAGTACACCACACAAAAGTTCAGTTGCGAAATCAAATCGACCGCTTTATTATTAGGTTGAGTGTAAAGTTAACTTTCGGAATAAATTAAAAAGTTTTCTTTGGTTGCCCACATGCTTAGTAAATTAAATTAACGTAAGTAAATAAATTTCTTTACAGCTACTTTTTAGACGGCCAATATTTCAGAAAAATCAGCCAATACTTAAAAAAAAACGAAGTAGTTGATGATTTTTGTGACTTGTTAAATATACCGTTGGGAAATACGAAGTTTTGATTTATTAGTTTACTGCAACCACTTTCCATTAATCAACACACACATCTGTACACAGCAAAAGTAATTCTTTCAGCTTTACAACAACAACAAAAAATTGTTTAAGTTGAAAAATGATAAATGTGAAATTCAGTAAACTCAGAACACAATTTTTAATTTAATTTACTTATTTCAAATAATTTTAGCTGCCCACTAAATGAAAAAAGTTTTTTGACAAAACAGTCAAGTCCTCGGTTTGTCTTTATTCTATTTATTTAATTCAACAGATTACAGTGGGATCATGAATATTCATTAAACTTTGCTTTTTGTGTTTTCTTACAAGTTTAGGTATTTGTTAAAAGTAAAAATACCCCATCAAACGTCCTCCAGCACTACTTAAACTCCGGGGCACATACATCAGGTTTTATTACTAGCTTTTATAATATACAGTGGAACCTCGATCTGTCGTTTTTGAAAGAACTTATATCAAATTAAACGATTATGCTGGAAAACGATACATGCGACAAAAATAAGAAAAAATAGCGTACCTCAAATGTTTATTGTCCAACGTTAACGGTCACCCCTAAAAATGCTCATTTATATCGTTTTCCATGGATTTTTATGTCGTTATAAAAAATCCACGGTAGCATATTATCCGTTTAGTTTATTTTATCGCGTGAGACGTTCAAAATGAAAAAGCAAAAATGTGAAGCTTTAACACTAAAAGACAAGTACGATATTTATCAAAAATAACGAAATGGGTTAAACCGAGCGATATTTGCCGTAAAATGAGTTTGCCGAAATCATCTATTTCCGTAACTTGGAAAAAACAAGAAGAGATTTTATCATCAAATAGGTATGATAACGCTGGGCGCCCGGACTCGAAATTGTGTTTTTAATTTCCTAAGCTTATTTTTTATCAAAATCTTACCAAATTAGTACGAAATTCAGAAAAAAGATAGCTTTAAATAGGTAAAATGCTTGTTTTTCGAAATTGTCTGAAAGGCCCCCAAGAAAAATATAAATTTAAAAAATTGAAAAATACACGCCTTTACTAGAAATTTCGTAACACTCAACAACAATACAACGATATGTTTTTGAAAAATTTCTAGAAATAAGGCCACAAAATTAAAAGTAACATCTGGATATTTCGACAAAATTCGCTGAAATCCAAATTATATGTGCTACGATCGCACACGGTGTCCTCCACCATGTCGTCATAGTATTGTAGCAGTGAGGTATTTGGCGCAAAATGGAAAATGAATAAATTTATGATAAGCTAATTCAATAAGAGGATGTGGAAACTCATAAATTAAATATTTTACTGCCCTGGTTACGTTGAGAGAAACCTAAAATCGTCTATCTCCATTGGCGAATTTAGCATACATTTGTCGTAGCTTAAACTTTATACCGAAAACAGCGAAACGGCTACTTGAAAATGAATTTGACCGAACTGAGCGTATCGCATTAATGTAAGATGCACAAGGTTGAGAAAATAAGCTCATGAAAGGGTTGATAAGAAATTTTTACAGTGGTTTATTTAAAATAGGCAAGAGTTTATTACTGTTTGGACTGGCCTTCACTAGAACTATGACATTAAAGACATTTTTAACACCGACGAGACCGGACTTTTTTTACAATAATAATAATAATAATACATTGAAATTTATAGCAGAAGGCTGTATTAGTGGGAAGATGTGTAAAAAGAGAAAGACGGTTTTGGTAGCTGCAAACGTGTCATTCCTTTAATAGTGAACCGCGGTTATAGTGAACTAATTTTGATGAATTTTCCAAGTTCATTATATTCGGACTTCATATCATTTGGTTATTATTTTCAGTCGGGTAAATTTACCGCTCTAAATTATTTAAAAACGTATATCTTTGTTGGAAGTTTTAGTGATTTTGTTTCTAACCAATTTTTAAGCTAAAACACGTTCAAAAATTTTAACAAAAACTGATTGGGTCTGATCCTTAATAATAATAATTCGTGTGCAATTAACCTTGCATCTGGTATTGTAACGATCGATCGGGGTTCCACTGTAATTATAATATTCATCGCACAAACGAAAATCTGTAACATATGTAATTAAATTAGTTTGTAAATACAGTTATAAGTGTTCGTTCAAATATCCTAAGAGAGTTTTCGCAGGTATCCTGTTTCTGGGCAGCAAAAGCAAAGTACTTCTATTACAAATATTATTCAATAAATTATATAAATTTTATTGATGTGATACAATCAACTGCAGTAAATTGCGAAATATTTCTTTAAATTATGCTGCTCACGCTACTGAATTCAAAAGTTTTTGATAGCTGCCGCTCTTTTCACCGTTGCTATTCAGTGAACGTCAAAGAATAAAGGATTACACCAAAACGTATTTCAAGTATCGTCGCACATTATTTTTTGTCATAAAAAATTACGTCTGCCTAGGCTGAAAACAGTTATAGCAAGCCGTCACGTGTGCCATGTTTACCATAGAAAATAACCTATATGCAGATTGAACACGGACTTTCCACTTCTCTCCACCCATGAGAGTAAGCGAGTGTGAGTAATGCCCCAAATTTATAGTAACCGATATAAATTCAAATTTCAAATTGTACGTGAATATCATGCCGCTACGTCACTATATTTCGTAAATAAATCGGGTATACTAATATTTTAATACTTTTCCGGCATCTTTTGCTTTGAATTAAAGCAAAATAAAATAATTTAAAAGGAAGTCAGAAAATGAAGTAACACGTTTTTGAGAACTATGATATCTCGTGATGTACGCAAGCGCTGCAGCTTAAGAGTCAAAATGTCGTGTGATGACAATGAAGAATATATCTTGCTATATCTCTCTAATCTTAAAAATTATAGCAACACTTATTTTACGTTTAAATTATAACAACTAATAAAGCGGTTTCCTTTGACAAAGCTTTTACTGTTTTATTAAGCTTGCATTTTTGTTCTCAATGAATTTTGATTAATATACTGGGTAATTTTTTTTATTGTCTTTGACAGGAATTTTATAAAAATTATTCGTCAGTGTAGAGAAGAGTTGTTGAAAATGGCCCGCCCGGAAAATGAAGTTCACTTGTTTTTTCGTAGTTTGCATAACATCACTGTTATGCTTGAAATATTATATTGTAAACTGGTACTACAACTTATATACTGATTGTAAGTTGTGAAGAAGTTCACAGCTAAAACCGTAATTATATAGTTATTTTCGTTACAAGTTGCAAAAGTGATACTTATCGTGCAAGGAATGAATTTTGTTAACGAGGCGGAGCGAAGCGAAGCCCAGTAAGCAAAATTCATTACGAGTTTCGATATAACACCTTCGAACGAGTTGCGAACACTATTTTTCAGACGAGCCAACAAAATAATATCTAGCTTATTCAGATAGAAAAAGGTTCGTCACACCACTATGGGTGCGTAGAATGTGTGGATTTACTAATAGCATTTAACACTTTGTTATCTTAATTCTGGTGCGTATGCGTAATGTTACAAACTCATTGAAACATTAAATAATAACTCACATGTAAACACAAATAAAATACGGAATAAAATGTAAAACACGTCTGGTCATTCCCTTTGTAAAAAGGTGACGTTTCTATTTATTTTATTTGCCCGTGGCAACAGTAAAACATGGCCAGCTACAACGTCCGTGCTCAGTCAAGCAGCCGCCGTGGCTGCATAAGACCGTTTAGGTAACACGCCCCTCCCTAAAGGCTGAGCACGGTGTGGGAAGTAGCTGTTGCCTTGGATTATTTATATTATAAAGAAAATAGTTTATGGTTAGCTATTAGCTGCAGGTTCCTCGAAGTGACGCGGGTCTCGTACGCCGGCATCTTTCATGTCATGCCGAAAGCGGGGAAGGCGGCGAAATGCGGCTCTTCGCGGCGCTGTTCGGTCGCTGACGATCCCGTTGTAGTTCGACGCTGTGCGTTGGGACTCCGGGAAGCAGGGTCATCAAAAGAGTAAGATTATCCATAACACTATAATCAGATTCTAATTGGATAGTTCCGAAATCGGGCATCGATGACTCAGTTCAACTGGTTCGGCGTCATCCAAAACATCCAGGTTACAAATTAAATTCGGTTCAGGCACTTCTTGCACTTCCCCATTTTCTATTTCATGCTCTTCATCATTATCTTGAACCACTGGAGTTGTCGATTTGTACTGCAAAGCACTGTTTGACAAATCGACTTCTATCGGAAATAGCGGAGGTACTGACAGTAGTCCAAGAGTGTTTTTGTGCAATTCTGCGAGGCCTTTTATCAATTTGGATAAATGCCCACCGAGAGATTGCACGTGTTTGTTTTCGAGTACTAATTCCAGTTTGACCAAAACGTCAGAACGTAGTTTCTCAAAGCGGGTCTTGGCGACCTGGCGACATCGCAAAATCAACCTATATTCGTAATTTCCGGTTTCTACTCAACATAATGGTTCTTGCAGTGGTGCGTAGTTGCACTCTGTTACCGGGTCGGTACAGCGGTGGTCGGTTGCGTGGTTGCTTGCTACTTGTTCATACTTTGCTGCAGGCATCCATAGTCCCATGGAGTGACGCGGGTCTAGTACGCAGGCATCTTTCGTGTCATGCCGAAAGCGGGGAAGGCGGCGGAATGCAGCTCTTCGCGGCGCTGTTCGGTCGCTGACGATCCCCTTGTAGTTCGACGCTGTGCGTCGGAGCTCCGGGAAGTGGAGTCGCCTGTTGCAGCTGTTAGCGCTGAATCGTGTAGCGATCATCGGTTGCGGGCGCCACTGGAGGTTCCTGATGTTAGGATTTGATCCCCCTCCAGAAGGGCGTCGCGGCATCGCGGCATCGGAGTCGTTGGTGAAAGTTCGGTGAAAAAGCCCTTTTCCTTGTGCCCCACGTTGGGCCGTCAAAATGTTACAAACTTGTTGAACGTAAAATAAGAAAACTCACTGCACAAAATATAAATAAAATACCGAGCTTGTGAAAAGACGTCTCGTCATTCCTTTTGTAAAAAAAAGGTGACGTTTCTAGTTATTTTATTTGCCCGTGGCAACAGTAAAACATGGCCAGCTACAACGTCCGTGCTCAGTCAAGCAGCCGCCGTGGCTGCATAAGACCGTTTAGGTAACAGTATGAGTGCGTGCGGGTACGTATGAATGGGTAGATGTGCATATGAGTGCGTTCATATGTGAATGAGTGCGTGCGTGTAGGTATGTATGTGTACGTTTGTATATGAGTGCGTAGCAGTGCGCGCGCGTGTATATAAGTACGTAACAGTGCGTATATGTGTGAATGTGTGCGTGCGTGTAGGTACGAATGCGTACGTATGCCTATGAGTGCGTAAAAGTGCGTAAAAGTGCGTAAGAGACCATGTAAGTGAGTACGTGTGCATATGAATGCGTAAGGCTGCATTTAAATGCATAGGTCTATCAATGAGTGCGTGCGTTTACGAATTTATCGTACAAACGATTAGAAAAATGCTTTCAATATTGTATCACAACACGAAATTTCGAGTAAACGGATTTGAAACGGAGTGGGTGTGGCCAAGAGCTACTCGAACGATAAGTACTACATATCGATATATAGAATTGGGGGGGGGGGTCGTCTGAAAACATAATTTACCTATAGTTTAACGTGTATCGGTGCTGTTTTCGCGAACAGTAAAGTTGTGTTGTAGATCTTTGTATCACATTTGTAATGTACCTCTTCCTGTTTATTTTGCTATTCTCACCAATTCTGTAATTATATAGATTCAGTAATTAAAGTTAATTTGTACGTTTGACTACTCTTTGAGGTAAAATGGTTCATTGGGGTTGAGGCAAAATATTCCTAGGGACCATTCACCTAACCAAAATTTTTAATTTTTTAAATATACGTTGAAAAATACCCGACATAAAAAAGCGCCCTTAGTGCAACTGCTCCCTCTCACTAACTGAACGAGCACCTAAAAACCCGTGGCAGTAGTTGAAATAATCGTTTCAATAGAAAGTTCAAAACAGAAGTGTCAGACATTGGCAGAAAACGACAAATTATGCTTTGGCAAAAGAGAAATTAAAAAAACGTGGTAAAGGAAAAGGTGTTGGAGAAAAAGAGAAAGAATTAATAGTTAACTATTGCAAGTTGTGTAGCAAATCGCCATCCAAGGAAGGTTGGATTGAATGCATTTTGTATAAAAGTGGGCTCATATTCTGTGGGCCGATGTTACTGCCGTCAAAAATCGTACTGTTGCGATTTTTGCAACTATTACCTACAGTTCGTTTCTGAAGCGGATTTTGTTTCGTCATTAACCTATTCTGGGGTTGTGACAGTTTCCAGAGCATCTATTGATTACAGTTAAAAAATAAAGAAACTACAAACGTTTTATTTCCACTGGTTCTAATTTCTGCTAAGCATTCAAAAGGGATACATTTGTATGTTTATCTTTTTTACTCTCGGCACATTTTAAGGGAAGAACGAAGACAATCGATATGTTTATGTTTTGCAATCTTACTTAATCGATAAGGAAGAGAATCAGGTACTTCTTCAAATATCAGGGATGTTATAATAATTTTCAAAAGGTTGAGTTTATGATAAACCGGAAAAGTTTCAGATAGAGACTATTAATTGCTTGTTTCATTCACCATAAAACCACGTAAGGATCATTTTTCGTCATTACGGAGTTTTACCTCCAAGGTGTGGTAAAATGACCGTTTTTGATGTTTGTTTTTAATTTTGTTTGTACAGAACAAATCAGGAGGAATAGAATACCTTTTACAGGGTGGCAGTATGAATTATTTTGAGCAAAAAAGTGCATTTAAATTTGTGTCAAATTATCAATGGGAACGGAGATACAGTAGTTAGAATGTTATCCATATATTTCAAGCAATGTTAATATTTAATAGTAGCATATTTTAATTTTAGAAATATTGCTTTTTAAATAAAACATACCTTATGGTTTAAAATCTATCAGTCAGAAACTTGTGTTGTACAGATGATCATGCAAAAAGTCGCCTTTTCTTTGTATTAAGGCCCGGTTCCATAATCAATTTAACAGTGACTTTAAAGTTAAAGCCCGCTAATTACTGTGCCAACTGATTGTTGTAATAATAGTTTGAAGTCACCTTACTTACTTACTTATTGAAGTGAAAACTTCTTTAGGCGCGTTAGACGATTTTTGGATGGGGTAAATCTTACGAATTCGCACCTAGTTACGTCACGCAGTTACCGCGTCACGGAGCCACTAATTTGATTAATTTATCAACAGATCAATCCTCAAAAACAATTGTAAAGCATGTTTCTAAATGTCAGAATTTTCATAATTTACAAATTGGAGGCCCATACTCGTACTGGGGGCCTATCAACACGGAATGAACCATACATTCCAGAGTCACATTCAGATTATGATGACGAAATTCACAATGATATTCCTTCACAAGTTCAAATTAATTATGTTCCACAATTACATGAGCCAATAATAACAAATTATGAACTAAATACTCAAAATTTTCCTTATCAAAATATTATTCCACTGTTATTTCATAGTTTTAAGTCTTCACTTCTGTCGGCAGTCCCCAATAACTGCCAATTTTTTTTTTATTAACATTAATTTCTTCTGTTGCAACAGTATATTCCAACTTTATTTGGAAGTTGTGTAAAGTGTAGATTGTTTTCAAAGAACAAAATAATTTTATACTCATGTCTATTGAAACGCAGTTCAACCCAATTTCCATAAGTAGGCTATATCATTTTATGGTACAGGTCTACAGCTTATTTATAGTCATTTATGTTTCACGATCTATCTAAACTGTAATATTTCGGAAACATTTTATATCCTTGCACTTAATATCGTATAATATTGTATAATATTAAATTACATAGTTTTACATAAAATTACATTGTATTAAACAATAAAATGAATACAATAAGGGCAAAGTGTATACAGGGAGCGCTAGCCAACTGAAATAAATTCATTATCTCAATTATTGTGCATATTGAAAAATATATCCCGAAACACGTCACATGGTACCCTGTAAAGTGAAACTTTCATCCCTAACCTCAACCCCTTCGAGTGACAGTTGCAACCCTAAATTTTTAAATGGGAAGAGGGGGTTTGTGATACCTCAAAAACTTATAGCGTTTGGTTCTTGATACTGAAAAGGCAAGTAAAAACAATTGAAATGTTCATAAAATGACATAAAAACTTATCAACATTTTTCGTTAGATGACAGTGTTAGTTTAGTTTAAAGCGCTGATTGATATATTTTTTATTGTATTACATTACTAAGAACGAAACGCTATTAATTTTTGATTTTTTACTGTGTTACAGCGAATTTCGTTAAACAGATTAATTTTTTTTACTTCTCATTTTTGCCATACATTTTTAAACAATAGCATTTTTGAATAGAGCATAAAGAGACCTTTCAAATAAGGTATCACAAGCGCCCATTTCCTAATTAAAAATTTGAGGGTTGCAACTGTCACTTGAAGAGGGTTAAGGTTAGGGATGAAATTTTTACTTTACAGGTTATCATGTGATAGACTAAAAATGACGTGTTTCGAGATTTTTTCTCAATATGCAAAATAATTGAGATAATGAATTTATCCCATTAGGCTGGCGCTCCCTGTATAATTTAAATAATATTTCATAGTAAATTTGCAGTGAGTCATATACAGGTTGTTCTGTAATATAAGTAAAGAAATTAAATCTCACATACAGAATCACATTCTAAGATACTGTAGAAGAATATTTTTTTCGTAAATTTTGATTCGTTGCTGAGTTGATCAGTGGAATAATAATTTAATAAAAAAGCAATGGTCTTAGAATGAAAATGATGCTCAAAAACAATATACTACAGAAATAAAGCAAAATGCCTTGTTGTAAAAATTGTTGTCTTGGTAACCAAAATTAATTTATCAACGAAACAAACATGTCGTGATATAATATTGTGATTGAAGTTATACAATTTTTCATCACTTAAATATGAAAGGTTAATTTAATAAATTTTAAAAACTGTTAAACATGCCACCTAAGACACAACTTCACTACGTATAAACTTTATTCAAACAAATTGCTGTACGACTCTGGAAAATTAATATGGCGTAATAGAGACATTATTTTACATATGTGTCAGAAGTTAATAAAACATGAATTTTCTTCAAAATATCTAGAAAGCAAAGTGATTCCAAGAAGCAGGGTGTTTTCAAAATTAAAATAACTAATTTTCTCTCACACTCCACTGATAACAATGTTGTAACTTAATATGCTCGTACCCGAACCCTTTTAATCTAAACGACCCCTATAAACTCAGATTTTACCGTTATCCTCGTATCACTCTATATTACGTCATTCAAGCGAAACATTGCACGACGTTTTAACGTCAGTGCTGTTTATATCTTTGGGTTAGCACTATAAGATAGGGCAAACGATAAATTTAATTGAAATATTAAATTGATTGATTACAGAAATATATTTGAGGTTGATAGGAAAAGATCATAGCAAATCAAACCTCATTAACTTTTCCGACACTTCAACAAGAACGAGATTGCTGATTATGTCATCAAGTTTCACACAAACGATTTCAATACATTTAATTTCTTTCGATTTTTACTGAAGATTGTTTAATTCATATACAAAAATCTCATTAACCAGGATTGTTTTGTTTGTTTTGACAGCGGATAAAGTTGAATAAAAATTGTTGAACAGCTGGTACTTGCACTTACAAATTCTTATCACAGTATGTGTTGTCGAAGCTTTCCTTAATTCTTAATCATTTTAATGCGAAGTTGTGCTGTTGGAGTGCGTTGTTGTACGAGGATTTTTCCTAGTCATGTTAGAACGAAACCGTTTTGCACGGGGGTCATCTGTAGTAACAAAATTATTAACAGTACATTATTTAACGAGTAGGGGAGACCGGGGCTAGTTGTCACAGAATCTTTTTTTTCGATATATACTTACATGTGTCGTGATTTATATTATGAATAGTTGGTTTTGTTATATCTAGAAACGTATGTACAAGAAAATATTTTCTGTCTGCATGTAAAGTGTGACAACATACCTCGAGACGAGGCATAATGTCACAATATATGGGGAAAGTTGTCACAGGCTAAAAGAAAGTGGTAGTGAGTAGAATTTATATTCCATTCTATTGTGGAAAAAGAAATGCATTAAAAACTAATCAAAACAAAATCTGGCCAATGTCCTGTAGTGAACACCATATTCTTCTGCCGCCTTTCTAATTGAAAGAGGCTGATCTCTGATCCAAACTTCTTGTGCAGCCATGATTAAAACATCCGTAGGTGGAGTAGACCGATTTGTTTTTCTTTTGTACGTTCTAACCATCTGATATGGTACAGAAACATCTTTGATATTGTTTATTACACACCGGCGCACTGTCACTGTGACAACTTGCCCTAAAAACAGTGTGACAACTAGCCTCAAGCCAACTTTTGCGATGAAAACCAGATTCTTTATTTTAACTTTAAAAACTAACATTATAATTTTTACATTCATTTGTAGCTAAAAAAAAACGTCACAAAAAAACGTTGATACTTACTCTGAATCACATTTCTACGGTCTATACGACTCTAAAAGACAGCGATAAAATTTACTTACACTGTTAAAACACAAGATTAAGAATTATTTGGGTGCTATCTAGGTGATCATAGTCAAATTTTGTACGATAATCAAGATACCTGTAATGGTTATCTAGACTGGCCCGACGTACAGTCGAAGTGTTTATCATGGCTGTTATGACGACTGCGACAAGTTGCCCCTGTGACAACTAACCCCGGTCTCCCCTACATAATGTAGACTGTTATTAACAAAGATAAAAGTTTGTAAATACGAGTCGAATACGAGTATTTTGTAAACACCTGAGTTCATAATAGTCATTATGTGCGAGAAAAACGACATTTTATCTTCGATCAAGCCCTAATTGTTAGTATTTTATTAATATCCTTGAAACTTTAAAGCGCCTGATGAGTATGCAACCAAGATCGCACACGTGACTATTAGTAGTATTTACAGTTTTTATTTGCTTTGCTTTGTTTTATTGTTTGTTTCGAGTAAAAATGAAAAGCAAAATGATTAGAACAGTGAACAAATTCACCACAAAATTTGTGCAGCTGTTCAACAAATTGGTTCCAACACACCTATTATTAATTTGCCCCGGATCCGATTCGCTGGAACCGGTCCCGACCACGGTTACTTATTACATATTACGTATTATAATTCAATCTGTATCTACAAGACAAGAAATTATTTTTACGAAAAAATAATTTGTCAAAACTGATATTCTATTGCGTTTGTATGCAAGCAAATCGTCGCTTAATGCTTATTTGTTGAATATCCAATTCGTTTGCTACAGATACTGAACTCAACGCTTATAATGCATTGAGCACAATATTCAATTCGTTTCTTTTGGATATTGAACAAATAAGCATTACGCCGACGAAATTGCTGCAACCAATTATATGTAATTAAAATAAAACCAAAAAAATTGAAGGGACATGTCTTATGGGTTACGAGCCTTGTTATGTATGCACGGGTAGCATATGCAATGAACGTATTATGTCATGATTGTAGATAAAAATATATTAAGTACCTTCAAAATTGCGATTAAGCAATTTGAACCCCTTAATACGATCACGAAAGTCAATAGTTGAGATTAAGTTAGACCAATTCACGGTGTCCTAGAGCTGGCAGAAAAGCTCTTAACCAAAAATTATTCTTTCAAAATTAACTTGAATCGTCCAGGAAATCTGTTTCCACTGAAAGCAATTCTCGAGTTAATGCTAAAATATGTTGACCAATCACTAAGTGATGGTATTTTTTGAAAATAATATTATTTACAGGAATAACAAAATTTAAAACGCCACCAACAATATCACAGAATAATTATACATATTCGGCTGCTGCATTACACCTCAACCTCCCAATCATTCGTTATTGGTCAATTGGATTTGTTGGTAATGAGGAGAATTTACGATTAAAAGCTCCGCCGCCAGTTGTGGAACAACCTGTATGTTATGCTGCATAATATATCTCCCCCACGCAACATTGTCGTGTTACCTGATGCCGTTTGAGATCTCTGGGTCAGTAGGTCACTGTTTGCAGTATTGATGTAGTCATATTTGGAGGAACTGTAGGAATTGTTAAAATAAAAGCTATCTTATTGTGTCTTTAGACAGACAAGATAATTTTCCAGTGCCCTCACTATACACACAAAAAATTGATTGTTGGATGGCTGCCTGTAACTGAACGAGAAAAAATTGGTTTTACCTAAATTTATCCGTTTAAGTTATTGATTAGGTTTGATGTAAAAGAATACAAATGGTGACGGAGGTCCGACCCATTTTATGTTCGCTATGGTTTGCCCATGTTGTAAATCAAACTGATTAATTGCAAATCGGTGCACCTATAGTTTCAATTTTAAAGTTGGGAAAATTGGTTTCGAAAGTTGTTTTGTATGAAGAGCAAAATCCCCAAATGCACGGAAAATCCTAAATGTTAATAATAATTTTGAGTAACAAGATTTTTCAGTTCTAACGGTTGAATATAAGGTTTATAAAAGTTGTGCATACATAACTATTTCTTAATATGATTTTTAGCGTAGTTAGTTAAGCAATTAATTATTTGTAAAATATAGAATTTTTTACGATCAAATAACTGCAAATAATTAAAAGCTGGCGCTTTTTAAAAGCATGTAGGCATTCATGACATGTAAAAGCAAATAATCATACATCATGTTGATGACGAGAGGTATTGACAGATTTCACGTTTAATTTATTTCACAGTTCAATGTTGTGTATCATACGAATTCAAATTCGAATATCAAACCGTTCTTCATGGAATATAAATCGGTGAAGTGATAAACTTTTTTTTTAAATTTCTGCTGGTCCCAAACTGCCAAACTTAACAGCTTCCATTGCCTGATTACAAATTACAAATAGTTCAACTTTACATATCTATTACTAGATTGTCCCATGACTGCTATTTCACAATGATGTTAATGTACAAAATCATTTCTATGTTCACAGTAATGCTAATGGTAGTGGTAATGTTAACCCTTCAGTGGACGCCTGTTATTTTGTTACACGAGAACGCGCGTGGATTAAATATTATGTAATCCATTTCGATTACTTATTATTGCGTTAACAAAATATTGTGTTATTATTATTTTTGAAGGTAACGATACTTTAATACCTTTTATAACGTGTAAAAAAAAATTTTGCCTTGAAGTAAATTTATAACCATTTAACATAAATAAAATTAAAACTCTCCAAAATGGCAACGCTTATGTACCATCGACGGAAAATATAAATAATAACATAGTTACAAAAAATATATGATCACTTTATTTATTAAACAAGATTCCTATAACCATTACAAATAAGTTTTAGTACCAAAATTAAAGGACAAAGTACCCCTACCTATAAAAAAGTGGATGAAGTTACAGTAACATTTCAACCTGCATTTTCAACATAACTCACACAAGTGTCTAACAAATGGTCTTTTTGTAGATTTATTCTTAAATCGACCACATTCATAACAACATCCTAAAGATCCTCGTCGTTCGTGAGGAACTGCCGTTGATCTTGATGGTTGACCTAACAGAATCTTTGTAAGTCTTTGTAATTTGACTGTTAGTTCCAGAATTTCAGTTCTTTGAATTTGTCACATTATATTTTCCAATAAAAAGTTATCTATTGATGTTCCAGCACTTTCTAGTACTTCATTATTTTCTTTTTCGTCGTCTGTATTTTCTTGCTCACCTGCAGAATTGTGATCACTTGTTGTTATAATACCTATTTTCTTCCAATTGAGAGTCTCGTTCATCCAATGCAGAGAGTTTTTCTTCTGAATTGATTTCACTCGACCACTGTACAAGAACATCCACATCGAAAATTAATAGTCTCCGTGAATATTGTCTTTTTTCTTTGTCTTGTTTGAATGTATACTATATCTAATTCTGGTCATATCACTTTCTTTCTGCTCTAATTTAACAACATGTAATCTTTCTATTTTGGTGAAAGTCTAGTTTTATGTTCCATATAAAAGTACGGGTACAACCATAAAACTTAAATCTGATTTTTTTCTGGCAATCTTTAGACATTATTTAATTGTTCTGGTTTGAGAACATTAATTTATTTTTCAAATTCTTCATTTTTAAATTACTCCACTTAATAAGATCTCCGATCAAATTTAAAGCTAAATAGATACGATTCAATATTCATGAACTACATAGTGAAAATTATTTAGACGTTGCAAGACATAGCATCCACTAAACATAAAAATACTCACAACAACATAATGTTCCAATTAAAATGGTTTAGGGAACTGACCCAAAACAAATTTGATGCTCTTGGAGCATCATTTATTTAATACGGATATTCTTAAAATATGAAAAAGTAACATGTATATAACAACAAAGTAAAATAACATAACATAAGTAATAACTAGAATAAATAAAATAAATCTTAAAATTAATTACCTCTACCTGTACTATGGAGATGCTTGTTAGATATCAGGAAAAAAGAAAAACAAATTCTTGTAATAAACTACATTTAAAAAAAATTAATAAAATTATTTTCTATATTAAACTTGTGATTACTTAAATTGTTTGAAATTTATTATATTGGTAGAATTAATGAAATCAAAAATACATAAAATAGAATTGACAAAATTTAAATTAATCTATGTTTCTCTTTTAAAAATATGATAACAAACTGGTTCACCAGTGATAAATTTGAAAATATTTGTCAACAGATTTTGTTGTTCTTAGGTACCAAGTTTTAAGGTGTGTTTGCACAAGGTAATAATATAATTAATATATTAATAATTAATCACCCTACACCCTATACAGGGTGCGGCCTAACAAACGCCGCAAGCCATATCTCCGTTATTTTTGACTCGATTTAAGTGAAACAAAAACTGGAATAAATCATTTTATAAACACTACATGTGCACCATAATTTAAAATTTTCAAGGTCAAATTCAAGGTCAGATGATTATTAATTTTATTTTTTTAAATCAACAGGTATATTTTTCTATTTTTATTCTGAAGGAGATCTTTTTACTGAATCCAACAGTGTGTCAGATATTAGAATTCATTTAACAGTAACTTCGAAAATAACTAAATAAAATATTTGGAAATTTCTTCTTTCAAAAAAATCAGGTATACTATGGAAAACGATTACACGTTGTCATTTAAGTTTTTTATGACATGGAAAACAATCAAAATGTTGAAATTGTTCTAATGTTAAAGTGAAAAACTACGCAACGCAAAAGAAAAAAACTATCTACAAATATTGTTCAAAGTGGCCACCACCTCGTTGTAAACACAACTGACACCTTCTAGTTAGACCATGACTTGCATTTAATATAAACGTACGAGGTATTTCTCTACAAGCGTCGATTATCCTTTCCCTTAATCCTTCTTCATTTTCTGGAGTTCTCAAATACATCTTGTCCTCCAAATAGGCCCAGAACAAAAAATCTGATGGGGTAAGGTCGGATGAACGTCGCAGCCACCGAATTGGTCCAAATGTTCCTAATCATCTTGGTCCAAATTTTCTGTTAATCCAATTAACATTCGGTTTAGATCCAGTAGTGGTAAATTATTCAGAAAATTATCTAAACTTTCTGATAAAATTTGATGATATTTCTCCTTATTTAACTAAATTTTCGAGCCTCTGAGGTTTTCCTGTTTGGAAATCGAGCATTATAAACTCGTACTGCTTCATAGCTATTTTTATTACATTGAAAGTAGACTTGCAACATGTCGATTAGCTCACTGTTCTTCACAGTTTCATTTTCCAGAGAAAAAGCGAGCAAATACAAGAAACTTAAATGACAATGTGTAATAAATGTTGTTTTCCATATCTGATGTTTTTGGAAGGTGTAATTTCCAAATATTTTAGTTACTTATTTTCGAAGTTACTGTTCAATGAATTTTAATATGTGTGGATTCAGTAAAAAGATCTCCTTCAGAATAAAAATAGAAAAATATACCTATTGATTTCGCAAAATAAAATTGATTATCATCTGACCTTGAATTTGGCCTTGAAAAATTTAAATTATGGTGCAATGTAGTGTTTATAAAACGATTTATTTCAGTTTTTGTTTCATTTCAATCGAGCCATAAATAACGGAGGTACGACTTGCGGCGTAATTTAGGCCACATCCTGTATATAAAATAATATAATATAATTTCAGCAGTTCCTCATAATACAATGACTGACCTATCTGATCTTAAAAGAAAGCACAAATCTCCAGGAAATGACTTTTGCAAAATATTGCAACCAGAAGCTGTGGATTTACGATTGAAGCAATTAAATATTCACCGACGACGGCAAAGAGATTCGCTCTTGCATCAGAGAAGACAAATGCCTGAATCTTCCTTTGTCGAAGACAACAAATTATACTGTAAAAATCAAGAAAAACACTGCACATGAAGAAAGGGTTGATAAATTATAATTATGGCAACACAAGAGAAACGAAGAAAGAGCTGAACAACGAAGAAACCAAACACCCGTTTTTAAAGTCCGTCGTGCTCCAGATTTTATTCGTATACGTGGAAGCAAAACGGTGAAGAAGGCTTCTAAAATGGCCACTTCTGCACCGGCAAATCAGAAGATCAATCCATCGAAGAACATTAAGTCACAACATTTTATAAACAAGCCGGTAAAAACCTCACGACTTGAAATGAAGTTACCTACAAACGGTGTAGCTGCTGCAGCTTCAAAAATCACACCGTAAAAAGTTAAACCTCCACCAAAAACTGATTTAAATGCTATTATCAAAACAACATTGCAAAAATCCAGAAATTTAAATGAAAAATTGGTGCATCAAGAAAAACCAACTCAATAGGTTCTCGAGAAATGTAAGTACAAAACTTTTGGCATCAGCCCTTTCATTTCATCATCAACAAGGTTAAAACTTGGACAGAGAAGATACCAAGAAAAAATTTCACAAGATAGCGACTCAGATCAAGAAATGGTCACAGCTGAAATCTCTTATACCACACTAGCACCCGTTTATCTGAGTTCATTTATTGCCATAAGGCGGTGAAAAGATAATCAAAGGAAAGAATATCTTTACAGAAGGAAGCCAACAACTGGTAAGAATTTTTTGAATTTGTTTAGAATTATATATTATGTATGACTTACGTGTCGATTTTTGTTCCTTATTCCATATCTGTTTTTTCTTTTTCTATTTTGGAATTGAATGTTATAAATGTAATGTAGTTTATAAAAAATGTGACGAGGAATAAAACATTCCAAAATAGAAAAAGAAAAAAAAGATATGGAATAAGGAACAAAAATCGACACGTAAGTCATACATAAGTAATTAATTCCATATCGGGAAAGTATTAAATTTGAATTTAAATTTAAATTTATTATTATTATTAGATTTATATATCTCATATTTTGTTCTCCATTTCTTCTTATTTTTCCAGCCGCTTTCATTCATGTTTTGTTTTATTCCTCCTATTCCATGAGAATGTTGTTTAGAATCAAAATTTCAGACTCGAAACAATTTCTTATAACTTTCTAATTATTTTCCACTACCAGTTTGCCATTGTGATCTGTAATGCTATGGTTGTTGTCATTCTTTAGGTATCCAGGTAGTACATGAAGTAGATCATGTTTCCTTGTTTCTGCACACTCCCTAGAAAACCATCTTGACTGTGATTCGTATTTCTCTTTGCACCTCCTTATTCAGTCTGTCATGTTCTTCAAGTGCACATACAACTTTGTAATTCTAAACAGACGAAAGTATAAATCAAATTTATTTCCAGGTGTCGACACACCTTCGCCCAAGTTACTAGAAAAACTGAAAATGCTATATCTTCAACTACACCAAAAGCTGCTGCTCAATACTTTACCAAAGATCTGGATAATACAATTGCCGACATACAAGAACTATGTGCCCAGTGGAGTCTTCATCGAAAGGAGACTACAGCCGATGAAGCTTGCAATATGATTGATGTGGCAATCGGTCAATCAAAGCTGTTAATCAATAACAAGTTTAAGCAATTCCCAAACTTAATCAATCAATGTGAATTGCAAACGGAAAGAATCGCCTGTGAAGATCTACATGGATTTTGGGACATGTTGTTCATTCAGGTAGATTGTGTAAATATCTTTTTGAATAAATTGTGTTGATTTTGAATTTTAGGTCAACAATTTGCAAAAACGTTTCGAAAATTTAACGACGCTAATAAATAACAATTGGATAGAAATATTGCCAGAACTACAGGCAACGAAGAGACCAAAACGAAAACCAGCGAAAACAAAAGCAAAAGGAAAATCAACTGTGTCAGAACCACCAAATCGCAAGATCAACAATAAGAGGCCGCAAAAACCTGTAGATCATTCAAAACCGGAAGCTTTATGTAAAACTAATCTAAGCATCAGAAAAGCTGTATAATTTACTCAGATCAGTAAGACAAAAACAATCGGATGAGACTGAATGCATGGTAGATAGATAATAAGCTTTCCACTTCATCATCAACAAGGTAGTGTTATACTGTTAGCAATACATTTAAAAATATTTAATTGCTTCACTCGTAATTCCACCATTTTACAATCCTTCTTCACCAGCTTGCTTTCAATCACAGGAATAACATCAGGTGCACGACAAACTTTAGAAACGAGATTTTGATTTCTCCATTGTTCAGCACTTTCCTCATTTCTCTTCTATTGCCATAATTTTAATTGCTCGATCCTTTCTTCATGTGCAGTGTTGTTCTTGATTCTCACGGTATAATTTGTTGTCTTCGACAAAGGAAGATTCAGGCATTTGTTTTCTCTGATCCAAGGGCGAATCTCTTTGCTTTCATCGATGAACATTTAATTGTTTCACACGCAAATCCACAGCTTCTGGCTGCAATATTTTTCCAAAGTTATTTCCTGGGAATATGTGCTTTCTTTTAAAAAGATCAGATAGGTCGGTCCATAATACAGAATGACAGGCCTCTTAATTATTATTATCTACCATGCATTCAGATTTAGATTTAGGATTTCTGAAAATTTGCGACGTTAAAAGAAAATTTTAATAAAACTTTTATTTTTCTTCAGTGAAATCATGACATTTGTAGGAGAACTTGAAATAAATAAACGATTTTAAACTATTTTCGTTTTATTTTTATTCTCGTATTACCTCAATGTAACAATTCCATTACAAATGTTGAACACTGTTATATTTATGAAACTTCAAATGAGTCATAACGAAACTATTGCAGTAATAATATTATTAAACATTACAACTGAAATAAAAATAATTACACATAAATGAATAAAGTAGTTACAAATGTTTTTGTGATAATACAGAAGAAAGGTCATCGAGTGACACAGAAAAATTACAAGTAGTTGTTGCTATCTGTTTTCTTCAAATCTTCTGCAGTGTGTACTTACTTTAGTATTCAGTGCAGGGAATAATTTACAGTTCTATATAATATAAATGGGAACAACTCGAGGAATTCTTCAGTATAAGCACTAAAAATTGATAATCGTATGATAAACCACTTGCTCAAAACCAGTGGCGGCTCGTGGTAGTGACGAGTGAGGAGGCTAATATTTATGAAGAATAGGTACTCTACTTAGTCAACAAATTATGATGTTTTATTTTTGTATCACAAATTACCGTTCAGCAAGAACCATCAAGGAGGTGTAAAGTTATTTCTTGCCAGGACTGGATTAGTAGTTGAAGGAAATACATAGGGTGGGATGATGAGATACGGGCTTACAAATTGTATTTTCTCTTACTTAATAATGAAAATAACTAACTTTGATATTAAATTCCTCCATCTCGCGAGTTCGAGCAGTATCCAAAATCCTCGATATATTTTGATTTCCTTTACCAAATAACGTAAATTTACATGTTGATGAATTTAGGGGTACCAATCCCGCATCAAAACTTCAGTCCCGCAAGGTTGGGGGATTGGCATCATCAATCCCGCGGATCCGCAGGATTTGAGGGAATACAAACTATCACAATGTTTTTTTTAGTTGCTAAGAAAATTAAGTACCAGAAGTTAGTTATGCAATAAAAGTTAACTAAACTCAAAATAAAAGTAGCATTTATTAGTAAAAAAAAAATTAAGAAAAATTATTGAGATTTCTTTTGGAAATACTTTCAGAGAAATGATCAAGTATTCAAAGTTTGATCTTGTAAATTTGACCTGATTTTATTGCTGGGCGACAGAAAACGCGCGCTCGGCATACATATTTTTTCAAATTCGGATACAGTAAACCCTCTATTTTCGGCCACCTCTGAATAACGGTCGCCTCTAAAAACGGCCACTTTTCAAAATTCAACATGTTTTATTTAGATATATTCATCACTCTCAATAACGGTCACCTCCCTATAACGGTCATTTTTACAACAAATTTTTGTGGCCGCTATTGGGAGGTTTTACTGTATTTTTATTCAGTCCCGGAAGTCCCGCAGATCCCGCATATGTAGTCCCGCATAAGTGATCTCGTTAAAATCATGCGCGATCTCGCATTTGCGGGATCCAGCGTTTGCGGGATTGGTATCCCTATAAATGATGATATGTGACCTTTCAATGGAACGCGGTAAATTTTTCAAATCGTGATATCCCGTTGTTTTCCACTGACAATGAGTATATTCGGTTTGTGACACCGATGAAAAAAGTAAGCATGGCCAACAAAATACATTTTTTAGTTCTACTTTTATATCGTCAGTCATGTTGAAACAATAAAACCCGCAAATTCAAAATATTATACCCGAATTCAATGATTTCAGTAGACCTGTCGCACCCAGTGCTAAGGAATAAATGGGATCTTTGTCCGGCAAAACGCACTGGCCAGGGCGCCTGTTTGGGTGGGGGATGGAGTCGTAGCCTCTACTGCAATAGTTTTATTCTTTCTAACTCAAGTATTGCATCTCATTTCTTTTTAACGTTTAAGGTCAAAATCGCTTCATTATATAGTGTTAAAGCAGATGCTTGGAGTCAAATGTAGCAAATTGCCTCCGACCCGGTCTCGACAATATTTCTGGCGCTTACATGCAACCTTGTCCCATATTGTGAACAGAAGATCCCCTTTAATAAGGCCGTTCTGGTATGGTGAAAGAAAATTATCTACCAAATAACTATTACTATTTATTTAATTGAGTACCTAATAATTGATGATTTCATACTGAAATTTTAATGAAAATCAAATTTGATTATGTAATTATTTATTTATTTCAATTTTATCATGAGGAGGCTTAGCCTCCCTTGCCTCCTCTGACGAGCCGCCACTGCTCAAAACGTATTGAACAAAAACAAATACGAGTTTCACTAAAATATTTCACATAACTCGCGTCACAGAGCATTGTGTGAAATATCTTCATACTTATTTTTTACATTTTAAGATTACTGCAATTCCTTATCATTATCATACCGTGGTCACACACAATTAGCTGAATACAAGAAGCATATTTATTACATTCGTGGGAATGAAGAAGTCGCGGTGATGGGAAGCACGTGCATCGGCAACGGCGACAGAACGGAGTGACAAAGAACAGTATGTTGAGTTATTCGAAGATGCGAAGAATTAAGTAGCATTATTCTAAGATGTAAAGGTGAAAGTTGAATGTACGAAGGTGAAAGGTTGATTAAGTTGAAAGAAGTGAAAGTGCGAAGACAGGTAGAAAACAGTATTAAGTTGTATTATATGTGTGAAACGTAATCTTTAGTTAATTAGTTTTAAATCATATATTTCTAAATAAATCGCTTAAAATAATATCGATTCCTACACATTTTCTGTTCTAAATAATTTTAGTTTATGTACTATTTTCTAGTTATTTTGTATTAAATAGTTCTCTTTTCAACAAAAACACTGTCTCGTTTTATTAATTCGAATTATTTACTTATTCGGATCACCGCGTTTTTAATTAGTCCGGATTACCGAGACCTCACTGTATTGTAATAAAATAGTGCGCAGACTATTAATACAGTAAAATTTATAGCCAAGTAGACAAACAAATATCGGCATATACGGATATTTCTGTTATTAGCGAATCAACACAATCGAAGGAAAATATACCTTCTTATCTGATTTACGTTTATTTTTGTTAAGTTTAAAATAACTGTGTAGATGTTAATAGTGAATACTTCATTGAAATCTCAAACAAACTAAAATAATCACGCGGTAAAGGGCGTGGATTAAGTACATATTATTGTAATCCAGTTGGATAATTTTTTTTTTCGCTACCTATGTGATAAGAACAAGATTGCTTGATGAAATAATCCTGTTGAGTAGTCTTTTTTAGGAAGGCACTGAAAAGATTACTGATGTATCATAAGCACAACAAAAATAGCATTGAAAATAAGAACACTGAATTACATATGTAATCCACGCGCTAACTCTAGGGTTAAACTGTGACGTAAGAACGATGTTTAGTCTCAATTTTTTTTTAAATTTTACGTTAACATTACAATCCCTTCTAACATCGGCCAATGAAAACAGATTCTTTTATAATTTTCAATTGATATTACGGAGAGATCAGAATGTTTTAACTGAGCAGGTCATTTAAAATAAATCGTTAACATCATTGTGAACATATTACCGTTACCATCTCGATTATTACTAACATTACCATAAACATTAACATCACTGTGAAAGGGTAGTTACCTATCGCTGCAACCGTAGATGGAAAAAGCAAGTTACAGGGGCTTCTAAAGATTAAAAGTATTCAATCAGATTATATTCTAATTGCTAATGTCAAAAGCAGTAGATTCCAAAAAGTCTTTAATGATTTATATTTTTCCTCAAACATTTGCCGTTTTCATCCCTACAAATATGTCATCATTTCTACTAGAGAGTTATCCAGTCACAACACCACCAATCATCTGCCCTCCCACTAGGCAGTTTCTTTTTATACATACACCGTAACACCCTTCTATTCTCATATATCCGCAGGCAATTCATTATTTTCACGTTTGGAGAACATCGCCCTTTTGTCTGTGAAGTTATAATAAAAAAATTATATACCTTCGCCGACCAAATATCTTTCTCATAAATATTTATCAAATAAGTCCGGATGACTTTTATTATAAAAAAAATTCTCCGACGACTTTAGAGTTTTGTACGTGTCTTATAATTCAACAAGTGATCCAGAAGATTAATCAAGTGTGCGGAACAGAGTGTGAAACTCGTGTCGCGAGGAAATGTATGGCGGTAATAAAACTACTGGGGGTACAATACGCGTCTGCTACGCTCTAGGAGTAGTGAAGGAATTAATGACCGCCTGTACCCACAAAACGACAACATTGTATGCATTTTAGTTTGTTTTCTGTATAAAGGTAAAAGCCCTTTTTGTAATTTCCTTTTGTCGTAGAAAAGGTTTACAATTTGTGCAATTAAAATTTCAAAACAGAATGATTCAAATTATTCATTCCGAGAATGGAAAAGTTTATTTCAATAGGATTTATACTGCAGTTTACATTTAATAAAATATTACTATACTATATTTGCTTAGATGTTGTTAACGTAGGTGTACGTATATTCCAACAAAATAAACTGTAGCAAATTATTTGTAAATATCAAAAGCAGTTTGATTGCGGCTAAAGTTATTTTGAAACAAAATGCTACTTATTGTTATCCTTGACAATCTATTAAAAAATACTTACCGAGGACTTATTAAAATTGCTGTTTGTATGGTCACAATAAGTTTTTCTCTATGACAATAATTCAAAATATTATGGATTATGGTAATTTGCAATATAGTAGCAGGAATAGATTTTTGCATCGATATGTAAAACTATTGAATTTAATAATTTCCTGTTTTGTCCTGGGTTGCTCAATAAATAGGTCAGTGTGTTTTGCGCAGGATTGAATCCCGGCTTTGCATTGATCTCATTAACAAGAATTCGTTGATTGCTATGCGTATTGAACAATAGTGGTCTTTGTCCGAAATATAAGGGACCAACCAAAGCTTTCATCGACATACATTCCACTCAAAGTTCGTCAGAACAAAGGAAAATAAATCAATTCTCTGGTTTCTCATTCAATTACTATTAAAAATTCTTTCTAGGGTTTATTGTGGTCTCAAACAATTTGGACCCATTTAGTAGCCTTTTTCGACATTTTAACTCCAATTCGATTTACTGTGTAACTGTTGTATTTATTTTCGCCTAATTAAAAGTATTGGCATAGCTTCTATAATAATAATAATAATGTATACTTGTTATATCTGCCCATAACATTGCACTTTTAATAAAAGGCACAAGAAATTGTCAATGATTATTTTGAATTTTATGTATGAATGTTTGAACATAAAATACAAACTTAAACTTTTTGCCATTTATACAGTTTATCTATGATGTTCTACAACAGGTGTAAAAAATGATATCTCGTATTCAGAATCACATCTAAGTTAAAGTGAAAGAATAACTTCTTTGTAACTGTTGTTTTGTTTCTGAATTATCCGAGTTTAAAAATAATAAAAAATAATACAAAACTAATAATTTAATAAAAAAATATTTGTCTTAGAATGAAAATGGTGCCCAACAACAACATACGACAGAGATAAAGTAAAATGCATTGTTGTAAAAACTGTTGCTTTGGTAACGAACATAGGACAAACATTTCGTAATTCATAATGAAAAATATGCCAATATTATTTTCGTAGGTGACTCTTGTAGTACAATGCATTAGATGCTTCCGGAGAGTACAGATAACGATTTTTCAATAGACGGCATCCATATTCTGAGATTTTTTCTCAGGCATATCAGAGGCTTCGATAGAATGAAATTGCCGAAAATCGCTATAGTGGTCCAATTATGCAACACCATGCTGAAGAAGAAGCAGTAGTACATTATGTGATGGGTGAACGAGACATAGGTATTAGGCGAGTTGACGAAAAGAGTTGTATACCTATCACTATAAGTCATGAGGCCTTAGACCAAGTATGGTTTATTGGTTGTATACCAGGGTGGTCAGACCTAGTTGGGGGGCCCGAGGTGGTGCAAATTAACACTAGATACAGACTAGGCGAGATGCAAAGGTTTGCCTATTCAGAGATCACGGGCGTTATTACACCAACAGCTGCAATGGAGACTCTTCTGGATCTTCTTCCGCTTTTTTTAAAATTAGAAGATAGGTGAGACTAGGAATATACAGACTACAGAACTCCCCGTATGGTCTTCGGGAAGGAACACAACATAGCAAACTGATCGGGATCGTAGAAGGTCCCATTCTTGGAATGAAGACGAATCATATAACCCCAAAAAATTCGTAGTTACGCTCTTCGAGGTAACAATTTAGGATCCTACAGAGTGGACAAAATTTGGGCAGGAGTTTCCTCCTGGAAGTCTAATCTTTCGATAAAGAATTTTTTCTTAATTTAGCAAGGAAAAATAGTTTAAGATTTATCGATTTTTGTTGTCCACTTTTCAATAAATTTTTCTCAACATTTTTATAACAAAAGTAGTTACATTTTTGATTGCTTAACCCCTTCAGACCTGAATTAAATATAATCGATAAAAAAATTATTTTTGCATTTAAATAAGTTGTTAGGGCATACTTGCATATATTTTTGCATATTTGCAAACAATATCATTTTATTTCAAAAAATAGGGGTTGTACATGATCATGTACATGTGGTCTCAAAGTCCAGATTTTAAAAAAAAGTTTCATAAAAATAAAAAAATATTATAACTTTTATTTGCTTTTGCCAACAGAACTAAACATCAAATATTAAAATAAATATATTAGAATATTATGTACATGTTCGTGTACAAGGGGTCTGAATGGGTTAAGACGATCTATCAAAATCATGATAAAAAAAATTGGCTGCCATTTAATGACATCGACGAAGACATCATTATTTTGAGAAGAAATACCCCATGCATAATAATATTATGTCAAGAAATGTAAAATTATATTTAAAAATTGACTAGTTTTTAGATTTTCTTCAAAACTTCATAGTTTAAAGATTTATCGAATTATTGTGTTACTTTTGTCCCTCACTGTATAATATCTATTGATTTATCTATTTCAGTTTCTAATAAATACTAAATATTTATTCAGTAAAGAGAGCTTTATCGTATAAGCACTTCCCAAAGTTTATGCTTTTTATTAAATCTCTTTAAAACTCTTAAATCTCGGTCAATAATTAGGAAAAAGTGGCCATTTATTTTTTTGCACAATGATAATGAAAGTTGTCTTTTTTGCCGAAAAAAATTATGACGCAAACAAGACTTGTTTTAACTATTTTGCTGCAAATCAACAACAGTTAACAACTTTAAATTCTGAAATCTCTTTTAATCAAATTTCTCACATTTCATTGTACAAAATGTGTACAACACGTTGTTGAAGCATCTTTTTTACTCATTCCTTTGATCAATTCGACTTCTCCCCTGTATCAAACGCATTCATAAAAACAGCATTGCTTTCATAATTAGTTGCATAACATACTACTTATTGTTTCTATTATCTTTTGCCTGAGCGTAATGAGCGCGCCAAAGTGCACGAGTCGGCAAACACATATTCGCTCCCGTGTAGCACATATTACTTTCTCATACGAGAGCACCAAATGCTATGCGCCAAATGCATGTACTGCACAATACGGAAACACTGCTGCTACTGATTCAAACTAAGGAAAAACGCTACTGTTTACATGCGAGTTCGTTCTAGTTTTGTTTTGGTTTTAGTTAGTCTAGTTGTTCCCGCGTCTTCTCCCGCCCGCGTCTTCTCCCGTCCTCGTCTTCACCCGCCCGCGTCTTGCCTCTCGCCACCCGCTGAAATATATCTTTTATCTTTTATCAATTTGTGATTTAACCTTAAAATATAGGTATATGTCCTCACGGACTTTTTACAGGTCTTTTTAAGGTTTACAACTTTTCTATAAAAAGCATTCATATACATATCTCTTACCGTTACGGTAGTGTTCGTATGAAACAAATTCGCTTGACCGTTTTTTCGTCGACTTACGTTGCAAGATTGGTCTCCACGAAAAGCCCTTTTATTTTAACGGAATAATATACAGCCTTTGTCCTCCCTGAAGGTGCAATCCAAAAATTGGTGAAAGTTTTTTTGAAATCGGATGAGTAGTTTCGGAGATCACCTCCTACATATAAACTTACAAACTTTACCTCTTTATAATATTATTATAGATACAGTTATTTTGCTCTCTAGGGAGAGAAAGTGCTATTTTGCCCCCTCTGTATAGACAGAGAAAATAGTATTTTGCGCTCAGAGTATGAGAAAGTAATATGTGCCACACGGGAGCAAAATAGGTGTTTGCCGACGAGTGCACGAGTGAACATATTTTCTTTATTTCTGCAGTGAAAATAGCAAAGTTCGCTGATACTGTTCAATGTAAGAAAGACTGGCAAATGTCAGGTAGGTATAGAAGCAGCACATTTCCTCCCAAGGGAAATCATTCACGCCTCACACCAGTACAGTCTTCGGTTACTAAACTAACTAATTATTCGTTACATATAGAGCATCGGGAGACTTATATCACCTTCAACACAATGCTTGTATTATGTTAAAAGCTCAATCAAAATATTTATAAAACATTGAACTTTGTTATAGTTATAGTGGTTTACTCGAAATTTCTAATAACTTCGGCATGTAATTTGATAAAAAATAAACTTTTCAAAAATTTCAAGCCATTTAACACTTGCTTATTAATAATGGTGTTAATGTTGTTGATAACATGCAACAGGAAGATTTTAAAGTATATACTTAGTGTGTGCCTGGATGGGGTTTACTACTCTTATAAACTTTCTTACGTTTGGTTTTCCGAGAACATGTCACTTTTGATAAAAACTTTTGCTTGTCCTAGAACGTCAAAAACAGTTAAAGTTCTGATGAAAGTTTTGAAATTTAGAAAATATAAAATCGATTTTAAGCAAAGTACCTTTATTTATTATTTTTCTGGAAAATGTTATTAAGGTTCCATCAAATTTATTTTTTCAGTGAGCGTTTCACTGTTTTCGGTATAAAGTTTAAGCCTCGACAAACGTATGGTAAACTTGTTAAAGGGAGAGCGACGATTTAAGGCTTTCTTAAATAGCTCATTTCTAATCTATTAAGGCTCAACATTGCGTCCGCGCAACATTTCCTTAATTATTGTTTTTTATGCCAAAAGATTCTTTTGTCGGTGTCATAAGTGAGTTTTTGTGAAATTAAATGTAGTGTCACAAAACAACTTTTTGTGGAATTGCTTTTGGGTTTTTTTTTATACATATTACGTTGGTATTGCTGTAATGGCACGCTGGCCGACGCCCGGCATTTCTAGCGAGCTCCTGTCAAGGCCAAGCCAAGTGTACAACTTAATTTTCCCACGACTGTTAAAAATATCAAACTCGAGATTTTAAATTTGAAATTTTAGTTGACATACGACACATGACAAATACTAACACAACCGGTGCCTAATCCTAAAAATCCGTAGAATATTTAGAAAGCAGAATTTTCAAATTTTCATAAAACTAAGAGTACCAAAGTAAAAAAAAATTGTATTACACTTGTTTTAAAAGACGTATTGTCGTACTCGTATCATTGGAGAACTCCTCGCTGCGCTCGTCGTGCCCCAAATTTACTCGGACGGCAATAGTTCGTCTTATAAAACTTGTAGAATAATATACTATTGTAGTTATATTTTTGATTGCTGCTGTGCCACAACGACATTATATAGATTCAATATCTATTTTTTTCTTTAATAATAGTAAATAAACCTAAATGCCAGAGTAGTTAAGCTACAGGGCTTTCGGGCCACTTGAGATGGGGATTTAACATGGGTAAAATTCGGGTGGTTCGTGTAGCTTGGGTTGCCTACATCGCAGGCGATTTTCCACAGATTTTCGGAATTTCGTGTGATTTATTGATTGCATGCCTGATTACCACTAACTTTGCGGGTAAATTCCTGTATTTCGCGTGGATGCTATTTCTGAATTTTTAAGTAGGGACCGCCAGTGGATATTTAACTCGCAATTCGGTTAACGCGAATATGATTTTCAAACGGCTGATGCACTCTTAAATTTTAATGAAATTTGTGAGGCGGTGTTGCTTTTTACCGCGTGATATGTATGCATCGATGCGTGCATCAAATTTGGGAATTGCACCCGGGCGGCATGACAAATGACCAAATTTGTGGGATGGTGTGCATGTAGTTCGAGCCGGTCAAACTCGCGCGACACCTTGCATTTCAGTAAGTTTTAATTGCGGGCCTAAGAATCGCTACAATATGGTTGAATTGCAACAATTTTATGCTGATAGGTACCGCAGCCGTTCATAATGAGAGAGATGTCTAGAAGCACACGTGGGTGTAAGAAAGAGGGATAGATAGCAAGTGGCAGATAAATTCCGGTAATAAATTCTGCGAACTGAGAATAAGTAATTTTATGTTTTCGCTAGGCGGGTTTAAACGCGTCAACAGATACAGGTTTCAACCTGCAAAATTTGGTTAAAAATACGGTTCTCAACATTAACTTATGTTTAATTATCCAATGATAGACATTCCGATGTCAGATGTCAGATATCCCACAATCCGAGGTTAAATCAGATGAATTGGCGACAATTAGGGCATGCATGAAATTCCGAGATAAATTCCAAGAAACCGTGAGATTAGCGGTAATCAATCATAATTAATCAATTGTGAAAAATCTGTGAATCAATTAGTGGTAATCAGGCATGCAATCAATAAATCACACGAAATTCCGAGAATCTGTGGAAAAGCGCCTTGCGATGTAGGCAACCCAAGCTACACGAACCACCCGAATTTTACCCATGTTAAATCCCTATCTCATGTGGCCCGAAAGCCCTGTAGCTTAACGACTTGCCAGAATTGTGAAAAGTTCAAGAAAAACATGATATAAATTTTTACATCTTTCCTTGATTTTTTTTAATGTTTTAAAAATGTTTTTATGTTAGTTATGCACAAGATAAAATTCGCTGAAGTTTCTTTTATCCTAACATATTTTTTTTACATAAAGGATAATACTTAGGATTTCATTTAGGCTTTATTATAATGTTGCGTTTACGCAACTGTGGTATTTGCATATCTTTATGGTATCGATGTAGTTAGTCATAACATTCAGAGTAAATTTGCTGATAGGGTCTTACTTGCTTATTTTGCGTTGAGTTGCAGTTGAACCGAGAAGCAAAAATTTAGTTCAATAAAAATTACTTATCATTACAGCAAGGTAAGTAAAGTTTTTATCGTATAAATAATGAAAATACATTACTCCATTCATGTAACTTTCGTAATAGGAGTATCAAATAATTATGTATGAATAAGTAGACAACTGTCATTTTATTTATTGACGTTTAAAACCTAATTTTCATTTGGACATATCTTACAAAAACAAATGACTTTTATTTATGGTGGAACTCCTAGCTACGCTAGAGAAAAATGATGACTTAGGAAATTCAAATAAAATAGATGCGGTGTATAAAATTGTGTGTATATTCCACCAGATGTGAATGGAATCACCTATGAAGAGGATACAGATGATGATGATGATCTTTTCGTGGAAGAAGTAGATGTAGCAGATGTAGCAGGAACATTTAAAGTACACGCATGTACTGAGCAGAAACACAAACAGTAAATAAAAGAAAACAATCGAGAAAAACAAATAAATAATCAAAATCAAAGGAAATCATTAGAAACTGGAAAAAAGTTGAACCGACGTATAATTCTTTCCCAAGTTCAGAAGAGGCTTTCAAAATTGAAGAAATAATACATGCAGTATGGGGTAAATTACCGTTATTTTGATTCAAAAATATTATCAAGAATTGTTGATTACTCCAAAAAATACGATCAAGACAATAATCGACATTTATTTCAACTAAACGTTATAACACTAAAGCGATCTGTTGGAATACGGATTCTAACAGAATACTATACGTGATTGGTTACGAAACTTTAAAAATGAGGACATGGGATTACCACTAGTTAGATAAAATATGAGCCTCAATAGGTTTATGGCGATCAAAAAACATACATTTATCTGATAACAACGAACTAGATAGTAAAGATAAATTTTCAAAACTGCGCCCAATTTTTAATCTCCTCAATAAAAAAAATCTTCAATTTGGAATATTTTCACACTATCTCTCGATCGATGAGGAAATGGTGACGTATTTTGGACACATTGTTTTGAAGCATTTCATCGGTGATGCAAATTAAACACCATGTAGGCCCAAAGTTGCGTAAACGCAATATTAAGATACACATGACCTGGAAATAATAATAAAAAAAATACTATTTTAGCTATTGTTGGGGCATATGAAGCATAAATATTGATTTTTTTTTAAATTTTAATTATTTCACTGCTTGATTTTTAATGGGTTAATGGAGGTCGAGTTCGAAACAATACGACACACTTAAACACGTCAAGTTACGCAATTCATTAAATAACACACATTTAAACAATATATTTGTAATTATTCTATTTGAAATGACAAAAAGCCTCAAACTATCGTTGCGCTTAGGGCCTCAGTTACTGGTTTACTAACGCGAAAACTCTTATGCAGTCACGTAGATTCATGAATATGACCTATATACGTATGTTTTGTAGTTTGGTTGTTTTCTTTTATGGTAGCACGTTTTACCTTTACAAATTTAAATAGTACTGGAATTAAATGGAAATGCAAGTTAATTAACTGGTAGCTCGATATCACAATGAAACGAACATGATGATCAGTGGGATGAAATAATCCGTAGTTTATGCATATCATACGGGCAAGCAGATATAATGATTTTTAACAAGATAGAATAAATTAAATTTTAGAAAATTGAATTCAATTTAAGTTGTGACCCAAAAACGAAGAACTAAAATATAGTGCAGAGAAAAGGTACAAAATGGTCACGTATTTCACCAAATTTACTACATACGTGACTTTTACGGAGAAAAATAAGGGAAGTTCAAAAAAATTGATGCGAATGCTTTAGTTGATGAATTGATTCTTATTTGTTCACGGTTTCAAACTTCAATATTGTGTCGATGTAATTATTTACAGTAATAAAAAACTGCCATAAAGTATTCCAAGTAAAATCTTCAGAATAGTATTTTTTATTTCTTACTTACAATTGAACCGGTTATGTGAGAAACCCCATAACTCAACTGACCTTAACTTTTTGCAAATTAGAAAAAACTGTTTTAGGGTAATTCAAATTGTTTACTTCTTAATTGTTTAAAATGCTTGTTAATAAACTTTCCAGGCCTTTAATTTTTATTTGAGCGATTTTCAAAGTGCCATGACTTATGGGTTTTCTCAAATACATTGGTTAATTTGTATCTGATACCAAGGTTTATCAATCAATGAGTGTAAAAAACAAAGTCATTATAGAAACAATGTATTTATTTTGCATTAAAATATTAAAAATATTAGATATGAACTCCTCGTATAGAGTAATCTGCATCTGACAAATACATGGTGACTCATCAGCGCAGAACGTCAAATTGGAACCAAGCAAGTCCACTAACATTTTGAAGGGGAGGACGTGCTTCAATCGCCATTTTAGTTTCCGCTAGCGTTGACGTTGTCGTTTCTACTGTGGTGTTGTTTGATTGCTTGACTCTTATTAAATCAGTTCTTTTCAGAATTAAACTGTTTTATTCTTTGTTTTAGCAAGGTGGGTGTAATCAATTTCGATGTCCTCATTTCAGAATGTAAAATGATACGCCACTGGTAGAAAATTTACTGTCAGATTTGGATGAGTCGCCATGTAGTTCTCAAATGCAGTAAGCTCTAGACTGATTTTTAAAATTTTGCTTAGTAGGCAGTATATACGCAGACTGTCGTGGTTTCGTGATGAGCCCACCAGGCAAATAGAAATAAATTCTTGATTTACTGGTTTCACCATGAAATCACTAGTCAACAAAGGGTTAAAATATTAAAACATTGTTAAAAGATCAGTGACTTATAGTCCAAGCAAAATGTCGCCAAAAGGGGAGTTACCCTGCAAAAGGTCGGTCAGGTTTGTTTTTTTGATATGTTTTATCATAAATGCCCCTAATGTTAATGTCCAGTTTTTGACCTCGTGACCTTTCCGGAAGGTGTTGAAAATGGGGTTTGAACTTAAGAAAAACAAGTTTTTGAGTACGCTGCGCAAACGGCTCTTGCTGAACATAATGCACTAAATTTAATTATTTCAGAATCGATTTTAGTTAGAAATTCTTTATTCCTATAGTTAAACTTTAATTGAATTACGGTGAGTTTGTCAGTAATGGTGTTATTCAAGCCTTAGTTAAGGATTAAGTAGATTGTTTAAGTTAAAAATGTGTAAATTTGTAGTTTACAACTGCTGCAAAATTCCAAGCTTTCAGGATTTAATAAATTTCGTAGTTATTAACATTATGAACTTTTGCAGCATGGAAAAGGAAATCTATTAAACAAACACTAAACTGTAAATTTAAAATTGGGCCGTGTTAAAAAAGAATAAGTAATTTAAACATCTAGAGCAATTAGAATTTCAATAAATTTAACCTCATATCTTTTTATTCAAGAACTAACAATATTCGAATTACTAACCATTGAGCATACTGCAGATGCTGCAGTAACATAACATAACAGTAACATAAGTGTGATGTGGGTTCGAACCCCACCGATGATGGCGTACAGTTTTATTCAAGGATTATTTCCATAATTGCAACTAATCTAAAATTTTATTTTGCTATAGTACTAAAACAAATTCATAGCCTCATATAAACAGCTCAGGCGTTATTTGTGATGTATCCTATAGAGTTAAATAAAAATGTTAAAACAAATATTCGTCCGACAATTAATATAGTAGATTCGGATTAGTGCGAACACTAAAAATTTTAGCCTAGTCGCAAAGGCGAAATATTAGTACTATTATAGAAACTATACACAGTACACTCAGAAAAATAAGTTTAGCTAAATATAAGAAAATTTTTATGTAACACTACTTGTAGTCTTTGAATAGGCGCCAATGCACACATAATGTATTCTATACAACTACAAAGTTATATTCACAAAACTATATCGTATATTACTTTGTGGTTATATATAATACGACTACACCTTCTTGTATTAATAAACAAAAATGTAGTGGTAATAAATACGACTAATAATTTTTCTACTATATTGAAGTACCAGTGATATTCAAAATTATTCCTTTTTGTATACCATAACATAATTACGTGGTATTATATAATGCTTATTAGGAATATTGTCCACATTAATTTTTTATATTAACTGCGTTATAGTAGTGGTATTAAATAAATAAAACAATTCCATAGTACAAAATATAAAGTATTTATTAAATAATAGTAAACAAATAATACCAATACAAAGCAAATCTCAATCAAAAAAACATTTTTTTGTATTGAATAAAAATTCTTAAAAATACTCATGATAGCTAACATTAGTATTAACTAAAAAACTAAACATTAATTAGTAACTAATCATTATCATTATTGTTATTCTTATTTTTATATATGATGAGGTGTAACAATGATTTTTTTTTCACATTTTTCTATAAATAGACACGGTTCATTACAATAAAGATCAACCGTTTTTACAAATTGTAAATTAGCTGTTTTTATAGCCATAAAAATGAGTGTCGAAATGTAAAGTATTTAATTTTTCATAAATTAAATAACAATTTTGATTTTCATCTACTACTATATCTTCAATAATTCCAAATTTAGTATTTCGTTCATCGTCGTTACTTTCAAGCACTATCACGGTTTTTTGTTTTAATTTCCAATTATTTATTTCCACCCAATTAAAAAAATTATGTTTTGTCGTTATTTCTAACAAGTTATTAATCGTGGGATGTGATTTATAGGTATTATATTTTATATTGCAATTTTTTCCACATTTGACAAAGGTTTTCAAACTTGACAGGCAATTGCTGATGAAACTTAACTGATGTTTAATGGCTAAAGTCTTAGTCACATTAACTCTGGAATTACGAAAACATTAACATAAGCTACTCACTAGTGTATATCCCAAAGGTTGTGTGATACACGAATATAATTTAAAATATTCATGTATTTCAGTTTTCCCTTCTATGAAACTTTTCAATCGAGATTTTGAAGTTGCCTTCCAGAAATCTTCGACTTTTGGCCATGGATTTATATTTTTTTGCAGCCAGTTATTTTTTTCAATATTGCACTCATCAACAACCGGTTGAATAATTTCTCCAGTTTCTAAAAATTAATATTATTTATTTAATTACCTTTCTCCGTCCACCCTTATTTATAAATGTTAAAAAAATTGAAAAAACACCAATTAGAGAGGAACCGGATACAATATAAAAAATTTACAAATTGTTACCTTCACTTCGAATTTTTTTTGGTTTATGTTTCGGGATAATTCCTAAATTTCTATAACACGTTCTTGTGTTGCAATATTTATTCCAAAGCAATCCCCGAGCTGAAATATTTTTTCCACGGCCATCTCTATATCCAGGCAAATAGTAGCTGGCTGCAAATTCCAGAGGAAACACAGTACATATAGAATTTGCAATTAAATTAAAGCGCTCTCCAGATATTCTATGAAAAAAAATTAAAAATGAATTGCAAAATAATTATGTCCCCTATAGTACTAATAATTTTTACCTTTTATCAGGATCATTTCTTAATTCGTTACCAATTATAAGGTCTACTAATAACTTTCTTTTTAATTCCTTGTGAATGATGTAGTGTTTATAAATTTTCACGCCCTCATTTGAGCTGTCTAAAAATTTCTTCAAGTCGTATGTGGCAATAGAGTTATTGAAAGAAGATGTATCTACTGTCTCTGCAAAACTTCCAGGCAGTGACAAAATTTCGTCACCTTCAAACGATTCCTGTTCGTTATTAGTGAAAGATGTTGAAGTCGAATTTGAAGGTATACTACTATTGCCATCCGGAATATAAGTTACATTCTAAAACAAAGTATATACCAAGTCAAGTCAAAAACCGATACAATTTGAAATAAATAAAGAACACCGGCCTATAGAGTAGTCATCAAACACTTACACCACAGCATAGACACAAAGGACATTATAGAAGAACTGCAAACCAAGAACCATCAAGTTAGAAACATAATTAATATAAGAGATAGGAAAACCAAGCTACCATTAAACATGTTCTTCGTGGATCTAGAGCCGGCCAACAACAACAAGGAAGTGTATCAATTAAAAGGTCTGCAAAACAGAATCGTAGTGATAGAGCCACCGAGAAGAGACAAAAATATTGCTCAGTGTATGCGATGCCAAATGTACGGACACACAAAGTCCTATTGCAACCGACCGTATCTATGTGTAAAATGTGGAGAACCACATGATACCAAAGTCTGCAAGAAAAGCAGAGAAACTGCAGCTACATGTGCGCTATGTGGAGGCCCACACCCTGCTAACTACAGAGGATGTGAGTACTATCTCAGCTTTTATAAAAACAGCAGTGTTAAGTCAAACACGCAGCAACCGCAAACAATTCCGCAAACGCAAAATGCTATTCAACCAAACCAAACAGTAACTGCACACCCCTCATATACATATGCAAATGCAGTAAAGAACAATGAAAATCATCCAATAAAAAATGATGAAAGTATCAGCAACGTGTTAATTAAATTCCTTGAGGAGTTTAAAGGCATGTTTAATCAAATTATACAACAAAATAGCATGGTTCTTAACATGCTAACCATGTTAATATCCAAACAAAAGTAATGGCTAAGTTTCTCAGGATAGCACAATGGAATGCCAACGGAATGATTCAACATAGAGATGAAATAAATTTATTCCTTCATCTTAACTTAATAGATATCCTATTAATTAGCGAAACACACTTTACAAATAGATCCTATTTTAAAATACCCTACTATACTCTGTATCATACTAACCATCCAGATAATGCTGCCCACGCCGGTACAGCCATATTAATAAAAACAACGATCAACCACTACGTATTATCAGAGTATAAAAAAGATCATCTTCAAGCTACCTCAGTCAAAGTTAAAACAATGCCATATGATCTAACAGTATCTGCAGTGTATTGTCCACCTCGGCACAACCTAAAAAAGGAAGACTTTCAAGATTTCTTCCAGACACTTGGACCAAAGTTCATAGCTGGGGGGGACTACAACAGCAAACATACACTGTGGGGCTCCAGAATCATTACAACCAAAGGCAGAGAACTATCGAACCTTCTGCACGATAGAAACTACTTTTTCTTATCAACAGGCACTCCGACTTATTGGCCGAGTGACCCGAACAAACTCCCCGATCTATTGGATTTTTTCGTGGTGCACGGAATTATGACAACCTACACTGATATAGTCCCCAGCTATGACCTATCTTCGGATCACACGCCGGTCATTGCAACTATTAGCACATCTGTAATAAATTTTAAGAAGCCTCTCAAACTGCATAACTCAAAAACAAACTGGGAAATATTCAGAACTGAAATTAATAGCAATATAAAACTTAATATTAGCCTCAAGACTACTGAAGAAGTAGGCAAAGCAGCAAACGCATTAGTTAAAATTATGCAGGAGGCTGCCAAGCAAGCTACCCCTAACGTAGAAGCTCATGCACAAAAATTCAACATTCCGGTTGAAATAAAAAAACTTGTTGGAGAAAAAAGAAGAGCAAGAGCGAAGTGGCACCGTACACACATCCCAAGTGATAAAACAACCTATAATCGATTAAGCAATACCCTTAAAACAAAGCTGAAAAATATGAGGGATATTAATTTTTCACAATACATCACAACCCTTAACCGTCGTGACAACTCCATCTGGAGACCAATCAAAGGACTTCGTAAACCTGTAACAGTTTCTCCTCCATTACGAATAGAAGCAAATACATCCTCATGGGCTAGAAGTAGCCGAGAAAAGGCAGACCTATTTGCGCAACATCTAGCTAAAGTATTTACTCCTTTCAACGATAACCCACAACAAAATACACAAGCTACCCACGGCAACAATAATGTGGATATGGAGTCAATAACAAGTATTAAATTGGTAAGCCCCGGTGAAATCAAGGGAAAAATTACCGCTTTAAGCAACTGGAAAGCACCAGGAATTGACATGATAACAGCAAAAATGTTGAAAGAACTTCCAAGGAAAGGGTTAGTGATGCTAACATACATATTCAATGCCATTATAAGATTACGATATTGGCCTAAGTGTCTTAAGATATCTGAAATAATACTCATACCAAAGCCCGGAAAGCAATTAACTGATGTCTCCGCTTACAGACCAATAAGCTTATTGTCCTCCATCTCAAAATTATTTGAGAGATTAATTCTACAACGCATACACCCTTTACTCAATGTCATTCCTGATCACCAATTTGGGTTTCGACATGAGCACTCTACAACACAACAATGCCACAGAATAGTACATGCAATTAATGAAGCCTTGGAAGAAAAAAAGTACTGTGCGGCGGTTTTCCTAGATGTGAGTCAAGCCTTTGATAAGGTCTGGCACAGTGGCCTTTTACATAAAATTAAACAATCACTACCAGATCCCTACTACTACCTTTTAAAATCATACCTAACAGATAGGTATTTCAGAACTAAGGTTAACGATGAAGTTTCCCAGCTCCGGCCTATTAAATCCGGAGTCCCTCAAGGCAGTGTCTTAGGGCCAATCTTGTATCTGTTGTACACATCAGATCTTCCCACATCAGACTCCACTATAACTGGCACGTTTGCAGACGATACCGCCATCTTAGCCGTCCATGAAGATCCTGTAATAGCGTCAGCAAACCTACAGGACCACCTCTTTCAAATAGAAGAATGGCTTATAAGATGGAAAATAAAAATCAACGAAAGCAAGTCGCAGCATATTACCTTCACTTTAAACAAAGGTAAATGTCCTCCAGTGTACATTAACAACACAGAGATACCACTTGCAACCAGTGTTAGATACTTGGGTTTCCACCTTGACACTAAACTCAATTGGAGGGAACATCTAAGCAAAAAGAGGAAGCAGATAGATCTAAAAATGAGAGAACTGAATTGGTTGATCGGGAGAAACTCACGAATGTCATTAGAAAACAAAATTTTAATTTACAAAACAGTGATTATCCCAATCTGGACATATGGCATCGAGCTGTGGGGTTGCGCAAGTAAGTCCAGCATAGCCATTATCCAACGTGCGCAATCGAAAACCCTAAGATCAATAGCTAACGCTCCATGGTACGTAACCAACTGGACATTACATCAAGACCTCGGCATCTCAACAGTCCAAGAGTTAATACAAAAGAGAAGCCAAAAGCATCACCAGAAATTAGAAACTCACATCAATACCATCTTACGGCCACTAATAGACGTAAGAAATCACAGAAGACTGAGAAGACGTTGGCCAGCAGATCTCTTATGAGGGGTGTTGTAGAGGTCTTTCCAATGGGGAAGCCTCATCCGGACACATTCAGCCAAACAGCTCATAGAACAAAACTTCTGATTGCTGTGTATAATAATAAAAAAAAAAAAATGTTTAGTAAACTCTTTCCACTGTTTTTTCAGTTTCAGCTGGAGGCCAATTGCCGGAACCAATTTTGATACGTCATTTTCACTCAGCAGAGCAAATGATTCCTCATCAATTACGTGTTCTAAGAATTGAAATAAGTCATTAATAACTAGTAGGTATTTACTAGAGCAGTAAAATTACTTAATTTTTACTTGTTCCACCTGATTAAAAATATCCTTTTGGGAATTATTGACATGACACAACGTAAGCTGATGATAATTTACAAAAATTTGTTATACGTCAGTAAAATTTAAAACAAATGGCCAATCCACAAAAAAGTAAAAAAATTCTAAATTAAATTAAATAGGAGAAACTTACCTTTGAATATTGGAACTAGTTCAGACAAGCCCCATTTAATTAACTTATCTTCCATTTTAAGTTCATGGCACTGTTAACACTGGAGAACTACCGATACAAAAAAGTTATACCTTGCTTGCAATAGTTGATTATATTCTGAATCATATCAAGTTATTTATAAATAGTTGATAACGCGCTATAAACCAGTGCCTATCAAACATGGCGCTAGCCGCGAATAAAATGTATTTCGCGTCAGCGCTGGCGAGTTAAATGCGTCGTTTGGCCTTTTTGCTACCACTGTTTCGGATGTATAATATAAATAAATAAATGCAAAATCAGCAGAAATTCACAACTCTTATCTGTAAACCGCAATATAATCAACATTATACTGAACTAAAAACTACTAATGTTTTTGCATTGAAAAACTGAAGGGTCTTGTAAAAAGGGACACTCCAGGTAATTTCCCTGACCCGGATATGCCGTCCACATGTGCACGTCAAAATAATAACTTTACTATTGTTAGAAACTAAATACAATTCAATAATTCTTAGAAATTGTCAAGGTTTCAGCCGCTTGCTCGTGCTGATGCGCGGAAAAGGAAAACTTATTTTAAAAGTTTTATTTAGAAAATTCGTTGAAGCGATTACATGAGTGAAATGAATCAAATTTTATTTCGCTGCGTTCGTTTATTTTTATTTTTTGCTTTTGACAGAAACTTATTCATTTATGGGTACTTATAGTATTGGGTATTTAAGTATTAAAACATTTTATTGGTACAGATATGTGGATAGATGAAATCAAATTCTCGAATTCGTATATAATATAATGGCTAACGGTTCTTAATACTCAAAATGTACTAAGTTTGTAATATTAAGTTAACTTTATATTGCATTATGTAGTAAAGTCGTATTAGCAAGCGCTGTAGTTATATTCAATATCAAATATAAGTACGATATTGTAGTTGTATTTTATATCAATCAAAGTTTTATTAAATATTGTCTTATGTACTTAGGAATAGTGCATGCTGTTATATATAATAGTAAAATATACATAATACTGCGTTTTGTATTAAGATTTTTTAAATTTTTTCTCAGTGTAATATCAAAACACATTGTTTTGATTTTGACTGATTTTTTCTACTAAAGATTACTTACTTTAGTAAAAAAAGATCATTTAAAATCAAAACAATGTGATTTTGAGATGACATTGAAACATCAAATCTCAAAGTATAATTAATTAATTTAAATTACAATTTATTTTTTATTTTTATAACTAATATTAAATAGTAAAAAGTAACATGTATATAACAAACAAAGTAAAATAACATAACATAAGTAATAACTAGAATAAATAAAATAACTCATTAAGAGAAGAAGAAAGCGGGGCTGTGCCAAGAACACTAGCAACGTTACCTCTTTGTATAGCCAAACTTATTCGTTGCTTCAAATATGTTTTGGCTTGAGGAATTCCCGTTGTTTGCACAATACGCCTCCCCAAATCTTCAAGGAGAGAAAGGGCATCAGCACTCCAAGGACCCAAAGTTTCCACAGCGAAGGCGACAAAAAAATAATCATCAGAAATTGACTTATATTTCTTTTTCTTAAGATTTTCTGCCAAGTGAGCAGCAGATCTTGCAGAAAATGAAGAATCAGTTAAATGAGAAGGGGCAAGTGTATCCGTACAAGTAAAATCCCAAACTAAGGATTTACCTACTTTCCATGGAATAACTGTAATACCATCTGGACGTTTGCCATCATCCCTCAGAATACCATTAGGTTCAAGGATACAAGGAATGTTGGCAGAAGAGAAAGCACGTTTAATAATGTCATTAATACAGCTGTGACGAGAGAGTCTACCAGCACTTTTAATGCACGATAAACCATGATGACCCAACGAGTCTACAGAAGAACCGCACGAGCAGATATGAGGATGACAGAAATTGATCCCCAATCTAAGTGAAATAGCAATTTGTAAGATGTTTTTTTCTAAAAGAGTACCTAATTTACAAGATGGAAGAGCTTCAAGCCAAGCTCCAGATTCAAGTTCAGATCCAGCTAATAAGATAGCCTTTTCTGTAATATTTGAGGAAGATAATAAATTTTGAAATATTTTCTCACAGATAGGTAAGTCCCAATTTCTTTGAATAGAAAGTTCTTTTGGAAGTAAAGACGAATTAGAAATTTCCTTCCAATAATCAACAGCCTCGTTAAGGGATGTAATTTCAAAATTAGAGAAACTAGAAGGTAGAATGGACATAATAAGTTCAGAATTAGAAAATATAGAAGACAAAAAGGCAGGCGAGGAAATATCAATTATAGACCTTATACCTAATCCACCAAAACGGATTGGTAATTTGGCTTGAGTCCAAGATCGAATTGTAAATTTAATATTCAAAATTTTTTCCAAAGAAGAAATAACAATATTATCCAATTCAAGACACTCATCTTTAAATTTCCAAAAAGGACAACATCTGAGATTATAAGTGAAATTAGGTATCCAAAAACAATGGCGGAGTAAAAATAAACTAATATGAGGATTAATTTTACATAGATTTGAAGAAAGTAAAGAGAATGAATCAATTTTTTTAGAAATGAATGGAGGAATTGCTGCATCGAAAATAGGACAACCAAGAATAAAAAGGTCTTCAACATTACAAACGTGAATACAAGGAGCTAATAATTCGAATCTTTCCAAAATTGAAGACTTGTCTAATTCCGAAACATTATTAAGGAAGAAAAGTTCGCATTTATTGAAATTAAGAACTAAACCAATTTTCTTAAATTCAGAAATTATCGTTTCTAAGTCTTGTAAGACATCCAAAGCCTTACCACCTAAAGAACCATCATCCAAGTACCAAACATTCAATTCTGAAATCAAATTCTTAATAATTTGATGAATCGATAAACTAAAAATTGCAGGACCGAGAGGGTCACCTTGTTGACAACCTACTGAGGATTCAATAACATTTCCATTAAAGAATAATTTTGATTGATAAGCATAACATTGCCAGAGATAAGGATATATATCTGGAGTAACAGCCTTGACAACAGAAAGAAGGGAGTCTCTTTCGATAGAATTGAAAGCATTTTTAACATCGATTTTAAGGAAAACCTCAGCATCAGATTGATTATTAATATAAGTTCTAATTGAATGAACAGCTCCCTCACAACCACCCTTAATTCCAAAACCTAATTGAATAGGATGAAAAAAGGAAGATAACGAATCCTTAATGTGGAAACTGCATAATTTAGAAGATAAACGTCTAAAAGTTGAACCTATTGCAATAGGACGGATACCGCCATCTTTTTTAGAAAGGGCACAAAGAGAGGCACCATAAAGAATAGGTCTAATATCAGAAAGAACTTCACCAGCTAACATGAGATTGCAGAGACTACAGATGGCTTTCAATAAGTGACGACCAGAGTCACCTGTACCATTACCTAATAAATCTTTGAGATGTTGTGGTCTTATTCCATCCATTCCAGCAGCAGAACCATTAGGGAATGACATAATCGCTTTATAAACTTGATCTTCAGAGACAGTGAGATGTTCTACCATTTCTTCAGGTGGATCAGGAAACTGGAGTAATCTTGAAGGAATTGGATGTTTAGATTTCAACGATTCAAAAGTATCAGCATTATTGTTGGCAAATGAGTCATCAGAAGATAATAAGCGAACTGCACCCTTAATATCACCATCCGCAATTTTGTTCTCAACCGATTTATAAATTGAAAATTTTGAGAAATCGGTTTTGGAATAAAGTATGGAGTCCACGTTAGAGTCAGCATTCTTCTTAACTTTAGAAGTTAAAGATTCCTTTTCATAACCATTTTTAATAGGAACATGAAGAACACGAAAGGCAAAAAGAAAAAGGTCTTCCCAGGATGGTAAAGAATTAACGGAAACACATTCATTTATAATTTTGGCTAGTTTACTAGCCACGGATATTCTAGCTCCACGCGGAATTCTTCTAAGAATACAGACATTCGATTTTAGGTAACCAATTTTTTCTGTTAAATTGAGAAATTTAACAGGAAGTTCCGGAACAGGCACATTCTGTTTATGACATCTAGAAATGTGAATTTTGAGACCATGTAAACTCTTGAAAAATTTTGAATTTGGACAAATATGACATTTCATAAATAAACTGTCAAAAAAAAAAAAACCGGACCAAACCAAAAAGTAGTCACAAGATAAGCTCAAGATAAAGCTCAAAGACCAATCCAGTATCCAATTACTCTCCAAAAAGAATCGGCAAGAATTTTTCAATGGGAAACGTCAGTACCAAAGTTCTCGATTTTCCAAATTTCTAAACGTGCCCTCACTTAGTCCACGACCCAAAGACAAAGAGTCCCAAATCTTCTCTTCACAGGCAAAAAAAAAAAAAAAAAAAAAAAATCACAAAAGTTCAAAAAATCAAGAACACTTAAAAAATTAGAAAAATGTCAACGGAAAACGTCAAACCCAAAAATACAAATTTCTCCCCAGTTCCACACTGTAGATCGACGAAAACCAACAAATAACCAAACCAAAACAGTAATATAACGCGTCAAAACAACTCTACAAAATATTTCTCGAAAAAATAATCCAATTTGGTCAAACCTTCACGGACCGAAAAATTTTCACATACACACTTTGACGGCACACAATTTATTCAAATATCACAGAATATGACAAGTGAATTAGGTACTTCTTGCACAGAGCCCTTCAGTTACTAGAACGCTTGTATAACGTTTGTATTTATTTAAAAATTGATAAAAATATATTACAGCCGGTTCCATAATCGAACACCTAATGATCCTTGACTTTAAAGTATTGTTACAACAATCAGTTGGCAATAGTAATTAGCGGACTTAAACTTTAAAGCCACTTTTAAATTTAAATACAAGTTCGCTTGCCAGACTTACGTTTGCGCGCAACTACACCTGCATTACAAATAAGAATTTGAATTTTCTGCATTGCACATTGCATATTTCACATACACGTAATTTGTATGTCTAAGTAAGTTTCATAAATAAAATTACTGCTGTTCGCATTATAGATTTTGTCGTTTGATTGCATTGTAGGATGGTCAATGCGTACGTATAAGCGATGTTTGCACTAACGCGAGTCCTCTGTATAAGCAATTTAAAATTCTAAAAACGGCAGCACTATTTAATAAACATTGGGCATACTTTAATAATCGAGGAAAGTCTCTCGCACTTTGAACAGTTCAACTTACCTGCTTACCTGACCAGATATTAAAAAAAAACAATTTTTAACTGTATCAGTTTATTATTTCGTCTTGTATCCTTTTTTGACTATTCCTAGAAAATAGATTGACCCATGAACAACAAGTGCCATAGTTGGCCACAATAATATTTTGCTGTTCCATAAAAGCAAATATTAGCAAGCTTACATAATTTTTTCCCAGCATGCAAGCAATTAGGTAAATGAACCGAAATGGATTCGTGCCTATATAGTTTAGATTGAGGCTGAGTGATGCTCGAATTCCTTTGTTCATTTTATTCGAACTTTTGTGCTTTTACCTTTAAAAAAATGGATGTATGTTTTACAAAATGCAGTTGTCTCAAAAGTCGTGCACCACTTTGTAGGTGGTACGTTCTCAGATAATATTAGGAATAATAAAAGAAATATTTAAATATATTTAGCTCTTTATTTATATTTAGTTTTCTTACTTTTTTAAATCGCACAAAACCACGATAATTGGGAAGAATTAGGAAAGGCCTATACCCAAAAATTAACCAAATTAAGGGGCTTAAAAGAAAAGAGAAGAAGAAGAAGAGGAAGAAGAAGAAGGAGAAGAACATGAAGAGGATTAATGTAAAAATGGATAAGCGCACTTTAAATTGGCACTGATCTACATCACTTTAAATAGATTTAAGAGTATTGGAGATCAGCGTTATCAATACCTCGACTTACGCTACCTTGACTTTTGCCAACTTGAGGTTACGCACTATCCGTTTCAAGCTGATGTGTTTAGAAAACCTGATCAATTTGTCAATTTTGCTGGGTAATTTAATTTGAAAATTTGTACCCCACCTTACACTTTTACGACTTACACCATTCTTGCCGGTCTCACCTAGTGCGTAATTTCGGGGATGACTGTACTAAACATGTAAATGACGAATTTGTCGAGTTTAGCTACTACCTCTATCAAAAATAGTACAATATAAAGTTCTGCTGGATCAAAATGTTCTAGTTCACGTCACATTATCAATAAATTGGGAAGGTCACAGAAAACTTTCTCAACCTAAAATTTTTATTAAGTTTTTCTGGGCGAACTAGTATTTTGCGTTTAAAAATAAATTTCTCCCAAGTTCTACAAAAAATAATAAATATTGCAGAGTTTTGATCTGCGTCGCTTTTTCTGCTTTGTCAAGAGCATCGATTTTCAGTCAAATTTTTCCTTTGGGATGATGCTATTACCATTACAATAAATATCTGTTTAGTTAACAGTATATTTGCGTGAACTTGCTTTGGTTGCAATTAGAAAATAAATAATTCCTTTTCAAACTGGAAATACACAACACATTTGCATAAGTAGAATCAGCATAGCAATTGAAACTTTTCAAAAAATAAATTTTCTCCATTGTTAAAAAAGATTTCAACAAAAATACTATGCGATTTGTCTTCTTTATTTACACAAGAGAGTGATTTTAGCCGGTGTATATTGAGTAGAAATATAGAGCAATGTTCTATGGCGCTTTCAGACTCTAGGGGGCTTTTTTATGAAGCAGTGAAAACATTTCGTGAGTTTCTGTTTCATTTTTTATTCTGGGTGTGTTAACGTTTCACCGGAATTTACAGTTCAACGATAAAATCAAATCATATGCCGTGATTCATGTTTTATTCATAAATTTACATTAGTAAAATTAACAGCAATTTCGGTATGCATGATTTGTTATTGCTTGAGGGAAATTATTAATTAAATTATGAATGGTTTCATCCACACAATTTTTATATCGGTAGCGATTAGGCTACCTACGTAATGAAATTTGAGCCATTGATATCAGTTAAACGCAATATAAAAAGATTTAATTTTAAAATCCCGCATTTAAACGATTTGACAGGAAGTAATTTATTACGCATCAGGAAATATCGTTAGCAGGAACACGTGCCAGTCATTCTTCTTTAGCCGTTTTCCAATTTTCTCGTTTTGCTTTTTAAGCAAAGGTAATAAGGATCTAGTAATTGCTTTCAAATAATCAACAAGCAAACTTTTTTAATTTTAAATTTTAGCTTTCTATATTTAACTTTATTTCTTCCAACGATATTATTAAAATAAAGTTTGAAAACGGTCCAGCGACAAAATCTTATTTCAAAAATCGTATACTTGTTTAGAAAAAATTTTTATGAGGGATGCTGGTGAGGTTGTTGTCCTTTCCACTCTAATCGGTTAGATGTCACCCTGGCGTAACGATTTATGACAGCGAATGCGAAAGCAGCCTGTCATGAAACCTGCAGCGGAAATTACGTTGCGGAAGGTGGTAGATTGGGGTTTGGAAGGGGGACATCCTATGGGAGATAGGCGAAGATTGAGAATGACAGGAGACACAGGTAGCGAGTTAGGCGACAGATTGATTGCGCTCTTTATATTATCAAGTTCAAATGATCGATTTATAAAAAACGGTAACAGCATTTTATCGGTACTAATTTGAATCGTTTAATTTAAATTTACATTAATAATCCATTATTAAAATTACTCGGGAGATGCAAACTGCAAGGGAGGTAATTTTATATGACCTCCTTCCGTTTAATTTTCCAGCTACTCATTTATCACAACCCTAAACTTATGTCGTAACGACGAGAACCAGTAAGTATGTGGGTATTTTCCCAGCTTTGTTTACCGTAAAAATTAATAGAACTGGACGGAGGGTTGTTTTTCTGCGTCGTTTTAGCCAATTTGAATATTTTAAGGAGATAAGTGTTTCACCAACTACAAACTGCAAGACATGAAAATAGATTTATTGTCAACAGCTTTTTAGATGCCAATTTTTTTCAATTTACGTTTAGTTCTTTAATTTTAAATTTACTAACCAATGTTATATGAAGCTAGTTTAGGTTCTTTTCGAATCATGTTTTATATACGATAAATATTCAAGATAAGGAACAACGGAAAATCCACTCTCCTAATTTGGTTTTTTCATTTGCGACCTGCGCGGATTTTGCATGTTTGTCATATTGTGTAGGTCTCGCGGGAATGTAGAGTTGAACGTGTGTAGCTGAGGGGCTCTCAACTGGATCAATAGCGTTCATGCAAAATGACAGGAAGTAGTTATGGGACCGTGAGCCTGTCAGTCTTACAGTCAGAATCCTACATGGTTAGTCTTCTGGAATGAATCCTTTTAGCATTTTTTAATTCAAGAGTTGAAAATATTTTGTCATTAATTCAAATAAACTTATTAACATCTTTAAATCGTTTAATTTCCTATAAACTGTCCTCAAAAAAATTATGACTACCCTAAAAAATGTCATACTTATTTTCTATCTAAATTAATCTAAATTATTACTTACATTTTTCTTGTTTCCTTTTATTCATAACAAAAATTACATTTGAAATTTTAAAATGTGTTTTTAAAATGTGTTTTTTAAACTGTATTTTTAAACTGTGATATGTATTTGTGACATACTTTATAATATAAAGTTAGAATTTAATTTTTGTTTTGGATAAAAGGAAACAAAAAAAATGTGTGTAATAGTAATTACATAACAAGGACAAGTCGATTTTTGAATTTAATCTAAATTAATCTAAATTACCTTTTTTTTTTGGAAGTCAGTACATACTTATAAATGGTACAAAATCAACTATGACATTTGCTTTCTTCCTGCCCAGGGTCTGCCTACAGAAGAATTATTTTGGTGGTACTGTAGCCAAATTAGTTTGTTGTGCTCAATTTTAATTACTAAAGTAAAAATAATAGTCTTATTATTAGAATATCATCCTAGTTAATAGTTTTTTAAAGTACCAAAAAACACTACCGAAGAAAATGTATTGGAGAGAAAGTAAGATTGATGTGCTGCTAGTAAAAAGTTGCCCGGATTTTGATTGATAACTTTAAGATGAAACTGTACAAACTTCTAATAAAACAGAAGTTCATTAATAATTGGAAAGGTAAAATTTGTGGGCCTGTTATTAGTACGTTAAAGATCTTTTATCAAAATTTTAACATGTACGAAAGCTTCCTACTCATATCCAGCTTCTTTTATCAAACACTACCGTTATTTACGCGCTTGGTATATCGTAAGAAATGAGTATTATTAATGAAACTAAATAAATATTTACTTAATTCGCTTTCGTCAGAATAACGAAAAAAGTTTATGCGATGCATAGTTACTATCAAAATATCAACCGTCAAAGATGAGATGTAATTAATTTTATTCATAAGAATTTAACGAGATAAGGTACTGTTCTAGTTTCTAGAGAAAGTGTTCCTCGAAAATTTAAAAAAAAAATATGGTAAACCAAAAAACCATTTTATTCTTTTAAGTCATATCTGCACTCAGAAAAATAACGTAGGTAAATTCAACTAATAAAAGTGGTTACTGTACAAACCGCAAAATTTAGTTAAATCAAACCGAATTTCGGTTGAACCAAACTGATCGATGCAGTTAAAACAACCGTCAAGAGTTTATTGTCGCACAAAATAAGAACAACCCATTGTCTTAATAGAGATAACCGCCGAAAATGTTTTTTTAAACTAAATTTAGTAAAAGCAAACTATTCATGTGTTAACTTACAAATGCATCGGTAATTTCAACAATATTTTGTTAATACGACAGTTTATTGTTTGACTAACAATTAATTTTGTCGGGGAACTTGTACGATTAAATTGAATATGCTACCATTGTGGGTAGATCTAATCGACTTTCTTCGTCATTTTCTGAAATTTTTACGGTGTAAACGCATTTTGTATTTGTACACAATTTATTATTTTGTCATTTAACAAACCTGTTATGGTTGAATCAACTAAAATGGTAGATAGGCGCAAAATCATAGGGTCTCTTTAGTTGATTTTACCTATCGTTTTTTTTTGAGTGTGGTAAATTTGGTAGTGGTATTGGTAGTTAAAAAGAAAAATTACTTTACACATCGAAAATGTATGCTGCTGTTGAGAATTCGCAGTTTTTTACCATCCTTCCTATCACCGTACACCAATTTAAGACACCTTGGTGAATATTTTGAGCATTTTTGATGAATAGTCGATATTGTGATTTCAAAAGTTTGTAAAATGTTTGTCATTTGAATATTAGTCTTATTTTATTGAATTGGTCCGCAATGTCGCATTTTCGGATCATTGTTCACTTTTCTCCTTATAAGAACAATCATTTCCAAAAGCTCTCAGCATTTTCAAAAATTCATATTACAAAGTTTAACAGATACTTTATTCAAGATCTATTTAAACATGGAGAGCAAAATGTCAAAATATATTAATTCCAATGGTGATCAGCTTACATGCGCGCAGAACGAGTTAGAATCAGATGCACAATATATGCTGAGAAAAGGAAAATAGCCAATTCGAGATGAAAAGCAGAATTGCGTTAGGAAGGATGGCCGGATCATACGACAACGACCCTATGCAATATAGAGCAACAAGCTAACCAAAGACACTAAGCGAACTATATACAAAGCCATTGTAGAAAGTGTAAGTACATATGGGACAGTAGTGTGGAACGTTACAAAAAGCCTAAGATAGAAATTGAAAGCTATAAAAATTGACTCCTGGCGACGATGCGAATTGACAAAATTAGATAGAATTAGGATACGAAGACGAGCAAAAGTACATGTATGTATTATAATAACTTGAAGCAATCAAGTAACTGTGCTATGGACATATGAAATGTACGGAAATGGATCACATCCCAATGACGAAATCACGAGAGACCTGGAAAAGTGGAGGTTAAACTTGCTATGTACAAAAGAAATTGAGCTACTAATGACTGGGAGATTATGATGTAAAGATTTAAAAAAAAAAAAATTACATAAAATATAAATAGGTACTAAATTTAATTCCTCAATAGAGAGACATAATACATTTAAGCCTTCTGAACAACCATTTTATGGTTTTTCAAAACTAAAATTTGGTTTGAATACTTTTTATTTTAAAGAAGTTACCTTAGTTATCTGGTCCATACTTTGTTTAATGATTCCTTCCTTTAATGATGAAGTGACATTTAATCCCTTATGTGATTGTAACACAGATAAGCTCACGCATTAAATAAACTTTCACCTTCGGGATGAATTTACTCAATTTTCTAAATACTATACTTACAGATTTTCGAAAATATTGATTTTAGGTTTCAGTGTTGCTGAAAAAACATTGTTCGAATATGTTTGTTTTTGCATCATTACTCTGTTCAAATGCACTGAATCGTATTTCTCTAATCTGCCGGAAAATGAACATAATTTGACATTTTACGTAGAAATTGTATACATTTAAATGTTTAGGCGTACGCACATATTATCTACATTTAAATTTTATAGAATCAGTCATTATTTATACTCTACACCGTGAGAGTATTATACGTTACTCATCTATATGTAAGCCCCATAAGGAAACGTCTGCGGTATAACAAAGAATATATATTATTGTTTAGGATCAAAATCTGAGTCGATTAATCCATGTGGATACATCTCCTCCAAAACTAAAAGTCTGAGAGACTTGAAATTTTGTACACATATTTCAAAGACTACAAGGAAATCCCCCCTTTGCCCTCACAATTTAAAAACGATTATCTACTTTTACTAGTATGCTTCAGAAATAATGAAAACGCAGAAAGGTGCTAAAAGTACTAGGTCTCTTTGATTTGTGGTGGGAGGTTTTGTCACAGTCGATCACCACTGACTGCACCTATTTTTGGAAGAACGTACCTACGTTAAATTTGCAAAGTAGTTGGTTGTTTCAATTGTGGGGTAAGAACTCATTGCGGCACGTTAAAAAACGAATAAATCAACTAATGTTATAGTAGCTCCTGTATTATGGATGTGGATTGCAGAAATGAAAGGATATTACAAACGATGAAAATAGATTACCTTAGAAGTAGTGCCAGAATATCAAAGGTTCGGCACATTTCAAATATACAAATCAGACAACAAATGCAAGTAACAGTACTAATTTTAGACATAATTGAAACATACAGTTTATGATATTTTGAACACTTAAGGAGAATGCCAAATCATCTTTCGCATCTGAACCAGCTTTAAAAGCATGCAAAACTACAACGCTCGTGGTAAAAAACAACAAAGCAAATCACGGATGAACTTAGTAGAAGCACCTGGAGAAGAGAATGACTAGGCAGCACCTAACTGCAAAATGATGATTACTTGGTAGTTTATAAATGTACAATTAGTTTTCTTCCAACCATTTTCAATAAATTAATATGGTGAAATCAACGTGTAAGATCCTTTGCTCTTGCCCTTAAGTACTTAGTTTGTTTTACAAAATGACCACTTCGAGATAGTTAATAAAAAAAACAAATTATGTGACAACTTAGTTGCAGTTTCTTTAAAAAGTTCATGACGAGAAAGTTTTTATACAAATGCCGCTTAATTGAATCGCCACTTAATTGTCTCATAAAACGATGTGTGCGAAACTGCATAAATTAAGCAGTGTCTACTGGGTTAAAAATGTTTCGTTTAGTCGCTTAGGTATACCATGTTTCATGGGGCTATAAGTTCCAATCAAGCGTAAGTTCGCATACAATATGCATCCTTTGATGCAATATATTTTGGCTAAAAGTGTGAGACCAATAAAAGTACGTAATACAAGTTTTACGATCACATTTATAACCTTTACAAGCTCATGGTATTTTATTCAGGTGTTTTCTGAACGAACAAAACAAACACACCGAACGCCTATTAGTAAACTGCGCAATACGTTATTGCTTATGTGGGTTGTTTTCAAAGCTTTTTTGCTTTAAGATTCATACAACTCTGGGCATAAATGTATTCAATATTAAAACGATAACGATTTATAATCTATTTTTGTGAGATAAATTGTCTCCATTTGCTAAGTTCTATTTATACAGGGCTGGCCACGAAAGATGATAAGATTGAATAGTTAAAAATGCGGTCAAAATACATTCTGTAAACCCTGCATTATATCTTTATCTTAGAAAATACCTACTGTAATTTGTAATTTAATTTTGATAACAGTGTAGAATAATGCCATTCTACAAACCGAAAACAGAAAAGATACAATTTTAGGACAAAGATTACAGTAAGTCTACCCTAGCGAATTGGAAATGTTACTTAATCACTACTTTGCTCTACACAACACTTGTGGTGCAATGTAGTATAAACTACATTGTACCACAATACTAGACTACATCACACGGCACTACACACTAAGATAAAGGAAATCAAATTCACAGCTATCCTAAGTTTAGACGCAAGTGAAAATTTGTTTAAATTTAATAAAAGACTTAAACCTTTATTTTGTATTGTATCTGAATCTGTTTGAATTTAGTTGTAATGTTCTGTCATTGCATAAAGTGCATGTCGTGCACGAACTAATTAAGTTACAGGTGCGATACGAACAGTACCGTCTTTTCCACTTTCGATTAACTTTCGTCTAGTTTGACTAATGAAAGATGGTTTAAAAGATATACGTATCTCTGATTTTCAGATGTATCCCAGTAATTTAGAATTATTCATGTACAAAATCTCTGGTGGTTTAAGATTTTTTTTTTAATTTAGTCAGACCACACGAGAACGAAATGTTTTAATATGTTCTCTAACTCGTTAGGATAAATTACAATTTTTAATTAAAACGACACATTTATACGGGAGTTTTCTCCAAATTTTTTTATTTTGTAACTACTATCGAGTGCTTCTGCGTGAATACACGTTAAAGTTACAATCGGGGAACGTTACCATTTTTAATATCTTTACCATTCGCATAGGGTTGTAAACTTTTATTTAAGCCTGTTTTTGAACTAATCCAGTAAAAGAACTGCGCAAATGTAATGAAATTTGATTAATATATGATGTTAATTAATTAAAATATATGTTAAAAGTGAACATTGTAGGAACAAAAGAGCTTATATTATTGATGCAAGAACGGCAAGTCAGAAGGACACCAATTGAAATGCAAATTAACAAATCACATATTGAAAATTAATTATCGACTAATTGTCAAAGTCGCAAATCGTTTAATTGCTTGTCATGCTGAAGTTTCATTTTGTTCATCATATTACGGATGTGCAGGTACTACATACCACCTTTATGTTTACATGTTTGCTAAATCACTCCATTCCTATGCCAACAATTAATGCGTCAATTTTTAGATTAGTAAAGAAACAGAAATATTATAACCAACTTTTTAAATCATATCGTTTAGGAAGAAATCAAATAACTTAACTATAACGCTACAATACGAAAATAATTTACATTTCATTTGATTACAAATTCAGGGAACAAAGGTAAAGCGTGTAAAAGGTTTCAAATTTTCAAGTAATTAATAATAAATTAAAGGATTCTTTTACTATGCAAATGAGAAGACATGAAATTAAACCGCAAGCCTGAGGTTTTAATTAGTAACATTGACAGCAAGCTCGGCTAATTTTCCAGCCGAGAAATTTTATGTTAATTTTTACCGTAGGAATGTAAATTACCTGTGCCGGTGATCAGCAGTAGAAACACCAACATGTTCCATCCAATTTGCAGACACAGCATTAAGATTTATCACTACAAAAAAGTCCCGGCATTACATTTGCAGCGAGTCAGCGGTTATTTCTCAAATAGTATATTTCAAACCGAAATAGTTAAGAGTGTGCTGGCAACTGCGGCAGCGTTAACCACTTTTATTATCTTATTCATCATGATACACCCGAACATGAAAGCTGCCACCATCACACTGAGCGTCCCGACGCCGGGCGTGCGCTGATCGGCACCTGCGAAGGGGGCGGTCACCCCTTTAACACTGTATACCGGGAACGGTGTTTTGATTATGTGCGTTACAAATGGAAATCAGTTTTGTCTGTACGGCCGTTTCAGTAGACATTTTTTAATCCAAATAAAAATGAATAAATTGAACTTGCAAATCTATTCAATTGTAAGTGACAGAGAAGTTTCAGAATTAGAGAATGATTTGTAAGTGCACGACTGACGGTAACATAATGGAAGCGAATTGGAAGTTTCCTGATTCATTTAACGAATATAAACAGGCTGTGCTTTATTTATTAGGAAGAAAAAGAAAAAATAACAATTTATTGCGATCATAATGAGCCGTATCTGCTTTTTGATAACAATAAACTTTCCGAAATCAACTTTAAATGCTTTTATTCATTAAACTGCAGTAAGATGTAAAACTTGGTAAGCCCAATAAAATTTTAGTAGAAAGTAATACCTACCGCTGTAAGAATTTATGACTTTCGTGATATTAATGGTATAAAGATTGTTAATCTGGCTACACCACGGTCTGCCAAATTTAATGTGCTAATATGGTAAATGTTGATATAGTGTTTTCGGTACTTTCTCGTATACCTAAATTTTTTACAGCACTGGTAACTACACTAAATAACTTGTAAAATTCCATGTGGCCACCACGTCCTTCAAACACAGTTACGATGAAATTGATAAAGTATTGGAAAATTCGACTCCATTTTTTCTATAGGTACCACTTTGGCAAATTCGTTAAACGTTGTAGAAGAATGAATGTGTAACATAGCGCACTAAATAGCGTAGAGAAATATTCCTAATGGAGGATCTTCACTTGAGCAATTCACGCCGAACGCATAGAACGCGCATGCCGAACCGAACGCACACCGAAAAATGCTCGGTTTACTCGGATTGTTTGTATTGTTACGATGCATTCGAAGCGTTCCTACAAATTTCATTTCTAAGTTTAGTATATTTGGGTGTTTTGAAGTCGAAACATGGATGATGTGACAGTGGCAGCAGGTGCTTTCTTACTTATACAGATAGTGGCGAATAAAAAGACGAATACAGCGAAGAAGACCGCGAACAAGTGGACTATGTGGATGAGGAGTCTTTACTTAAAGTGTGATAATAAGGCATTATTAGCCGTTTTGGATAACGACAACTTACGAAATTTTACCAGGATGACTTCCAAAGATTTTGAAAACCTAATTTTGCTTGTAAGGCCGAGATAAATCGACAGGATACAAATTTCCATATCTGTCTAAGATCGTCAAGCTGTAACTTTACGCTTTGTAGGGTTCCGTACCTTAAAAAGAAAAAACGGAACCCTTATAAGATCACTTCGGTGTCCGTCCGTCTGTCACAGGGGTTTTTCTCAAAAAATAAGTAACGTAGAAACTTGAAATTTGGCGTAATGATAGATCTTGATGACGCACACATATATGGCTCCTCATAATTAGATAAAAATTTATTTTTAGATTAATATGGGAGGTCAGTTTAAAAGTTTAAATTAACCTATCGTGTGGCGTACCATTTGAAAGAGCTAACTGTAAACGGCGCTGCACAATTGATCTGTAACAGTAACGGGAACGGGAACGGCAAGAATGTTAAAATGCATACTTTTCAATAACGCTATGCACAACACGCCTCAAGCGAAGCAGTAACGCGAACGGGAACGGTAATGTTGCCGAACTTTTATCTTTGCTTACTGTTACTGCTCGTTCAGTACCGATGAATACCAATATTGATTGTTTACACCCGAACGTTTGGACCATCACAACCTTCAATTTTTTTTTCATCGTGTTCGTGTACAGACAACATCGTGATGTTATCTTTTGGTGTGTGACAACACCGAATACCGGGATCAAAACTGACGGTACTGACTAAAACTAAATGTTCCCAAAAAAGTTGTCACTGTTACTACTTATTGTGCAACGATGATTCATTCCCGTTTCTGTTACTGTTCCCGTTACTGTTAGAGATCAATTGTGCAGCGGCCTTAAAGATTCTAAAAACATTTTTTTTACAATTTTAAGTTCAGTGGTCTTAATGATATATCTACAAATGTGCAAAAAATGACCGTTCCTCCCCCCTATTCTCCTAGGTTTTTAAAGCTAAAATTTTGATTTTAATAGTTTTAGTAGATCTTAAGCCACATATTACAGAAAAACTGTGTAGAATATCGACAATGTAATAGTTGCGGGAAAATTGTTTTGTACGAGCCTAACGCACTCTTGGCCGATTTTTTTTTATCGGCGACTAATATACCATTTTACAATATTTGTTCAAGACATCTAAACAACGTATTAGTACCATAGTAATGGAAACATGCGAGACTCTGTAACTCAAGGATCACATAAGGGGACATAAGGGTCGAAAGCTTCCCAACAATCTGTCAATCTTTTTCTAGACAGACATAAACAAAGTTGCACAATTTTCAAAGTTAGTTATAAATTTTACTAACGAAGAAACGGTAGACAAGCATTCCCAACAACCTGTCAATCTTTTTCTAGACAGACATAAACAAAGTTGCACAATTTTCAAAGTTAGTTATAAATTTTACTAACGAAGAAACGGTAGACAAGCATTTCACGTATGGGCGAGCAAACGGCAGCTGTAATTTGGTTCGACGGTTTTATACTAAAAAATGTCTGAATTGAAGTTGTCCAACTAAAGGAATTTTTGCGGAAATCCACCAGCGTCCTCGTGAGAGGAATACTTTTAAACGAAATACTGTTGATAGTGTGGTTCAAAACAACGCCAGAACGCCGGACTTTGAGAAGATGTACTCAACAGAATTGTGGAGTATCCCAAAAACAGTACGAGGAAATTATTCTTACAAGTAGGTGCTTTGCATAGTACGATACGAAGAGTTCTGCATGAACAGCTGCTGTACCCATACCACATGCAGCGGGTGCAGAGTCTTAGTGAAACTGATTTTCGACCACGAATGATATTTTATAACTGGTTTCTACAACAGTGTATCAATCCAATCTAATCTGTTGTGCTTTCTACGGACAAACTACAGTTTTCTCTTGTCATCAATGGACAGAAGAAAATCCTCGCGCGATTAGACTACCAAGACACGAACAAATTTTTTCATGCAGCATTTGGGTTGGCATTGTTGACGATTATTTGATAGGATCGATGTTTTTACCAAACAGATCAAATGGGCCAAATTACAGAAACTTTTTGGAAAATGATCTACCTATCTTACTTGAGGACGTTCCGTTGGAAACACACCGTGACTAATGGTTCATGCAAGACGGTGATCCACCACATTTAAGCCTTGTTCCTAGCGAGTTCTTAAATAATCATTTTCCGAATCGTTCGATTGGCAGAGATGGCCATTGCGCGAGCACCACGTTCTCCAGACTGCAATCCGTTAGATTTTTTTATGGGGACACTTAAAAAATCTTATTTACTCTAGGCCTTAGACCTTAGAAAATCTCCGTGACCGAGTACAACATAGTTTTCGTTTAGTCCGGAATAGTCCCGGAATTTTTGAGCGAGTTCGACAATCGATGGTTCGATGATGCGAAGCCTTTATTGCTGCTGAAGGAGGACATTTCGAGCAGTTTCTTTAACATCCCACCATATTACATTTAATGCGATATGACCTTTGATCTTGCTGTTTTAATAAAAACTGTAACTGTTAAAGAAAGTATGTTTGAACACACATGTTTATAGAAACTTTAGTTACACTTTTGTTCTGTACATCACATTGATAAAGTTTGGTCAAACAATGCAGATACAGGTTGTATAGCAGAGCCACGTATTCGTTCGCTTTACTTATAAACTAAAAAGTTCAATAACCAAATCCGGTTGTATATTAGTTGTAACCACTTATCACCTTTTTATTGTTTATTATTCAAATGAAAGCTGTTTAATACAATGGTGGACATTACTTGATAACAAACTCGGTTGCTCGGTAATGAAAGATTTATGGAGAGAACATAACAGAACATTAATTTATTCTCACATGTAATACCACTAGAGGTTAAATTATTTCCGGAAATTTTTTCGAAGGTATGAATTTTCTTAAAATATTCATAGCCGAGAAAACATTTTCGGATTTTAATTTAACGTCGAGTGGTATTCGGTAAGAAAATTTTTCACCTTTTTGCAATTTAATTTATGTATTGACATATTATCTATAAACGTCACTCAACGCTATAAATAATACGATATTTTGATTGCAAGTTTATTGGAAGCGTAGAATGACATTTAATGTCAAATGGCATCGTTTATTCTGGTTATACGTGTACTTAATGTAAGTATTAGTGACAGTAATTATGACGTCACAAAAAATTTCCGCTAAAATTCACTCCAGGGTCCCAATCGAAAAAAATTTCCGAAAAAATACTTGCGTTGCCTTGGTAGCGGTCCAAAAGAAAGGCTTCTGATTGGTTGAATAGGCTTGTGAAAAATTTTCGGTAATATTTCTCTCAATAAAAACATTATGGAGTATTAATAGTCGAGTATGTGGATTCGGTAAGAAAATGTTAATTATATAATATTTACTCGAATACTCCTTACAAAAAAATTAACAAACATTTTTAACGTAAAACTTTATTTCCTAAAAACTTTGAGAAAAATATCGTATTCTGATGATTCTTTTGACAGTCATTATAATAATCCAACATAAAACACTTAACAAACATATTTAATTTTTTAATTTTTAAATGAAAACGTCAGTTATTGAAAATTATGAAGTAGTTTTTTTATATTCTTATTAGTGAAAAAAATACTACCGACGTTACAGAAATTTAATTGTAATATTTAATTAGCTTACCTACTAATCTTTCTTTATTTTTTTATTTTCTATTATTTTTATGCAGATACTACTATCACAACGAGTCATGGTTGTATCAATAACCATCCACAATGCACAATGGCATTTTCATCTTGCCAGAACGCGTTTCGTACGATTATTAAAAGAACCACCACCAGAATGTTGCTTTATGGTCGTTTTCAATATGCCAGGCGTTTTTTTTTCGTTCAATGGGCATTTTTGGTCTTTGAGCCTAACACACTAACAAAGTAATAGACTATATTTTTCATTATGACAATATTTTGTGAAGTAAAAGTTAAGAAATGATAAAAGCAGATTGTAAGACGCGACGAGTTTTGACAAAAGGAAAAGCTGAAAAGGATTACGCGCTGACGCTTATGTGAACATTTATATACATTTAGGCGCTTGTTGGTTCCAATTAGTTGTGACTTTTCCATTTCTCGTTTTCTTTGTGAACGAAAAAATCACCAGCGTGTACTAAAGAGTATTTTTATGTAATATTTAATGTAAGTTTCTTTATGTTGCTTCTTCATGCAATGATTTAAAATTTAGGATGTCTTTATAAAATTACTTTCTATTGTTCTATGCATTATTACCGTACATAACAAAGTATCATTGTTGTTTTCTATCGAAAGAATTATTTCTGGAAATAATTACTTTGCTAATCTAAGAAACGTGTGGCATACAGTGTGTCCACGAATCGAGTTGCGCACTCTTGTAAATTGTCTTAGCTACCAATTGGCGATAAAAAGTTGTGCTTATGTTGGAAAATAATAAACAGTTGCTAAATTTTTATTGAAGGTCGATTTCGTACTATCTAACTTTTAGAGTGCCCTGTACGTTTCATTGGAAATTTGACATCATACTGTTTCTGATTTCCCAATATAAGCAGAACTTTTTATCAAGAATAACTTTTTCTCTCCAAATGATAGATAAGAAAGTTTACAAAAGTGCATAACCCCATCCGTGGACACACTCTATACTATCAAAATTTGTATGTTTTGAAATCAGAAGTAAAGAACATCCAAATTATAATTAAAATGCACTACACTGATCAGCAGTAAAGGCGCTTTAATAGTGTACAATTTTTTTGAAGATGATGGGGGTAATAAATAAATGAGGGCGGTGTTAGTAATTCAACGTCTGGTGAAAAACAGCGTGTTTGTAAATGTCGCGTATACGGCAGTTACGGTACTTATTTAACGTCTTTTCGTTTGCCATAGCTCTTTTACGATCAATTTTGTTAATTTTAGACATGCGCATTAACGCCCTCTCAACTTTGAAAAGTAATTTTTTCGGATAGTATAAACAACAAACCATAAACAAAATTCATTCGAATAGCGGTATTATTGACTTCCTATTCCCACCAGAAAGCTAATCAGACCGGACTTCAGGTTTTCAAATGAACAAGTATTATTTTTCACGTACTCTGATTCGATGCTGAAAATCGAAAAACTTCGGACTGAAAAAGTTTTTACTTAATTGACATTTCTGATTTTAAAAGGGGTGTACGGGTGGTTTTGGATACCCGGTATGCTTGCATGATCCCGAGGATGCAAGTTTATTGCGTGAGGGATCAATTTCAAGTTGGGAGTCGCAGCGCAATTTTGACAATGTGAATAATTGCTACCTCGGTGCGACTCGAATTGAAAGGTAGGGGAAAGTGGGGGAATTCCGCGAACCTAAGGAAAAATGCTCATAAAAAATTTCCTACTTACAAGCAAATATTCATAATTTTACTACTGAATTTTAAATGGATTGGAAACCTTACTTATCACAAAAAAGGGTCTACGACAAACTGATTTAGAAAAAAAAAAAAAAATTAAGATACTGCCATTGTGCAGAATTCCCCCGTCTATTGGGTAATACCGCGCAGATGATGCGGTAATTCTGAGCAGGGATTAAATTAAGGGGGTATTCTAGTGTAGAAATTTGAAAAAATCAATTTTTTTTCTTCTCATATTTTCAAAGCTTAACCTTTCAAGAATATGTCTTTAAAAGGATTTGTCAAAATTTTAATTATTTCCGGAGATATAGGTATTTTAGTGACACGACATCCAAACCGGCTGGGCCGGAACAACACTGGGCGTAATTTTACCCGAAACTTTAAACGCGTTTTTCTCGAAACTACTTTTTTCAAAAAGTTTGTCATGATTTCTCAAGTTCTACTTAACCGATTTACTTGTAATTTGGCGTGAGTCTTCTCTATATATGCCTCTATCGTAATAACTATGATTTATAACAAATTAATGTTTTTTACTATTTTTAAAAAATTCAGGAAAGTCAAAAAAACAGTAAAAAAGTTATTATTTTTTCGGACATCCGCAATTTAGCGAAAAAAATTTTTTTTTCCGTTTTTTTTATAGTTAGTACGATAGCAGCATTTATCTAGATAAATAATCTTTTTTATTTTTTTGTTTCACATCATTTGGATGGTTGCAATCGTGACAGACTTGGCGCGCCATTTTTTTTCAATCCCCCACTTCAACAGCTTATAACATTTTGAGTTTTCAATTTTTTCACTTTTTTTTATTTCTTATGTATTGTTAAAACATGAATAAATATCTTGTTAAAAAATGGATAGTAAAAATATTTTTTGTTTTTTATTTATAGCACGCAAAAAAACACCTCAAATTCATGCTTCTAGACTAGAATACCCTCTTAAATTAAGAATACCTTATTGCTTCTTAAAAATCAAAATATATTTAAAAATGAATAACATTTCACACAAATCTTCTAAAATTTGTTTTGCTATTTTATGTTTTTCTTCTTTTGTACCTTGGCACACATGTTGCACGTGTAATTAACTGAAGAATTTCAACCATTACATTTTGAATGTATCCTTTTCGAACAGATTACGCAGCGATACCAAATTTCCTTGTCCCGTCCGAATTCACCACACAGCAAGCATTCGTCATTGTCTTCAGCTGGATCTATATCATCTAATTCATCAATAGTGAGTATTTATTAAGAAGGTGACCATAGAATTGTATTAACAATTTATAACTAACTTTGAAATAGAATATTATTTCGACTAACAATAAGTAGGTTAATGCTTGTTGTTACTTTGTTTGAATGTATCAACAAATCCTCTGATGACGATCCTCAACAGCTCATCTACATGTATTGAGTAATTCACAAAGCCTTCAAAGGGTTTTAAATTTTCATCAGTCAGCGTGATTGTGTTTTTGTTGTATGCACAAATTATTTAATGGACGTTGTATTTGACAATGTCTCCATGTAACCAGGTCAGTGTATCAAACAACAGGAAAATAAACGTGTTGCAATCAGTACAACGTGCATCGAAATTAAATCTAAACTGCTTGATTGCGCATTTTTACTGAGGTTGTCGATTTTGTTTTGTTAAATCCGGGTTTACTCTCTGAACGTTCCCTTTACACAACGAGAGAAGAGTGCTGAAGCTTTTTGTATTGATCCTGCATGTCGAGCGAAATAAATGATCACATTTTTACGCAGTAATCGGGTTTGCATTACTCTTCTTCATTCATCAGTAAAATCATTCGTCTAGTTCTATTTCAATCATTTCAATAATCTGTTATCAAGTTTTGTTTTTGTACTTCGAAGAAAAACCTAATCATGTCTCTTAACTATGATAATTATTCAACTATAAATTTATTGTTAATGGCTGCATCTCTTTTTGTTTCGTAAATTTTGAAAATAAGTTACTTTACTCAACAAAGGTTAAAAGTTACTAAGTTTTCGTTCCCAATTAGCACCTATTGATAAAATACTGAATTTATGAAGTAAAAACTTCTTCCTGCACGGTCAGCAGAGTCTACAAGATGAACTAGCAGTACTTGGGCAAACGACAACTGAAAAGCCGACAATCAATCCTTGTATCGTGTCGTACGTGACTGTTGAGCTTAGCTCAAGTTATCCTGTCGGCAGTTTTTCCACACTTAAAAGTTTTCAAGTTCCGATTTCTACGGAAAAAATTGCCAGTAGTATAGCTATGGGGTTTCTGGGACATTTTGATATCAAATTGATATCAGTTTAATCGATCAGTAATTCATTTGTTAATGAGGTCATTAACCTAATGAGTAATTAGCTTAATGGGTTTTTAATTGGTTTTTAATGGGTTTTTAATGGGTTTCTAATGACCTTTAGGTTTCAAGGTCAACAGGTGCATTCTTATGTGATGACGTCACCAAGTAATTAGCCTAATGGGTTTTTAATGGGTTTCTAATGACCTTTAGGTTTCAAGGTCAACAGGTGCATTCTTATGTGATGACGTCACCAAGTAATTAGCCTAATGGGTTTTTAATGGGTTTTTAATGACCTTTAGGTTTCAAGGTCAACAGGTGCATTCTTATGTGATGACATCACCAAGTAATTAGCCTAATGGGTTTTTAATGGGTTTTTAATGACCTTTAGGTTTCAAGGTCAACAGGTGCATTCTTATGTGATGACATCACCATGTACTTAGCTTAATGGGTTTTTAATGGGTTTTTAATGGGTTTTTAATGACCTTTAGGTTTCAAGGTCAACAGGTGCATTCTTATGTGATGACGTCACCATGTAATTAGCTTAATGGGTTTTTAATGGGTTTTTAATGACCCTCAAAGTCAACAGGTTCATTCTTGCATGATGACGTCACCATATAATTATTCCAAGTCCACTGAGTGCATTCTTACGAGAGTTTGGCGGATGCTGGTGAAAATCTGAGATAATGCGGTAACTGGCAGATAACTGATAAACAACTATGTGCTATCTAACGCTAGGTTTGCAACTCATGTCTAATATCTAATTATCTAATTATCTGCTATCTAATTATCTGATATCTAATTATCTGATATCTAATTATCTGATATCTAACATATGATTATCTGATATCTAACATTGGTATGATTAATAATATACTTGAGTTAAAGTTTGGAAATTTCTTAAACATAACAATAAATTTAAAAAAATTCCTACTAATTCAAAGGAAATTCCAGGAATGTGATTAGAAATGTGACTGTAAACCTCGTTAGAAAGTTTTCTTGTTCTAATGAGTAACTAATTGATAAGAACTCTTAGGAATATTCCCAGTAACCATTCTAGTGCTATATCAAAATAATTGTGAGCGATAGTTATCACAATGACATACAAAAAAAAAAAAACTAATTGCAAAATATGCTCGTTAAACATATTAACTCAACATCAAAAACATTTATTGAAATATCTCAAATAATATCTATTACAAAAAGTATACCAATCTTACTTATTGAATATAAATACATTCATTTAAATGCTTTTTAAGATAGCTGACCTCTGATGGCTAACTCCTAACAATTCAAACTGTACTTACACTTGAAATAATAATTCATTGGATTGTATTAAACATTTAATTGTACCGCACAATACATATAAATAATAAATTCAAATAGGAATATTATTTCACTGAATTAGAATCTAATTTTCTAAGTCAGAATATGATTTTTCTAAGTCAGAATAAGCTTTTTCATGATGTCACCATGTAATTAGCTCAAGATCACCAGGTGCATTCTTTCATAATTAACTTAATGGTTAATTAATGACCTCTAAGCTTCAAGGTCATGAGGTGTATTCTTTCATGATGAGTAATAATTCATGATTTAATTGATTCCGCGAGATGCGCGCGCAGGAATTGGTGAAAAAGAACACTGATAATATTACATAAATTTTTATTAAGATATTAATGCTAAATACATTACTAAATACAAAATCTAATGGGAAATGTGCAACTACATTAAAGAAAAAATCAAATAAGTTTACAAATATACACTAGACGCAGTCCTTAATCATTGGTGGACCATCATATTCATCACCGACGCTTGTTTGATAATGTTATAAGCATCATCAAAAATCGGTTACATCTTTATCTGACGACTTCGATACGACTGAAGCATTACATCAACTTCTTTACAGCTTATTCTGCGTCACAATAAGATTAGTAATGACCTTTTACACTACAAGGTCACTAGGTGCATGCAGAATTCTCACCCTGAAGGCTGACCTCTGATAGCCGACTCCTAACCATTCAAACTGTACATTCACTTGAAATAATAATTCATTGGATTGTATTAAACATTTAATTGTACTTCGATTTTTTAACAGCTTGTGATACAATGAAGTGACGTATAGAATCAACCTGGTTCACATGATCATCTTCTTGATCACTTGGAGGTCCACTTGATGATATCATTTTTATAATAATATGTTGAAATTTAAAGCTCCTATTTTTTCGAATCGGTTGATCTTGATTATAACGTTTCCGATGGCTGTTTGTTGAAATTACAATTTTTTCATAAGTTTTCAAATCATCTTGATTCACGAAATTCATATTGGGTGATTTCTTGAACAGCAACTCAATCAAACCTTCAGTTTTAGGATAACTTATATCACCCACAAGAATATGAGTAGTGGTAAAATTAATCGGTGTATTACCAATCATTAGTCGATCTCCTTCAAGCTTTCGTCCACCATATATTGTATCTTAGCCTCTCTTATTATCACCCATTAACCTCTCAAGGTACTGATTGAGGAAATCATCCTTTATATCATTATCCATCTCTTTACATTCATCAACCACAGGTTGCATTATTTCATGCAGTGCCGCCCTCTTAGCTGTAACCTTATTCACTTTAACCATTTTATGTTTTCGGCAAATCATTTTATGTAGAATGCCTGCTTGTTCACTCATCGCACTCCAAAGCGATACTGCAGACCACTATTGATGCACAACCTTATAATATTAAATTATGAAACTCAGGATGCCAACTTAACTAATAGTATTCTGACTCAAAAATTAGATTCTGACAGACAAATCTTATTGTGACTCTGAAAATTAGTGTATATCTCAGAGAATGTTTATTGTGACTCAGAAAAGCTTATTGTGACGCAGAAAAAGCTTATTGTGACTCAGAAAAAGCTTATTGTGACTCAGAAAAAGCTTATTGTGACTCAGAAAAAGCTTATTGTGACTCAGAAAAAGCTTATTGTGACTCAGAAAAAGCTTATTGTGATGCAGAAAAAGCTTATTGTGACTCAGAAAAAGCTTATTGTGACTCAGAAAAAGCTTATTGTGAGTCATAAAATTAGTTTATGTCTCAGAGAATGTTTATTCTGACTCAGAAAAATAGTTTATGTCTCAGAAAAATCATATTCTGACTCAGAAAATTAGATTCTGACTCAGAAAATTAGATTCTAATTCAGTGAAATCATATTCGTATTTGAATTTATTAAAAAAGATTTATATGTATTGTGCAGTACAATTAAATGTTTAATACAATCCAATGAATTATTATTTCAAGCGAATGTACAGTTTGAATGGTTAGGAGTCGGCTATCAGAGGTCAGCCTTCAGGGTGAGAATTCTGCATGCACCTAGTGACCTTGTAGTGTAAAAGGTCATTACTAATTTTGTGAGTCAGAAAAAGCTTATTCTGACTCAGACAAATCTTATTGTGACGCAGAATAAGCTGTAAAGAAGTTGATGTAATGCTTCAGTCGTATCGAAGTCGTCAGATAAAGATGTAACCGATTTTTGATGATGCTTACAACATTATCAAACAAGCGTCGGTGATGAATATGATGGTCCACCAATGATTAAGGACTGCGTCTAGTGTATATTTGTAAACTTATTTGATTTTTTCTTTAATGTAGTTGCACATTTCCCATTAGATTTTGTATTTAGTAATGTATTTAGCATTAATATCTTAATAAAAATTTATGTAATATTATCAGTGTTCTTTTTCACCAATTCCTGCGCGCGCATCTCGCGGAATCAATTAAATCATGAATTATTACTCATCATGAAAGAATACACCTCATGACCTTGAAGCTTAGAGGTCATTAATTAACCATTAAGTTAATTATGAAAGAATGCACCTGGTGATCTTGAGCTAATTACATGGTGACATCATGAAAAAGCTTATTCTGACTTAGAAAAATCATATTCTGACTTAGAAAATTAGATTCTAATTCAGTGAAATAATATTCCTATTTGAATTTATTATTTATATGTATTGTGCGGTACAATTAAATGTTTAATACAATCCAATGAATTATTATTTCAAGTGTAAGTACAGTTTGAATTGTTAGGAGTTAGCCATCAGAGGTCAGCTATCTTAAAAAGCATTTAAATGAATGTATTTATATTCAATAAGTAAGATTGGTATACTTTTTGTAATAGATATTATTTGAGATATTTCAATAAATGTTTTTGATGTTGAGTTAATATGTTTAACGAGCATATTTTGCAATTAGTTTTTTTTTTTTTGTATGTCATTGTGATAACTATCGCTCACAATTATTTTGATATAGCACTAGAATGGTTACTGGGAATATTCCTAAGAGTTCTTATCAATTAGTTACTCATTAGAACAAGAAAACTTTCTAACGAGGTTTACAGTCACATTTCTAATCACATTCCTGGAATTTCCTTTGAATTAGTAGGAATTTTTTTAAATTTATTGTTATGTTTAAGAAATTTCCAAACTTTAACTCAAGTATATTATTAATCATACCAATGTTAGATATCAGATAATCATATGTTAGATATCAGATAATTAGATATCAGATAATTAGATATCAGATAATTAGATAGCAGATAATTAGATAATTAGATATTAGACATGAGTTGCAAACCTAGCGTTAGATAGCACATAGTTGTTTATCAGTTATCTGCCAGTTACCGCATTATCTCAGATTTTCACCAGCATCCGCCAAACTCTCGTAAGAATGCACTCAGTGGACTTGGAATAATTATATGGTGACGTCATCATGCAAGAATGAACCTGTTGACTTTGAGGGTCATTAAAAACCCATTAAAAACCCATTAAGCAAATTACATGGTGACGTCATCACATAAGAATGCACCTGTTGACCTTGAAACCTAAAGGTCATTAAAAACCCATTAAAAACCCATTAAAAACCCATTAAGCTAAGTACATGGTGATGTCATCACATAAGAATGCACCTGTTGACCTTGAAACCTAAAGGTCATTAAAAACCCATTAAAAACCCATTAGGCTAATTACTTGGTGATGTCATCACATAAGAATGCACCTGTTGACCTTGAAACCTAAAGGTCATTAAAAACCCATTAAAAACCCATTAGGCTAATTACTTGGTGACGTCATCACATAAGAATGCACCTGTTGACCTTGAAACCTAAAGGTCATTAGAAACCCATTAAAAACCCATTAGGCTAATTACTTGGTGACGTCATCACATAAGAATGCACCTGTTGACCTTGAAACCTAAAGGTCATTAGAAACCCATTAAAAACCCATTAAAAACCAATTAAAAACCCATTAAGCTAATTACTCATTAGGTTAATGACCTCATTAACAAATGAATCACTGATCGATTAAACTGATATCAATTTGATATCAAAATGTCCCAGAAACCCCATAGCTATACTACTATTGCCATTCCCGTTCTAATTAACTTTTAACGATTTTAGAGCTTTAAATGAAATCAATTAAGATTTACGTTGATTAATGTTGTCGATCCTAATTTTAAAGAGGAATTCAAAGAATTTCGAACGGCTATTGATCCTTAGGGCAGCATTAATTTGCTTACTAACGGTAAATATAAGCAAAGCAACGCCCCTACTATTGCTTCAAGTAGATGGCAATTATGGATACATTCAACATACCAATTCAAGTATGTTTAATGGTTTCATGTGTCACAATTATGGCCTCAGCTGTATATACCGATGTTCATGCCGATAAATGTTAATTAGAACATATCTTGATTTGCACTTTAATCGAAGCTCGCTCAATATACCTTTTATTCGTGTAAGGTAAGTCAGTTTAATTTCGCAAACGATTCGAAAGCCAATATTCAGATTTGCCCGAAACTAGGATTGTAAACTCGAAATTAACTGAAATCCCCCCTAAACAAAGACGAGGAGGTTTCAAAACAGAATTTAAATTACGTATTTTAAATTAAACAGTTTTAAATTAATGGAAGAAGGAACGAATTCAATAAAGGCATTTGTTAGTAAAAAGTAAACTGTTGGATATGAACGTTGCTATAAAAAGTTTTGTGAAACAATTTATGGTGATGCGGAAATATGTTACTACCACGTTCAAGTTTGCATTTTATTTCTAGGATCGCTTCTCCAAATCCTATGGTTTTAGTAAAGTATTTCTGAGTATCATTTGCTATTTCCGACGGAACACCGACCCTACTGTAATATATTGCTTCTTTATTCAAACTAATACAATAACTTATGGTCAAAAACACTTCTTGTGAAAATATGGCGTTTGAAAGATATATTTGTTTCTTCCGCTTTTTATTCTAAAATTATGTTTGAGAATTTTGTTGCCAACTTAAATTTTGATGTACTTCTTATTCTACCTTCAAATGATAGTCTGGAATGTTTGCGGCGATGAAAATATGGTAGAAGATATTTTAAGGGCCTCGTCTGCTATCTTCTAAATTATTACTCTACTGTAATTCAAACAACTACCAGCTGTTTAGAACTTTTTGTAAAGAATTCCGAAGAATGTAACATAATTTATTGCGCAACTTAAATCGATTGGTCGACTATTTTGTCGTCCGTAATTTGCCGAAAAAGTGATTATGCATTGAAATAATATTATAAAGTTACGCGGATGTGTTTTTTCGTCATGCAATTAGATTTTATTAAAGAGGTTGCACAGCTGGCAGTTCCATTAAAGCTACTGAAAATTGCTATTCCATTTTATTAGTGAGAACATTTTTAAATAAAATTCTGAACTTTTGTTTCCTTTTATGCAGAAGCTCGTAACCCACACATGCGAAAAAGTTGAAATTGTATCAAAATGAGACTTTTAATGTAACTCTGAAGGTAATCTAAAAAATATGTGTACATTGGTAAGCAAGGTTTCAAAATACAATAATATGAATTTATAATTATTTATATTGAATGCGGAACAGTTCATGTTACTTTTGTTGAATACAGTTCACGTTTACGTTTTAGTGCTGCATTTACTCATGCGGTTGGTTCAAATTAATATTTCAAAAGTACAGTCCTCTATAAAGCAATTAGTAAGCGAAAATTCACTAATTTGGCAGTTCCTCTTTGGTGTTTTACATTATACATTGCAAATTTACATTCTAATTATGTTTCTCAATAGTGAATACCTACTTAAATAGTTTTTGTAACATAAGTATGGGAGCACTACGAATTCAATTTTTGGTTGGGTTGTGTTGGGTGCAAACATTGATAATTCGCTAACGGCTTAGGATTAGTAAACTTATTGCAGTTATAATTCTTTTAATTTGTAAATATACGAGGGTCATACTGAAACTGCTGAGCAAATGTTTTTTACTAATTGATATCCTTCAAAATACAAAAATCAAGTAAATCAATTCAATCTTCAGATTCTACCAACACAATTAGTTATTGTGTGCATTAAGATTCAATGATTCGCAGGTGTAAATTTAATGGTTGCATTTCGGCACTGCAAATGTTTTCGAGAATGGAATGGAATTGAACCCAACAATTTTTTGGGAATTTCTATTGTCTTCTTTGTGCATAGCAATAGAAGCAGATAAAACGGCAAAAGAAGCACTAGGGGAAAGTTGTTTAAAACGGAGACGTCGGCTAAAACAGGGACACTATATTTCTGACAGGAGGGCACTACTGACAGGATTGCAGCGGTATCTGTTAAATGAACTGGGAGGTTATTGCAGCCTTCTGAGTGCGCTTCCGTGAAAATACAGACAGTTGTTGTTTCTGGTATATGTTTTAAAGTTTCTGTGTGAAACATTATCGACTTTTAAGTAACGTTCTTTTGCACTTAGTGCCAAATTTGTTCCAGAAGTTAATTTCGTAAGTACACTATCGCGTTCAGCAGCTTATAAACAATATTTTTCATGTCTTAGTTGCACGATTACATAACTTTCATACAGTCAAACGTAATGTTTTTTACAAAGTGACGCTGTCGTCCAAAACAGGGACATTTTACATAGTTCAAAATGGGGACATCCACATTTTGGACGACTTAAGAACTCTATGCTCCCGTTTTGTAGAAGTCTTCAAACAGATATAGGTAGGCCTATCATGTATGTGTTAATTGTTTTGTATAACGTGGAAAAAAATTATTGATTCTTGTCAGATCTCACAATGGGGTGTCAAATATGACGGACAACGAGGATGAAGATAATGATCCGTAAATTTAATTTAGGCGACCAAAGGAAGATGATGACGAACATGAGGAATCCTGCCAAGGTACATGGACAAAAATATGTATAATAACTTTTTAATTAATTTTGTTTAGCGAACTATATACCTAGCTCCTCAGTTTACATACGCGTAATCTTATAAACGGATGTGCGCGTACCACTCTGCACTGTATCTCCAGAACGGTTGATTATACGGAAACATGAATTAAATAAAAATTGTAGATAATTTTATGACACATGGCGCATGGAGATAATTACGAAAAGCCGATTTTCGTGACCTCTGACCTTCAATATCTTCTGACGCGGCCACGAAATTATATGAGACTTTTTAGCCAGTCTTCAGAACGTCAAAACAAAGGTCTATGCAAAAATACAGCTTTCTCATTTTCAGTCCGAAGCTTACCCCTTATTGAACCTTATTTGACTGTAATAAGTGTCGATCGAAAGTTTCGTTCGAAAGGAGTACAAATTAAGTTATATAAATATTGCTTAAATATCGCAAAACGGTTTATTTTTGGTGTTTTAATAATTTGTCCATAATTGTCCATAATTGAACGTTATGAGCACCTGCTCAGTCAAGAATATAGTTAGGGCGTGAGAAAGTAAAGAAACGAAACAAGTGACTAATAATCATCTAAATATTTTATTACAAATGGGAAAATAGATAGTTCTTGTATATCTAAACAAAATAATCTAGACTATTAAACTATTACGATTTGATGTATTTCAATTGTTTGAAAAGATGAAAAGAATAAATATAGCGATTTCACAAGCCCAATATTAATTTAAAATTTGGCCACAGCGGTCTGGCACTTTAATGTCAATTGAATTGGGTTGCATACTTTTATTACTCACGCTATCCAAGGTGTACTTCTAACTAGAAACAATATTATTCTAGTGTTAGAGTTTAGAATTTTTCGAAACAATAAAGAAGACAAAAGGGCGTGGCACACATAGTCAGTAATTTTACACTTTTCACTCCTAAATTTATTAATCAAATAATTCAAATTCACAGAAAAATAAAATTACGTTAATTCAACATTAAACATGTTTCTACGGATTGATCAAAATTCAAAAACAATAAAAAAGGAACTGCACAAATTCGGCGGGTGGTTTTCCAGGCCGTCTATAGTAAAGTCCGGGTTACCCCTCGCTTCCATGGTCGAACAGGAGCCGCCATGTTCAGCACACAATCTGAAGGAAAAAAGGCGATTAAATTTACTTTTTATTTCTTGGAAAAGAAGCACATTTCTAAAATATCAATATCATAACAGTATCGATTGAGATCATTTACGGAATTATTATTAATTATAAATAAACCGAATTTTATGAAAATTAAGCAACAACCAAAAGCATTCCCGATACTTGCAATACAGTCCGTTCTTTAATATGAAAAGACCCTTAAGCTCTTCTGTATCAAATTTATTGTACCAGCACCTACAAGATGTCATCTACTTGCTGAGAAAATGAGATAAGAGTGATTAAGCGCCGTACCCGTTGATTAATTTATATTATGATGTACGAAATATTTCATATGCCTGGTTTAATTACTTGATTGTCTGACAGTATAATTAATACAAGCTGTAGTCGGATAATATCCCAACAGGTCATGCTTATTGTAATCCTCCTGACACATAGCCGTTCTAACTATACTACATTCACGAAATTGCTACTAAAATTTTATGTTCAATTTTAGTACCAATGAAATTTTTTTGTTCGAGTGTTTATATATGTGACATCAAATTTTGGCTGCGTTATTTTATTACGTGGTCAAAACCACATAGTAAAATATTGTCACGTTAAAGGGTTTCAAAATATTCAAAAATAAGAACGATATGTAAATTCTTTGGAAAACTTAATTAGTATTGTATCAATCCGCCTGGGGACTTTCGCTGGGTGGATCGAGTAGCTCAGCGAACATCACTGCCGGTTCCAAGTCCGCGAAAGGAAGTAAGATTGTGCGAATGAGCTAGTAACCCATCCACGTTTTAAAGTAAGCCTTCACCAAAAATCTCACCTGTAGCCTCTGAAAGGATGGTACAAACAATGACGGCAATTATTGCAAACGGAAAAGGATACAATAGCAATTGCACATAACATAAAACAAAAAACATGTTGAGATCGCTGTAATATCTGCAAAAAGTAGAAGCAAAAAGGAACGAAAGAAATAAACAATTATGTAATGATCTATAGCGGAGTACCAGAAAGACAAGAGGAAAGGCAAGAGTGACAATCTTGATTAGAAAATATCTGAAACATATAATCAAAAGTTATACGTGTGAAAATGAAAGAAAAGCAGAGTATACTGCGGATTTTTCACGCCGGAAGGACGAGACAAATATAGCAAAACATTTTATGGAGATTTGCAGGATACAATAAATAAACTAAACAAACACGACGAAGTGGTCATTACAGGTGATTTAAATACCAGAATGGGAACGTACTTGTAGAAAATGTAGTTGGTATACATGGATAAAGGATCCTGAATACAATTGGAGTACATTTAATCGATTTCTGCCTCCAAGGCAAACTTAGAATAACAAATATTTTTTTCAAGAAAAAAGAAATTCGTAAGTACACTTGAAGTGAAAGAGGAAGAAGATCGCTCATAGGCTATGTGAAAATGAAAAACTACCCAATAGTGTACAGGACCAAGCCTCTACACATACTTTGTAGTAGGGAAAATTAAAACCATAACTTGCAAAAACAAAAAATGAAGAAAGCAAAAGACCTAGAACTTGAAACAAATTAGACCTACCCAAGACCCAAGTATAGAACAAGATAGACTGAATCAATACCTAATACGAAGGATATAAGTGAAGACATTGAAATGGAAAATAGAAATATACACGGGGCAAAATCAAAACGCAGCAGAAGCCTTAGGTAAAAAGTTAAAAATAGCAAAGAAAAAAGAACTAACACTAGATATACGGCGCCCGATTTCCAGCAGATATTTTTTAAAGATTTCCTGTGGACATCCGAAACAGACATCAGGTAGTGGTAATGTTAAGTCTCTCTGTTCGCAATGATGCTAACGTATAAAAAATTGCTTACATTTGCTGCGTTTATACATTTTCAATACGTATGTATTCGGTAAGTCGCTTCACTCAACATTGCCGAAGATGAAGAACAATTTGAATTGCTAGATGATATACAAGTTTTAGTTGTACCTACCATCTATTATTTTTGTTTTTGTGGGGTTCCATACCTTAAAAGGAAAAAAGGGACCCTTATAACATCACTCTCGTGTCCGTTCGTTCATCTGTCACAGAGGTTTTTCTCGAAAACTGAGTAAAGTAGAAACTTGAAATTTAGCACAAGGATAGATCTTGATGACGAGCACTTCCATCGCTCGTCAATAAATGGATGAAAATTTATTTTTAGATTAATATGGGAAGTCAGTTTGGTACCAATAAAAAAATGTTTGAATTAACATATGGTGTGGAGTATCATTTGAAAGAGCTAACTGTAAGGACTCAAAAAATATTTTTTTTACAATTTTAAGTTCAGTGGTCTTAATGATATAGCCAAAAATGTACAAAAGCTGAACGTTCCCCCTCCCCCCGTTCTCCTAGGTTTCTACAGGTAAAAATTTGATTTTAATCCGGTTAGTAGATATTAAGGCACAGATTATAGAAAACTACGAGTTTTATCGACAATGTAATAGTTGCGGGAAAAAAAGCATTTTTATGAAAAATAGGTGGAAACTTACGATAGCCTATTAGCCTATACTTTATCAATCCTTATCAGTTACCAGAAACAAATGTGGATAAGGTTTAAATATACCTACCTAAAAAAGGTAATTTGGCCTATCGACAACTTTTTGTTGTTTTAGTACGGAAACCCAATTGTGCGAGCCTGACTCGCTCTTGATCGGTTTTCTTAAAGAAATAAGTAAACTTTTTATTAATTATATATTTCTTAATTTTTTACAACCCTCTCTTGTTGGAGGCTACAAACGAAATGAAAAAATGACTGGTTTTGCAAACCGACATGAAGCTTAAAATGACTGACAAGGCTGTGGCAAAACCAGTCATCATTGATTTTCGGTTGCAAAACCGGACAAATCGAAACTTCCAATTACAATATCAAACGACCTATTAGTAAGAAATTATACATATTTTTCTAACTATTAATAGGTAGAATAAAAAATGTTTATTTCTGGAAATATGCCTACCTATATCGGTTTAAGAAGAAACCTGATAAATTGCGATCAGAAGGATTTTCTTGTGATTTTATCGTTGAACTGTAAATTTCTAGGGATTATCCGCATCCAGATTGAAAAATGAAAGCTACCCGCGCACGCATGAAAACGTGTTTACTATCCCATAAAATTCCCGAGAATCTAACGCTGCCAAGAAAAAAGATATCAGGCGTTGCTTTTTCAATTTTTTCTTGCCCGGTTTGCATCATCGTATATTTGCGAAGTGACATTTGGTACAACAATAATACTTTTCTTCAATTTCAACCTGTAAATATAGAATAACATTCTACTTAAGTAGTTTGCGAGATGATACGTCTCGACTTTGAAAAAACAAAACGAAAATTTTAAATTTAATTAAAAATAGCACTAAGAATAATGGCACGTCACGCGCAATTGCTTGTTTCATCAATTAATTAAGTCCGCGTTAATTTTTTTATTTTGTCATCAGAATAATGGCTCGTGATTTATAAAAATAATGTTCCACGGTTGTTTCGCAGAAACATAAGTTAATTTAAAATAGAATTAATTCCACGTCATTCTCAAATTTTTTCAAATTACTCTCAACTTCCCGTGATAAAAAACTGAGTGCGAATTCTGCTATATAAAGGGCGGAACGTATTAAAAATGTAATTATGCGAGATTAATTGAACCATTTTAAAGATTCTCGTTAAAATCTAGCTTAACCACGAAAGGGAAGACCTTCTAAATTTAGCTTTAATTCCGGTCTGCTCTGGAAAGTTCCTCGAGACCGCAGCAAAATTCAATTTCAATCTCATCCGGCAGAACTCATTTTTGCCTCGATTTTATAAACTTGTACAAAGTAAATAGTTGTAAAACCGATTTTTACTGAAAAACAATCTATTAATACTTTCCATCAGTTCATTTGTACAGTAGCTGCCAAGGTGACCCAACAAATTTTTTTGAACAAATTAACCGGTTGTTGTATAATGAGCCTTTGAAATAAGTAAGTCACATCATAAATATTAACAAAAATCCTAGTTTTTACAAGGTGGGTGAGATATTCTTTATATTTTTAGTTAAAATTTTAATATTTTTCTCTGAATGCAAAATCCGTTAAAGGATTTTGTTATTTTAATTTGTCTAGTTCTCCTCAGATTTTAGCAGTGTAACGACTCGGGCTGTCTCTAATGCGATAGTGGTTGCAAAGTTGTTGATAAAGTCGAGCAGCCATTGAGAGTGTAAAAATTCGTGACTTACCAATGTATTTCCAATTCTTGGCTTTTTACATGTTATCGCCTTTGCACAGGCCTCATTGTTTATGGAGTCAGCATTGTTGCATCAGTACCTATACTTTGCTATCGCATTATCTCCAACATTTTGACTAATTTTCAGCGTTGCCGTAATTACCTACAGTTTTTTTCTGTATCAGTAGATAAGCTAGGCCAGTTTCGGTTCCTTTGATGTCGATTTTGAGTCGCGGTAATTGTTGAAAGGGGATAAGTCACTTTTTAATGTTTCGAGAAGATAATCGATAAAAACTGTTTTTTGAAAAAGTTGAAAATATTATGATTTTTTTTAGTAACGGTGTCAACTTTTATAAAACCTTCAAGTACGTTTGGAATATATCCGAAAATTTTGGAAAGCGGTTATCCACTTAATTTTGGAGGTCACAGTTGCATTACTCGAAAATGATCAAAAATGGCTTATCCCCTTTCAACAATAACTGATTCAATCAGTTCGGATTTGCAAGGTTGTACTGTATTAGTTTCATATACAAACAATAATTATTTGTTTTTAAACGCATTTATGTAAAAAAACGTATCGGTTTTATTAGTTGTAGTCGAAGTTAACAAAAAACCAAATTCATATAATGCTGCTAGTTAACCGTCGGAAAGCGGACAGGAAATTAAAACCAACCTTGACGTATAAATAATTCCACTGTTCTCTCGTGTTTTAATGTTCATCGAAAGTTATAGAAATTTATCAGAAAAATTTCGTTTAATGTACAGATCAATAAATAACTACGTTTTGTTTTTAAAACAGAGATATTTTAATTATATTACCACATGCAAGCTTGTGTTAAGAACAAAAACATTTTGGTGTTTCCAAATTGATGGGTGCATTTAGACCGCTTATTTCAGCTGTCTGAAGATGAATAATACAGTACATACCGAGGTGAAAAAACGAGAACTATGGGACTTTTTAATAAGGTACTATTTTATTCACAATCATCCAATTATAAATAAAACGATAAACATTGAAAATAATTTATCGACATTTGGCAAGATTTCTAATTTGTAACTGAATTTGAATGAACGCATGGAACTAAAAGCAATCGCTCGAAAACAGGTAATAATTTGCTACAATTTTCGCATATAGGAGGTATGTAATAAACAAACAGGTTAACAATGAAATAAAAGGAGGTTGGATATAAGAAACTTAGCAACAGTTCACCATCCAATTTTTTAAAAGTCGAAATTTGGCATATTATTAACCGATGATATTAACATTAATTGAATTTATGAGTTCAATAAATGTTTTCAAACGTTGGAGGTAGAAAATTGTGATCGAGACCTATGGGAAATCTTACATATTTTTCCATAAAAGAAATAAAAAGAAGCGGTGCACAAAATGCGAGTTTTATTAGTTCTCTCCCAGGAATTGTAAATAGCTACTGCTGTAGCACGTTTTCGTTTTCTTGAAATTTGATTTACTGACATTAAGCTACAAGAAAATCGTTTCATTACAACACTAATAAACAAATTACGTTCGGAGCGAAATTGTTTAGAAATAGTTCGTATATTTGATTTTTCCTTTATAAAAATATGAGAAATGGAAAGAAACTCGATCGGGAACAGATAGATTCGCGATACCGTAAAACGGGGATACTTTGATCAATTTTTTATTTCAAAGTACAATAACTTTTTTTGTTTATGGTTAAAATTAAATTTAAAAAACTGAAATATCGGTTTTTATTAGACTATCGATTTTAAAAATATGGAAAATATGGCATTAATAACCGTATAGTCCACAATGTTTTTCGCGCAATCGCTTATACGAAATGAAATAAAGAAATTTAGACTGACTTTGAAGTAATTTTTTTTGATAAAAATATTTTGAAGGCATAATATGTGTCACAAATTACTTACCGCATCGGTGTGGTAAGTTCAACTTACAGATTCTGTCAGCAACAATGGTAAGTAACTAGTAACAACATGATTGAACGAAAAACAATAAAAACCTTTTAATCAAAGAGATACTGACTTTGGGGATACTTTGATCACTCGTGATTTTTTAACGGCATATGAGAGTAACCCCAATGAAAAGACGAATAAAATTTAAAAAAAAAAGTTAGGATTTGTTTAGATGCTTTATAAGAAGATTTGTAATTATCCTTGATCAAAGAAAAATGCTGTAGGTAATCATATAAAATCATAACGGGTGTTCATTTAAAAAGTGCCTTTCGACTTTTTGCTAAACGAAAATGCAGTTATTATTTGACTTTTTGTTAAACGAAGATGCAATTATTTTTTAAAGTAACTAGATGCACTTTCTAAATAAACACCCAGTATTTATTTTAAAGGAACTTGTTAAAGTTAAAGGAACTCTATAGGTAGGTAACTACTACACTCAGAAAAATAAGTTTTGCTAAATATAAGAAAATTTTTATGTAACACTACTTGTAGTCTTTGAATAGGCGCCAATGCACACATAATGTATTCTATACAACTACAAAGTTATATTCACAAAACTATATCGTATATTACTTTGTGGTTATATATAATACGACTACACGTTCTTGTATTAATAAACAAAAATATAGTGGTAATAAATACGACTAATAATTTTTCTACTATATTGAAGTACCAGTGATATTCAAAATTATTCCTTTTTGTATACCATAACATAATTACGTGGTATTATATAATGCTTATTAGGAATATTGTCCACATTAATTTTTTATATTAACTGCGTTATAGTAGTGGTATTAAATAAATAAAACAATTCCATAGTACAAAATATAAAGTATTTATTAAATAATAGTAAACAAATAATACCAATACAAAGCAAATCTCAATCAAAAAAACATTTTTTTGTATTGAATAAAAATTCTTAAAAATACTCATGATAGCTAACATTAGTATTAACTAAAAAACTAAAAATTAATTAGTAACTAATCATTATCATTATTGTTATTGTTATTTTTATATATGATGAGGTGTAACAATGATTTTTTTTCACATTTTTCTGTAAATAGACACGGTTCATTACAATAAAGATCAACCGTTTTTACAAATTGTAAATTAGCTGTTTTTTCTACTATATAGCCATAAAAATGAGTGTCGAAATGTAAAGTATTTAATTTTTCATAAATTAAATAACAATTTTTATTTTCATCTACTACTATATCTTCAATAATTCCAAATTTAGTATTTCGTTCATCGTCGTTACTTTCAAGCACTATCACGGTTTTTTGTTTTAATTTCCAATTATTTATTTCCACCCAATCAAAAAAATTATGTTTTGTCGTTATTTCTAACAAGTTATTAATCGTGGGATGTGATTTATAGGTATTATATTTTATATTGCAATTTTTTCCACATTTGACAAAGGTTTTCAAACTTGACAGGCAATTGCTGATGAAACTTAACTGATGTTTAATGGCTAAAGTCTTAGTCACATTAACTCTGAAATTATGAAAACATTAACATAAGCTACTCACTAGTGTATATCCCAAAGGTTGTGTGATACACGAATATAATTTAAAATATTCATGTATTTCAGTTTTCCCTTCTATGAAACTTTTCAATCGAGATTTTGAAGTTGCCTTCCAGAAATCTTCGACTTTTGGCCATGGATTTATATTTTTTTGCAGCCAGTTAATTTTTTCAATATTGCACTCATCAACAACCGGTTGAATAATTTCTCCAGTTTCTAAAAATTAATATTATTTATTTAATTACCTTTCTCCGTCCACCCTTATTTATAAATGTTAAAAAAATTGAAAAAACACCAATTAGAGAGGAGCCGGATACAATATAAAAAATTTACAAATTGTTACCTTCACTTCGAATTTTTTTTGGTTTATGTTGCGGGATAATTCCTAAATTTCTATAACACGTTCTTGTGTTGCAATATTTATTCCAAAGCAATCCCCCAGCTGAAATATTTTTTCCACGGCCATCTCTATATCCAGGCAAATAGTAGCTGGCTGCAAATTCCAGAGGAAACACAGTACATATAGAATTTGCAATTAAATTAAAGCGCCCTCCAGATATTCTATGAAAAAAAATTAAAAATGAATTGCAAAATAATTATGTCCCCTATAGTACTAATAATTTTTACCTTTTATCAGGATCATTTCTTAATTCGTTACCAATTATAAGGTCTACTAATAACTTTCTTTTTAATTCCTTGTGAATGGTGTAGTGTTTATAAATTTTCACGCCCTCATTTGAGCTGTCTAAAAATTTCTTCAAGTCGTATGTGGCAATAGTTAGCGAAGAGTTATTGGAAGAAGATGTATCTACTGTCTCTGAAAAACTTCCAGGCAATGACAAAATTTCGTCACCTTCAAACGATTCCTGTTCGTTATTAGTGAAAGATGTTGAAGTCGAATTCCATCCGGAATATAAGTTACATTCTAAAACAAAGTATATACCAAGTCAAGTCAAAAACCGATACAATTTGAAATAAATAAAGAACACCGGCATAAGTATTAAATAAAAACAATTTTTGTTTTAAAAAAATTCAGTAGCTAAGGTGTAAATTTGTTGAAAAACAAAATGAAAAAATTAAAATATAAAAAAACCGATACATATTTAAATTTGGTATTGCTATACAGTTTAGTGACAAAATCTGTGACAAATTTAGTCACTTGACTGTATTTATTTAGCCATTTTTGGGGAAAAATAATTATATGTAAAAGTAATATTACATCCTCATGTTTAGTAAACTCTTTCCACTGTTTTTTCAGTTTCAGCTGGAGGCCAATTGCCGGAACCAATTTTGATATGTCATTTTCACTCAGCAAAGCAAATGATTCCTCATCAATTACGTGTTCTAAGAATTGAAATAAGTCATTAATAACTAGTAGGTATTTATTAGAGCAGTAAAATTACTTAATTTTTACTTGTTCCACCTGATTAAAAATATCCTTTTGACATGACACAACGTAAGCTGAAGATAATTTACAAAAATTTGTTATACGTCAGTAAAATTTAAAACAAATGGCCAATCCACAAAAAAGTAAAAAAATTCTAAATTAAATTAAATATGAGAAACTTACCTTTGAATATTGGAACTAGTTCAGACAAGCCCCATGTAATTAACTTATTTTCTATTTTAAGTTCATGGCACTGTTAACACTGGAGAACTACCGATACAAAAAAGTTATACCTTGCTTGCAATAGTTGATTATATTCTGAATCATATCAAGTTATTTATAAATAGTTGATAACGCGCTATAAACCAGTGCCTATCAAACATGGCGCTAGCCGCGAATAAAATGTATTTCGCGTCAGCGCTGGCGAGTTAAATGCGTCGTTTGGCCTTTTTGCTACCACTGTTTCGGATGTATAATATAAATAAATAAATGCAAAATGAGCAGAAATTCACAACTCTTATCTGGAAACCGCAATATAATCAACATTATACTGAACTAAAAACTACTAATGTTTTTGCATTGAAAAACTGAAGGGTCTTGTAAAAAGGGACACTCCAGGTAATTTCCCTGACCCGGATATGCCGTCCACATGTGCACGTCAAAATAATAACTTTACTATTGTTAGAAACTAAATACAATTCAATAATTCTTAGAAATTGTCAAGGTTTCAGCCGCTTGCTCGTGCTGATGCGCGGAAAAGGAAAACTTATTTTAAAAGTTTTATTTAGAAAATTCGTTGAAGCGATTACATGAGTGAAATGAATCAAATTTTATTTCGCTGCGTTCGTTTATTTTTATTTTTTGCTTTTGACAGAAACTTATTCATTTATGGGTACTTATAGTATTGGGTATTTAAGTATTAAAACATTTTATTGGTACAGATATGTGGATAGATGAAATCAAATTCTCGAATTCGTATATAATATAATGGCTAACGGTTCTTAATACTCAAAATGTACTAAGTTTGTAATATTAAGTTAACTTTATATTGCATTATGTAGTAAAGTCGTATTAGCAAGCGCTGTAGTTATATTCAATATCAAATATAAGTACGATATTGTAGTTGTATTTTATATCAATCAAAGTTTTATTAAATATTGTCTTATGTACTTAGGAATAGTGCATGCTGTTATATATAATAGTAAAATATACATAATACTGCGTTTTGTATTAAGATTTTTTAAATTTTTTCTCAGTGTATTAACATTTTAAACTTCGAGAAAATCAATGTCTCAAATTTATAGCAGAGGTCGTCATTGTCATCAAATTCTGAAGAAGAATTTTGCAATACATTAATAATGTCACTCTCCTGGATTTCAGAAATCTCGTTGTATTCTCTTTTATTCTTGTACAGTAGAACCTCGATTATCCGAACTAATTGGGGATGAGGGTAGTGCGGATAATCGAAAAATTCGGATAATCGAAAAAAATAAAAAAATAATCAAAAGTAGAAAGAAAAATGTATCTACTAGAACCAATACAGAAAATTTGAAATATTGCAAACTTCATTTCATAACTTGTTTGCACCAATTTAAAACATAAGAAACACATGGAAGTGAAATAATTGGCAATATTTCAAATTTTCAGCAGTGCCAACACAATTCGGTTTCCAGGTAGTATTTATGTTAAATTATGACATTTATTTTGCTCTGTTGCTTAGCCTACTATAATAATGTAAAAATTCATTCTGACATACACTGTATAATCCAAGTCTTTCACATTCTTCCGGTTTTAGGGCTGTAACTCGATAGTTCTAATCGATTAATCTTTTTATACGGAGAAGCTCATTTGAATAGAATACTGAAAACTGTTGATCTTGAGATCCCTTCAAAACCATGCTGCGACACTCGAGACGCGAAAGAATCCAAAAGTAAGACAATTTGTAAAATGTAGATTGTACACAAATGAATGAGGGTCAAGCAAGCTTAGAAATTTGCTGCCTCTTCTACATCAAGATAGAAGGTTTAAGGGCCCATTGTTCAGATAGCAGATAGTAGGGGAAAAAACACAATAAAATTGTGTTGGCACTGCTGAAAATTTGAAATATTGCCAATTATTTCACTTCCATGTGTTTATTATGTTTTAAATTGATGCGAACAAGTTATGAAATAAAGTTTGCAATATTTCAGATTTTCTGCATTGGTTTTACATTGTGATTGATGTAGAAGAGGCAGTAAATTTCTAAGCTTGCTTGACCCTCATTAATTTCCACCCAACTCGTTGAAATTGAAGTCCACGAGCCTCCGGATGAATTAATCATTGACTCTGTACAACCAACAGAAAAGGTCATTGCGGAAATAGTATCGCCGAGAGCTGCAAACCAACCAACCAACCAAGAGCAGGTCATTGGTACAGTCCAAGTAGACATCCCAGTTCATTCAGTCGCTGGTCAATCCCCAGTTGAAGATTCTTCTGCGAACATTACATTAGGCACAAAATTCGACCCGGATACAATTTTAACACTAGGAAAAGATGAGATACCTGGTTAATGAATTTTAATTTTTAATTTTCATCTAATTGTAAAAATGATTTACAGTTCCTGTAAAATATTATTATTATGCTGATAGTACCATTCCTGAAAATGAAGAGTTCGCAGTACAGAATAGTGGCATGTCTCAAGGACCAGAAATTATTACTGGCAATTTGTACGTTAAGATTGGATGTGAGAAACCGATTCAGTGCTCAGACAATTATGATTTGGTAAGTATAAGTGCGATGACAGCAGAAGGGTTCATTAAGTACTTTCATTTTCAGTATTTCATTATTGTAAAAGGAATTTGCCAAACTACAGTCAGAGACAGGACGAAGGTTTTTGAAGCAGACGATGGCTTCATGATTTTAGCGACAATGGAGTATGCCATTAAAAATTTAGGCAATGAGATTTTGTCACTAGGGTTTTTTAAACTCAAAAAATAATAATAAACATTTCTGAATTATTGCTGTATGTAATTTTTTCCACTACTACCCATATAGCATATCATTTTGATGTACAGTGTAACCCCGATTCATGCGATTAATGCGTGGCAAAAGGAAAAACATTAATCAAATCAAACGTAAAACTTCCTGCCGAATATGATGGAACAAAAATCATTCGATTTGCTCCAGTATTAACGAAGTTACTGCCGTTTTGTCAACTTTTAGTTTTCTATCTCTATCAATCTTAGAGCAAATTGATTTTTAATTGGACCACCGTGTTCCTCGCAAAAATGCATAAGTTTTCATTTTTATGTATTTTTTATCCTAGCAAGAGGATCTGCCCCCTTACTAGGATAACTTTTCCTGCTGAATACGATGGATGGATCAGACCGAAAAAGCCGTAAAACGTCAGGGAAAACCACAGTTTACCAATATAAAATTAGTTTACTGAACAAATTCGTACCTGTAAATTTAATGTTGTAATTGAAAATATTAGTAATCACCCGATTGAATTTATTCAAGCCTCACTAAGATAACTCCCGCAAATCTTGTAATTGTGTAAGTCATTTTTATCGACTATTATTATAGTAAATATTATTATTATACAATTTAAGAGCATATCATACACTTTTGGTGTTAGATTAAAATAAGTAAAAGTTGTTATATTTATTTAATTTTCATTAGATTATGACTGATTTTAAAATTTGTTCATGCATACCGACAGTCAATCAAATGGCAACGAAGCTGAAGTGATTGTGCAACAACTAAGCAAGAAAAGGCTTGCAGTCTCGCTGGATGAAGAAAAGGAGAATAAAAAGCGGATTTAGATCAATTCAATCGCCTACAAAATTAGAAATCATGAAGAAAATTCTGATTCCTTTTTCTCCAACATTATCTGCTGCAGGGAAGAGGAAAACCCAAAATTTTGCAGCAGCAGATATTATGACACTTCCAAATGCAAACATCACAGTACAACGACGCCTCTTTTCTATAAAAAAAAAAAATGAAATCTTAAACTGCTTTTACGAACCCTAGGGTAAGTACTAATTTAGGGGTTAGTTTTTGAATATCGAAAAAAATTATGGTCCTCGAGTGGAAAATTATGCAGAATTCATCTACTAACTGTCGTTTATGTAATCGCATAGTCGGTTTCCGGGTAGTATTTATGTCATGAAAATATGATTTATTGCTTGGCCTAGGAAGATGACCAAACTTGATCATTTAGAGAAAGTAAAAGTCGTAGCAAGCCATGATGTGCCAAAATTTGTAATTTTGTTTCTCACAATAAATTTTTAGTCGTCAAAAGAAACTTGTCTAAATTTACCGTCGTAGTTTGTTTTCTTTCAAAATTTACTAGTTGCAAGTATGAAGATTCCGTTTCATACGATTTTGGGGCCTCCGATCCGCCGTAACTACAAGACATTCACGAAGATATGTTCCTATCCGCTGCTGAACTTATCTTCTACTTACGCCTGTTTGCTGGGGATTTTCGGAATGGTAAGTCACATCTTCTAAAACTCGTTTGAAATCGGCGCACTGGCCGGTTTTGTGCCAGAGTGACGTTTCTTGACGTTTCTTGACGTTTCTTGACATTTTCTTTTTCAACGTCGCGTTTACCATTTGGGCAAAGCCGGCACGTGCGTGGGACTCGAAATCTAAAAATGCTCCAAACAATGTGTAAAAGTGGAAAACTTGTGTATTTGTGTCATTTCTACCTTTTATTTTGTCATTTTTTTACCCCAATATTTCAGAAAATGCTCCAAACACGAAGTGGAAAAGTGTTGTTAAATGTAGTGTCTACAATTTATTTTAATAATTAAAAAGAAAAGGAAGCTTCAATTAAATTTAGAGATCTTTGTGTTGCGAGATGTGTTGCCTATTTCGTCGCTGCGGACCATCTATTTTTAAAATGAGCCGACTGTATATGATCGTTATTTATATTGCAGGGAATGAGTTTATTTGATATCATTGGAATAATACGGTGCGGGTCCGTTTTGCCGTGCTCGTTGTGGAGGTCAAGAATACAAACTGGCAAAGTGTGTCCGCCGGAATGTGAACGAGATCTAAAACTGATCAGTCTGGTACTTTCATTGGAATCTTACATGCTGCTTATTTTCGGGACATTTATGGTAAGAAAATGATTACATTTCTGTTACAAATTAAGCCAAGTTGAACTTGTCACAGATATTTACAATCACCTTGTATGTACTAAATTGTTAATATTTCAGAAAAATCCGTCGTTGTTTTTACCTTGGTTGATACTGTATTCACTTATAATATTTATGGAATTCGTTGTTTTTGTGGCTCGTTTATTTTTGGATGGTTTCAATATCGGCAAGCACACTCTACTCCTGTCGATATTCATCGTTTATAACTGGCTAGCTATATTCTGTGCCTTTTTCCGATTAACTGGTAAATGCGAGTTTTGATTTTCACTATATTTTAATGTACAGTTTTGAATAAACATTTTCCCTCCCTTTGGTGGTATTAGAAAAATTAACAGGCAACACAAAACACACGGCTCGACCTTACATAAGCAACCTAAAGTCAATAATTAACGTTCATTTCTGTAAATTGCGGTTTTACAAAAAAAATGTTCCATTATTGATTTAAAATAAATAAAGCTGCACTGGTCGAAGGGTGTCAGTAGCAAAAAAAAATAAAAAAATTGCACTTCTGTGCCCCATAAGCTGTCACGTATTCATGGAATGTAAAATTTTTGAGATTGGTTATAATGGGCAGGTTTGAGAGCACACTGAAACAATACTAAATATAGGGAGTTTTTCCAATAATTTTCCAAGTTTGATTGCTCGCCGTGTGGTCATTTTTCATCCAATTAGATTAAACAAAAAACCATAATAAAGAGCATTTAATGCCCATTACATTGCCATATCATTTGTTTCGATGTAATCAGTGCATCAGCCTGGAGCGCACGAGGCGTGAGATAACAGCAAAAACTGTTCATTTGCGGTTAAAGGAATCAAAGTAGTGAACTTCAAAAAATCGTAGCTCATAAACTATTGGTCCTAGAGTTGCGGTCTTGACTCGATTCTGAATGCCTATATCGTCAGGTATTTAAATGAATCAAAATTTTTTTCTTCCAAAAAGCCGTTTGCGCAGCGTACTCAAAAACGTATTTTTTTAAAGTTCAACCCCCATTTTCAACACTTTCCGGAAAGGTCACGAGGTCAAAAACTCGACATTAACATTAAGGGCATTTATGATAGAACATTTCAAAAAACCAAACCTGACCGACCTTTTGCAGGGTAACCGCTGTTTTGGTGACATTTTGCTTGGGCTATGGTGGAATATTGTTATTTTCTTTGGTATTAACTAAGCTACAATTAAAATACCATGGCTACCATTATTGCAAGAATAGTAACCATGGTAATAATTGAAGATATAAATTAACGTCATTTTCAGAAACCGGGTATCAAAATACAGGGTGATGAAAAAAAGGTGCCCGTGATTGATATATTTCCACAATGCTTTCTGTTGAAGCATTGTGGAAATCGCAACAAAAGTGGTCCAAGTAGATTCTGTTTAAAATTAAAACAGTTTGTCTAAGAGCACAACGTGGCAATACTGCACATATTTCTTTTTCTAATGAATTACTTTCAGGTAGGCCCACTTCTTGTATCTAAGCAACCAACACTGACAGATACTGTCACTTGCGTAAGATAAACAACTGTCACGTTGACATAACTTTTTTTATTTCAAAAGAATTTAATGTAATTAAACAATAATACACAACAAACAGGTAATTGAAGGGCTCTATGCAAAAAGTCCTTAAGTGACGTAGAAACTTTTTACTATTTGCGCTATTTCTGACAAGAATGGATGAACTTTCGATCGCACTTACTGATTTCCGTTTAAAAGACCCCTAACCATGTTATTTAGTACAAAAATATCAATCAAAATCGAAATAATATAATTTCCAAATCAAATTGAAACAAAATTTAAATATCTCAAAATACGAAAAAGTGGCTTAGGAGACTTCTTGCATAGAGCCCTTCGTTTGGATTAAATTTTATAGCAACTGCTCGAAATGTCTCCCTTCAACTTCAACGCACAGTATTGCTCTTCGAATTAAGTTTTCCTTTACTCTTTGAAGCATAGGGGCATTTATTGTACCAACCGCTGCGTTTATCCTTAGTCTTAACTCTTCTATGTTGCTTATCGGAGTGGCACATACAAAATTTTTGAGGTGACCCCAGAGAAAGACATCGCAAGGATTAAGATCAGGTGATCGGGGAGGCCATGCAATTGCACCACCTCTACCAATCCATCTATTTGGATAAGCTTCATCACACCAGTCCCGTACTATCCTACCGAAATGAGGAGGTGCGCCATCCATTTGTAACCACATTTGTCTGAAAATAGCAAGGGGCAAATCCTCAAGCAAAATTTGAAAATCATTTTGCAAAAATTGTAGAAAATTTTCTGCATTCAATCGTGCAGGTAACGTAAATGGTCCTAGGAGGTTACTATTAATGATGCCACCCCACAAATTTACTCCATAGAGTTGCTGATGTGCACGAGGATGCAATGCGAAGGGATTTTCGGTTGCCCATATGTGATTACTATGTTGATTGAATATGCCGTCTTGAGAGAAATAGCACTCATCTGTCCATAAAATGTTCTCTATAAATCTAGGGTTGTTACCGTGACGCTCAAGTAACCATTGGCAAAATTGCACTCTAGAAAGATAGTCGCCTGGACGAAGAGCTTGCACCTTAATGTAGTGATAAGGATGATAATGTTCATCGACGAGTATACTTTGTAATGTTCAATAATCTACTTGAAACTGTCTTGCTAATCCTCGCATACTTTGTCCTGGTTCATTCTCTACCGCTTCCACAACTGCTTCTTCCAACGCTGGTGTACGAACTTCACGAGGTCGTCCACGATTTACAGAAATCGGCAATACTTGTCCATTTCCCCTTAATCTTTGTTCCACTCTTCTAATTACTTTAGCATCTGGATGTCGTCGATATGGATACAATCTAGCATATTCCCTAGCAGCTTCTGAAGCGTTATTATCGGCTGCACCCAAGCTGAGCAACATGTCTAAATATTCGCTGAAATTGTATTGCATTTTAAGACTTTAGAGCACTTAACTTGTATCGTTCAAATTTGACAAGAGAACTGACATTGAAAAGTGAATTATTGTTGCCAACGTTTCCTAGGAGATTTACGATGTTGCGACATTGATAAATTTTCATCGGAGCCAAGAAACCGTACTTTTGACATCGGTAATAAAGTTGGTTTCAATAGATTTTTTACCATTTTTTTTTTAAAAGCACCATCAACTGCATCAAATTTAGACCCTAATAATGAAATTATTACAAAATTGTTAATCGTATAGATTTTTATTGTCTGAATAGGAAAGCTTATATCTTGGTGAAGAGACAACAAATTTTGTTTTGGCTTTCAAATTCGTGTTTCGTTAGAAATCGTCTATAACATGTCGCTACGCACGGGCACCTTTATTTCATCACCCTGTATATTGTGTGAATATTTTTATTAAAATAAGTATGTATACAAACGTATAATTTTAATTACTGCGAATTAGCTTTTCTTTTAGAAGCCGCCAAATCTCGTATACTTTTGAGGCATATAAGTTGTGTTGGGTTATATTCTTCTCGTCTTTCAAACCACTTCATGGCGATATCTAAGCACTGAAAAGCTTCAGAATCCTTAGGTCCATTATTTTTCTCTTCCTCCTCGGCAATCTCCTCATTGTCTTCTTCTTCTGAGGGTATGTCCTTTATTTCATTAATAATTTCATCTTCATTAAAAATTTGGAATCCAGGATCGTTTGCATCACAATTTAACCATTCCATGACATCTTCTTTGTCGCATTCGGTACGTATTGGAATTTGTGATATTGCATTCGTAATGTCTTCAATACCAACGAGATCTGCATTACTATTACTGAAACTCACTACCGGCCTTTTCAGAAGTTTGTCCCATGATTTTTTTAATGTTAACCCATCTATAGAATTCCAACTCCCAGCTGCCATGTAGCAACAGTCCTTTAAATTATCTTCTTGTGGAAACTGATAATGGAGTCTTCATAATTTTCATCCGCTAACAATAGTCTTTGAAGTATCTGTTTTCGATATAAGCGCTTTAATGTTGCTATTTCTCCCTGATTCATTGGTTGTATTAGAGATGTGACATTAGGTGGAAGAAATTTTACCGTAAACATTTCGTCAATCTGATTTAAACATTCTATTGACGGATGCGACGGTGCATTGTCCAGTAATAACAATACTTTTCCCCTCTTAAGTATAGAATTTTGACTTGAATCTTGACTTCTGGAATAAACTGTTTTTCATACCATCGTTTAAAAATTTCACCACTCATCCATGCCTTTTTCTGATGATCATATAAAACTGGAAGAGATTTTATATTTTTAAAGCATCTGGGCTTCTTCGATTTCCCAATAAGAAACAGTGGGAGTCTGTGCTGCCTGTTGAATTAGCACAAACCATTATGGTCACACGTTCTTTGCTGATTTTGTATCCTGGTGCAGTAATTTCACGCCTTGATGCTAAAGATTTACTGGGAAGTTGTTTCCAATTTAAACCGGTCTCATCTGCATTATAAATAAACTCTTCATCGTACCCTGCTTCTTCCACAAACATCTTTAACGAGTCTACGAAGATAAACAGCTGAAGGTATGTCGGCAGAAAACTTTTCCCCATGTATGTCCAGCTCTCTGATACCATTTCGCTTTTTAAATTTTTCGAGCCAACCCAAACTTGCTTTAAAATTTGGATCCCCGTTTAATTTTGTATTGAAAAATATCGCCTTTTCGCATAAAATTGGTCCAGATATTGGCTGACCAGAGCATCGTTTTTGCGTGAACCATATGAAGAGACACTCTTCGACATTTTCATTTTGTAATTTTTTCATAGATTTACGGCTTGAGCTACCATCCTCTGACATTATACGATTGCTGAACTATGTTTTTTTTATATCCGAGATCGTCGAGATCCCAACGCCGTATTTGTTAGACAAAAAACGTCCCGAATCACCGTTTTTCAAGGCATTGATTATATCTATCTTTTCTTTCAATGTCAGCACATCACGTTTTCTTTTTGATGACATAGCGGTAATAATAAAAAAAATTATTTAAAGTAAATAGCCCCTTCAGAGAACGACACCGACACCCAAAATTCAAGCGCATACTACCCACTAAATTATAACGTTTGAGACTGGAGAGGGGAATACTTGGCCGCCAGGGAATATTGAGACAAACTAATTTTGTAACAGAATGGAAATTTTCATCCTCGTTGTCACCCCCGACAACCGAGAAAAGGTTCCACCACATGTGGAGTTTGGTTTTAAGACGAGGGCAGTGTCGTTTTGGGTGTTAAACTTATATGTTCTTGGGTCGGAATCCACCCCCTGATGTTCCATACTGCATTTGTGTGTTAGTTTCAGTTGTAAATAAATTAGAATTAATAATAAAAATAGTGTACATAACTTGTATTGTAATTTCCATCGCTACATTGAGCTACAATTTTAATTTGATGGCGAAAAAAATTATTAACAAATTTTCAATTCGGATAATCGAAAATTCGGATAGTCGAGGTTCGGATAATCGAGGTTTACTGTATATGGATTTGAAGCCAACAACAACAATTTCTTCACCAACTTCAGTTATTTTGCAAACCTACTCAAACATCTTCTTTCCACGATGTTACGAAAATTTTGCTAATACATGTTGACTGTTAAATCGGTGGTGACAATAGGTTCTTCATGCCTTTGTTCATTTGCTGATACATTTTCAATCAATCAATCAATGTTACCCCAGAGGCTGATCAAAGTAACCCCATAGAACAAAGGTGACTTTTAACAAAAAACTAACGGAAAATTTAATCGACTATCAAATAGATGTCTAACACGATTGGGTAGTAGTTACGATATGATTAAACACACTTAACGTTGTATATATGAAGTTTTGCAGCTAACAGAAACACGTGAAAAATAGGTAAAACAGAAAATGAATATTTACGACAGCTCAGCTCAGCTCAGCTCAGCTCAGCTCCTGCAAGCATACCACAGATTCTCGACAATCATCATGCAACCACCTACGCAATTATAAATTGCTGGGCACATAAACGGCTTTACTAGTGATTTTTAAAGTAACAGGCGAAGTGTTACGGTACTACTTGTGTGGTCTGTTATATTTACGAAATGAAATCCAAAAATATAGGTACGAATATTTCCATTTTTCTTGTAGGTGTGGACAGGATACGACTTTTAACTTACCATTATGTGAATCATAGATTTAGTGAACGCTCTGTTAGCTGACACCGCTGTTAACTTCGTTTCTGCAAGTGGCCCTTAATCTTGTCACAATACATAACGTACCTTCGCATATTTGAAATAATGCTCAAAATGGATCCACCTCGTGTTTCGGTGTTTTTACATCACTTTCAAAACACCAAAATGTTTCTGATCACAATAAAACGTTGCATTTGATAATATAATCATAATACTGTTGTGCATAATACCCACTTCGATATATTTATTAATCTCCATAACAAAAAAATCCATGTAATTTATTCTGAGTAAGCTGCATAACACCTTCAGGGAATACACATAATATGTTCTAAAGCGGTGGTTTGAAGAACAGTTGAATATTGTTTTATAAAAATGAAAGCGTGAAAATTTGACACATTTTCGGGGGTCCGAGTGTTAAATATTAATGACTATTTCCCTCAGCAAATTTCAACCAATCAAATTAACGCATTTTACAGAAATCACCTAGCAATGGAGGAATATCACTAAGTATTCGATGCACCATGAAAATACCCGGGTATTTGCACATGTGCATAGAGTGAATATTTTTGGACCTTTTAACAACATTCGGGCTATTTATTATCAAAATTAATTATCAAGATGAAAATGTTTCCACAATTGACATTAGCCCGTCTTTTCAATTTATTTGTTTATATTTGAGATGTCATAGTTACTGTACTTTTACAATCTCGATTTTTTTATCGTAATTCATCCAAAAGTAATTATTTTTAGTTTTTAATTTTTTTTATCGGGAAATTCTTGCTATCAAAATTGCGTGAAATTTTCTTCGGGAAATAGTCCGTCATATATCCCTCCTGCATGCCAGCCTTGAACATTTTTACTCGTGCACTTCGTGCACTCGTAAAAATATTCGCGTATTTGGCATGCACTCGGGATATAACTACTGATAATCGAAAAAAGGCTGTGGTTGAAAAATTTAAAATTGTAACTTTGAAATGGTCTAAGTGGCAAAAGCATCGAACGAAGATATGACTCTTACGGAATCTATTATTTAGCTTTTCATACCCACATTATTTTTTCGTAACGTGCACGTTAGAGTAATAGTGACCGCAATAAATAATATGTCAATATCAAGTAACACTTAATATTTATTGAAATCAAACGTACGCACTGTAAATATAATCATATTATTTCTCTGTTGTATTTAAAGACGTAATCGTTTGTAATAATTAGAATTGCAAATGTACACTTTGCACTTGTGCCTTGAAATTTTGTTCTCTGCGACATGGTATTTTCTATAAAATATTGGAGCTCGTATCTTCACCAAGATGTAGTAATTTGGTTGAAGTAGACTAAGGACCAGTTTATCAATGTCCAGTTAAGTTACTTATCTGCCAGTTTAGTACATTCTGTCAGCTAAAGTGTTTAGCAACAATTGTTATAGTTATAACAATGACTGTTACTAACCATTCGGTTAAATTTAATTGCAACTTTTACGTCAAGATGACGGCTAATTGTGTCATGTCATGTAAGTTTAGAACACCTTCCCACCTTCCTGAGACTGGGTCTTTAATCTTCTTAAGCTTCGTAGAATTTTGATTCAGAATTACGACTACTTTCAGCTACAACTTTAGCGTCACTATTTTCATCACTTCTTCTGGAAACGGCGGTGAACTTTCCGGAACTTTCGTCACAGAAATTTCTTCTACTCGTTTTCTTAACACACGATTACAAATATTGATATCAAATTCGTCAAAATGCAACAATAAAATTAATGCTTCCGTAAAAGCTCGCATTTATACACGGTGTTTTCTAAGTAATTGTAGAAAATGCAAAAAGTGACTTCTAGGCTTGTTACGCTTCTTCAAAATGAACTAGAAATTTTGTAATTTTTATCTCAAATTTAGACAAAGATAGAAAATAGAAATTGTTGAGCGTTGTGTACTAACGGACAGGCTACTTAAAACTATTTTCTTCGTTGACCTGTATTCTTAAAATAAGCGGATGAAATTTACAAACTCTGTTAAATATCTTGTCTGAAAATAAGGCAAGGAATACGCCAGTGAATTTTCTACAAGTACCTAAGAGACACCATAAAGTATACCATCTAAAATTTCATTAAATCGCTTGGTTTTGTGGTATGGAAAACAATAAAAATGTACATAGATTCAACAAGAAAAAAATAACAATCGAAAAATCATAGTATGACGCAAAATGCACAGCGGAGTCATAGTGATTCCCGGCTGAATTTAAAAATAAAAATTCGAAAGACAAATGTTTGAAATAAGGTTAGCTAAATAAAATTTTATTGAAAAACATTAACACGTGGGGTCGTATAAACCCCACTGTGCACTCGAAAGGTTAATTAGAGGAGGCAACAAAAAATTATTCGTCACTTTGTGTTTTTACCAGAACGTTGACGCACACCATTTTAATATTAAAAACTGAAACTTAGACCCTTTTGAAATTACTCTTTTCAATTACGCCACTAAATTATTGCTGACCAGTAGACATAATAATCTGAATTAATGTTAGAGAGGATAAAGAACAATTAAATTGTGAAAATACCTTTGTAACGATTTTCTCCTGAAGTATAATCTCATGAAAAGGTAATGATTTAAATCGGCTTAATTCGAGGTCGCAGTTTAGAATGACAAAATTCTCTTGTAGAATTCCTCAAGTCGCAAATTTTGTAAGTTCAGTGCGACGGTTATAAATTTTATCAGCTTTTCTCTCTGGTTTTATTTGCTAAATTTATTAGATGCAGTCAAAACAAATGATGCTTGACATTTCTTCTGACAAAATTTCTGGAATATTTTACTTTAAGCTTGCGACATTTATGAGGCATCAGCTTGGAAAATTAAATTACTTCGCTTTAGGAAAGATACAATTGACTCCTTTCCATAAGTACATAAAATAACTGATATTTAAATCATTCAAAAGCCATTTATTTCACTGCAATTACTTTAGTTTATAGTGTTGCATTACTTTCTTAACGTTGTAGTTTCTTTAATAAAATTCTAGTGTGAATAATATAATGTATTGAAATGATTATTTGTTATCGGTTTTTAGAACAATTCCATAATTTGTAATATGTTATACATATTGATGATTTTACCAGATTTATTTAAGTACAAAATATTGTTTTTTATATTTCAATGACAATAAGGGTCGATGTCATTAACGTCAGTTAAGGGGGCTTTTCATTCAATTAAATTAAATTAACATACGGAAATTAACAAGTTTGACAAAAGTGATTGGTCATAAAATTATTCCTTTTGTTTGGAAAAATTGTACCAATCGCTTTTGTCAAGTTTATTCATTTTCGTACGTTAATTGTATGCAAACCACCCTTTAGATTTAACGAATAGTTATAAACAATCTTGCTATAACTGCAACAATCTGTTTCTATGGATTTAATACAGTAATACCGCCATTTACGTGCGCAATGCATAAAAAAAAGGTTAAGCGTAAATTACGTTTTTTAAAGCGTCATGAAGTATTTTAAATTAAAAAATAATACAAATACGATAAGGTTGAACCTTTCAGTAGTCTCATCTTTTTTTAGTAAAAAGAAAATTCTGTATTTTTTTCAAATTTCAAGTTAAAATTGGTAATAAATTATATCCTTTCTATACCGGGAGCTTATCTTAAAAGTAAACATATCCTATGTATACTTTTAAAAAAAACGAGTCAACGCATTGCTTTATTGCGATCTGTAGGCAACCAAGTATACACCAAAATTCTCAACATTTGAAAAGTTGGCTCTTTCAACAAAAGTCAATTAATTTTTCAGTGTCACTTTAACATAAAATTGCAATTTCTGTAATAATCATGTACAGCAAAGACGAAAAAATTGAATTGTTAATGTGGTACCAGCAAGGTAATAGTTTGCGGACCGTGAGAGATTTATTTTCCATAAAATATCCTGAAAGACCAATTCCTTGCATCAGAACTCTGCACAATATCGTTAAAAAATTTAATTCACAAGGCTGCATAGTAAATGGTCATACAAAGAAGATTAAAACCAATCATGTGTTGACTGAAGAATTAAAATTAAATATTTTATGCTACGTTGAGCAATATCCGATGGTATCCTTGCGAGAAGTAGCTGAATATTTCGTTGTATCAAAAACGTCAATATTTAAAACACTAAAAGAATGTAAGTACAAATCTTATAAATTTTCCAATCATCAAGAGTTATTTGAGGAGGATAAAACAAAAAGAACAAATTTTTGTGAAACTTTATTTAATTTGTTAAACGAACATGATGAAATTTTAGCGAAGATAGTTTTCACCGATGAAGCAACGTTCACATTAAATGGAGAGGTCAATTCCCAAAATTTCCGGTGTGCATCATAATTTCTTATTTATCCAATTTATTCTGTTAACCTTGTTCCTTCGTTTTCCTTAGATATTGGTCCCGCACTAATCACCATATTCAAAATTTGACCCACACTCAGTACCAGCAGAAGGTGAATGTGTGGTTAGGGATAGTTAATGCTACACTTATCGGGCCTTTTTTATTGATGGAAACCTTAATTCGGCCAAATTTTTAGATCTGTTGGTAAACAACATCATTCCGGCAATAGAAAATTTAAACATTAACGAACCATGGTTTCAAATGGATGGAGCCCCTCCGCATTCCACAAATGTTATAAGAAATTGTTTAAACGAAAGGTTTCCCGGACAATGGATAGGACGGTACGGCCCCATACCATGGGCACCACGATCTCCAGATTTATCACCCAATGACTATTTCCTTTGGGGTTACCTAAAATCAAAAATTTACCGCAATATCCAAATTTTAAATCTAGATGAATTAAAAAATCGTATACGAACTGAATGTAACGAACTGAATCCTGACATTCTCAGAAATGCCGTGCGTGCGTTCCAAGATCGGCTAGGATATTGTTTAGAAGTAGAAGGTGGACATTTTGAACACTTATGACGCTATTTGTTTATTTTTTTCTGTTATGTACTTTCTGTTAATAACTTCTCAAATTTTGGGAAGTTATCCCATTTAATAGTTTTATTAAAATTGTTATTATTTTGATATTCAAATGATTTTAGATTCTATTCATAATACTATTCATGATACTTGAACATAACCTTTCACAATGAAAAATAATAACCTTGTGATTTGCGGTGTAATGTTGGTTGCCTATAGTTATCAATACGTTGACGCGTTTTTTTTAAAAGTAAACATAGGAGATATGTATACCTGTAAGATAATCTCCCGGTATACATTGTAGTAATATTAAGTCGTTTTGCCATGAACATTAAAAAAAAAACTGTTGAGCAGATTAAAATTTAAAATAACTTGAAGGAACTTTAATAAACACTGCAACACAAAATTTTGTAAATTTATTATGGGAACTCAATACATTTGCCTGTCACTACAGCTTCGAGTGAAAAACAAATATCATAAAAAGTGCGGTATCATCTGAATCTGCATTCAATTTTCAAAGTTTAGTCAAAGTTGCAAATTTCTATTTGATAATAGGAAAAATGGAACAATTAGTTTCGCACTGCAATGCCAATATCATGCATTTTCAATTATAACATATAACAACAGTTACATTTCGATTTTTGTTTAAACCGATATGTAATTGATATATAACTTAAAAGATATTGAAACAAATTCAATAAATATGGGAATTATAATGGCAGAACTACTTTTTCCTCGAGATAAGAATAGGCTATCAGTTTATTATTTTATTTTATTTTATGATTATTTTATGATGAAACCATCAACCCTGCTAATTTTTTTTATTGATAGATGAAGTTTTTACACGCTATGAGAGTTTATAAAATTCTCAAGGTCGAGGTTCATGAGGATCCCTCTTAAACCTTTTAAAACATGACAACAATATGTTTATTGAACGTAAGAATAAAACGAAACAGTTTTTTACAAGTTATATTATATTATATTTATATTATATTTGTTTCCGTAAAAGAATAAAAACTTGTATAGTCTTTTAAAAACAATCAACATCTCTTTATAAATAAAAATATTAAGTTACTTTAACAATGTCGCTGTATTTTAACGAAGGCTGTAAATCATCCTGCGTTATTAGGGTTACAACTCATGTTTCTCGTTATTTCATTAAAAACCAAGATTTCGTTACACTTCCTGGTGTTTAATTAACATATAAATTTTATTCCCGGTTTCATATTTGATTATACTTGATACATTTCCCCGTCCTGAAATTTCATTAACTTTTTTTTAACGAAGGAATTTTTAAATTTAAAATACCTTGACACTTTCATTGCATTTTTTAGTAAGAGGTAGTTACCAATGTACAGGGTGTCCCATCACTTGTGGCCACCCCCAAAATTGAGCTTTAATTGAAAGCTATGTATTTGAAATTTGGTGCACGAGTATTATAGCTATGAGAGTTCGGGGACACTTTACATAGGGAATTAACATGTGTTAAAATATGTCGTTTGGTGTAACGTGGGTTGCCTACATCGCAGACGTTGTAGCATCCTTCGCGCTTACCCCCACCCCTTACCCCCACCCATTACCCCTCTCTCTCTGTCGAAGATTTATCGCGGATTCTAGGAATTTATCGCGGATTCTAGGAATTTATCGCGGATTCTAGGAATTTATCGCGGATTCTCGGAATTTCATGCGATTGATTAATCAATTTTGCAGATTCTTGGAATTTCACATGATTCATGTGTTAATGAGATCATTAACCTAATGAGTTATTAATGAGTCCTTTCGGTTTCAAGGTCACATGAGGTCATCAGGCAATTAGCATAATGAGTCATTTCAAGGTTGACAGGTCCATTCATGCATGATGATGACGTCACCATGTAATTAGCTCAAGATCACCAGGTGCATTCTTTCATAATTAGCTTAATGGTTAATTAATGACCTCTAAGCTTCAAGGTCATGAGGTGTATTCTTTCATGATGAGTAATAATTCATGATTAGAAAGACGGCGGATGATTTAATTGATTCCGCGAGATGCGCGCGCAGGAATTGGTGAAAAAAGAACACTGATAATATTACATAAATTTTTATTAAGATATTAATGCTAAATACGTTACTAAATACAAATCTAATGGGAAATGTGCAACTACATTAAAGAAAAAATCAAATAAGTTTACAAATATACACTAGACACAATCCTTAATCATTGTGGGGACCATCATATTCATCACCAACGCTTCTTTGATAATGTTGTAAGCATCATCAAAAATCGGTTACATCTTTATCTGACAACTTCGATACGACTGAAGCATTACATCAACTTCTTTACAGCTTATTCTAACTCAGAATAAGCTTTTTCTGACTCAGAATAAGCTTATTCTGCGTCACAATAAGATTTGTCTGAGTCAGAATAACCCTTTTCTGACTCACAAAATTAGTAATGACCTTTTACACTACAAGGTCACTAGGTGCATGCAGAATTCTCACCCTGACCTCTGATAGCTGACCTCTGATAGCTAACTCCTAACTATTCAAACCATACATACACTTGAAATAATAATTCATTGGATTGTATTAAACATTTAATTGTACTGCACAATACATATAAATCACACACTTGAAATCTAATTCGCGGAGATAGGATTTTGTATAAAATTTAATAACCAATAAATTATATAATTTTCATATATTTATTCAAAAGTTATGCTTTTTGTACATGTATTCTAAATAGATATTGTATAAAATAAATTAGCACTATTGAATGTAGCCAGCTTCACGCAATTCATTGATAATCGATATGATTTCATGAGAATGACTTAGATTTCCAGCATCCTGCGATGCAAGGAGCGTGCGCAGTCGATCAGCCAATATGTTAGGATCATCCAAGCTCACATGTTCACTCTCTTGAGCAACCATTGGTGATGGTGGTGATGATGATGATGATGATGAAATCATTTTTATAATAATGTGTTTAAATTTAAAACTGTTATTTTCACGAATCGGTTGATCCTTATTATAATGTTTACGATGAGCGTTTGTTGAAATCACAATTTCTTTATAAGTTTCCAAATCATCTTGATTCACAAAATTCATATTGGGTGACTTTTTGAATAATAACTCGATTAAACCTTTGCTTGTAGAATAATTTACTTCACCCACATGAATAAGATTAGTAGTAAAATTAATCGGTGTATCACCAACCATTAGTCGATCTCCTTCAAGCTTCCGTACACCATATACTGTGTCTAATCCTTGTTTATTATCACCCATCAACATCTCAAGGTACACTTTGAGAGAATCATCATCCATCATATTATCCATCTCTCCATTATCAGCATCGTCATCAACATCATCATCATCATCATCTTCAGCACTGATTGGAACTTCTTGGTATCGATTTATGAGTTGCTGCAGTGGAAAAATCACAGGGTTAAGTAATTCACTTAGTACCCTCACGACTGTATTAACATCGAGCAAGACATGTTCATCTTTGTTTCTCAAATCATCATAAACTGTATTTCCCCCATCTTCCACTCTCGGTTCGATCATGTTTGTAACTTGTTCCGTTTTCGGTTCAGTCTTGATCACAACTTCTTGTTTTACAAGTTCTTGTAGCGGGGTTACCACAGGTTTAAGTAATTCACTTAGTGTCCTTTCAGCTGTAACCTTATTCAATTTAATCATTTTATGCTTTTTACGGATCGCATCACTAGCTGTAGCGATTTGATGGAGAACATCTGCATGTTTGTTCTCACTTTCCATATTTACTCAACTAAATCTAAAACGATACTGCAGATATATAGTGACACATAATCTTATAAGCTACATTGGTGAAACTCAGGATACCAACTTAACAAATGGTATTCTACCAAGGAAAATTAAATTCCGACTTAAATAAATCATATTCTAACTCAGAAAATTAGATTCAGACGCAAAATACTCATATTCTGGTTCAAACACTTAGATTCTAACTTAGGAATATACTATTTTGAATCATACATATCATATTGTGACTCGGAAAATTAGTTTATGACTCAGAAAAAAGCATATTCTAACTCTGATAATTAGATTATAACTCAGAGAATGTTTATTCTGACTCAGAAAATTAGTTTACGTCTTAGAAAAAGCATATTTTAACTCAGAGAATTAGATTGTAGCTCAGAAAAATCATATTCTGACTCAGAGAATGTTTATTCTCACTCTAAAAATTAGATTCTGACTCAGACAAATCTTATTGTGACTCAGAATAAGCTTTTTCTGACTCAGAATAAGCTTTTTCTGACTCAGAATAAGCTTTTTCTGACTCAGAATAAGCTTTTTCTAACTCAGAATAAGCTTTTTCTGACTCACAAAATTAGTAATGACCTTTTACACTTCAAGATCACTAGGTGCATGCAGAATTCTCACCCTGAAGGCTGACCTCTGATAGCCGACTCCTAACCATTCAAACTGTACATTCACTTGAAATAATAATTCATTGGATTGTATTAAACATTTAATTGTACTTCGATTTTTTAGCAGCTTGCGATACAATGAAGTGACGTATAGAATCAACCTGGTTCACATGATCATCTTCTTGATCACTTGGAGGTCCACTTGATGATATCATTTTTATAATAATATGTTGAAATTTAAAGCTCCTATTTTTTCGAATCGGTTGATCTTGATTATAACGTTTCCGATGGCTGTTTGTTGAAATTACAATTTTTTCATAAGTTTCCAAATCGTTTTGATTCACGAAATTCATATTGGGTGATTTCTTGAACAGCAACTCAATCAAACCTTCAGTTTTAGGTTAACTTATATCACCCACAAGAATATGAGTAGTGGTAAAATTAATCGGTGTATTACCAATCATTAGTCGATCTCCTTCAAGCTTCCGTACACCATATATTGTATCTAATCCTCTCTTATTATCACCCATTAACCTCTCAAGGTACTGATTGAGGAAATCATCCTTTGTATCATTATCCATCTCTTTACATTCATCAACCACAGGTTGCATTATTTCATGCAGTACCGCCCTCTTAGCTGTAACCTTATTCACTTTAACCATTTTATGTTTTCGGCAAATCATTTTATCTAGAATGCCTGCTTGTTCACTCATCGCACTCCAAAGCAATACTGCAGACCACTATTGATGCACAACCTTATAATATTAAATTATGAAACTCAGGATGCCAACTTAACTAATAGTATTCTGACTCAAAAGTTAGATTCTGACAGACAAATCTTATTGTGACTCTGAAAATTAGTGTATATCTCAGAGAATGTTTATTGTGACTCAGAAAATTAGTTTATGTCTCAGAAAAAGCTTATTGTGACTCAGAAAAAGCTTATTGTGACTCAGAAGAAGCTTATTGTGACTCAGAAAAAGCTTATTGTGACTCAGAAGAAGCTTATTGTGAGTCATAAAATTAGTTTATGTCTCAGAGAATGTTTATTCTAACTCAGAAAATTAGTTTACGTCTTAGAAAAAGCATATTCTAACTCAGAGAATTAGATTCTAATTCAGTGAAATCATATTCGTATTTGAATTTATTAAAAAAGATTTATATGTATTGTGCAGTACAATTAAATGTTTAATACAATCCAATGAATTATTATTTCAAGTGTATGTATGGTTTGAATAGTTAGGAGTTAGCTATCAGAGGTCAGCTATCAGAGGTCAGGGTGAGAATTCTGCATGCACCTAGTGACCTTGTAGTGTAAAAGGTCATTACTAATTTTGTGAGTCAGAAAAAGCTTATTCTGACTCAAACAAATCTTATTGTGACGCAGAATAAGCTTATTCTGAGTCAGAAAAAGCTTATTCTGAGTTAGAATAAGCTGTAAAGAAGTTGATGTAATGCTTCAGTCGTATCGAAGTTGTCAGATAAAGATGTAACCGATTTTTGATGATGCTTACAACATTATCAAAGAAGCGTTGGTGATGAATATGATGGTCCCCACAATGATTAAGGATTGTGTCTAGTGTATATTTGTAAACTTATTTGATTTTTTCTTTAATGTAGTTGCACATTTCCCATTAGATTTGTATTTAGTAACGTATTTAGCATTAATATCTTAATAAAAATTTATGTAATATTATCAGTGTTCTTTTTTCACCAATTCCTGCGCGCGCATCTCGCGGAATCAATTAAATCATCCGCCGTCTTTCTAATCATGAATTATTACTCATCATGAAAGAATGCACCTCATGACCTTGAAGCTTAGAGGTCATTAATTAACCATTAAGCTAATTATGAAAGAATGCACCTGGTGATCTTGAGCTAATTACATGGTGACGTCATCATCATGCATGAATGGACCTGTCAACTTTGAAATGACTCATTATGCTAATTGCCTGATGACCTCATGTGACCTTGAAACCGAAAGGACTCATTAATAACTCATTAGGTTAATGATCTCATTAACACATGAATCATGTGAAATTCCAAGAATCAGCAAAATTGATTAATCAATCGCATGAAATTCCGAGAATCCGCGATAAATTCCTAGAATCAGCGATAAATTCCTAGAATCCGCGATAAATTCCTAGAATCCGCGATAAATCTTCGACAGAGAGAGAGGGGTAAGGGGTGGGGGTAAGCGCGAAGGATGCTACAACGTCTGCGATGTAGGCAACCCACGTTACACCAAACGACATATTTTAACACATGTTAATTCCCTATGTAAAGTGTCCCCGAACTCTCATAGCTATACTACTTGCACGTATGACTCTGGTATAAGGCTAGAAATTTCCGGTTTTAAATGTTAATTGCCGGCGTTAGTTTTCGAGGAAAAAAATAAAAACTGATTTTTTATAAAAATACTATTTCCCAGTTTCGTCAAATTTCACTTTTCAGGATCAGTATTATTGAGCCAAAGATGTCCAAGGTAAAAAAATAAATCAAAAAGCTGTAATTAGCCTAAAATTCGCTTATATTCGAATCTCAACAGTAAATGTAATGATTTATGGCCATACCGATCCTCAATAGGCTATCCGCAAACTCAAGTACGATTTAAATTTATGGCATTGTAAAAATTTGTCACTGTCTCGTAGAAGCCGGGCGAACTGGACATCAGTAGCGTACCTAAATCGAACCTTTTTACATTCTTGTAGATTTCTAAAATTTTTATAAGTGCTCCAATAAATTACGATTATGAGAACGAACATGATTTAAAGTCTGGATGCTGAATTATTTCTTTTAAGTTAAAGGGGACTTATTACCAATGCTCAATTGGCGATTATTATCGGCGAGATTTAAAACTGCAGCTTGATTGACTTCAGGCATGACCGTGGGATTCACTGTCGTTTTTTCTTTTCCCTTTAAATTTCCGTTATTCAAAATCTTTCATATTCATCTTTGAACTCAAACATTAATTCAAAATGTAATAAGTCCTCTTCGACTTAAAAAAAATAATTCAACATCCATACATTAAATCATGTTCGTTCTCATAATCGTAATTTATTGGAGCACTTACAAAAATTTTAGAAATCTACAAGAATGTAAAAAGGTTCGATTTAGGTACGCTACTGATGTCTAGTTCGCCCGGCTTCTACGAGACAGTGACAAATTTTTACAATGCCATAAATTTAAATCGTACTTGAGTTTGCGGATAGCTAATTGAGGATCGGTATGGCCATAAATCATTACATTTACTGTTAAGATTCGAATATAAGCGAATTTTAGGCTAATTACAGCTTTTTGATATTTTTTTACCTTGGACATCTTTGTCTCAATAATACTGATCCTGAAAAGTGAAATTTGACGAAATTGGGAGATAGTATTTTTATATAAAATCAGTTTTTATTTTTTTCCTCGAAAACTAACGCCGACAATTAACATTTAAAACTGGAACTTTCTAGCCTTATACCAGAGTCATACGTGCACCAAATTTCAAATACATAGCTTTCAATTAAAGCTCAATTTTGGGGGTGGCCACAAGTGATGGGACACCCTGTAAAGTGTGTTAATTAATATATATATAGGGGATTCAAAATAGACGATGACTTGTAATAAGAAACTCGTCTTCTGCAACGTACCGCAACAAAAGAATCGACTGAAATTATTACTTATCAAAAATGCTTCGGAAGTTCAATGCTGTCAGTAAAGTTTGACAAATAAAGACAATTATTATAATCATTATTTGTAGCGTTCGACTATAAATCTAGTTTTCACTCTTCAAACAGTGCATTCTCAGATTCGTTACATATTAAAAGTCGCCCTACTATCCATTCCCTACAATGTACTCCATGCATTTGTAGTAGGTATTCATTAACCCTGGATCTAAGTATATCAGTTATAAAACCTTGTAAATCAAATCAAAACTCAATTTGCGCCTAAAAGTGTTAAAAATAACGATTTTACGTTTTGTTTTCACTTGAATGTTTCCCCGTTTAACACCAAGCAAAAAACAAGTCCACAGAGAGAAACACATCTAGAGTTAATTTTCTCAATTAAACTTTCTTGTTCAAGTCTGATGAAATACGTGCGTTGCATGACAGTATACTTTAAACGTGTTCATTGTCGATCTACCTGAAACAGTTTTCACAAATATTGCTGAAGAATTAGACAACCCGTAATTCCTGATTGTGAATAAAAATAATCCTATTAGTTCCATCCACTTTGTGTCCGCCGCTGTGATCGATTCCGACCGTAAATCTAATTGATTAATTACGGGCCTCTGCAGATTTATAACGATTTATCTTATCTGCACATCTGAAAATATTGCCTAATAAATTTACTAGTTCATTTTTTACAACTTCATGCCGGTTTCTTCTTTTTTTCTTAAATAAAATGCCTACACAGGTAATTGATTTTATTCACAATCAGTTAATAACACAACTTTTCTAACTCTTTAAAAGTTGGAAAGTGAGCGATTTCATGAATACACTTCAGCCAGTCAGAAATATTAAAAAAGGAGTCAGTTATGAGACGTAATCGGCCAGAAAAAAACCATAACCAACCTGTGAGGGCGTTACTATCGATTTAAACTACAAATGTCAAATTAACATATATTTCGAAATGTCAACATTGTCGTTAAAGTTGACAGTACTCTTCAACATAGAATAATGAGACCACACGGAGGATGGTTTTTGAATCTTAGCCAAGTCACCAAAATAAGCGAGTATAATGCTCTCAGAAACGTACTTTTGGACCCCCTTTTTAGAGCACCAGTCGCGAAAATTTCTGTATGTTTTTTCGTATCGCAGTTTACTTTTCTCAGGTAAGAGATTGAGTTTTAAGTTTTGCGCGGATTTCCGCAATTGGGGGGGGGGGAGTACACTCTATTTCACTATCAGACATTTTGTTTGTTAAAGAAACAGCAAATACAAATTTGGAGTGACTTTTGTTAAGCAATTTAGTGAAATGTCAGTCGTGAAGCGCCTACTAAGTGTTAATATTTGACGGAAATAAACGATAATATTATTTTTAATTTTTATTGATTGCGAATAAAATAGTATACAGACCTCGGCGAAAGTACCATTCCTGTATCTCGAGAACTAGTTCACCTCAAGGCTACGCCTTTCGGTAAACTATACTTCTCTCGACAGAAATGGCATACTTTCCGCCTCAGTATGTAATATACTATTGCAGGTTACAAGCATAAAAAGGTATGGGTCAAATTTATCAACATTTTATGCTCATCAAAAATCTCTCAAAATCTATTAGACATCTATTATAAAATCATGGAATTAAAAGCAACAGCTGCTTTTCAGTAGCCGAAAACCAGGCATTGTTTCTCTCAACTTTTTTATTCGCAAATTTCAAATTCTGTATAAACTTTATCGTTATTACTCCTTGGTTTACTTGCAATAATAAATGTTTGCATCTCAAGTATTCGATCCGACGAAAATTTCTGATCGTGTCCATCAACTTGAATTTTGCAAAATTAAGCATCCGGTTTAAAATGTCGATGGGATGTAGCACCTAAGAACAATTCGTGAATTTTGTTAGATGTTATACGATAAAGAGGTTGGAGCGTCTCAGCTTAATGAGGAAAACGCAATTGGATTTGCTTAAATCGGGTTGTGGTATGTACGTATTTCACTACAGATAAATACAGTTGACGATTTAGTAGGGTCGTGCATGCGTTTGATGTACGCCTCAAGACGAAACAAAACAAAGCAAAGTTGGTTAGCCAACAAAGTTAGCATTTTCTTTCGTCTTTGTTCAATCTAGATGGTACAGTCTGGTAAAATACAACAACAACAAAATTAACGATGTAACTTGAAATAAGTATAGAATTAACTTGATCCGATGAAGTGTCAATCGGATCAAACTTCCCTTCTTTCGAAAAACAAAACGAATCAAAACTCGCGAGATCAACGCACTCAATATTGAATAATTTGGGTGTGTAAAATTCACTCTTAATTAATACTGAATTTATAAAAATTCTTTTCAAACTAATGCTAAATATTATCTCAAATTTTATGTAAAAATTTGGGACGTTTAAAGAATCTTTTATCGACACGCTATTAGGAAACTTTTCTTATTTAACTTGAAATCGTATTTTATTTAACGTTTCTAAACTTTTAAAGATGTTCCGAAACAAAAAAAAATTGTTTGCTTATATTAAGATTATAAAGACGTGGGATAGCAAATTCATTTTTAAATAAATATCATTTAATTTTTTTTTTTTTTTTTGTATAATCGTATCAACTTCTGATGCTGTTCACTGTTTCAGTCATAGCATGGAAAACTACCGTGATACCATTTAACATTCTTTGGCAATATCATGAAATATCAGGGCATTATGTACGCACCTCTAATTTTTGTAAAATATGTTATTCACATTTAGCAATATTTGTCTATATTTGTATATAAAGTATAATCATCAATGCAGAAAATAACCCTATAGTAGCACACTTATGCAGTTTCGACGTAGGATTTCGACGTCGATCCTAGATTTCTGAGTCGGAACCGCATCGTCTTGCCGACTCATTTCCGACCTCGGCCCTAGCTAGGATCGACGTTGGCTGACCTGACTGCCTGAAAGTAGCGCGCAAACGCTTTACCTTTTCGGATGACTCTAGCGACACCTGTGGATCGTAAGGAGATATGTAGACAGCAACCTTTCTTGATACTGTACAGTGACATCTACGGAAAATTTTAATAATCGTTGTGCCGCTTGATTAAGTAAATAATAATTAATCGTTAATCTATCTCTAAATATAATTCCCGATGGTGGTCTATTTCCCAATTTTTTTTTTGAGATCAGAGTAGGCGACGAAGCTGAGTGTCAAAAATTGACATTTATATCGTTAATTTACGGAGCTTAAAGATAAGTAAAGCAAAATAAATTATATTGCAATGCAAATGTATATAAATAAAATGCATAAATACACAATAAATTCTGTCAGCCCGTTCTAGGGTTGAGGTTTTCTACTAGTATATATATATATAAAATTGGATGAATGTGTGTATGTGTGTATGTAGCTTATAGACTCGGAAACCGCTGAACCGTTTTTGATGAAATTTTCAGGAATACTCTAACATAACCTGGAGAGTGTTCCTGTAAAGTTTGGTGCCGATCAGGGGTGGGAAGAAGTGTCCCAAAGTCACCAAATTTTGTACACAAGTGCATCTTCGTAGGGAGGACTTAGTTTGATGCCGATCGTGGGGCGGGGGGTCCAAACAAAAATCGCACGGGGGGGATCACTAAAACTTGTTTTCGCATAGAAAACAGTGTCCTACAGCCAACAAATTTTGTACACATGTGCATCTTCGTAGGGAGGACTTAGTTTGATGCCGATCGTGGGGGGGGGGAACAAAAATCGCACGGGGCGATTACTGAAACTTATTTTCGCATAGAAAACAGTATACTACAGCCACCAAATTTTGTACACAAGTACATCTTAGTAGAGGGCTTTCAGGAAAACTCCAAGTTTGGTGCCGATCGGGAGGGGGTGGGTGTTATCCCAAACAAGATTTTTGCATAGAAAAAAGTGTCCTAAAGGAATCAAATTTTGTACACAAGTGCATCTTAGTAGGGGGGTCTTAGTTTGATGCCGGTCGGAGCTACCAAATTTTGTATATAAGTTCATCTTAGTGGGGGGCATTAGTTTGATGCCCGGGGGGGGGATTTCTGCACAGAGAGAAATATCATAGAGCCAGCAAATTTTGTACACAAGTGAAACGTAATGGGGATAGGGCTTATCGCCCAATCATTTTTTCGCATAGAAAGAAGTGTCCTCCGGCCACCAAATTTTGTATACAAGTACATTTTGGTAGGAGGGTATCACCGAAACATATTCTCGCATAGAAAGAAATGTCCTACAGCTATCAGATTTTGTACACAAGTAAATCGTATTTTATTGCAAACAGATTTTCGCATAGAAAGAAGTATCCTACAGCCACCAAATTTTGTACACCGAGCGAAGCCGGGTATTTCAGCTAGTTATATATAAACTAATAGAAAACCTCAGCCCTAGAACGGGCTGACAGTATTTATTGTCTATTTATGCATTTTATTTATTATTTATCTACCATTTTATTTATATACATTTGCATTGCAATATAATGTATTTTGCTTTACTTACCTTTATGCTCAGTAAATAATTAGTCAATTTTTGACACTCAGCTTCGGCCTACTCTGATCCGTTCAAAAAAAAAAGCGAAATATACGATCGGGAATTATATTTAGAGATTATAATAAAATAATTAGCTGTATTTGGTTTCAAATAAAACATAAACCATTTCAGGTAATTAGGTATTTTATTCTCTGAACTAATTACATTAACAACATAAATAAATATAATTGCGAGTATGTGGTCGATTAAGAACGCGAATAATGAATCACCAGAATGTATCGTCGGCAAGTAAGAGACTATGTTAACCGGTGGAAAGGTAGTTAATGTTAGTTCCTCTCGAACAAGAAACTTTGAATTAGAAAATTCCTTCTGAAGTAGGGGAAGGTTATCTGAAAAAAAAAACTTAGGTTATTTTTAATCTGACCTTTGTGGTAGAAAAAAATCGCATGCTCGAATTCAAAATTTTTCCGTCGGAAGCGTCAGAAAACTGGCTTCTTAGGATATCTGAAGCAAATGTAAAATAAGCCAGTTATTATTTGAAACAATTAAAATACACAGTTAGCCCAGTAAAAATGTACTTTTACCCTGCAAAAGGTCGGTCAGGTTTGGTTTTTTGATATGTTTTATCATAAATGCCCCTAATGTTAATGTCCAGTTTTTGACCTCGTGACCTCCGGAAGGTGTTGAAAATGGGGTTTGAACTTAAGAAAAACACGTTTTTGAGTACGCTGCGCAAACGGCTATTTGGAAAAAAATAATTTTTGATTCATTTAAATACCTGACGATATGGGCATTCAGAATCGAACCGAGACCGCTACTCTAGGACCAATAGTTTATGAGCTACGATTTTTTGAAGTTCACCACTTTGATTGCTTAAACCACAAATGAACTGTTTTTGCTGTTATCTCACGTCTCGTGCGCTCCTGTCTGATCACTGGTTACATCGAAACAAATAATATGGCACTGTAATGGGCATTAAAGGCTCTTTACTATGGTTTTTTGTTTGATCCAATTGGATGAAAAATGACCACACGGCGAGCAATCAAACTTGGAAAATTATTGAAAAAACTCCCTATTTTTAGTACGGTTTAAGTGTGCTCTCAAATCTGCACATTATAACCAATCTCAAAAATTTTACATTCCATGAATACGTGACAGCTTATGGGGTACAAAAGTGCAAAAATTATTTTTTTTACTACTGACACCCTTGGACCAGTGCAGCTTTATTCCAAACGGGGCGCGGACTCAAAAATAACGAAAACGTTAAAATTCTCCTAGATTCCTGAAAGTTGGCACGTGCAATCACGTGTATCTACACATACACGTACACATACAACCCTTTTGCACCCCTTTTGCAGGGTAACCGCCCTTTTGGCGACATTTTGCTTGGACTAAGTATATTTTGGTTTGTATTTGGTTGTAAATATTTATTTCGCCTCGTCTAAGTTATAAATTAAGATATGAATTTGATCAGTCAAGATCACTCGTAGATTTTCGGTTACTTCATATTTACTCGTTGATTACTTATATTAAACTAAAATGGAGTATACAGAGTTATTATGGTATAATTAAATTTAATGTATTTTATAAAAAATATTATTATAAATATTGCTAATTTATCACTTTTGGTGCCTTTATTATGTATGTATGTTTCGTCACATCAATTAAAGAATAAATTTGAATTATGGCTTGAAGGGGGTAAATCAGTAACTAAATTTCGTACATTATTTTGAAAATAATTTGTGACCTTATTATCGTTGATCAAAATATTATTTACAGTACACTTACCTTTTATTCTGAAAACAATTCAAATATAAACAATTAAATTAGTAATTATAAAACTCGGAATAACGTGGAACTTCTAGACACATCAACACAATACCGACGTTTAGCAAGGCAAAATTTTGGCAAAATCGCGCGAATTGGTAATATTTTACCTGGCCCTTCCTTCTTTCTCTTCAAGGATAGCATCCCGACAATAGACCACCGAAGTAGGCGGTCCTTATTAGGGCGGTAAATTCGAAAGCGAGTCTATGGGTACTGCAATTTCTATTGTGTTACGATGTTTTTCATTTATAAGTATCTTAATCGAAATATTTAAGGGAAAACGTCAATGGCACAACAAATTACTGTATTAATGTTATCAATATAAAAGACTATTGTTTTAAATTGCCGCAAAATAGAGCTTTTATTTGAATTTGAAATTTGCAAGTAGGTAGGCGCAACTCCCGTCAGAGCCGATGTAAAAAAGCCGGTATAAAGTAAGCATGAAATCACTGAAATGCTGTACGCACTACGTTTCATAGGAATAAAAAGAGATAGCATGATTAAGCTCCTCCTCCAAGTGACCTTCACTTCGGTAGTCTATTGAAATGATCTATTGAGAGACCAATGCCCCCGCTTGTACCTGCGTGGGTCGTCGTTGTAGTATTTCGCATTTTTAAAAATACGAAAAGTCGATTTTTTTCGTTTCTAATTTTTCATTTCCGCAAAAAATAATTTTATCTTGACGAAACTTTTTGTGTCTTAAATACCCGTAATTTTTTCAGATAAAAAAATCAAGATTTCCGTGCTAATCATTTGTTCTGAACCGAAACACATTTTTCAAATGAAATTTGTCCTTCAGAAAATCATCGTACACAGTTCTTTCAGGGCTTATTTTTTTCGTTTTGACATTTACTTTTTGGTGAAGTAAAAAAAAAAATAGTCCCCATTTAAAAACATACTCAAAAATGGAAGAAACTCAAAAAATTACTTTTGCAACAATCAATTTTTTTCAGTAAATGTTGATAATTTTGTTTAAATTTTAAAAATCTTCAAAAGCTGATTACACCATTAAATTCTACGAAAGAAACTGACCAGAAGCTATAAAATTATACCTTATACACTTTCAGTTGGGGCGATGTTGTTAAAGATAAGAAATAAATGACTTTACGCTAGTCACCGTAACGAAAGATTGAAATATAGCTTGCTCAGGTAATATCGAGAACAGTGCCGGACTTACAATCGGTAACTTTAAAATATTTGCTAACAGGTAAATTTACGAATTTAAACGAAACGAACTAAAATTTCAGTATTGCATAAAACGTCAGTCTGTGAGAAACATTTAACTTCCAAAGTGTTGTATTGTTTTTAAAAAATGTCTGAATGCAGATCAATTGAAAATTGTGGAGTGGAAGGGGATGTGTATTTTGAAGATGACAATATGGTTCTAGGCACTGATGAAGATTCTTTGCATTCTGATAACGTTGGTGAAGTGGAAAATGAGAACTTTGACATTCAAAAGTGCAGCAATAAAGACTTACCAGTGCATTCTCAACAAATAATTTTAAATTTATTTAAGAATTTGAAACAAGAAACGGGAAATGAATGTAGTTACGGATTAATAAAGAGAGTTGCCAAATTAACAGAAATTTCAAAAAATACCGTTTCTCGCATAATAAAAGTTGGAAAGCCAATAAATCATTTTAAAAATAGACAATGTGCGCGTCCAAGTAAACTGGTTAAAGTCGATGATGGTGTAAAGAGGCGAATACGAGAAATAATTAGTAATAATTATAAAAGCAATGTTGTGTTAACTTTAAAAGAATTACATAAACTTTTAGAAGAAGATGGGATTGCTGTGTATAAAAGCTTAACGACTCTTCGAAAATTTTTGTTAGATATAGGATTTCGATTTAAAAAATTAAATAAGCGAATCGTTCTAATGGAATCTGAACGAATAGTTAAGATGAGATTTATATTTTTGAAAAAAATTCAAGAATATAGAGAAGAAAATAGGACTATCGTTTATCTTGATGAAACATGGTTTTATAGTCATGATACTGTAAAAAAGAGTGGTCAGATGGAAGTATAAATTGTGCTTTAAATACACCCCCATCAAGGGGTAAGAGAATACTGATTCTTCATGCTGGAACAAAAGATGGATTTGTTTCTAATGCTTTATTGCTATACGCAAAAAATATTAAAGATAGTGCTGCAGATTATCATTCTGATATGAACTCTAATCTATTTGAGAATTGGTTTAGTAAAACTCTTTTTCCAAATTTAACTCCTAATTGTGTAATAGTTTTGGATAATGCGTCATATCACTCCCGAATATTCAAGAAAGTACCCAATCAAGCCAATAAGAAAGAAGAACTAATTCAATTCTTGGTCGAAGAAGGAGTTAATTTATCTGGCGTAGGTAAATTAACTAAGAAAATTCTTCTCGATCATATTAAGAATCTTAATATAGAAAAACGTTATGTAATAGATCAGATTGCGCAAGAAAAAGGGCATACGGTACTACGCTTGCCCCCATATTACTGCGAATTTAATCCAATTGAAAATGTATGGAGCAAGTTAAAAAATGATTTAAGAAAAAATAACGCTCAACCTAGGTTAAATTCAGAAGTTGTAAACAAGGTTAAAACTATTATTACACAATTACAAAATGAAGCGAATAAAACGAAATTATGGGACATGCTGTTTCAAACGAAGCAAAGTACAGAAATCGGTTTCAGGAAATTGATCCTATAATAATAGAGGTGAATAATGGAAGTGACACTGATAGTGATAGTGATAGTGACTAATCCTAATGTATAAATAGACAAATATAAAAATTTAAATAATTTTCTACAAATTTTTGAGAATCCAAATTTTTACCTGAATACGTCCGGTAAGAATTCAAACCTAAATAACGGCTTTGTTACTTTAAGCCGTGATAAGTACTTTAACGACATCGCCCCAACTGATACTGTATAAGGTTTACGAAGATTTACAGCATTTCAGTTTAAAACTATAGTATAACTAAAAAATATAAAGGATCAGTTCAAGATATAGGTACTGTAAGGTGGCTTACAGTTGAGGAGCTCGCGTGCAAGACCGGGTATATCCATTGTTCTGTTTCGCGATAATCGACTTTAACAATTTATTATTTAATCGATTTATTAAACATTTACTACTTGTACTGTAATGATATCCATTAAGATGCAAAATTTTCCGCATCTTTAAAGTCGATTATCGCGAAACAAAACATGGATATAATCAGTTTTGCGCGCGAGCTCTTCAGTTATTCTTGGTATTTTGCTTAAAGTGACTGGAAATGGTGTCTCAACCCTACTATGTGCGAACACTAACTAAACACATTAAAACAGCTACAGAGATACATACGAGGGAGGATAAGTTTAAAATCACGGTCTCAACGATTGTTATAAAATAAGTCGTACTTATGCGTACAGTTTCTGTTTTTTAAATTAGAATTTTTTGCCTTATCAATAAACATCTTACACTTTTTTCGTGAGTTGCTTGGAGTAAACTTATTATACTTTCAGCATCGTTGCTTTCGTTCGTGTTTTGTGATGACAACATCATCACATCTTTAGTGATTGATACATATTGAGAGTCAAAATATGGCATTAATGTAGTCAGCAGATGCTGCGTTGACTGTAGGATTCACCTGATTTCCCTCGAGTTTACAGATCACTCATTCGATGTCATTAATATGACTTTCATATACAGGATACATGTAAACTAACTTCTCTCGTATATACAAAGTAACACAAAAACGATTGTTTACAGATATTAATCTAATGCTATGCTACGAGTGCAAATGGGGCTTTTTACAAACCGAGAGTGAATTTTCAAAGCATTCAACCAAATAATAAGCTGAAATCGTAGTAGTGAGCTTCAGGCAGTTTATTTTCAAGCAATTTGTAAATGTTTGATTTGTTATTTACGCAAAAATATATTATTTTCGACGATGGAAATATACTGCTATACTTGTGCGTTCTGACTTTTATTAACGGCTCATATCAAATCATTCCATAAAAGCAAAATTATTGTCTTCTTGCACTTTTATTGTGTTGATCAAATCGCCTTCAATGTAATCAAAGTTTGTAGAGATAGGGAAGACCGAAGTAAAATAACCAATCATTGCCTATAAAGGTTACGGTGTTACAATTTCACGGTATTTTTCTTTTGCGTTAGTAGATTCCAAACGTTGCGAAAATATTATATTTCAACGAATAAGTTTAATGTTTACACATGAGCGGACATTTTTGAGAATATCCATTATAATTTTCAATAAAGAAATCGAAATAAGATCAAAATTGTTATTGATATTATCCTTAGCCGTAGCAATGATTGCTATTCTATAACCATGTCGATAGAGAATTGCTCTGATTGGACAATAAACGAAAAATTATTGTTTCTAATTTTACTTTATCGATAATAAAAAACTAGTAGCACTTAGATTTTTCAAGCATTTTCACTGCAATCCAATTAGCGCTACCTCATTGCTCTTCCAGACAACCGGAGATTTAACCGTTTTCATAAATAATTAAAAGTCGCCGTATTTTTTTTTTCGTTGATAAAAGTTGGTCGTTAATAAATGCTTATTTATATGTATAATGCATTTTACCATTTATAATTAAAATGTTAAATGCGCATTATGAGAAGGAATAATAATCGGTTTACTATTAGGGTCATTATTTTTGATTGACATTTCCTCTGCAAGTATAGTAATTTAGTAAAATTATTGGCCTTTTTAGTTATTTAGCGTCAGCCCTGCTTACGTAACTAGCTCTCAAAAACTATACTAATATTTTACGGTAAGAATTTCCGAATTATATTACATGCTGTAGATGAATTGCGACAACTATTATTGATGCAGTCAACAATATGTATGAAATAAAATAGTATATTATTTAACGAGCACATAATGTAGGCTATTATTAATATTAATATTATTAATAGCCATTATGTGCGAGAAAAATACAGCTGTTTATCTACAATCAAAATTTCATTCGATAAAACTTTAAAATGCTGATAAGTTCGGAAGCAAAATTGACACCGAAATTAAACCGAAACCAAAACGTGATTTTCACCGAGAAACCTTTGCTTCCAGTTGTCATGGGCTCGAAAAAAATAACAAGGATCTGTCAGTTAGCAAGAAAAATACTAACGTGTTTTTCTTTTCCTTATATTATATTTTGAAAGTGACGACTTAACCACCCTCAAGTTGTGACGCTTCTCCGATTCTCGCGGTAGGCGAGGTCTCCTTAATGGATAATAGTGTTTTATTCGTTCCTAAATTTCTTTTTCTCACTAGGGCGTCGTGCATTGGCACCGTCCGATAATTGTTTCGTCCCGTAACAGTTAAGTGCAAATATTCCCTCAGTAATAGAAGAAGGAAGAAGAAGAAGAGATTAGGCAGAATACCTCGGTGTTTTACCATTGCCTCGCGAGGAGACACGGTTCTGATTTTAATGCGGTGTTACTGTCGCCCAGAATTGAACCCAAGACATTTGCTTAGGTAGCCTCGTAAAAACTAATCATTCTACCGTGCGCGTAGGCAACCAACATTACGCTTCGTTCATTAATGAAAATAAAACTGAAGGGGCGTGACCTGTGGATAAGGTGCCTTGTTATGTATCCATGGCTAGCATATGAAATGAACGTATTACGTCATGATTGTAGATAATAGTACATTATACATCGAGGGAGAGAAATGCCTGATTTTTCCAGAGGTGCATTTATGGCCAGAGGGCGCAGCGCGAGGGCCATAACGCACCGAGGGAAAAATAGCATTTTCTCCTGAGGTGTATATACTATTTTTTTCACGATCGTTAGTTCACAAATCAAATATTTTAAAAATAAAAATGTGACATTAGTGACAAATTGTGGAATAAAATTCATAAATTAAAGTAGGTTTTGAGATTGACACTATGACAATAGAAAGTTGTTTACAAACAGTCAAATTTTCTAAAATTTTATTTCAACCTGGTGCAAAATGGAATAACAAGAAAACAGGCAAGAACCACAGGAAATTACTGATGCAGCTTCTTTGGCGGTGCTAAACTTATTACCAACGAAATCTAGAAAATTATAGAGGCAGCGTATGATCGGTTCAGAGAATGGTGTACCGAAAAAAAAGTAAGAACTTATACTGAGAACGTCATGTTGGCGTATTTTACCGAAAAATCTAAAAAGTATAAATCGTCTACCTTGTGGGCCCAATATTCCATGGTAAAATCATGTCTATTAGTCAACGACAACACTGACATAGGTAAGTATCCAAAGTTGATGGCATTGCTCAAACGGAATTCGGACGGCTACCAAGCGAAAAAATCTAAAGTTTTGACCAGAGACTAGATAGAAACATTTTTGACGGAAGCAAATGACAATGAATATTTAATGATCAAGGTAAAATTAAAAAAAAACTATTAAATTGTAATTTTATTTATTTATTGTAGGTTGCTCTAATATTTGGCATTGCGGGCGCCTGTCGATCACACGAATTAACAACCATCACAGTGGACGATATTGAAGTCGCTAATTCATCTTTAATTATAAAAATACCAAACACAAAAAATAAAATACCACGAACCTTTGTGGTTACTGAAAATGAGAAAAAGATAGATTTTATTGGCTTATATAGGAAATATACAGGACTTCGGCCACTTCAAGTTAATAATCGTCGTTTTTTCTTATTTTACAAAACAGGAAAATGTACGAGTCAACCTGTTGGAAAGAACACATTTGGTAAGATACCAAGCATCATCGCAACTTATTTAAATTTACCAAACCCATCGACGTAAACTGGGCACTGCCTGCACAGAAGTTCAGCCACTCTGCTCGCAGATTCAGGAGCTGATATTACGACTATAAAAAGACACGGTGGGTGGAAATCTACCACCGTAGCTGAAAGCTATATAGAAGATTCGGTGCAGAATAAAACAAACATTGCAAACCAAGTACTACAAGGTGGAAGTTGTAATACAAGCCAGAAAACTGTAAACCTAACTTCGAGTCAAACAGCTTCGTGCGAGTTTCCAGCTAATATTCACTTTGATAATTGCGCTTCAGTGTTGTTTACTGTTAATGTCAATAAATGAGATTACTATTTCTACTTTGATGTACTTTCATTGTAAACTGTCAAAATATAATAATAACTCCCTAGGGATTTTTTTGATATTATTTTCTCCCTAGAGGCAAAATGTTTCACTTCTGCTATGATTTTGATGCCAGATAAATTGATTTCTACTCCCGGTCGTGAAAAATAGTATATTATTTAACGAGCACATAATGTAGGCTATTATTAACGAAGGTGAAAGTTTGTAAATACGAGTCGAAGACGAGTATTTACAAACATCTGAGTTCATAATAGCCATTATGTGCGAGAAAAATACAGCTGTTTATCTACAATCAAAATTTCATTCGATAAAACTTTAAAATGCTGATAAGTTCCGAAGCAAAATTGACACCGAAATTAAACCGAAACCAAAACGTGATTTTCATCGAGAAACCTTTGCTTCCAGTTATCATGGGCGCGAAAAAAAAAATTGTATTTTGAAAGTGACGTGAAGAAGGAAGAAGAAGAAGAGATTAGGCAGAATACCTCGGAGTTTTACCATTCCCTCGCGAGGAGACATGGTTCTGATTTTAATACGGTGTTACTGTCGCCCAGAATTGAACCCGAGACATTTGTTTAGGTAGCCTCGTAAAAACTAATCATTCTACCGTGCGCATAGGCAACCAACATTACTCTCCGTTCATTAATGAAAATAAATAGGCAACCAACAATACGCTCCGTCTATTAATGAAAATGAAACTGAAGGGGCGTGACCTGTGGATAAGGTGCCTTGTTATGTATCCATGGCTAGCATATGAAATGAACGTATTACGTCATGATTGTAGATAAACATTTTTAAAAGCTTAAAATGTGAAATAAGTTTATTGACTAAGCGAAGCGATGTCCTTCAAAATGACTTCTTGGATCTCTGGCGTGCGGTCCATGAATGCTGTGGATGCGGCATATCTCCAAAAACTTTAAAAAGTCGAGAGTATTTTCATACCGTACTATATTTGAAAATTAAATTTTTAAAATTGAATGGTTCGCTTTTTTGGACAGCAGCCTCTAGTTGAAAAGTCACCACCCGCCACTGATATATAAAGTTGACTGACTGATGATCAACGCACAGCTCATACTATTTAAGCTAGAAACGTTGAATGTACAATTATCTATTTAAATAAAAAAATTGGAAAATTTTGGAAAAAATTCAAGTGCTTTTTATTGAAATTTGGACAGGACAACATCTGTCGGGTCAGCTAGTAATTTAATAAAAAGCAATAGCTTTGGAAAGATATAGGTAAACAAAAACAAACGTAACATAACAAACAAACAAAAATATTGTTCATATTTCTCTTTCACAAAAATTATTCAAAGTGCTCGCCTTGACAATGGATAATAATAATAATTGTTTGTCTGGACTACGTCTACCATTGTAATTTTCATTCAGCTAGGCAATCACATTCCTTGCAACGTGTGGGGAGTGAATCGTCAGGTTGGTACCACATCCGATTTAGCAAACCGATTTAGCGTCTCCTACTAATTCAAAAATAATTCTTCCTTTCTGAGTTGCAACATGTTTGTTTTCTAGACAAACTTATTTAACTAATAAAAGTCCCTTCACATCATAAGATACTTGAATGAATTTTTCAAACATTGCTCGTCTACATTATCGTGGTTTTGATAATTGAGATTATACATTGTCATCTGTCGCACGTAGCAAAATTTACAAGAAAATTATTTTTCCAGTGATAAAGAAAACTTAAAAATGCACGTTCACATAACCATTTCGTCGAGTATAGAACATTCCATTAGAATTTTTGTCAGGGTAAGTTGTGTATTTGGGATCTACTAGAGAATTTACAGCCCTTAACAACTAAAGATTTTCCAGCAGCATAGAATTATGTGTAAGTATGTTTAAGGTATAGAATTCATTTAGACGATTCTAATGATGTGCAAGTATAACTTAATTAATGTAAAAATGTGCTCTTGCTGATGGTGAGGGATTGTTGATCTTCTTCCCTACCACCACCTTACGAGCTCTCAACCCCACCTCAAATCATCCCATTTCACTGCCGAGCCCTTTATAACTTAATTAATGTAAAAATTAGAGTTGAATCCCTTTGACTTTCGATACTCAATATGCAAACAAAGAAAGACAATTTAGGAATCAAAATACCAGCCTATTAAGTCATAAACATTTTAGATAACAATTAGGTAAGGATATCGTTGAAGCAAATTATTTTATAATATACACGATGATTTCAAGGTTCGTGTAGAAAATTCTCAGCTATGTTGCTTGACTTATTTTAAAACAAAAAGGTAGATCAATATGTGTCTGATGAATAAAAAGTTCTAATAAAAAATTGAACATAGGTTTTTAAATTTCACCCCCTTATAAGAACACAGAACAAGAATAAAAATAGAAATTTTAAAACTCCTAATTAAACAAGAATTTTTTTGCAGATTAACAAGGTTTCAAAAGATACTTTTCTTTATTTTAAAATAAACATTTTACTGAGCAAACTTTACTCTCCTTGATTAAAACAGCCTGTATATGAGTGTAAGACTTCAAAGCTAGAGGCATCGTTAGCTATAACCAGCTGCGACAATAATTGCACGATTCCCTCATTACTGAACCATCGGAAATCCATTAACTGTGGTCCAGATGACGCTATAATATTATTAGTAAACTGCGTTAAATTTAACGAATTGAACGTTGTTCGGTATAATGTAACATTTTGTCGTAAATAATTACGGATTTGTATAATATTTTTAAAGTTTTCTGCATATTTCACGCGCGTCTAGAGTTCTGCTTTTTTGTAACTTAAAATGCAATATTGAATTTTTTAAATTGTGAGCTCTTGCTCTATTCTTTTTGCAGAGCCTCGATATCAAAATATGTTAAATTAAAAAGTACAATTTTTAATTTAGTAATTTGTTTAGTTCCATTTACAGAAATTGCACAAGTAATTTCATCATACATCATACAACTTTATTTTATTGCAAAGAGACGAACCCTTCAGAACAAAAATTGCAGAGGCGGAAACTAGAGAATATATTCCTTTTTAAATTGAATGCTGTTCGTTTCAAAGAGGTTTAATTTAAAAAAGTATTTATTACACGTTTTCATTAAATCACAATCTATCTTTATTTTAAGATATTTTTATTACTTTCAAGGTTTGAATTAAAATTTTATTTTTGCGCTTTATATTACTGCAAGATATGCTTGATTATAACGAAGTTACTCGAATGTACTGTCGATTTTGTTGGTTAGACCGAAATCTGTACTAACTCCAGACTCAATAATTTCACAGGGGAATATATCTGCTAACGCCAACATTCCTGACACGTGTCAATAACCTTGCTTAAACCTTAAACAAATGATATCAGTATAAAACGAAGATACGTTTTTCACTTTCATTGGCAAAGTTTACGTGAACTTGAGAAAATTAAGTACATTTTGTTGCCTTTGCCTTATGGCAATGTATTCTCTGTTAAAGAGCAATATGCGCTAAAATAAACAGTTCGTTTCATTGTGATACTTAAAAGATGCACCTTAGCGTTGCAAAAAAAGTAACTTATGGGTTTTTATATTTCTTCAGCATAACCTAAATGTTTGTTTTAGCTTTGTTGAATATTTCCTCGACATTTTTCTACGACTTGTTTTAAGCTTGGTTCGTTATTTCGTCCACTTCAGTTGTGGATTCATTTGTCAGTCAAAATTGACCTTACATCTGCTGGGCGCCAAAGTAATTTTGCACAGCTATTAAATGTTTTATTAAATTTCTTAATGGACACTCTACAACACTTAAACTAACACAAACAAACTTCTTTACAAACAAAAAGAATTATTCAATGAATTAAATGCAAAATGTGACAATGTACGTGGTGCTTCTTTCGAGGTTGAAAATAAGAAAGCGAATGATTTTTTCCCTCGCCTTTCGAGTGTGGTTGGTCGAGTCTGTTCAGCCCACGCTGAGTCATAACTTGCACCTGCTTTTCTTACGGCGTAACAAGTTGTGAGGACTATTTTCTAAACGATATTAACACCACCACAATGTCAATATAACAATTACTTACAGCAAATGCTACGTAATCTACTTGCTTATTACGCGAGGAGTATACATTTCAGTATTATTTATTTTGGCGCATACCGTAAATTAATTTTAATCAACGTTAGAAGTTGGTTACGTGTGGTTTTTTAATGAAGTTGTGGTCAAATAAACAGTTACGCAGGGGCGCTTTTGTACACAGGATATTACCTTGCAAATCATGGTTAAATTTCCGGCAACTCCCTCTTGTGAAACCGGTCAATATAATTAATCAAATGAAAAAAGTAAATTCATTAGAATTTATTTTTGATTATTTATTATTTAATTGCTAATATTGAACTTAGTTTGTTTCTTCCTGAAACTATAATAATTTATTCAAAAATTATTTAGAACAAATTGCTTGCATTGTTGATGTCTACGAAGTTTTGTGGAAAAAGTACAATTCTATAAAATAAGTTCTATAACAGGAAAACAATCTATTCAACTACATTTACTTTTGATATCCACCACCGATATTTAGTGCATGTGCAGCAGATAATGCCGGACTTATACCGGTTAAAACCTCCTCCCCTGCATTTCGAAGACCACCACATACCCCTCAATTGTTTGTTCATTACTGCGAGGTGGGTTTTGTCTAACATCATAGGTGTTCCGCCCGTGACTCTTAGTCTTTCATTCTAAGTACGCCCCGAGTACGTTACTCGATCACAGACACTTTGCGTTAGTCCTCGGCAATCCTCCGTCGACGTTCTTTCTCTTCCTTCTCTTTCATCACCACTGTGACGAACTCAACACACATCGCCCATGGCTGCCTGTATCTTCTCTACCACTGTACTGTTTCCCAGGCTAAACTTCTAATGCAGCCTGGGAAACAGTCCCATTCACGCCTTTGTTACTCTAAGTAAACCCGGCCTGTGCACTTTCATTAGCTTCTGTTGAACAGCAGCTCCGACATTGGGCATGAGCCTTGCGAGAGCGGCTATAGTTCTTGCCCCCGTGCTGCGGCATCTATTGCATATTTGATTAAAGTTAAGCTCAACCCGGAACTCCTGTAGGACAATGTTGTGCGGGTTGTAACGACATCGTCTACGAAAGCTACCATCTTTACCCCCTCCGGTAGCTCTATTCGCAGAAGCCCGTCATACACATGTTCTATAGCGTTGGGTCGAAGACCGAGCCCTGAGGAAAGCCGCTCGTTAGTTTCTGATCTCGTGGTTGCCCTCCGACTTCGTGCAGTAGTTGTTGATGGCTAAAATAATTTTGAAGCAAGCTCCTCAAGTAGTTGGTGACTTGCTTCTCCGTTACCGCCTTCAGCATCTTTGATTACGGGAGCGGATTGAACACGTTGCAAATATTCATCGTTACCAGCACACAATACTTCTGTGTTCTCCACTTGTCCCCGTTGGCTACTACAGCGATCCTCTTAATAGTCTAGATGGTAACTATCGCAAAGGAACCCTTATGAAATCCGAGCTCAAGCTCTGACAGGTGGACGTTGGTCCTGACGCTCTCCTGTAGCCGTTTTAGTGCGATCCTCCAGTAGTTTGACCCAGGTGTTAAGGAAGCATATTAGTTAGTAGAAGGGGGATCATTGAGTGGTTTAGCTCCTTTTTGGAACAGGACCATCTTTGCGAATTTTGCATGCCGTGTTGTGAGGAATTTTACAAGTTATGATAAAGCAAAACCGTGTCGAAGGGTATCGTGTTATAGGTGGGTGACCTGAAATATAAAAGTTTGTGGATGTTTCTCATGTACAGTGAGGGTCACGAACAACGAAGTCCTGGGAAGAATAAGAAGGGGACGATAGCTATTAGTAACTATAAAACATTACAAAACCGAATACTTTGGCCGTATAATGTGTAACTGTAAATACCGCGTACTCCAACTAATCTTGATGCATAGAATAGACGGAAAAAAAACATGCACTGGTTCAAGAATTTGAAGAATTGGACTGGATTAAGAGATTCTGTGAAGTGATCGCTAACACCATCAAATGATGGCACTCGAAGAAAATGTAAGTTAATATGCAATATAAATTTCGTTATTGAACGGTAATATTCTTCAGAATGTTGGCGCAATGGATTAGTTGAAACGAATTAACCCGGTACTGGTAGAAATCAAGTGCTATCGTTACAGTAGATAGTATTACAAGTAATGTATTGTAATGACCCAAACTTGCCGCCGAATTAATTTGAAAACCGAACGCTCGAAAAATAAACCGCGAAATTCAAATTGGCCAAAATGTGTGATCGTCTAGAATGAAGGTAGGACCCCTCGTTGCGTTTACACAATGCGGCAAGCGTTCTGGATGCAACGGTGAAACTTTTAGGGGAAGAGGTTTCTTCAATAAAACAACAGCGTAGTGGAGGATGCCTTTTTAATTAAATTTAAATAGTAAACGAAACAAATGCTCATGCAATAATTTGGAATCTCTGAAACCTCCACCCAAACAGATTCCTCAGGCATGTAAAACAAAAAAAGTACACAAGCAAATAAAGCAATTAACACAACACCGACATACACAACATAAGAAATCGTCCCTTTTTAAAAAAACAACATACAAACAACATAAACGAGATGTGGTTATGTGATCAATAAACACATGTGGCATATTTAGGTTGCAATGTCGAATCATCTGAAACATATCGGAGATCACACCGAAGACCTGGATAAATTTTGATTGGCAAGGCAGTACGAATGATGGACATGATTTCATCATTATTATCACTTGAGGCATGAAATAACAAGAACTATTTGTTATGATTAATTAACCGGGCTACGAACTGTTGCCTTTCCAGGCCCACGATCCAGCACTACAGTGCGCCGTAGAGGGCGGTCCGTAACTCTACCTTAATGCCTTTTTCGAACGGTGGAAAGAACGGCACAGCAATTAGACACAAATAAAAACAACAATCTCGGCCTATAAATGATGTCCCGGCCCGTTATTGGCCGGACTAACCACCACCGAGTACAAAAACATACACAGTTATAAATAGCACATACATAGCATCATAGACATACCAGACCTTTAGGGTTATACTCACACCGAGGAAATGGAACACAAAATCTTGCTCTCCGCCACTGGCAAGAGCTGCAACCAGTGCCCGGGGGTGATAACCAAATGCCCACATTACTCGTAGATGATAATTTAAATTAATAAAAGGACGATTTCCCATGTTTACAATTAGAACAGGCAATTCAAAAAAAACACGAAACACTAATCAGCATGCCACCACTCATACAATCGCCCCTTAATACCAGCATCCTAGCGCGTGAAGTTTACGCCCCCGGAGTCCCCTTAAACTACTCCCGATCTGGCTTTCCTCGCACTTGCTTCCGCTTGTTTAACTTAAACGAGTAACTTAGCTTAAGTAGCGCGTTCCCCTCCGGTTACGACCCTGAGTACTCCCCTGGACTCGAAACCCACGCGCGTGACGTCATCAACCCACGCTACTCCGGATGAATTTGAACCTTACCGGCGTCAAAACGGCGTCCTTTACCCCAAGCTTAGTTATTTCGCCCCCGCGACCAAAAAAACACCGTACTAATTATCGCGGAAGAAGTGCAAACCGACTCACGCGGGATTGTCGGCTGATTCGCTAACCACAACAGCAGTTTCACACAACTTAATCTAACATGCTAACTAACCTACTCCCACGCGCTGTAACCGCTAACAATAACTACAAGATACGATACCCGGTCGAGAGATGCTGCACGAACTACTCCACTAATTAAAACCCACCCCCAAAACAACAAGACACCTTAAAATAAAATTAAAAACAACCACTTTTGCTCGAAGCGTCTTCTTCTGTTCAGGGCACGCTAGCTTCTCCCCCACAACCCTTCGCGGCTCCCTTAAACCGGTCCCGCCCTCTACACTTCTCACCGTGGCTTAAGACTCGGGCCACTTAAGTCGGTGCGTGTGTCGGGTTGCCGACGGTGCAGGCGTAAATATTTAAATTTTTAAATTCAATTCACCACAGTATTTTGAAAATTATATTGTAAAAGTTTTGCTGCCAAAAGAATATCGACTAAATCACCAAATATTAGTATAATTATTTAGATTCCATTTTAAGCACACCCATCCCTCGTTATACGTAGTCTCGCTTTACGTAGTTTTGCTTTACGTAGCTTCTCAAATATATTCAACAGTCTCGTTTTACGTAGCAAAGTTTTGATATACGTACAAAACATTTGCATGTATTCTAACCTTTATATTATTATTTTATCACTCCTATCGAACAATTTATTGAGACGTTGAAACTTAATATGTTCGAACGTGAATATACAAACATAAATAATTATCAGAAGCAGTTAACCACGAAGAATTTATCAGAAATTCTTGTTTATTTCGAGAAAGGCTTACAAATTTTATGCGAAAAGGATCCGCTGAAGGAACGAAGTTTAAATTGCTACAACCAAATTTATAAACAAAAAAAGTCGAGTAAAGCAGCTGATGGTAAAATTATTCATCTGACCAGTTTCTACCTTAGCTAATGGTACTATCCCTGATAATGCAGAAAATTTAACTTAAAAATTTAATATTAACATACGTAGACACCATTGCTTGTTTTATTCCCATTTACAATTGATTAATTTTGTAAAAATAAATAAATAAATAAACTTAATTAAACTAACATGTTTTTTTGTTATAGGTATACAACTTTTAGCACAAAAGTTCCTAACCCTGATAACATAATGTTAAAATATATTCGTTATACGTACTTTCGATGTACAGTGAGCGCCAGCCAAATAGAATAAATTCATTATCTCAATTATTGAGGATATTAAAAAAAAATCCGAAACACGTTATTTTTAGGCTATCAATAATAAAAAATTAATAGCGTTTCGTTCTTAGTAATGCAATACAATAAAAAAACATATCAATCAGCGCTTTAAACTAAACTAACACTGTCAATTAACGAAATTTTTATGTTAATTTCTGAACATTTCAATTGTTTTTGCTTGCCTTCTCAGTATCAAGAACCAAAGTCAATTAGTTTTTGATTTTTTTAGTGTATCGTAACGAATTTCGTTAAACAGATTAATTTTTTTTACTCTTCATTTTGATAATAAATTTTTAAACCATATCATTTTTGTATAGAGCATGAAGAGACCTTTCAAATGAGATATCACAAACCCCCTCTTCCTATCTAAAAATTTCGGGGTTACAACTGTCACTCGAAGGGGATTGAGGTTAGGGATGAAATTTTCACTTTACAGGATATCATTTGATAGACTAAAAATGACGTATTTCGGGATTTTTTTTCAATATGCACAATAATTGAGATCATGATTTTATTCCAGTTGGCTGGCGCTCACTGTAGGTAGCAATTCTCGGCAACCGAACTACTACATATATCGAGGGATGGGTGTATATTGTTGTTTGATAATAAAAAACATGTGTTCTCATCATGATTTCTAAGTGTTTTTACTCGGATGATTCTTAAGCGGCCAATCACTATGTGGTTTACCCTACACGCAATATAGTCCTGAAGATTATAAAATTGCTTCAATTGCCGCATCAAGGCAGGCATTGGCGAAAAGAAATAGTAAAACTCGGCAACAAGTTATAGTCGATCGAAATGTTTGAAAAACCTTAATTAAAGTCTAGTGATCTTCCTCAATGGGATGAATGATTCATTTTCTTGCAATTCCTTGTGCGGCTTTTTCATATAATTTGTGTGCTACCGGTAGTGTGCCCAGTTTTCGTAGTTTCATGACTTCTTGATTTACAGAAAACATTATGTCGCACCTGCATAAGGCGGAACTGCTAGGGGCCGAATGCAATATGCAAATCAAGACCGAAAAAAAATTCGCCACAGCTAGAATTCCGACTTTTTGAGGTTTGACTGTATCACCTTGAATCCGCATTGTAGCTATTTATTTAAACGAAAACATTGAATTTAATTATTGTTAAATTATAATTATTATTAGTCACGAAAACAAGATAAACTAAACACACTATAAACAATGATCAGTTTACTACAGGATAGTAAAAGCACTTCCTCTAGAATTGGTGTATATTTATTTGTTAAACTTTTCTACAATAGGAATAAAACTAATGATAATGAAATACAGCGAAAAGCTTTTAGTAAAATGATATAGTATGGTGTAACCGCACATCGTAAATGTTTCAGTTTAAGAAACTTCCTTAAAGTTTCAATAATTTTAAAGATTGGGAAAGTTTCTAAAAGGTAATTTTCTAAAAACATAAAAATCAGTTACTGGTATATTACACATAAATTATTGTTCGTTAACTATTGTAACTTTTAATTGTTTCGATTGCCATTATTATAAGAAGTAATTTTTTCGACCTTAGATGATCTTGTACTAAAAAGGTTTTATGAGTCACCAAAAAAAGTACTTTTGTAAACAGTTCGTGTTTAAGCACTGTTTCAAACTTGTGGTCCAATTTGCCGTCTTTGTAGTTCCATATAGAAGGACAAGTGGTCTGCCGTTGCCTTGCCATTGTTCAGCGAATATAATATGGGCTGGTGAATAACGCTATTGCATGATATACCTAACTGCTTCAAACACTGAAGTTTTTAAAAATTAATTATTTCTCCATTCGCTAACTTTTTTTTAATAATGAAATAGGTATTCTGTAGAGTAATTATACACTTGAAGCAAGGAATTTTAATGAAATTGCGAATGCACAAAGATTTTTTTAATGAATAATATCATAATTGGGTAGAAATCGCAATAATTATGAGGATATGAAAAATAATTTTAATGCCTTGCTGTAATTTTCTACTCATTATACGAAAAAGACCATCTTCACCATAACCTACTCTATACGAAAGTGTTACTTTTGCTCTCCAGTGACGACAATAATTTTCGGCATTAGAGACGGAAGTGACAATGAAAACATGAGCGCATTACTATCAACACGAGTACCTACACAAACAATAAGTTCGTTTGTAAAAATAATTAAAATTTTGTGCTTTCTAATTTAAGTATTGCATTTACTACTCAAGAAAAATTTTTTTTTTTCTGCTCATACTATGAAAATATCCAAGTTAACTTCAAATCTATTTTGTTTCTTTTTTCCTTTAGTTGAGAAAATAAGTTTCATAATCATTTCCGAACCTCCTCACAAAAAGTCCTATTTAATCTGTAAGCAAATAATGAAGAATATGCAGGTGATAAGCTTGTTGACAAAAATAAATACCATATCTGAATATGTTCTGAAACAAGGAAAATATTTCTATTGTCACGTATACCTGTACTATTACGGCCACCGAAATATGCACGATACCTGACACAAATTTCCCTATTTTTCCATTGAATAATGTTGGCTTTATCCAGGAACTTTCGTGAAATTATATTTGTCATAAACAAAATAATATTGACAATTGGCTGATTTTTTTTAGGACTCTTATGATATGAAGCAAAAATCAAGTTGCTAAAAAACTCATGCACATTTCGGTGGCCGTAATAGTACCTGCGTCAAGTTATCACATTTGTTACGCACCTGTACGAAAATTTACCAGACAATGGCAACGACCCCATTCCAATAGAAATTTTTAAATAATTTTTAAAGAATGTCGTAATATAACTGTTTATTTATTTATTAACTAAATTTAAAATTTATTTAAATTTTCTCAACAAATTACGATTTGTAGACTCTTATTAGCCCAAGCAAAATGTTACCAAAAGAGGGGTTACTCTGCAAAGGGTCGGTCAGATTTGGTTTTTTGATATGTTTTATCATAAATGCCCCTAATGTTAATGTCCAGTTTTTGACCTCGTGACCTTTCCGGAAAGTGTTGAAAATGGGGGTTGAACTTTAAAAAACACGTTTTTGAGTACGCTGCGCAAACGGTTTTTTGGAAAAAAATAATTTTGATTCATTTCAAGCTATTTTACGTCCTAGCTATACATACGTAGCCTAGCCATGAATTAGACATCCAGTAGATATTGAGTGTTGCATGGGGTAGTTCTTGCTGTTGTTTAACTTTCTACATAAAGAGGGGTCACTTGTATTTAAGGAACCAACTTCAGATTCTAGCGAAGTAGAATGTACAACATTTATTGCCTCACGTGGGGGGAATTTTTTTTTTGACAATTTAATATTTTGATTTTTGATTGTCATTGCGGAAAGTTCTTACACAATACCTAACCAACCTGAAAGCTATTTACTTAAAAAAAAACCGATAGTTAAAAGCAGTTGAGCGACAGATGAGGAAGAGATGAGGTAGCTGCGATTGCGCCTCAGAAAAATCTCATTTTCGAATCAGAGATGAGGACGAGATCAGGACGACTTGAGGAGAGCTTGAGGTGAGGAACGTCTATGGATTCGGAAAAGTGAGGAACAGGTGAGGAGTTGCCCTATACACATGCGTTGAGGATGAGGTGAGGTTGAGGTGAGGATGAGTGACGACTATGAATTTGCCCCTTAGTCTGAGAAAACCGTATTTAACGGAATATCTTCGATGTTGCTAGTCATAATAATATAAACTTAACAGAAATTCCAAAAATAAAATCACTCATTTGTAATCAGTCTCGAGGCAATAGGAATGCGAGGGCTAACAACAAATGGCCAGAAGAACCAGAAAATATGAGTGGTACTAAACTATAAAAAATCAAGACGGAGAAATTCACACAACACACGTGAGCGAATACATAAATATATTTTGCCCTGAATTATCTTCTCTTTTTGTGTATTTCTTCTATGCAATGCCGCTATTGTTAAAGAATCATGTCTTCAATGTGTGGCCACGTTAAATATTGCAATTTTTTTCTAAACCAGGATTAACTTTCGTAAACTGATGAATGAAGAAGTCGGAAGATAATAAAAAACTTTAATGAGCATAAGTAGTTCAAGTCGCGTATTCAAAAATAAAATACATAACAATCACTATTGTTGCTTTAACAAGCTATTGCTCCAGTACCAACACAAGATGCAAAAGCCATCGTATGTGGTATAAAATTCTGTTCATAGACGCCTGTAAGAAAATGGGCAAAAGGACCTACGGCAAAAACTCCAACATCATCACCGCCATGTGTTTCTGAGAACAGCGGAACTGCGCCGGGGAATAAAGAATTTTTGTCAGCTAAAAAAAGATCATAACAAAAAATTATTTTAACCGTACTGCTGTTATTAAACTCTACCTAATTCAGCTTCAGTGTAGTTGTGTCGTACGCCATTTACATCGGGCGAAATAAATCCAGGACCGTTTGCGTATGATAATGTTACCCTTCCAAGCAAATCATTGTCGGTACCAGATAATCCTAAAATGGGATTGCCCCTAGCAGGATATCCGCTCAGGCTCATCGTATGAGCATGATCAGAAGTGACAACAATTAAAGTGTCAGCGCGGTTTGTTAAATTATACGCTAATTCGATAGCCTTAGAAAATTCAATGGTCTCATCTAAGCTTTTTTGTGCTAAATTGGAATGGTGCGCATGGTCAATACGTCCCCCTTCGACGAAAAGGAAATAGCCATTAGTTCCTTTTGATAACACTTTGATTGCAGCTTCGGTCATTTCAGCTAAAGATGGGTCCAAGATTGGATCGCGATCTAAGTTGTACTTGCAATGGTCACGTTCAAACAATCCCAAAAGGTATTCGGTGTTGTCAGCGACAGCTAAAAGATCATTTCTGTTCCACACGTACTGAGCGGTTTGATTAAGTGCTGCTTTATTTGCCAACCATGCATCATGCAGATCAATTCCATCAAGACGTTCGCCAAATCCGCCCTCTGGATCAGCTGTATTGTTGGTATAAAACTTACGTCGTCCACCACCTAGCATAACATTTAAATTTTGTCCCGTCTCACCCGATATCATTTGAGACGCAATATCTGTGCATACAGTTGGATCTTGCCCATTGAGCATAACGTCAAAATCGCTTTCCCAATCACGATTGGCCGTGTGAGAATACACACCTAGAATATGAATTTTGTAATTGCACAGTACCGACAACTGTTGACAATAGAAACAATACCGGCAGGTGAAGCGTGAGTTACTCTCGTTGTCGTAACCAAACCTGTAAGTTTGTTAGCTAATTGTGACCAACGTGCAATAGAAAAAACATGATTGGATTGATTAACCATTGCGGGACAATCCATATATTTTACAGCTGCCGTTACTCCAATAGTTCCATCATTTGTCTTAACACCGGTTAAGTATGCAGTTGCGGAACAAGCAGAATCTGCAACTTGGCTATCCACGCAATAAGTCTGAAACCAATCCAATATTTAGTCATTTTCGCCGTTATTCAAAATTTTGTAATATAATACCTTCGATAATCCACTGTACGGAAACTCTTCAAATGATAAATGAGTTTCTTCTCCTGGCTGTCCAAGTCGTTGACCTAACAAAGTTCTAGCGGCGGTAAGAGTTGGTATAGACATTCCATCTCCAAGAAACAAAATTACATTCTTCGCAACACCTAAAATAGTAAGCTATAACTTGAGCAATATGTATTGTACTTACTTTCATTATCTTGATCACAAAATATTTTAAAACAAATAAGAGATGTTTTAATCTATTCAAATAACAACACTTACTTACCGGTTATAGGTACTTGTGAAAGACGGCCTTGTAAAAGTGCTTGTGCTTTAGCATTCCAGAAGGCTGCTGTTTCTTCAGCTGGATCATATCTTCTTTCTGTGGTTTGTTTTTCATGTTCGTGCATATACCGATCGTCTATATTAATAGAGATATTAAATAAATAAACAATGGAATAACATGATTTATAACAAAATCTTAATAAGATGTTTTTGATTACATATTTTACGAGATTACACCTACTCAAAATTTTTTTGATACATTTGTTAAAAACCAATTATCAGGTATTCCGTAAAATAACGTCGATCACCTCAGTTAGTAATAGAGATACGGGTTTGAACTAATATTTATTAAAGAAAATTAACGTTATTTATTATTATTGAACATAAAAAAAACTATAGTTGAATAATCACTATTTGGACTTTGCATCTTAAAAATAATATTCAACTTTTTGGGGTTAACTAGTTTGAGGTACTGAGAATTAGCGGTTCTTTTCTAATTCTTGAGGACTTATAAACACTCTGTATATATGCTCCTAGGACAATAATAATAAAACAAAACACTTTTAATAATTATAGTTCTTAACAAAAGGATGAAATCTTTACTTCAAATGATAAAAATAAAAAATTAAGAAATTTAAAAATGCAACTTGGGAGACTAAAATTGCACATACCATTTTGTTCTACAGTGTATGGAACTCCCAAAATTTGGGCACAGAGCCCAAATAGTAAAATGGCACGTAACATTGAGTATTAGTTTTGTGTAAAATGAGAACCACAGTAAAATGACAAGTAGAAATTTTAAGGCACCACAACAATCTCTCACTAAGTATATATATGTGCACATATCTTTAATCTTGACAACTTATCACATGTTTCTATCATGCCCGTTATTTGGATTACATAAAAAACTGATCTGAAGTAGATATAGGTAACCTATTTTACAAACACCTTTTTATCTGATAAGTACAATGCAATGACAACAAATGTTCATAGAATAAAAGTTCATCAGAGTCATAAAGGATTTTGAACCATTAGAGAAAAATTGAATACAAATTTGTTGTAATAAAAAGTGGTTAATTCCAAATTTCGTGGCGACACCTTTTATTTAAAAGATATTATGTTGACGAAAAATCTGGCTGCTGATTTGAAGACTACCTCATCAAACTAGTCTAGCCTAGTTAGCACAGCCGAAAGGGTACAAAATTGTTAATGCTGTCCAATTCCCAAACAATTTTGTACTCAGGTAATATTCAATTGTGTTCCTGTCCTTTCTGGTGGTCTCAACTATATTACTATTTAAAGAGATCAATCATGTCACATTCTCCTGACAAAACAACACTATTTGTTTATCTCTTATATCCTGAAGTCTAATATATCAAATTTTATCAAAATCATTGAGCAATAATTCCTTGTTAGTAAATTATCAAACAACATTGCCAAAATGTAAATGCATTTGTTTCTGATGAAATTAAAGCATTACTTCAACCTTTTAAATGACATTAATAGGTTGTCTTTGTTACACACAAGCTAAAATTATAATACGTGTTAGAAATGTGCATTATTTTCTAAACATATTGTAAAAGAGGGCGGTTGTGAGTTAGTTGTGACAGAAAACAAATACCGTGGCGAAAGTTTTAGTAAGCATCATATCGTAGGGTTTTTGACGAAACTAGTAAAGCGACCAAACCCAAAGTTTGCGATAAAACATAGCAATATCGAGATTTCGGTTGAATTAGAACTGGCGCTTACAATATTATGTCCCCGCGAGTTTTTGTGCACATATTGATAATATTGTGACCATAGCGGAGTGACAAACCATTTATTCAATTTGGGTCACACTGTACGATATAACAAAGGTTTAATTATTATCACAAAAGACCTACTTCAGAATGAATGAAAGAAATCATAAGAGAGCTGCGTGATTCAGACAAATCAAAGGTCTTGGGTACTTTTTATTCATTTTCCGACAGCACTCAAACTTTGTGACAATCGCCTGTGTTCAAAATAACATATATTACATATTATTTCAATTTTAAACATTTTTTTATGTGAGTATCGAACTGATTCAATTTTAATCTAAAAAAGTTGTAAAAACAAATTTTTTTGAAGGAATTTAAACTTAAAATTAATAATGAAATAAGTAATTCTTCGATAATGCTTAATCAGTTAATCTTTGATTACCATTGGTTACTATTTATTATTAAATAATGATGTGTCCTATGCAAGTTGAGTGTATAATTCAGATACCTTCGCTTGAAATTAAAAACCTTGTTAAGTTCGCAAGTTCCAATGCATCACAAACTAATTATATTCACGGTTGAATTATCAAAAGAAATTACAAGCAGCATTATAGAATGCACCATATATGATAATGAAAGAGGCGGATAACAAAAAAAACTACCACTAAATGTAGAGTTACGTTCATTAGCGCACTGGGATTTGTTAACGCCATCATTACTCATCATTTAATCCTGGAAAATGTGCTCCATTATCTTATTTTCTCTTTTTTTTTGTTTTAGATTCAAAATCCTCTTGCAAAATGAGAAAGTTATGTTAACATGCCAAAAAATATTTAAAATGTTGCTATTAAATTTCTAATTAAATATCAATTAATAAGTCATTCGATAAGACAGATATCCTATAAAATCAGCTAAGCAATGAATCTGTTTATATTAAACATAGGTTAATGATAATAAAGTTGTGGGTTGAGCCAAACTGAGCTTCATTCTATATTACTTCAGTGTTTCGTGGTGGGACTTCAGTCATCCATTCTCATTCCAAACTCTGCGGAGAAGTTTGTTCTCTACACTTACGTATAGGCCATATAATTCCTTAATACCTACAAAGAACGTGATGTATATAGTTGATCTTAAAAATAGAACGAACAAATTGACCTCTATGCTATCAAAGTTTTACAATCGAATTATATTTTAATTAGAAATAGCTATTAATAACTATAATTCCATAACAACAAATTGATAAGTAAATATGTAATGTTTATCTGATTCGTTTCATCATATCAGGTCCAAGTGTTTATACAATTTAAAAAATTTGATATGTGATAAGAAAATCTATTGTAGAAGTGTTATTTTATGGTTATCGTTAAAAATGTTTCAACAAAGCATTAAAGTCACATTTAGAAAACTTGCCTTTTTTACGACGGTGTTCACAAAACAAAGTCTAAACTTTTTCTAATATAGGTATGCAGTTAATATTTTTATTAAACAGTTTTAAATCACCAACCGTCGTAAACGATAGTCTTTTCAAATCGTTCTAAAAATAACTTGCAGATATGAGAAGAGACAAAGCTTGATTGCAGGCTTTGTAGTTAACGGTCCGTTTTCTTGTAATGTTTCGATAATTCGTCACTTCTATTTTTCAACATAAAAAAAGTAAAATGTCAGAATTTTTACATTTCCGAGTAAAAAATAATGCCACAATCATTTCAAAACGTCATGACAAAATCCTCTCTTGACTTTACAACGAGAATGATGTTGATTTGCATATCTAGGCCATAAGGACAAATACCGGTTTTAACTGGAAGAGTGGAACGTTGCGAATGCAGTCAAATTGTTGCCGCCTCGCTTTTCCTTAATCTTGCCAATTAGAGTTACGTCAAGTTGCAGCTTCACAATTTTCTACCATACTGTAGAATTCTACTCTTCATAATTCGACGATGATTTCGAGTACTTAATATTGTAATTAATAATGTAATACAATAATCTTTATAATTACGAAAAAACTATTTTATTTATGAGACTTATTTTATTCTCCTAATTAATTTGTCCTCAAAACAATATTTCTTTACTACTGTAAAGTAAAAAACTTCAAAGGTATGTACAATTTTAATTGAAATGAAACTTTTTAACGACATTATATCGTGCTTTTAATTAAAAATATACAGGTGGTAAATTATAACGTAATAAATAAAACTGAAACTAAAAATAAGCACCTATCAACATAGCAAGCAAATTCAGATAGCTAGGGACTGCAACGTTACCACGTGAAATCGACTAGGTAAATAAACTGCACTGTCAAAACTTCACGCCTCGTTAAACACCCTTTCAAAGTACTACCTTACAGATTGAATTAATAATTGCCAAACTTGTAGGGTTTGTGAATTGCACCGTACGCATTCTTTATTTAGATACCATTTTCCCCAATTGTTAAAACATGGGTTCATTATATAATTGATATACAATGTACTCAGAAAAGAAAATTCTTACACTCAGAAAAAAACATTCTCGTAGGCAAGAAAATTCGGGCTTAAATTTAAACTTGCGTGTTCTTAATTTTGGCCCAAGAATTGGTCATTCTTGGGTTTTAAGAATGTTCATTCTTGTTGTCAAATTTAAGAATGAGTAATTCTTGATTTTAAGAATGTTTATTCTACTTGCCAAATTTAAGAATGGGCAATTCTCGATATAAAGAATGTTGATTCTATTTATCAATTTTAAGAACGGCTCATTCTTAATTTCAAGAATTTTGATTCTTCTTGACAAATTCAAGAATGCGTCGTTCTAATTTTAAGAAGTTTTATTATTTTTACGAATTTTAGAATGGAATGCATGAATTAAAGGAGTTTTAAAATATGAAGTTATTTAACATACGTGCTTTTATTAAAAGTAGGCAAATACAGTACTAAACTTAAAAATTTGACAACGTCATATCACATTCTTTTGTTGAGTAGCTCAATAATAATAAGTTCAATAAAACATGATATTAGAAATAATTGTATAACTACTAAAGTTCACTGTAAAACGCAATAAAAAAATATTTGAGAAATTATTGTATAATTACATACTAAAGTTCACTTTAAAACGATAATAGGTTTTTTCTTCAGACCAAAAGTAAATTGAAATGTGTATCTATTATCTTACTATAAAAATAAACTTATCACAAAAAACTATACAGTCCAATACAGTTTTAATACATTTAGTTGCTAATTATAACAGTCACTTGATCTATCCTTTTTTCTAAGTATTTATTGTTGAATAAGTGTTAGGACGTTGAGTTAATGCTTGGTTTCCAATTTTTTTTGTTGCTTTTCCTACAAATCCTGCACTTTGGTTTATTTTCTTTCCATGGGAATAATTGGCCGAAATTTACATCAATCTAAAAAATATTAACAAAATAGTTACATTGTTCTACAGATATCACAAGAATTTACCAAAATTGAACACTTTGAATGTTGTAATAATGACCACTCGTCTATAAGTTGATCAATACTTTTATTTTTATATTCCTTTAGACGATAATTTGTGGTGTCTCTCCATTTTACGCAGATTTCTTCCCAGAAAACGCTCGCATCCGTGTATTTGAGCCACGCTTTTGTTTTGTTACATTCTTCCATCCGCTAAAATGGATGATTTGTAATAAGATAGATACAACACTAAAAGTATAATAGATAATCAAAATTATTTCTTTACCTTCTTCGTTACTATGATTTGTTACAGAAGCAACGGGTTTCGCACGTTCCTTCCTTTTTATAAGTCCTTTATTTACCATTTGATGCTTAATATTTCGAAGTTTGTCGTATAATTTTCCCTTCGGATTGCCATCAAATTTACGGGGAACGTAATAAATTTGCTAGAATTAACATTTATGAATATAATTTTTGTTTGTGACAACTACAGTGCATGCGTTCAGTGGACATGCGTTTTTCTCGCAAATGATTAACGAAAACGGTGTTGTGTAATAAATTGGGTGATAAATAAAAAATAATTTTGAAACTCCACTGTTCACATTTATTTTTTATTCCTTCTCTAATTTTCCGAGAAGATTCAGCAGAACGCAATACTTTTTACAGAATATAAGTAATTTTTTCTCCAAACGTCATAAAAGTGGCATTTAAATGACAGAATGTTGCTAGTAGAAGTTTCATTTATATGCTTAAGCAGATAAAGTACTTTATATGCTTAAGCATATAAAGTCCATGTTACTTGATTGAATAAACGAATACATTTTTTTCCAAACACCATGTAATGAATTTCTTGAACGCTGCTTCATAAACACCGCTTGACTTTGTAGGAAGAAGATTTTCAATCTCGGCTCTTGCTATTTCGGCTATTTCAGGTGGAGTTAATTGAATTTCGTCTGAATTAGACATTGCCACAAAATTGACTGACTTTTCTCAAACAATAATTTGTTGTTTGGCGGTTGCTACGGTAATATCTAGAAAGTGTCTATCAGGCAATGCTATTTTTGTACAAGTGTAATGTTTCCCGAAATAACCTTGTTAATTAGATGCTTATTTTTGTATTATAATTTTACGTTTGGAGAAAAAATAACATATATTATTCGGAGTATAAGCGCTTTATGTGCTTCGGCTGATTTGGCTGCCTCACTACGATCGGCAGTCAACCTATCAGCCACAGCACATAAAGCTTTGCTTATACTCCTAATAATATAAATAACTATTTATTAATCGTTGGCGAGAAAAATGCATGTCCTATGGATAAATAAATTACGGCGTTCCGCAAACTTACTTTTCGTTCGGATGGAAATAAACTCCCAATTTGTAGTAGCGTTTCTAACGACTAGTCATTCTGTTCATCGACTAATTGCATTGAATTAGATCAACATCGTGCCACACTAAACCACTTGTAACGTTATCTAAACTAAACTAAAACGTTGCCCAAAAATTGTGGGCAATAAAATAATTTACACTCATCGCACCCCGCTAGGAAATAGGATACAAGGGAAAAATATCGTAACAAAATTATTTTTTGAGATTTTGCTCTCATTGTACGACTCAAATTTTTGTTAAGAACCCATCCATTAGTTAACAGCACGTTTCGGTAATAAAAATACTTTTTAAAGTAACCGTTAAATCTAACCGTTACATTTCTTAAATAGACCCAAAAAATACTGGAAAACCGGATTTTATTGTGGGAGTACATAACAGCGTATCTAATCTTATTATGTTATGTATGAGATTCTTTGATATTAATAATATTTACTTTATTAATGAAGCGTTTTTTTCAAATTTGATTGCGACCATGTTCAAAATGTATCCTTATAGTAACTTCTATAAAGAAACAATATTTCGAAGAGTTATTATAAAAAGTTTTCAGTAATATATATTTGTAATTTATTATAGGTACTTAGAATCATTCATTTGCACTCGGAGAAATTAGTAGCTTATATTATTATACAAGACAATAAAGTTGAATTTATTCCATCGTTTAACGGCGAAATATACAATTTTAATAAATTACTATTATAAGATTTTTTAGCAATAAGTCGAAGTGACTATAAATTTAGAAAAAACAATAAATACATAATAGATGCAAATTTTGTTGCTGTTTATTAACCAAAACACGTGCTACAAACAAATTTTTTATGATTAAAAACAAGAAGCAGATAAAATTATATTTTATGCTTCTGAAATGAGTAAACAAAATGCAATGTTAGCCGCCAAAATTGATTGAAAACTTTTAAAGTAGACTGATGTTTTAAATAGGCATAGAAAATCTAAAAATTAATTCTCACAAATAGAAATAAATTAAAACTAACCACTGACGGAAGTAGAACATATTTTATATTGTTTTTATCGGCAGCCAGATTGATTGTTCAAGACGAGAACTAACTGCATTAAATTATTGTAAAATATTCTAATAAAACTATGGATTATTCCAACGTTTCGCTGCTATTCAAGGGCAGTTCATTCCTAAACTTTCACAAAAATATTAACAAAGTTTAAATTAAAGACTGCATTGAACCATATCACCAGACTGTTTACTAAAGCCCATCTACGTAATTCGATTGGTCTCGCCCCAGAGGATCTCCAAGCTGCGGTTCGTGCTGCGGTGAAGGAAGTGATTCTCCAGCCACCCCCACCGCCGCCACTATACAGCCAAATTGCTTCTGCTGCATCCTGCTCTGGCCAGCATGTGCATGTGCCGACAACCACTGTCCAGCCTAAGTTTAGGGTGGAAATCTACCCTAAAGAGGGCTGTGTAGGCATCAAGTCCGCTGATGACACCCTAAAGCTCCTTCAAACGAAGTTGACGCCGAGTCAACTAAAAATAAAGCCTGACCGTATTGTTAAAATACCGAATAACGGGATTCGTATCGAATCTACTACGAATGAGGTAACGAAGTTACCTTCTAGCTCCCTCCTGGATCAAATCGGTCTGTTAGCTAAGGTTCCGCAGAAGCAGTGGCCCTCTGTCATTATTTATGGGGCCCCAAAGGATATTGAGGCGAAGGATATTGACAGTCGTTTAGATGACCTGCTCCCCTCGACTATTGGTAAAGGGTTCATGAAAGTGGCCTTCAAGGTGGGACGTGCCACGGACCTGACGAATAATTGGGTCATCCAGGTTGACCCTGAGGCTAGGAAAGCCATCCTGTCCTGGGACAAAATCAGCCTTGGTTGGACTTCTTGTCGTGTCCGAGATTATATCCGTGTGACCCGGTGCTTCAACTGTCAGCGCTTTGGTCATATTAGTAAGCACTGCAAGTCTGCTGAACAGTGTGGCTATTGTGCTTCCTTGGAGCACCCTTCTAAGTCCTGCCCCTCCTTTGATGATTCTTCTAAATATAGCTGTTCCAATTGTATTCGTTCTGGTTCCCGTTCCTCCACTCAGCATGATACATCTAGCCAATCCTGTCCAATCTACCGTCATCGATATGCTGACCTAATCAATAATACGCTATTTGATGAGTAACGTCCTTATCCTACAAGCTAACCTGCAGAAGTGTAAAGCTGCTACTGCTGAAACCATCCGGTATGTTCTTCAAAATAATATTCATGTTGCCCTGCTGCAAGAGCCTTATACATATCGTCGCAACCAACGTTACTATATGCCAGGCTTAATGGGTCTACGCCTTGTTGCTGACAATTCCTCTCAATTCCGTTCTGCCATCCTCATCAATGACTCCCAGTTTGATGTCCTTTATCTTCATCACCTTTCCTCTGAAAACCTTACTACTATTCTCATCTCTGGGTCCTCCCTTGAATTATATTTCATTTGTGCCTATCTTCCCCCTGCTTCGCCCATTCCCAATGACCTTATGGCAGTTCAAGAAGCCCTTGCTGAACTTGAAGGGAAATCTATTTATCTATGCGGGGATTTCAATGCTAGATCTACCATCTGGCATGATCATCTCTGTAACTGCCGCTCTGTATATGTTGAAGAGTTCATCCTGACGAATGGCCTCTGTGTCCTCAATGAACCTGGAACTCTGCCTACGTTTGAGTCGAGAAATGGCAGCAGCTATATTGACCTATCGCTTTGTAGTCCGGACCTGACTAGCTTTACCTTTGACTGGAGCGTGATTGATGGCGTTAATTGTGCTGACCATCGGGCTATCACTTTTAGTCATAATTCAAGCAGAACTGCTCCTCAGATTGCCTCTATGCCGTCCTACTATTTGGATCAGTCTTCTATCCTACTGGAGGATATTGTAGTTCCACTTCGGTCCCTTGTGTATAATGTTAACCGTGACTGGCCTGTTTTATCATCACCGGCTGCTATTGATTCGAGCCTTGATGCTTTGTACAGTGGCCTCAATGCTATCATCAAGGACCATGCTCGAAGAAGAAAGAGGTTCCCTTTTCGCCCGGATTGGTGGACTAATAAGGTGGATCGTTTCCGCCTCATTTATTTGTACCGGAAAAAATGTTTATACAGAAATCGTATTGAAGTTGAAAGTAACCGACTCGCTGCCCTTATGGCTACAGCTAAGGAGAAGTATAATCTGGTGCTTAACAAAGCTAAGGAGGACTCATGGAAAAGCTTTGTTGAGAACGACCTTGCCAAAAATCCTTGGGGTGTTGTCTATCGCCTGGCTACAGATAAGTTTCATTCGCGAGGAATCCTGGGTTCTGTCCGAACCCCGGATCTGGACCACACCATAACTGTTCGCAACACCCTTATGTCCATCCTCCATTCTCTTTTGCCTGATGATGACCCTGCTACTAACAATGCACACCAAAAAATGCTTTATGGCAATTTTAGAGCTGTCGCCCCTGTCCCTAACTATGATGAAGCAGATTTCCCTGAGGAAGAGCTGGAGGCTATTATACAGCACATTCATTGTAAGAAGGCGCCCGGGCTGGATAACGTTAGAGGTTGCTTTGTTAAAATGATTCACCCGGAGATTGGACCCCTTCTGACTCGCTTGATGTCTGCCTGCCTGAAGGCTCGATATTTTCCCACCAGGTGGAAGCATGGTAATCTGAAAGCCCTATTGAAGGATTCAAGTGCGGATCCATCTACTGTGAAGAATTATAGGCCAATCACTCTTCTTCCGGAGTATGGAAAAGTCTTGGAGAAAATTATTCGCAACCGACTGGTTGACACTGCTGAGCCCTTCCATGCATTGAATCAATACGGTTTTGTGAAAGGAAGATCGACTACTGACGCCTTGATGGCGTATAAGGCGCTAATTACTGCTGCTGGCCCGTTGTATATTTTAACTATTTTTATAGATATTTCAGGTGCTTTCAATGATCTATGGTGGCCTGGACTTGTCCAGGCTTTCAGGGACAAGGGAGTCTCTGGGGCAATCATTGCTATTATTGTGAGTTACCTAAATGGCCGGAAGGTGGAACTGTCTTCAACCAATACCACTGTGATGAAGACCTGTTCTAAAGGCTGTCCTCAAGGGTCGGTATTGGGCCCGACTCTTTGGAATTGTATTGTGGATATCTTACTTGCGGAGCGTCTTCCCGATGGCTGTGATGTTATTGCATATGCAGACGACCTCACCTTTGTTGTGACGTCTGATACCAGAGCTGGTCTGCGGCTCCGCTCTAAGCAGTGTCTGGACATTCTGCAATGCTGGGCTGAGTCTCAAAAGTTGACTATTTCGACTGCTAAATCTACATTCATGGTTAACCGCTCTCCACCGCGTGTTCATCATCGTGACCTGGTTCTAATGATTGGTAACTCTCGGATCCGGCAATCTATGTGCGTAAAGTACCTGGGCGTTATGGTTGATCGTGGCTTAACTTTCGAAATACATGCTGGATATCTTCAAAGGAAAATTCGGGTGTTTATTGGCGCTCTGAAACGTAAGTGCAGAACCTCGTGGGATCTGGACGTCTCTGCTTCCCTCCACACTATCTATCGATGTGCCATTATACCGATTGCCAGTCATGGTGCTGAGATGTGGCAGCACAGACTTCGGATGGTGAAGGTACGGCGAAAGATTGATTCCATCTACGGACTTTGCTGTAGAGCTATATGTAAAGGCTACAGCTCCCTATCCAATGATGCTGCGGGTGTCTTGGCCGGGATTCCTCCGTTGGACCTGGAGATCCAAAAGAGGACTTGTCTCCGAAGTCTTTGCAGATTTGGATCTGCTCCGTTTGAGGACGATGTCCTTCTTAGCGTCGACTTCCCTAGCTGCGCTCATGCTAGTGAATATTTAACGTTACGGATTCAAGACCGGTGGCAGGAGCGATGGGATGTCTCTACCAAGGGGCGGATTACCCAGCGCTTCCTTCCACTGGTACCAAATGCTGCTCGTTACCTATCCTTTATTACAACGCAGCTACTCTCCGGTCATGGTAACTTTGCCGTCCACCTTCACAGAATTGGAAAATGGGAGCACCCGAATTGCTCTGTGTGTCCTACGGAAGTGGACGACCCTGCCCATCGCCTTTTTACATGCCCTCTTTTCAATGAAGCCCGAATTGATCTGCAGGTTGTACTCCAACCTTGGCCCCCGCCAGCGGAACGCCTGTTCCTGGTGGACCCGGCCTTACTTCGACCATTTACGGTGGCCATTGAATGACTTGCTGGCCACTTGCGACATTGCCTACTACCTGGAAGCGCTGATGGTACCACTTTAAAGATGACTTGACCTGCAACACACTCATTACACCTTTAAGAAGCCCTGGTGCCATCATACTACTACTCTCCTACCCAGAGGACTGCCCTTTCCGTTTTTGATGGGCAACCCAGCCATAATTTATTATAATACTTTTTACTAGCTTTACATCTATATATTTAAGTTTCTTCTCATTTTTGTAATCCTTATTTTCTGTCTTTGAGCGTCCAATTTGATGCTACAATTTTTGCAAATACATGCGCCGCTTGGCGCCTTTTGTTGTTGTTGTTGTTGTTGTTGTTAATTTCTTTAATTAAAAATTTGCTAATATTTTTGTTAAAATTTAACGTTACTCCTGTCCACATCCTTAATAAATAATTAATATCATAGTTTGGGCGTTAATCAGATAAATACTTATATTTATTTATCGATTTCAATTTTTTATCAAGAATTATAAACGTAAAATCAATTTATTAATACAGTTGTTGTATTAACAATATTTATGCGGATGAAGCTATTATTACCTTAGGCCCCTTGCCCCTTGCCCCAAACAATACCCCCCACTGCCGTCGATACAAAATAAGAATCCGTTACGCTTGGTTTAATATTGGACGTGTTAAATTTAAGCACAAACGTGCTAAAATGCAAGAACTCAACCATTCTCAAAGTTAGAAGCGGATTCTTGATAAATTCTTAGGTAGCATTTTTTTCAGTGTATAGATAACAAAATTCGGGCTTAAATTTAAAATTGCGCGTTCTTAATTTTGGCCCAAGAATTGGTCATTTAAGAATGTTAATTCTTGTTGTCAAATTTAAGAGTGAGACATGCTTGATTTCAAGAATGTTTATTCTATTTGTCAAATTTAAGAACGGGACATTCTCAATTTCAAGAACATTGTTCCTTTGTGACAAATTCAAGAAAGGGCCGCTCTAATTTTAAGAACTTTTATAAGTTTTACATTTAAGAATAGGTCATGTTGATTTCAAGGAATTTAATTTAATTTTTTAAGAATGTTCTTAAGAATGTGTTTTCTTATTTAAGAATTGAAGGTGGCCTTCTTATATTCAATAAGCACTTCTAAATATAATGATTTTGTTCTAATTTTTATGAATTATACAGTGGAATGCTTGAATTGAAGGAATTTTAGAATATAAAGTTATTCTCATACATATTTTTATTAATAGGTGAAAATTTAACATCGCATTACAACCTCTTTAAAAATGCATTTTTTTTGGCTTCCGTCTAAAATAACTGATTTTGAAGTCCTCTAAATAGGCCAGAAAATCCGTTTTTCATCACTAGGCCTGAAAATAAATACTAGTGTAATTTTAATTTTGTAGGTTGGTAGCACCGAATCTGCAAACCAAATCGAAAATTAAATGTCAATTACACCTAACATCGACAAGAACTTTAGTAATATTTATACCGTAAGTTACCAAAAATTTTCTTTACAATAAAAATACAGAAAATGCACACCGTAATATGTATTTTCTTACTGCAAGCCGAGTTTGGTGTAATGTTTTTCAACTATATTTGTAGGAAATTCTACTAGCAGTAAACGGTCCCTTGCAAAAAAATGTCGGTCATAAAGCAAATTATAACATTCCGTACAATTGTATCCCCGCAGCTGAACCTACCGCTACCTCCAGTGAGGTCACCATAAAATTTAAAATCGCCGTGCTTAATTCAAAACGGTGGTTTGCTTGATTGTTTGTGCTAAAAGTAAGCAGAATCGTGCTAAATATAAGACTTTTATCAGTTCTCAATGTAAGAAGTGGGTTTTTTCAGCGTGTAAGCGGCAAAGTGTGTACTCAAAATTGCAATGCTCAAAACTATTGAGCATAGTGAATTTTGTAACTTGTCTAGATATTTTTGAACTATTGTAGTGAAAAACAAATTCGGTAAGACTTTAGTTTGAGACAGCTAGTGAAGGTCAATAAAATTGATACACAGCGTGGGGAAAAAGTATGGAAACCCCTAGAAATCTCGGGGATTAGCGAAAAAAGGAACAACCAAAGTCCATACCCTAGGTAATTTCAACAAGAAATCTACAGGTGACATTGGATTTAACATTGAACCTCATTTACAAGGTCATTTTGAGGTCACCTTTGTTTTTTTTTTTTAAATGGGAATCCCTATTTTTGGTGCCAGAATCGAGAAGAATGGGAAATTTTACGTCCAAGTATGTGATAAGATCAAATGACCTTTAAAATAAGATTAAAGGTCAAATCCAAGGTCACCTTTGGATTCCTCGTTGAAAATTACCTAGGGTGTGGATCTTGGTTATTTCCTTTTTCACTAATCCCCCGAGATTTCTAGGGGTTTCCATACTTTTTCCCCACGCTGTATATATATATATATATATTATATCGGTTATGGGGCCATCCATAAATTACGTAATGCTAGGGGGGGGGAGGTTGTCACGTTACGGCGTGTTATATAACGATTGATAATTATAACAAAAATCATATTTTGAATTTATGTAAGTAAATTACATCATTTTTTTGTTTTTAAAATCTTATTAACATAATATATCAACGTCCCAAAGAGGTTTTTAAATTATTTTTTTTATTACACCAAAGGAGGGCGGTAGAGTCTTCGCATTACGTAACTTTTGGGAGGGGGACTTACATACTGCCACAAACTGTTACAAAGGGGGGAGGGGGTAAAGATTGTTCAAAATCTGCGTTACGTAATTTATGGATGGCCTCTTATATGTTCGACAAGTGCAAATAAGTGACACGGAGCGTTTTTGGTACATAGGACAAACAGACGTATCGGCTCGATAGGGGCTTTAATAACTCTGACACGGTTTAACTATGTTGACGCTGTGCGGTAAATATGCTACACAGGAATTTAGCATAGAATTTAACAAACGACAGTTTCTTTTAAATTTCTACAAAATCGCTAAATTCATATAGTTGCTACTCAATCGACTGTAAGAAATTTACCCCAATAAACGATATCTCTCATATTTTAACTACCACAATGTTAGCAGAATTAATTTTTTAAATACCATATAAAATGTTTTCTATATTTGCATATTATGTAGGTAATGTAAATTTTAGTTATTCTGTCAGTTGCTTGTCGCATAATACCTAGCACACAAATTACTAAAATGGTGAAGTAATCTGCAGGGACTACACAAATTCAACTTAACCCACATAAGTTTATAATGTAATTTAACCATCATGGAATTAACACCAAGCGAATAGTGAGTTAAATTCGCTACGGTGCAGAATTTAATGTAAAAAAATTGATAGTATACCAGTTTGTACTTGTTCAATTTTTTCTTAGTTTTGAAGATTTTGCTTAACTTATTAATGTTAACTTCAAATTTTAACTTTACGCAAATTATAAAATACATCAAGGGAGAGATTTTCCTTGTGCTGTATTTTGAAGCATGTGAGTGTAGCTCGAGTGCTACAAATACAGCAAAGGAATAATGGCAGCCTCCCCCGAGGTAAACAAAGTATCTCAGTCCACCCGTCTCATCTTTTTAAAATTTAGTGACGTGATTAATATGAAGTAACAAAATACCTATTTTGTATATCGGATACTATTTATCGGATGGTGATATTTTCAACTTAAACACAAATACATTCAAAATCCGAGAGGGCTAACCAAGTCATTGAAAATAATATTATGTTGACAACGTGGATGGTATACAATAACATCAACAAGTGGAGTAAAGAGACGCCATTCGGGCAAATTGTAAAAAATAAAGATTATCTACGATCACGATGTAATACGTTCGTTTCATATGCTACATAACTCCGCGCTTTGTTCGTAAGACACGCACGCAGCTTCAGTTTTTTCTGTTTTATTTTATTTGGATATGTGGTTGCAGCAATGTTGGTTGCCCACGCACTCGATAGAATAACAGTTTTGGTACTTTGTTTTTCGGTAAAAAATCTTGTGGTGAATTTTTTCACGGTTCTAGTAATTTTAGCTTTAATTTTTACTCGAAATAAAATACTAATAAAACAAAGCATTGTATCATTTTTTTCTTAACAGTTGTAGTAACTAGGTTGTAGCTACATTTGCAATAATTATTGTTATTTTCACTACAACATTTGTATAATACTAACGTGTATAGCGAGACTTACTATTACTTACTATTTTAGAGACTAAATTTTGCGACAAAAAAGAGGAACAGTTACCGCTACACATATCCTTTTTTATTATTATTGCTGTTGCTTTTACTACAGGTTTTGTAGCATAATTTGCAAGAATTAGTAGGCTTCTGCGCCTAATTAATTAATGTATGAATCACATTTTGCAAAGAAATATTTTTAAAATATTTTTTTTGAATATTTAAAAAATATTATTATAACATATTTGTTTATATTTTTAAAATATTTTTTAAAAACATTTAAAAATAAATTATTTTTCTCCCAAGAAATAATTGCCAAAATCTACATGAATCTAAAAACAAAGAAACAAAATGTTTACATTGTACCACGGATATATTATTATAAAAATTTACCAATATAAACCAGTTTGAATGTTTCAATAATGACCTTTCGTCTATAAACAAAAAGTCGTGGTGTCATTTCATTTTATGCAGATTTCCTTTCCGCAAATCCACGTACTTCAGGCACACTTGTATTTTGTTAAATTCTTACAAAGAACTTTACATCCGCTAAAAAGTTAAATTTGTTATAAGATAGATATAACACTAAATGTATAAAAGATAATCAAAATTTTTTTTTACCTTCCTCGTTACTATAATTTCTCTTATCGAAGCAACTGGTTCGCATGTTCCTTTCTTGTAGTATCTTTTTGTTCCGACGGAAATAAACTAAAAAACAATTTGTTTAATAGCTATTACACTGAAAACACTTTTGAAAAAATCATTCGGTAAGGTAAAGTGTGGGAAAAATAAAAATTACAACAAATTTACTTACATGCGAATTTATCACACACAGAATCAGAAAATCCCCATTATCACAGTATCATTTTTAGAAATGGTCTTTGAAACTGATCATTTTGTTGATCGACATTTAATATTGCATTAAATTAACATCTTCATCTGAGCACATTAAACCACTTGTAATATTTCCCATTTCTTCATAATTAAACATTCACTAATTATTTAAGGTACTAAAACTTACTTTACACTAAAAATACAGAAAATGCACACCGTAATATGTTTTTACTTACTGCAAACCGAATTAGGTCTGATGGTTGGAGGTGACTTTTAAGAAATTCTAAAGTAATTTATCTATTGTCAGTAAAGCTTTAAAAAATATCGGTCATAAACCAATTGATAACATTCCTTTTATTGTATCCTCGTAGCTGGACCTAACGGTCCCTCCAAATAACCTCAGTAAAGTCATCACAAAAAGAACCCCTAGTTTTTCTAATTTTTGGCCAAACAGTTTTCGCTTGTTTAATATTGGAATTAAAACAAATAATTATTAATAATTTCGAAGCTCGATTATCGTTAAAAAATGCAACTGTGAGATCACAGCATCAGCGAATCCGTTTCAATAAATTCATTCGGCAAGCACGTGCCAACAATTATGAATTTGTATTGGCCAGAAATTTTGGAAAAATATGCAATAATTCTCATGACGTTAATTCATTTATTTTGTGGTAAAATTCAATCAAAATATAATGTAAGTTGCAACAATCTTATAGCAAATATTAAAACAAATGTATTACCATAATTGTTTGGAAAAAGTAATAAACTTTGTAGATAAGATTGCTACAAAGTTTTAACTATAAATGTTTTAAAAATTGTATTACAATTTTAAGTAACAAATGCTCTCTTTGTAGCAAAAATTGTTACAAAATCTGTGCTACATTATTGTAGTAATTTGTAACATGCGATTGTTTTCAGTGTTTCTTCATCTTATTTACCGCAACAAGTTCTTCATCATATTCATTACGAGGCTGATCTCAAAAAACTAATCGTAGATTAAATCTATAGCAACAATGTTGCAGTTATAGCAACTTTTGTTTTTAACTAAATCTAACTGACGTTGGTACAATCAGTCTTAAGTGGCGTATTTAAATTTTAAATTGTGAGTATCAGGAGGAAAACGGTTTAAGCGCTTTTTAGAAATAAGATCATCGGTTGTATTTGAATCATTTTCCCGCATGCATAACAGATAGTTTGTTTGATTTATTTATTTATTTGATAGAGACCTATAATAAGGGACGACTTCTTGTTGAATAATTTGACTCACAGATTGTGTAACGCGTACTTGGTTTATGATTTCGTCAAAATGCATTGACCCGTTTTACTTCTGACCCCCTCAATTACTTTAAGTAGGCGATTACACCAGCGGAGAAAACGTCGCGTTTTTGCAGGATTTTTAAGCTGTTGACTCTTTTTTTTAATGCGATTTATTGTTTCTTTATCGAAAACGCGACAATCAAACGCGATAATCAAACGCTTGCAGAAACGCACACAAAATACTAAAACAACTAAAGAAATAATTATCGGTAGAATCTTAATATAGTATACTTCGGAGTAGATCTAAATAATAAGGAACGAAGAGACGGAAAATGCACGCATAACCCAAAATTAATTGAATCTGGAAAATCGAGATATGCTTTACTAGGATAAATTCATCAATTATTCACTTGCTTAAACTTAAACTCACTTAACTTAAAGTCACTGGGGATCGATCAGTTACTTCCTATTAATTTATTCGTTATCGACTTCTTTGCAAATTGCTTGCAACCAAGTCAAAAGACGATCTTTATTATTATTATTACATTATTATAAAATTAATTTCACAATTTCTCGAGAATTTAATGGTAATTGTTTTTTGGAACTTAAATTTTTGCGTTAAACTAAATAAAGGAATTTTTTATTGTATTTAAATTATTTATAGTAGAAATCGATAGTTTAACAGCACGAACTAATTAACTACTAATAACTATTACAACAGTACAACAACAGCTGATTATCAACTGAGTATAACTTAATAATTTACCCGCCCGATCACCCCTTTTCCGTTTTGCCAATGACATTCTGATTGGTAAACCAAGCGGCACTTGTACCGATACCTCACTATTTCGCCCATGGCATCCCACACCTGCGCCGTTGCGACACTTATAGAGAAATTTTTTTTCTTAAGTCATCTGGAAAAATTGACAACCAGGAACGATCTTTACTTTGATGCCTTGTACATAAATGCGAAACTTCTTAACAAACTTCTTCACACCTGTAAACTATAAAGAGTGGAATTGTTCATTGTTATCTGTCTGCATCAGAATTATTCCGTATCCATATTTTGAAACATTTGTGTGTACTTGTGGTGTGCGTCAGGACGATACACTACAGATAATTCATTTTAAATTTGTAGAGGCTTTCTCTTGACTGCCTAAATTTAAAGGGAGCATCGTTCATTAAAAAATCACTTAAAGGACGTACAATTATGGTATAGTTAGTTAGTCTGCCCCAAAAAGTTTTTTTTTGTAAATTCATGAATAATGTGGCGCAACAATTCAATCCGTTCTTGGAGAAACTGACAGTTTTTCTAGTTAAATAGCAAACCAAACTTCAATGGCCGGTATAATATTATCTTCAACTTCTTAGTTGCTGAATTTTTGCGATTTGTTGGTATGAACAAATCATCCAAAAAGGTCAACACAGTTTTTGAAAAACGCATGAGTATATCCTAGTAGCACACTCGACGTAGGATCCCGCCCTCGGACCTAAGTTGCCATGTAACGACTGAATCGTTTCGCCGAAACAACTCAGTTTTGACTCGGAAAATCCGTTACATGGCAACCTAGGTCCGAGGTCGGCATTCTACCTAGATTATATGCGCTTCCTATGTCGTTCCGACTTTTGAAATACTACAGATGAATTGCGTAATCCAAAAGGAGTTTTATGGAATTCGTACCAGACGAAATTATAAATGACATCAACTTTCAGCTTATTCAATTGATGCGGACATGAAAGAAATCATTACGTGAACCAAGAGTAGAAAACAATTTTGCCTCCTGGAGTGAATTTATCTGATCTTGAACCAAAGGTAAATTGTATCTATCCTCAATAACTTTCTTATTCAACTGTTTATATTCTACTTTATGAAAAGTGTCTCGTCATCTGAGTACGATTGTAGTAGCATTTCATTGAACCACTGCTGTATTTAATTTTCTGCTGTATCGTTTTCTTCCGAAGATAAGCGTTGGGGCAGCTGCTAAATGGGTATATCATCTGTAATCATTTAGCATGCAAACGATTCGGAAATGACAAAAATAGTATAAATACCATGAGACTGAGGTACCATTTAATTGCTGAGGATGGATTTATTTCTTGAGCGAGCGAGCGAGCGGAACCTAGTAGTGTAAACATAAACTACGAAAAAAGATGTTTTAAATATATCACGTCATAAACTCAACTTCCTGTGGCTTTCGAAAAATGTGACCCAATTCATATGTTTTTTTTTGAGCCAATAGGTTAATATGTACTGATGGTACAGCACTTTTTTTTAAACAAGATTCTTTTGAATTTGGTTGAAAATTTTTTCTTAGAACAAATGATTAGTCTAAATTACTTTCTAAAAAATGTTTATTGCAAATTCTTGCATTTTGTCCTGGTTGAAATGATTGCCGTTTACAAAATTCTGACCAAAATGCAAATCGTTTCGGCGATTTTTCTCTATTAGGAAAATGATGTCCCGTTGGTTCACTGCATCCAAAAACTGGTCGGCGATGTTCTTGTGGCTATTGTTGCAAATAACTCAAAGTTATTCTGCATTTACGGCTTTAAATCGCAATCAACTTTTACTGATGAAAATGAGGGTTCACTGCAGGGTGCAACAAACCTCGTTGCTTTTATGGACGGATCACTTATAGTATTGTAAAAGGCACAGTCATAAACGAAGAACATCTGTAGCCAAACTTTACGCACAATTAGATAAAATAGGAACGGAACGCACAGTCTGGGCGCTGTTCTTATTTAATATTTAAAAAAAAAACTAAACACCGTATTGAAATTCTGATTCTTTTATCGTCTTTGGCAAAACCATTCACACAGTCTCATATAAATTAAGCATTAAAAATATAATTTTTAGGTAGATGGATCGTTGTGCGAAGCGAGTAACTTTTGCACGTGAGAGATACGGAGCTTCGGTGAGCTCGGCTCAGTTACGTCACAAGCAATTCTAAATGTCTTAATATCTTCTAAAACAATTTTTTTTTACATTGGAGTTTTACCAAATAGTTTTTAATAGTTCTGACTACAATAATTTAACATTAAATAATAATTTTAAAAAAAGAGTTTTTTGTGTAATGTGCTCCTTTAATAAAGGCGGACAGCAACAGAAATATTTGAACACAGAAAGATAAATCGATACCTCTGCGCATATTTATCATACTATTTAAAGTCTTTACTTTCAATCACGTTGTCGTTATACCATATTTATAGCAGATAAGATAAGCATCAAATTTATAATTCACCTTATTGTGCTTGAAATGAAAAATGTCTCCCCCGAGCAGTGTACGCAGTGGTTATAAATATCCTGAATTATTATATCAAACCGAAAGATAACGCAATGGCAGAAAAATAAAGTTGATATTTTCAATAATACATATTTGATTTATGCAGAATACAATCTTAAAGATTAGTTCCTATTATAAAAACCACATGTACTAAAACGCTACAAAAACAACCCTGTGAGACAGTTTCGATGACGGACGAGTCAGCAGTCGACTCGGCGAAAGAAACTGTGTACTATTCTAACAATATCCCCCGCGCGTTGTTATACAGTGAGGACGCGTGGGTTGGAATAAATTCATTTAAAATTCATAGATTTGGTTTTTGGAAAAACGCTCGGACACGTCGATTTTTGTTTCTAAAACTGCATCTTTTTGTTATTTATAATTTTACGATCGTCTTTTGTTTTCGCACTATGATGTCATCAATAATTGTTTTAAATTGCACCTCATATTTTTGTTCACGAATTTGGATGCAGCACATTTTCCTGAGTACAGAAATGTCAAATTCGTATGACCTTGAAAAGGAAAGTTTTCGAAATAATCAGCCCTAAAGTTTCAAAAATTTATGATAAATTTTTTTTTTTTTATTATTGACTTGTCAAGTACAGTTGCAAAGTTTGAAGAATGCCGCGTTTAACTGGAAAACTAGGAATAGAAATGTTGATGATGGTAGGATATGGCGATAATACTCAAACACAAGCTGAAGTTTGCGAATTGTTCAATGATAAGTACCCGGAGAGGCCTATTACACAATCAGTAGTTAGTAAGATAGAGGAAAAGTTTAGAGACTTTGGCCGCGTAAGAGACAATTACAAAATCAACCATGTTACATTTCCAGAAAACACACAATTGAATGTTTTACACGATTTACAAGAAAATCTTCACAAATCAAGTCGATAAGTAGCTGCAGAACAGTCAGTAAGTAAATCTTCTGTTCTAAAATATTTACACAAGAACAAATGGCACCCATACAAAGTACATTTTGTTCAGGAACTTATTGAAGACGATCTCGACCGCAGATTAGAATTTTGCGAAATAATAATGGATACATGCAATGCCAACCCGGAATTTTTACGTAAGATAGTTTTTTCGGACGAGGCAACATTTTATTTGAATGATTCGGTAAACAGGCAAAATTTTCGATATTGGACACCAGAAAACCCACATTGGAGAATGGAAAGTCATGCACAATTCCCTCAGAAAGTAAACGTTTGGACCGAAATTATGGGTACCTCAATTTGTGGGTCCCTTTTTTATTCAGGGAGCACTTAATTCTAAAAAATATTTAGACTTACTACAAAATGACATAATACCCAGTGTAAGTGCACTTTACCTGAATAATGAGAACCTAAATATACCGGCAGATTCGATATGGTTCCAACAGGATCGAGCGCCCCCACACTATTCGAGAACAGTACGAGAATACCTTCATAATATCGACATGTCCAAGCGTTTTTCCAAAAACCAAAGCCATGAATTTTAAATGAATTTATTCCAACCCACGCGTCCCCACTGTATAAAATTTTTAATTTATACAGATTATTGTAGTATAAAATTTACAATAAAAATAAATAAGCAGATTGATCGATATCCACACTGCACGACAAAATGTTAATAGGTCAAATTTAACAATTCCTTTTATTTGGAAGAGGTTAAAGGGAAGTCAGCTTTTCCCTTCCAATAAACTTTCTCTCGAGAATTATAAAACTACCATTAAAAGATTAAAATGTAATTTTGCAGAGATTTTGTAATTTGACTTCCCAATACCTTCAAGTAACTGCTAAATTCATTTCATGTTACTTTCTAAGTATCTAAAAATATACGATTAATGTTCGGTCAGATTTTAAATCGTATTTATGTTCTTTGTTCGCCAAGAAGTAGAGGGGGATATATTTGAAATAAAATGTTACGAACTTTAAAAATTCTGTATTCCATTTTAAAAGCGTGATCAACAGAATATTCGCGTACTTCCTGCGTAGTTATGCCTTCGATAACGCGATGCAAATGCACTCTCTGGAAGCTGCTCCTACCACACAATAGGACAATCTGCGAATCTCAATCCACTTTCGAATAGATATCCGAACACTCTGTTGGAATTCGAAATTCATGTTCACCATTCGAATTATTTTTCAATTTAAACAGTAAATTTTTCATTTTTCTTTGCTTTCACGAATATGGAATTGATATTGGCGATTCACATTAATAATATCGTACCCAATGTGACGTCATAATTCCGATACAAAAACCTCAATATATTATGACGCACATTAAGGAATCGCTGATAGTTTTCAGGTTTTCAGTGTTATTTGCGTATTTTAGTGACTAGCACTAAAATTGAACGCCTAAAAGTAGTAGTTGCATTAGTTTTGTATTGAAATTTTTTTATGGATATTGAAGAGCGTACTTTTTCCCCCAGATTTGTTATAACAGCTATTTGTTCTCCTTTCTTTGGAAATAAATGAAACATAAAGTCAGGATTTTTTCTTTTATTGATTTACATCGATAAGCAGACCAGTTGTTAGACATGGATTTTTGAGCAAGTAAATATTTTTTTTTTGCTTCTGTTTCTTCAAAATTGTTGCCACAGAACTTTTAGAAATCTTTAATTGTTGCGCGCTTGCTTTTGTTCGAAAATTCATTGAGAGCGATTTTGTATTTTAAATTTAATGAACTTCGAATATTCAAAACTAAAGTAAATTTAAAAATCAAAAAATGGTGGTTGGTCGAAAGTAAATCACAAATTAAGTACATGTGTATTATACGTGTCCCAGAAACAATGTCATTAATTTTAACCAGTGATAGAACTCGTCAAATCTAAGAACTTTTTAAAATAACTTTTTGGTGCAAACGTTTTGATTAACAAGTTAAAATTGTTGACAGATTTGACTCTTATTTCGTTACCCGCCTATGGATAATAATGCTGAATGTTAAACACCGATAAGCGTGGAACAAAAAACCAATGCAAGAAAACATTCCCTGCTTTTTAGTTCTGTCGACGCAGCAACTCATTAATTTGACCGTTGCTGTTATTGTAAAATTCTGGAATGCAAATTGAAAAATGCTATGGTAATACATAAATGAAATAATTTGAGTATTTGACAAAGTTTTACTACCAAAAATGGTATGTTCAAAATAATTGTTAGAAGCATTTACAAGTCACAATAAGAAAGACTAGATGTGCGACGGGTGGTTTCAATAAGTGAGTAACAAAATTATTTATTATAAAACGCACATACCTTGAATATCCAATGAAAGATAATTTTTTATACAGTCAGCAAAAACTAATATTCACGATCACCGTCAGTGATTTATCAAATCAAGGCGGCTCGTCAATTTCAGGGAGGGTAAAATGCCAAAACAAAGTTGCGATCTCGAAAAAATGGTACATAGAAAAAATGTTTGTTTTGAGGAGTTCTACTACTGGCTAAAATTAATGACATTGTTTCCGGGAGATGTTGTATATGCTTATACTTACAGATGTGTATCTTATGATTAAACACGTAAAATCCCACCTTTCGTACTTTTGGCTTTTAAGGGAACATTTACCGAAAAATTGCTACAATACTTTTGACAAAATTGACATTCCAACGCATGTTAGTTTTTAAAATAAATAAATAAAGTTAAGCAACGATTTTAATGCGTAAAATGCCATTAATTTGTATCTATAAATTATAGAAAATCGTTCTATAAGCATTTTCTTTCTAAAATTATAATAGAATCGTTAAGAAATGTAAATTTGTTCGTTGCTGACCTTAGGTTAATAATAAAAAATTGTTTACTTGTCTCTGAATGTACGGTAGTGAAATTAAACTTCATAGCATTCTAATGTATACCTACATTAAAAAGGTACGCTGAATGGCTAGTAGTAGAAAAATATTATTGTGGCACTGAATTTAAAGCTGTTTTAATGTAATATATCAGGGATGGCCAACTTTTGTGTACTCAAGATCTGCTTTTTATGTGTCGCGATCGACTTGTTGTCATATGAGTATGATTCGAGTCATAACTGCATGTATACTGTTGCGTTTGCGCGTTACGTTCACGCGTTGCGTTCGATTACAAGTGTAACACATTAAATCAAGACATCGCGAGTGATCGACCAAAAGTGGCTTGGCGATCAACTTGTAATATAATAATATCATACAGCAACTCAATTTACTAATTAACAAGAAAATAAAACTTTTTATTTTTTATTTTATTTTTAAATTTTCTACCATCATTCATAATGAAAACTGTTATTAATGAAGTATCTAAATTTATAGACAAAATATTTTTCCATATAGGTAAGTACTACAATCTGTGGCTACCTATATCACTTAATCAGTAAAATGATCGTTTTGAAGAGTGAGTATAATAATACATTAATATGAGCAGTTCCCCTTGTGCCGTTGAAGAGAAAGAAAAATGTTACAGATCTTTTTAAATGGTATGCTGTTACCGATAATAATTAATCAATATCGGGCGTGCAAATAGTATTGACGTCCTGAGCGGCTATAAATTGTAAAACGCATGTTAATGCTTTTCTTAATATTTTAGTTAAATTTCACTTTTGTTAAAAAAGTAGTGAGAACAAAACAGAAATTCTCAGTGTAATGTGGATTAACGAAACGGATAATATAGCAAAAATGTTAAACATTTTAATTGATCGGCATTCTGGTCAAAAATAACGTTCCATTCAATTTGTTTTTCAATTCACTTGAATGCTCGATTAATAAATTTATTGGAAGCAAATTTCTAAAGTGTCATTGTCTACATTTTGCGAGGAGCCCTGTATTTCAGAAAACGTTCGAAAAAGCTTTCCTTGTCTTTTCTGGTCGACTTATTGGAATGTCACTTTGTGCCTAACAAATTATGACACTGAAGTTGAAAAGCCGTGCTGTCATGTACTTTACTGCGGAAATTACAGCAAGGAAGAGTTGGAAGAGGGACGGTTACCTAGGAAACGAGCATAAAGATTGCCAACGACAGGAACACGCGTACCAAGTTACGCGCCAGAATGATTGCGCTTTTATGTCAACATCTAATCTAAAGTTGTCTTAAGAAAATGTTTACATTTGCGGGAAAAAATTAATGAAAACAATGCTGTGGTCGACAAAACTTCGGCATTATTAACTTTTTTATTTTAGTGGAAAATCGACTTGACGCTAAACTATTATCAATACATTTTACAGTAAAACACTTGTTTTGAAATTGAAAACGAGATTTATATGTAAGTATATGGAATTATGTTGGGTCCACTGAGTATGGATGAAGTGGGAAGGAGACGTTCGAAAGTACACACCCCAAGAAAATCAAAATATAGCTTTTTCATATTTTATTTTCGATATTCCAAAATAAACTGAGTTTGCTTTCGAGATTGATTTTAGAAATAGTTTTCGACTATTTTCATCAAACAATATATTTTAGAAATCCTATGTATTCAGAAGTGAAGTCAAGATAATGCAAATAAAAAATAAGATATTAATTATTATAAATTATGCCCACTTTATATACAGAATGTTTTACTTTTGCAATGCAAGTGTTAAGTGCAGAATGATCAGGAAAATTAAAGAAAATTTTACATTTTATGGAGGCGCATTTCTAAACGTCCTCTTCTTGAAAAGTCAGTGGTCAAATTTCTGATTAATTATATCGTTCTAAGAATTAGAAAATAGGAAATCGACCAATTTACCTTACAACTGTCCTTTCACAATAATGTTAATGTTTATGGTAATGTTTGTGGTAATCGAGATGGCAATGGTAATGTGTTCATAATGGTTTTAATGATTTATTTTAAATTACCCGCTCAGGTAAAACATACTGTTTGGCAATCTTGTGTTGTTATGACAATCTTACCGTAAAGTCAAATATCAAAAGAACGCATTTTCAATGACGGATATTACAAGTAAAATTTTTAAAAAATGACACTAAACATCTCTCTTACGTCAAGTCTAACGTTACCACTACCACTCACATAATTGTGAACATCAAAGTGATTTTGTACTGTTGTGAATGTAACACTAAAATTACGTTGATGTTGCCACCTTAACATTAACATCATTCTGAAATGACAGTTAAACTTTGATTTTTATGAATATTTTTATTCAATATAGTTGTATCGTAACCTAACGGTTAAATATAGTGTTTTTTGTGGCTAATGAATCATTTCAAATCGTTTAATCATATTGCAAATAAAATTGGAAAAATTTATACTGAAAAATCGCCAACTAATCGAACGGACTCTGCTGAGCTTCTCAGGCGTCTCCTTCCGACGTTGGCGTTGATCGCATTAATCTTCGTCAGGAATCCGTAACAACCTGTTCCTAAATTGAATGATTTATAGACCCGTTATCACATTTAAAAGAATTTATTTTATAATAATAGTTAAAAAAAGTTTTAACATGGAAAACAAGAATAAGAATTTGTTTGTGGCAACGTTTATATTCGCCTCCTTTTACTGACAAACTACGTATTCAACTTTCGCAATTTACCATCAACTTCTATACATACTTGTAAAGTTTCCTCACAAAATGTGTGGCACAGTTTTCTAAAACAATTTTTATTATAATTACCATTGCAGTTTAAGTTTAAATTTGTTAAAGAACCCCCTTTGTTGATTCCTTCATAAAAATCACTCTAACGGATGTCGAACCGAAGCAGAGATCACTCGCAGATGGTCGTAGCAGCGCCGGTAATAGACAATATACGATAGGTACTTCAATCCACACGCAACACAAAGCCCATTGTGTCCGCACTATGCTGCAACTGCTATTTCAGCACATGTTGGTTGATAACAAACATTTGGCACGCACAGGCTTGCGAACAATAGCTTACGTAATTAAATCCACGACAGCATGATACTACCGGTTCTCTTGTGCATGAAGGACGAATAACCAATGCAGCTAATACAAAACTTTAAAGTCGATATCAAAACCATGTATTTCATCTACATAGTTCAAGGTGCCAAAATAAATATAAAAAGTTCTATCGAAACCAATGCAACTAATCACCTAATGTTTTTTTTTCCATTCTACTAATTTTTTTTAAATATTTTTTTTTTTAAATTTCTGGAAGAGTTGAATTTTGAATATTGCATTATTCGCTAAGAATAAGAATATTTCGCAAACATTGCTAACTCTAAATCGCAAGTCGCTGGCGTTCGTATATCGATTCAGTAGTCTAACCGTTGAGAACCACGTTCAATGACAAAAATTAGAAAATAAATGAACAATCGAAGCTAAAGCGTGATTTAAGTATTCCATATTAAACATTCTCAGAAACAAGTTTCGGCGAGTTTTGCTAATATAATAACTCATTGGTCGCGTTCAGCGCACTGTACTGTTTAGAAAGTCTAGCAATGGTATGCACGCGCTAAACATCAGTGTTGACAGTTTACTAAACAGCTCAACTTTGTTGACTGAGACCATTCTAGTATCCTATTGTGGGTTACGTGGTAATATACAGCTAATAGATATTCATAAGGTTTATCACAATTTATTTTCAATACTTTATAAGAGGCAGCGCTTATTGCTGCAAGGTCGAACAGGAAAGAAGGTACAGTAAGGGCCGGTTGTTCAAAGACAGCTTAAGCCGGATTTTAGTTAAACTCCGTTTACTGAAGAAACTAGTACTACAACTACAACACTAGTTTCTTCAGTAAACCGAGTTTAACTAAAACCCGGCTTAAGCTGTCTTCGAACAACCCGGCCCTTAGACCTCGTTTAGCGCTTCCGCGCTTAACGCTGGTTCGATATAACGCTGTCTGTTCGAAGTATAAAAAAATCATCACGCTGATTCAAATTATTTCGGCATTTCCTTGATTCGTATATAGCTACATAGTACGATTATTTCTGAACAATCAGAGAAAGGTGGCAATTTATCATATCGCTGTACTTCCCCTAAATCTACGTTTGTTTAGTACGGTTATTTCCTATTTCTGTTCCTGTTCCTGTTATATACTGTAATCCTCTCTATTATTATATAAGAAAATCAATAAAAAATCTATTTGTTCATTAAAAATAAATCCGTATAATTTTTTAGATTATTCAGAATGAATAAGCGTAATAATAAAACCAAAATGACATGAAAAAGCATTTCGAACGGTATTAAAATGTAGATGCCGATGCGACTGGAACACGATGAATGTCAAGTCGACTTTGGAACCGCTAACCCCACAGAGCTGGCGCCATACGTCTCGGAGACCGACGTTTTTTGTAAACACTGAATAACTTTTTAATCTTTTAATAAATTTGGCGATTCTTGGGGTAAATGCCTTATTTGGTAAGCGCTATCATCAGTCTTTCGTATGATAGCGACGTGTGCAGATATATTGTTTTTGTGTTTTTTGCGTCGTCACCAGGTGTGGGACCCGGCACTAGTCGGTATGTAAGTAAAACAAGTTGACTGCAATTTTCCTTTAAACATTTTTTTTACTTCTTTTTTTCATTTTGTTTAATAGCTTATTGTGTTAAAACTTAGCACTAAATTTATTTTGGCAAGAAAATCTAATGGTTGTTTTTTAGAGGTGTTACAAAAAAGTGACAATTTTCATATCAATGGAATACCCACTGTTTAAGTTTAATAAAAATAATGTTATACTAAATCAAGTTGTGTTGTGTTGTAGAGAAAGGACGTAGTTTCCAATATACTTACTATAAATATAGATTTAACATAGAATAATATTTTTCAATAATAATTAAATTATAAAAACTCTCGGTCTCTGAGACAGGCGCCAGGCACGATTAAAATTTATTTTGCTTTAGCTCTTTTAGAAATAAAATTTGCTTATTTTCGGTCTCATATTCCCCTTTCCCTATTTATTATGTGTTAAACGTTTAACGCTGTTTCGTTTAACGCTTTGACGTCTAGGAACGCATCCTGAGCGCTAAACGAGGTCTTAGTGTATTGTGTTTCCGAATTTAGGGATAGTTGTCGGTGCCGGCATTGCTGGTACCTGTAATGATGGTACTTTTATGTACCGACATTACAGGTCGCTATACTATGTTTAATTTACTCTTTGAAGTTTATTAACATAAAATCACTTCCAAATAAAGAAGGTACAATAGTTACAAAGTTTTTTTAACAATATTGGGTCAAGTTGATTACAGTAGCCAACCGTAAAGCGGTCGTTAAATTGAGCTAATTAAATTAAATAGGTACTTGATATGAGATTTACAACACAGTGAGCGGTTAAAGTATAGAATGAATTAATTAAAATCGGAAAATCGTTATTCAAAAAAAAAACCTCAAACTGGTCGATTTTAATTTATAATAATACACATTTTTCTACTAAATCAAATTCTAACCATCATTTGTTTCCTGCTACTGTTGTGCACGTTCCGATCCCACAGGATCGCCTTACGGTCACTAGACTAGAAGTGCTCAGCTTCGCATTTTACTTAAATAACCAAGTTAGAAATGTAGTTAGAAACGTTAGAAAATTGTTTAAACTAAATATAGATTTCGCACTGCAATTTATTGTAAAATGTAAAGTTTTTGAAAAACACCTCTTGATCTTTGGAGACTAAATATGCTATTTCAATTATCAAATTGACGGTATGCAAATTTTATTTTTACGATGTATTCACTATTCTACGGCCACAATTTTTGCACACAAAATTTTGTGATTACCTCTACCAAATGTTGTATTTAAGTTTTTCTCAAGTTTTAAAACAACTTTCCGATATAACATTTTTCACAAAAATAAAAAATAAGACTACTTTGCTTAAGGTGGGTTTGGTAGGTCTAGAAGTGAGGTTAGAATTATTGAATTTTCAATCCAAGTTAGTTTAAATATTACAACTTTAAGAAACATTTACTCAGTGTTACACTGTAGCGTACTTAATAACGAATGAGGAGACATACTTGAGAAATTTTGGTAATGAGCAAAATCGCTTGAAAATATTTTAATATAACATAATAAATTATGAAAAGTATATGTCATCATACCTTCATGCCAGTGGTTTGCGATTTCTACCTTTTGAAGCTTATCTGCACTGTACATTTTAAATTAACTTGGATTGAAAATTCAATAATTCTAACCTCACTTCTAGCCCTACCAAACCCACCTTAAGATCAATTTTATATTTTGCAAGTTTTAGACAACCTGTACACTTTACTAAAACTTTGGAAATTGTTTATGACTATCCAAGGCAAGCGTAACTTTTTATAAAAAATAACTTTGTGGCGTAAAGTTTAAAATAAAAATTGTTTCTCTCTTGCCAACCCCATCCGTGGACACACTGTATATTTGTGATTGTTATCAACTTTACTTGTAGTGCTTAACGATTATGGCCATTTCTCCTAGATTCAGAATAGCTCAAAAACTGTCTTTAAAGATGAGTTTCTTATGAAAAGTTGATCTATTATTTTGAGTCTACTATATGCCCTATTAATTTCGCACACCTATTTATTAAAAATTTCCTTAATATAATGGCGCATATATGAGTTTTTTCTAAAACCATATAAATTTGTAACACGTATTCATTAACAGTCTATAAAATTGTCAAAATAATTCAACTCTGAATTGAGCTTCAAAATGCACTATAAAATTTTACATTGGAAACTGCTTTAATAGTAATTAGAACTCAACAATGATTTTCTTATAAATGCACGTTCAAACATTTATTGCAATATTATTGCATTCATTTTTCGGACGCATTTTTAAATGAACATCAACTTGCTTAATTTTGGTTCTATGCGGGAAAATAGGAGAATCTGACTTCACTTCGAAGGGGTCAAACAGTATCATTTAGGTTGTTTTTATGAGTATACTTTATGCGCCTATAAAACCGCCTCTTTGAAAACAATTTCAGAATTTTAATCAAAATTCCGTTGGTCATAAAAGTTGCGTTTAATTCTATCGTTGCGGAATTAACTTTTCTAAATAATCCATTGTTAAAGCCGCAATATAAGTGAGTGAAAACATGATGTACAACTATAACAATATTGTTATAAACAACGTAACCCTATGTACTAACCAATGTCTACAGGATTCTACGTTATATACCACATTTTCATAATTTATTATTAGATTTTAATGTTAATGGGCACTATTCGTAATTTCATCAGGGTTATTGATTGAAATTCTCCTTGAAATCTAATTCCAAACGAAAAGGTTACAGCATTAGGCGTATAAAGTGGTTATTTGTGCAACAAGTTGAGAAAGGATATTTTTCGGTAAAAAATAGCATGTACCTAAGAGCCCTCTTTCAAAGAAATAAAAAATTATGAAAGAAAGTAGGTAGGCTTTACATTATCATGGCAAAGACAGTTATTACGCTTATGCTGTGTAAATGAACAATAACGAAAATCGTAAAATTTACTGGCAAAATAAATGAAACTGAAATAAGTTTCTGATAATGTAAGTGTCAGGCGCAAACACCAAAAACGGCCACTGAGCAAGAAAACTGATCAGAACGCGTTCTAGCAATTTGAAAACAACCACAATCCGACATTCGGGTTGATCATTTAAATAATCACTAAGAGCGCGTTTTAATAAACTGAACTGGATGGTTATTAATACCTGTAACTTGGACAGTCTTTTTTTTCGCTATTAACTACAAAAAAAAAATTGGTAATGTTCAATAAACATACCAACCTAACTGGAATTCATAACTGATAATTTTTTAACATTTCCTGGCTTCGGTGGTCATTATCGAACTATAATGTTTTAGCTATGGTAGCATTTTATCAACATTTTCTAAAGATTCCTTACCTGCCATAATAAATTATACTTTAATATTTAAGCGATAAATAAATGTTTGCTCATTTTCTTCCAAGGATTATCCGAGCAACACGGATTTGGATAGTAATTAATTACTACTCGTTAATTTTTTAATGAAAGCAAAATTACCGAAAATGTTTTATTACTAATCAATTGTGCTTGTTATCAGGAACGTCCAGCATTATTAAAAAGTTTTAATTTGAATAATTTTTATACTATATTTGCGAATTTTTACATCATTGACGTCTTCCGCATCCTAATCTTCACGTTTTTCTATTTTGCCAATCATTTTATTTTAAATTGCGTCTCACCACAGCTACTTTCACTTTACTTTCCCAGGTTTGCTTTGGCCGACCACTTTTCTTCTTCTATTCCCATAACTTAATAGGACATGTTCCTTCTCCCATCCGTTTCATAATTATGACCATACCACAGTAATCTTTTCGCTTCACTTTTTGTCATTATATCTACATTCACTTCTGCTCTTCTTCTTGTCTCCTCGTTCCTAATTTGATCTAATTTTGTTAATCTACAACTTGGTCACCAGTAGTCCATTTTCATCATTTGACAGCCTATCGTTTGGTAAGGGGCCAAATCTCTGCCCCATACGTAATTCTACTTTCTACAATGGTTTTGTATTATTATAGTCTGCTTAATATGTTTCGTTAGTTTGTTGCTTCATTATACAGGATGTACCCCATCGCCTTTTTCACTCATAACCACCCCTAAGTATCTATGGGTGCTTTTATTTGTTATTGTGTCTATATCAAGCTCCATGTCTTCACCTTTATTCTGTTTCTCCCATGTTTATTCCAACTCCCATTCTTAGAACGCCTCTTTTACTTTTCTCAGCATATATTGCGTATCTTACTGAATAGTAAATAATAAAAAATAATCATTGGGAATTGGGAATTGTTCAACAATTCTAAATGAAGCATCTAAAGTCACTTCAAATAAACCACCATAATAATGGCACCCATGATAAAATACATTGCTTCATAATTAGTTGTATAATACAATGTTAATACGATTGTAATCCATATTGCCTAAAATAGTAATTAATACTTGTTACTATAACACTCATTTTCAGTTATCGGGTTTCACAACAAAAATTGTACAAATTCAGCACTTTTGATAATTCCTGTGGTTGCTCTTTAAGACCACAGCCAACCACGCCCTAGCAATCAGAATAAATAACACTTTCGCACTCACTACCTCAACTTGAACCGAAAGAAAAGATTTTCTTTTACAGTGGAAAGCAATAAATTACCACAGAAAAGTATTAGATTCAGCTAGTATTTCTTTTAGAAAATAGAAATGCTTCAATCTAATTATTGAAAGTAAGTAATTATTACCTTGACTTTTCGTACTTTATCCTATAACTCAACAAGTAAATTGTAGGGCTTAATCAGTCGGGTGGAACACAAAGTTTCTCTCTGGAGAAGTAATGCTGTTACCGAAATATATGAGCTCAATAAAACTACGAGAGTACTACAATACATTTCTACAAAACTTAATATCTCGAACTGTAATGATCGCTTGTAACCAGCCTTCCATCTCAGAAATCGATCTCCTTTGAATGCAATTTTCTTTTTTATTCTATAACTTTAAGTATACAATCAGAATATAAAATTATTTTCTGTTTCAATTTGTGCATGAAAATAATCCAAAACATTATAAGTTAACCCGTTTGAAAAATGGCATTTTTGGTAAACCAATATGACTTTTCTATATCGATCAATAATAATAGTTATATTGAACAATTCATTCATCGTCATAGGTACATGAATCCGCCGACAGGAAAACTCTCCGAACGTCTTATTAAGAAGTCAGTGTAACATGAATGAGCTTCGCCATTATTTAAACAGGTCACGTTTTCTCGCACACAGAATTTCAATGAACTTTGCCATTTTGGACGCTGACCATTTTCCAAGGGTTATTTCAGTTACTATAAAGCAAGCGTTTAAAAGTTGATACTGTTAAGTGCGATTTATAACTCGATCGTAATTTTAGTCGCAATTTTAGTCGCAATTTTAACCGCATCGGTCGTAAGAAAAATTGTGTTGCTATTTTATAACTGGTCGTAAAAATCGGAAGTAAAGTAGGACTCTATTTACCATGCTTTTGTCAAATAACTCATTGCGCACTGCGTTTGCACCACCCGACAAAAATAATCGGTAGTCGTCGTTCAATATCGTAAAATTTTCGATTTTCATTGGTCGATCGTAAGGATCGGAACATAAAAGATGAAACTTGGCCAACTTGCTACGATTCTTAAAATTACGACTAAAGTTATGACCGACTTATAAACGCTACGCTTGAAAACAGCATGTTCAACTTTCTTGCGGTTACGACTAAAATTCCGACTAAAATTACGATCGAGTTATAAATCGCACTTTAGTTTCGCACGTAGATAGTTCTATTTAGGTTTTCAGTATAAATTTACACTATTGAAATACTATTTTGAAATCAAACGAAAGTTAATTGTTTAATACTCATTTCTTGAGCGGAAAATATGAAACTTGAAAGTTTTAGGTTTATTGATCGACACTCTTGTGAAAATCTAAACGGAGAAGTTTATCACATTTTTTTAGAAGATGAGCTGCCAAATCTTTTGGAATATGTGCCTTTAGCCACACGTAGGGCAATGTGGCTTTAAAGTGATTGCTGTCCAGGTCATTACGCTCGAGAAGTAAGAAACTACAGGTAACCCTCGGTTTACGCTGGCTTAATTTACGCCGATTCACAATAACGCCGCTGCGCAATTCACAGTTTCGCCGTGTACATAATTTTGTAATTCCCCGATTCACCCTATGCTAGACTGATTTTCGTTCTGTGTTGGCATATTTACTGAGCCGCGACGTTGTGCATACTTTAAAACAAAGATTTTTATTGAATATATTTATTGTTTCTGTTTAATCTTGTAAATATGGGTTCACTTTACGCCGGTTTCATTTGCGCCGACTTTTGTAGGAATAGAACTGCGGCGTAAACCTAGGGTTACCTATATTTGAAATTAATTAATTCCACCATGAGTTCCTTTTGCAGTAAAATAGCAATATCCTTTTTCTGAAGTAAAACATAGCAAATATTATAACCATTTTAAAAACACAATGAGCAGTTCTTTAAAATAACTTGCCAATTTACCTGGGTATATTGTTTTTACAGTATGAAGCGTCGAAATTAGCTAATAAAAAAATATTAACTCATAAATCGGGTAAGAATGTTTTTTTCTTCAAAGGTATACCCACCCCTCTTGATTTTATTTTTGAACTGTAATCAATAGAAGAACTATTTTGTAGCTGTGGCACTCGAAAAACTGATCTAAGGTTTCGATTTTTACAAAATTCGCAAAAGTGTCAATTTCTCGAAAACTAAGGACTTTTTACTAAGATCATATTTTGATATTTTGCTCAGTCATCAGCTGGTCTGTCATCCCTCCAAGGGATGATATTGACTAACGCTAACCTGTATATTAAGTTTATTTGCCTTCTTTTTATATTTGACAATTTTCAGGAACAATTGATATAATCAAATAAAGAGAACTTTTTGCAAATCACTGAATTCGACTATTGACAAGTTACAAAGAAATAAACTAAATTGCTTCAACACGAGAAGAGCTATATCGACGCGTCAATTGAATGCAGCAACTATTTTGTGAACGACGTACATATTAAAATTCTACACCCGTTTTTGGTTAGCGCTTTTTATTTGCCTGTTCCTTTTTCTTTGCTTTGATATTTTATTGGTATCGAACTTTTGATCTAAAAATAGTATTTGATAGGTATTTACCTATAATCCTAATCCACTACCAGAAAGGGGTACCAGTTTAATAACTTAGGAAGAATATATTAATTTGAATGCCCCCAATTTAGCAAATTTCGAATTCAATGCACAAAATTGACACAATAAATCGATGAGTTTTTGACACAACATCGTAAGTGACAAAATCCAAATTTTGCAGAATGACGTTTAGTATAAAACAACAGCAATATCGGAATTTCGCTTGAATTAAAACTGGAGCTTACAATGATGATTTCGACCACTTCCAATAAAGGTGGACTCAAAATAATAACAGAATCGTATGTAGATTGTTGTAAACAACAGTTTCGTTGTAAAGAAAATTTTTGGAAAATTTGTCGGTTTGCAGATACAAAAAAAAGTGTATCAAAAGTGACCCACGCTATCATTTCTTTTAAATGATTCCACTATTCCTCAAGCTAGCGCTTTTAGAACTTTATTGTGTATTCTCCAAAAGTGTTATACAACGTATCATCAGAATAAAGTCGGAAAAATTTGCTTTTAGTGTTCAGATCAATAAATATCTGCAAATGGACTGTTAAACATTATTTTCATTATATTATCATATGCAAGCTTTCATTTTGATCAAGAACATTTTGATGATTTGAAGATAATGTAAAAACATCGAAATACGAGGTGGTTCATTTTCGGGCGTCTGAGTAGGTAACTAAAATCATTTCTGGCGGCCGAAGGTTAAACAAGCTACTGCATTAATTTACCAAGGGAACATCAGTCGTTCAGATTTTTTTAACCGCAATATAGCTACAGGCAGATAGTGTATTGTAATATACGTGCGGAAAGGACCTCATTACAATGTGAATACGACAAATGCAGCCCGTCGACAGCGAGTGCTACAATCGCAAAATATTGTAATTAGATACTTTTATTGTCTTTCAAACGCCTGGTCTCTAGTAGGGGCAAGTCCTTTATATATTTCGATAATGGTACTAATTTTGAAGGGACCGATGGGGAACTTCGTGAACAGAGTCAATTCTTCAAACAACAGAACTAAAATATGGGTCTGTTTAGGACAAACCCTAATTGAAGACCTTGGTTCAATAACCGGTCAAGTCCAAATTCTATAAGTTGTAAAAACAATCGGACAGGTCCAGGAATTGTTTGATTATTGCCACCAACTGTGGTACCGGCTAACTCCCCAAGGTTTATAAATATGTTACTATGTACAGGACTTGTCTGATCGGTCGATCGATCGACGATCTTTTGAAATAATATTCCTTCAAAAGTGTTCATAAAAAAATCGTCTTGACCGGTTATTGCACCAAAGTCTGTATCAAACAACCATGATAAATTTTGCAATTATTAAAATGAGTCATAATTAACTGGTTTTTAGGTACAAAATCAATAGTTTTTATAATTTTTAAAATTAGTTTTAATTAAACGAAATCGCCTCCGGTTCGTGAAGCTTCGCCAAATTCTAAACAAAAATATCCATTATAAGGAAGATTTACAAACAAAATCATTTTATTGCTTCTTCAGGACAAATTTGGCTTCGACTTGGTCTCTGGACTGATCTCATCAGGCTTCATATAGTTGTTATTCTATCATATATTTACTTACATGTAATTACCAAGTACAAATTGGAAATTCAATATTCAAATAATTACGGTATGATTTATAAAAATGTCAAAATCCAGTTTGCTGAAAAAGAAGATATTAGTTAGATAAATTGCTTGCTGGTAGGTTAAATGGATTGCCTATCTCGTTGTGCGCCGTGTTTGTGTTGGTGCTTTGCCTTGGTGCCTTGACGTCAGCGCCTCTACAGTCGAGTTCCGTTACTTTTACATTTTTAAATTGTATTTGACAAATAATTGGTATTTGTTTAAAAGACATCAACTGAAATTTAATAATAAATGCGGTATTTTTTCCAACTAACTTTCTTAATTACTTGGCGTGGTTACCAAAACGGAACGTTGGCACCCTTGTTGGTTTTACGGGGGGTTAATGTTTTGTGATGTTATATGCAGTTCAGTATTGCGCTAAATTGAAAACAAGTTGAAAACAATTTGAAATATTTTTTGACACATCACATTACCTCTACATATAATACTGCCCTCCTAAGAAAAACCCCCGTATCTACAAAAAAAAAAAACATTGAAATTTTAGTACTTATTCGATTCTGCTCGATTTATATGACATATTTACTTAATAAAAAGACTGTAAATGCAAGAAAGCATTGCATTTACGGTCTTTTTATTAAGTAAATATGTCATATAAATCGAGCAGAATCGATAAGTACTAAAATTTAAAAAAAAAAAAATTTCTGTAGATACGGGGGTCTTTCTTAGGAGGGCAGAATAGCCGATCGTCTATTTCCCATTTTTTTAAAAAGGATCAGAGTAGGCGACTAAGCTGAGTGTCAACAGTTGACAAGAGGTTGGTGAAAGATAATTATGTCTTTCATATAATTATTTCTTTGATATAATTCAATAAAATGCCTCCTAAGAAGATTCCAAAATCAGAAAAGAATTTTAGTTCTGAGGTTTTAGACGAAATTCCTGATGAAAGGAGACGAAGAATAGACAGAGAAAAATATCTGCGTAAGAAGGAAAGTGAAAATGATTCTCAAAGAGAAGCAAGGCTCTCACAGATGAGAAATCATGAAAGAGAAGTTAGATCGAATGAATCTGATTCTCAAAGAGAAGTAAGGCTTGCACAAAGGAGAAATAAGCCAAGTCGCTCTGCGAATATGGCAAGAAGACTCATTGACGAGTCAAAAGTCGAGGAACACTATTGTGGCCCAATAAATGTCAAATGTCAATTTTGTGAGTCATTGAATTTTCAAGGCGAACTTCCAACAGATAAGAAGTTCACACATTGCTGCCAAAAAGGGCAGGTTAAACTAGATGCCTTGAAAGATTTTCCTCCATACATTAAAAATTTAATGACAAATCAATCACCCGATTCTATAAACTTCATGAAACATATCCGTTCCTACAATAATGCTTTAGCATTCGCATCCTTTGGTGCCAAAATTGATACACCACCAGGAAATGGTCCATATTGTTTCAAAATACATGGACAAGTATACCACAGAATTTCAGACTTGCATCCGAATGATGGGATTGCACCAGCATACGCTCAACTTTATATTTTAGATCCCGAAGAGTCTCTAAATCAGAGAATGGGCATATTGGCAAATGCGGGTTGCATGCCGCATCTCATGCATACATTGACAAATGCTCTTAAAAAAATCCATTCATTGAAGCGTACAAAATGATGCACGAAGTGGAAAAAGAAGAAACAAAAAGAGCTGAATCTGAGGGTCGTACCATGCAGAAGGTTGAAATGTCTTTAATTTATGACAGAAATAATGACCCGAGACGCTTCAATGCACCAACTTGCAACGAAGTTGCCATAATTTTTAAGAGTACAGATGGGGAGCCCCCCCCATAATCGGGATATAAGAATTCACATAAGAGGTGAAACTAACACAAAAAACTTGAACTACTGGCATCCGGATTGTGATCCGATGATATACTCCCTTTTTTCCCTAACGGAGAACCTGGGTGGAATGATAAAATTCCTCGCCTAGGACCTGGTAAAAGAACAAGGGTCACTTTAACAGAGTATTATGCATATAGATTGGCAGTGCGTGAGGGGTTTAATCCTCTCTTGAGTGGTGGAAAATTGACTCAACAATAAATTGTTGATTCCTATGTAAAGGCGGAAGCAAATAATTTGAACTTCCAGAGACAGAATCAACCTAGCATGAGGGCTGAAGGGTACACTTCTCTTCGTAACCATTTAAACAATGTAGCTATGGATGAACATGTTTCTGTTGGTAAGGCAGTTATTTTGCCTTCTACATTTTCTGGAAGTCCTAGAAATATGTACCAAAACTATCAAGATGCTATGGCCATTGTCAGAAAAGTAGGCAAGCCAGATTTATTTAGTACAGCGACGTGCAATCCTAGATGGAAAGAGATCACAGAGAATCTTGATCCTGATCAAAAGGTTGAAAATAGACCAGATATTGTTGCACGTGTTTTTAATTTAAAACTTTAAAAAATCCTAAAGGATATATCGGAAAAACATGTGTTGGGAGTTCCAATTGGAAAGGTTCGTGTAATTGAGTTCCAAAAGAGAGGTTTGCCTCATGGACACAATTTACATAACTTGAGAAACCTAGATACGCCAGTAACTCGGGAAGCTATTGATAAATTAGTTTCTGCTGAGCTACCGGATGCGGAACTAAATCCGAGACTTAGGGAATTGGTTCTTAAACACATGGTTCATGGACCATGTGGCCCCAATTTCCCTTGCATGAAAAATGGTGTATGTACAAAATGGTATCCAAAGCCATTTCAAGAGCAAACAGAAGCGAATGAGGACGGATATCAAAAATACATGAGGAGAAATAATGGAGACATTGCAATTGTCAGAGGGAAGACAATCGATAATCGTTGGATTGTGCCATATAATCCATACTTATTATTAAAATACAATTGTCATTTAAATTTTGAAATCTGCGCTTCAATAAAGAGGGTAAAGTATCTCTTTAAATACATTTACAAGGGACATGATTGTGCAAATGTTAAAATTACCTATGAAGGTAAATCAGAACTCATTCATGATGAGATTGCCCAACATGTAGAATCAAGATATATATCTCCTCCAGAAGGAATTTGGAGGTTGCTTCAAAACAAGATGCATGAACAGAACCATTCAGTAATACGACTATAAGTTCATTTACCTCAGGAACAAATTGTTTATTTCAATGAGGGAAATGAACAAAGTGCTTTTGAAAATAGTTCAAAAAGAGACACTTCTCTTACAGCTTGGTTCAAACTGAATCAAAATGAGGCAAATAATAGTCGCCAATATTTATATACTGAAATCCCTGAACATTTTGTGTTGACAAATTCAAATGTTTGGGTTAAACGTCAAAGAAATAGAAATTTAATCCCTAGAATGTACACTGTTTCTATTAATGATCAAGAAAGGTATTACTTGAGACTTTTGCTACTGCATGTAAGAGGAGGCACTTCCTTTGAGGATGTGCGAACATTGGATGGTGAAATCTATCCAACATTTAAAGCAGCTGCCGCTGCTAGAAATTTATTGGCCGATGATAACGAGTGGGATAAATCTTTGGAGGAAGCCAAAAATTTCCAAATGCCTCGGCAATTAAGGCAGTTGTTTTCCTTAATTTGCATCTTTGGGAATCCTCAAAATGCATTTGCACTTTGGGAAAAATATAAAGAGAGTTTAATGGAGGATTTTACTCGACAGCAGTCCCCGTATTCTCATGAACAAAGAGCTCTTAAAGACATCAATGATTGTCTGATTGTTCACGGGAAACAAAAATCAAGATTTTGGCCTCCCTGATTCTATTATCAGAGAATATTCGATTCTTGATATATACGATCCAGTTTACGAGGAAAGAGAAGGAAGGGATTTGGTGGCAAATCTCAATGATAAACAGAGGATAGCATTCGAAAAAGTTATGAATGCAATTAATGATGAAAATTGCCTTGAGCGTTTGTTTTTCCTCGATGGCCCAGGAGGCAGCGGAAAATCATATTTGTTTATCACATTGATGAGTACACTTCGCGGAGAAGGAAAAATTGTTCTCCCAATTGCATCGACTGGAATTGCTGCTAACTTGTTCAAAGGAGGCAGAACCTATCATTCCCAATTCAAATTGCCAGTTTCATTGCTGGGCAATTCAACCTCAAACATCAAGCTGAACTCTTTAGATGCTAAAACCTTGAAAGAAGCATCACTTATTATTTGGGATGAATCCACAATGGCTCCTTCATATTCATTAAAAGCAGTAGATAAATTGCTAAATGACATAATGAAAAATGATAAACCATTTGGGAACAAGGTCGTACTTTTGGGAGGTGATTTTAGGCAATGCCTACCTGTTGTAAAACGCGGAGGTCGAACTTCAATTGTTGAATCTTCAATAAAAAGGTCTCCTCTATGGAAGCATTTTAGCCAGATGAAACTGATTATAAATATGAGAGCACTCGCTTTGAAGCGAGCTTTTGCCAAGTGGTTGATCGAACTTGGCGAATGAAAATTGACAAATAAGAATGATTTAGGGGAGGATATAATTAAGATACCTCTAGATCATTTGGTGTCTGGTTCATTAATAGAGGAAATTTTTGGTGATAAAATTTTTGAAATTTTGAATAGTCGGACGCCTTCTGGAATGCCTCCCCACAGATTACGGCTAAAAGTGGAAACAATCATTATGCTCCTAAGAAATTTGAATACACGGAGAGGTCTTTGTAATGGTACTAGGCTTATTGTAAAGTCTATGAAAACGAAAATAATAGAAACACAAGTAATTACAGGATCTGCTTTAGGGGAAACAGTTTTAATCCCAAGGATTGACTTAGCTCCCTCTGATTCCAATTTGCCTTTCGTCCTGAGAAGAAGACAATTGCCGATTCGAATTGCATTTGCAATGACAATCAACAAGTCTCAAGGACAGACATTTGACAAAGTTGGCATTTATTTGCCAAACGCATGCTTCAGCCACGGCCAACTTTATGTGGCATTTTCGAGAGCACGGTCAAAAGATACTGTAAAAGTCAAAATCCTTGACTCTGAAAACCAGGGTCATTTGATAAAAGGTTCGTCAGAAATCTTTACATTAAATTCAGTATATAAAGAGATCTTTTAAGGTCTTCCAGTAAAAAGGTGGGAGGGTGGGTGGCCTTCACAAGTGCACCTCCACGTGGGGAAGGCTGGATAAGCATAATATATTTCATAATAATGCTGAACAAACGCACTTAAACTTGAAATTGAAACTCATGAGTTTTGCCCATATTTTTATCAAAAGATGATTTTAAGGACAAAAACTGCGTAGTCGCTGTCAGCCCGTTCTCGGGCTGAGGTTTTCTACTAGTTTATTATGTTGTGTGAGAATATACGCAGTCTGCTATTGTCAGTTGTACAAAAGCGAAGAAGTTTTATAATGCTTTTTTTTAAATGCAGCATAAGTATAAGTAAAGAGTCCGGCAATGAAACGGAATGATTTGAGTTGGGATGTAGAGCTCGTTACGTGGTGGTAGGTACGAAGGTCGACAACTCCTCACAATCAACATGAGTTACCGTTTAGTGTACAATGGCCGCGTTCAGCGAACTCAACTGTTCGAAAAAAAATTAACTATTTTTTTAAAAACGAATTTTTTATTTGTTTATCACGTGTAAGAAAAAGTACGAGATTGATGTAATGAATAGGTGATTTGGTAGAGGTGGTGCTATTGCATGGTTTCTCCGATCACCTGATCTTAGTCCTTGCATTTCTTTCTCTGGGGTAACTTCAAGAATTGTGTATAAGCTATTCTGACATCACAACAACAGAAGATTTAAAAATGGAAGGGATAATCGCAGCTCCTATGCTTCAAAGAGTAAAGGAAAATTTAGTTCGAAGAGCAATATTGTGCATTGAAGTTGAACGGAGACATTTCGAGCAGTTGCTATAAAATTTAATTCGAACAATTACTTTTTTTGTTGTGTATTGTTTAATAATTACATAAATTCTTTTCAAATGCGAAGTCATATCAGCGTGACAGTTTCTTATCTGGTACATACAAGTGACAGCATTTGTCAGTACTGGTTATTTAGATACAAGAAGTACCTGAATGTAATATTACATTAGAAAAAGGAATATGTGCAGTATTGCCACATTGTGCTTTTGGACAAACTGCTTAAATTTTAAACAGAATCTATTTAGACCACTTTTGTGACAATTTCCATGATGCTTCAACAGAAAGCATTGTTCCAATATCAACCGTGGGCTCCTTTTTCATCGCCTTGTATAAGTAAGTGTATTACAATAAATTTAATGCTTAGGAAACTGAATAAATATAAAACTTTTAAAATTTAATCATAAAACTCGTAGGAACAATTGTTGTAGTAATAACAGCAATTAGTTTTAACTCTTAACATTAGTGAAATTGATCCTAAGACACGTACAATGGCATTAACCATTAAATTTTCATTAGTAATACAACGAGTGCATTCCATATTATCTAAGAACATGGAATCCCCGAGATGAATTTTGAAGATAATTGCACAAAATAACAGAATTGTCTATTTACAAAGTTAACTGGTTTTCGTTTTCTTGGTGACGAGAAAACAATTTGACATTTCAACGAAGAACATCCATAAAATGAGTGCGCGGTTTGGTGCTGTTTCGGCAAGCGAAATACAACTTGTAATGTCTGAACTGGTTGATAACCGAAGATGCCATTCCTCAGAAGACCAAGAGGTCGCGAAAATATATTTGGCGACAGTTTGAAGCGTTTTAGAAAAAAGCCGTCAAAAGGACAACCTGTAAATCGGTAATACAAAATCGATAACACACCAGTAGCTACTGTCAGAATTGAGACGACACTTACCGCCTAATCAGATAACGATTGGTTTGTTTTTCGAAATTCAACAAATATTATTGAATGACAAACGTCATAGGACGTTTGTGTGCAATTTTCATATACAGTGAGCGCCAGCCAAATGGAATAAATTCATTATCTCAATTATTGTGCATATTGAAAAAAAAAAACGAAACAGGTAATTTTTAGTCTATCACATGATATCCTGTAAAGTAAAAATTTCATCCTTAACCTCAACCCCCTTCAAGTGACAGTTGCAACTCCCAAATTTTTCAATGTGAAGAGTGGGCTTGTGATACCTCATTTGAAAGGTCTCTTCATCCTCTATACAAAAATAATATAGTTTAAACATTTATTGCAAAAATGAAGAGTAAAAAAATTTAATCTGTTTAACGAAGTTCGTTACAACACACTAAACAAATCAAAAACTAATAGCGTTTGGTTCTTGTTACTGAGAAGGCAAGCAAAAACAATTGAACGGTTCATAAAGCTTCATAAAGCTTATCAATATTTTTCGTTAGTTGACAGTGTTAGTTTAGTTTAAAGTGCTGATTGGTATATTTTTTATTGTATTACATTACTAAGAACGAAGCGCTATTAGTTTTTGATTTTTTAATGCGTTATAGCGAATTTCGTTAAACAGATTAATTTTGTTTTGCACTTCATTTTTGCAATAAATTTTTAAACCATAGCATTTTTGAATAGAGCATGAAGAGACCTTTCAAATGAGGTATCACAAGCCCCCCTTTCCATTTAAAAATTTGGGGGTTGCAACTGTCACTCGAAGGGGGTTGAGGTTAGGGATGAAATTTTCACTTTACAGGATACAGGATGTGATAGACTAAAAATGACGTGTTTCGGGATATTTTCTCAATATTCACAGTAATTAAGATAATGAATTTATTCCAGTTGGCTGGCGCTCATTGTATAATGCAACAAGTGAAATCGAGATTATCGATAATCACGATTCCACGAATTGTATTCGTTAGATTATATCACGAATGAACAATTAGATACTTTTTCGGACAAAATGTAATTTCGAGAGTCGCAAAACTCGTTAAATTGGGCCAAAATATAGTTGTGAAACTTTACAGTGTTACACGGTTTATGATTTTGTATCTTTTCATCAATATTGTTTAACGAACAATAACCGAAACGCGCCATTTTTTGTAACTGTGACATTTCAGTTGACAGCACGGTACACTAGATTAGCGGAGCAGCATGGGGGATTATCACTTATTAATCACATTCTACTCAATATGGCACACTAGATTTGCGGAGCAGCACGAGGGATTATCACTTATTAATCTTTCTCCAGTGTTGATTATCATTTATTAAGCGGTCGATAGGATAGGGAAAAATAGTACTATGAGTGGTATAATCAGAATAATCTCGCGTGAAACAAATAGAGAATATTAATTTATTATTTATATGTATTTACCTATATTAATCTATATTGCTGTTGTGATAATATAATAATAATAATATATAATATAACAATAATACAATAATAACAATAAATAATAAAGTATAATTATTATAGCTATTATAAGAAATATTTCGAAAACATATACTATTTCAGTTGGATCGTAATTCAATTCATACCTTCAATTTCCTAAACTCCTGTTAGTTCGTAAATCCACCGTCGATACGAAGCAACCCTCGCATAAACTCCAGGATAACCTTTTATCGTACACGGTTTTACGGACCATGAAACGGTCCCTATTTGAACTCCATCACATATTAGTGGACCACCAGAGTCACCCTGTTGAGAATTTATTTTCTAACGATGTAAGTTACCTACAGCTACTTACAGAACACTGCCCCTTTCCTCCTTCGGGAACTCCAGCACAGACGTGAACCTCGGGGTTGAAAAGTTCGTTGTGAGCTTCAAAGCACGCATTATTAGAGTACACAAGTAGTTCAACTTTCTGCAGCGTATTCATTACATTTGCATACGTCTATAAAATTTAAATTAGGTACGTAATCCGATTTCAATAAATTAGTCATTCTTACATCATTTAAACCCCATCCCACTAAAGTTCCAGTGTGATTCGCAGGCGTCTCTGCCCATAATTCAATAAGTTTTACCGGTTGAACATACTCGTTGAATACCACTGGATACTCCAACTGTAAAAAATGTCTTTAAAAGTAGAGATAATACAAAATAAATTACTTCAAGAAGGGCTACATCGTTGGGAATTCCCACCACATAAGTAAAATTTGGATGTATTATTGCATTTTTTATCCTCCGTGTATAGTTTTCTGGATGCTCTCCTAAATGCAAATTAACTGTGCCGAATAAAATAGTCGCATTTTCAACTATCCTGAGAAACAAATATTAATATCTAGTTAATTTAGTCTAAATTATCTCAATCATACGATTTAAGAACACAATGACCGGCAGTTAATATCCACATTTCAGAAATGATTGATCCACCACATGAATGGCGGTCGAAATATCTTACAGATACCTAAGAACAAATGAATAGTAAAAATATACTTACAAACAAATAACCGTCGAAATACTTACGGCATATGGAAACTCTTTATCGACAGCATCGGTTCCATTAACAACTTTGGCGTCAAATGATCGTGCTATAATTTTGTAATTTGTAAACAGGTTGTATTATATTAAGTGTCCACCATTGGTAACTTTGTTATTACTGAAGCTACAAAGTCGGTTAAATTATCAAAGAATTGGTGTTTTCTTCGCTGATTACTATAATAAAAGCAAGAACAATCGAACGTCAACTGCTCGAGATATTCAGGAAAATATAATTTTTTTTAAATGGAATGCCCTATACTTTTTTTACCTATTTCGAAGGAATGTTTAATTTTGAGTAAAAAAGTCTTAATTCATTCATTAGTACTATTAAATTAACTACTGTGAAGTTACAAACAATTGAAATTTTAATTTCAATTAACTACAAAAATCATGTAGGCAATGAAACAATTGAAAATGGTATTTATTAAAACGCCAAAAACAATTGAATAAATGTGACAGTTAATATTTACATTGAACATTAAGGTGGTATATTAACTTTTCATTACTTTTGATGTATTCAATTTCAATTTTCAATTCATTTCCAACAAGATGGAGCACCGGCCCATATTATCAAGGAACAACCAATTTGTTAAACAGATTCTTCATTGAAAAATGGATAGGAACTAATAGACCCGTTCGTCGGCCACCACGTTCGCCAGTTTTAACTACGATGGATTTTTATCGGTGGGAACATGTGAAAAATTTCGTTTTTAAGAAGAGATATGCAGCAATTAATGAATTGCAGAATGAAATTTTAACAATAATTAATACATTGGATGGTAGAAAATTTTTGAAAGCAGCGCTCAGTGTTCAAAGAAGAGCCCAAAAATGCGTAGACCAAAAAGGTGGCATTTTCGAACATCTATTATAATGTCTTGGTCATAAAATTTGTTTTTCTAAACTTCCATTCTGTTTGCTGTTGAAGAAATACCATTTTCAACTGTTTCATTGCCTACGTGATTTTTGTAGTTAATTGAAATAAAAACTTCAACTGCTTGTAAGTTCACAGTAGTTAATTTAATAGTACTAGTGCATTAAGACTTTTTTACTCACAATTAAACTTCCCTTCGAAATGTGCAAAGAAAGATAGGACATTCAATTTCAAAAAATGTTATTTTCGTGAATACCTGGAGCAGTTGACGTTCGATTGTTTTTCTGCTTTCATTATGACAATCAGCGGAAAAAACACTAATTCTTTACTTATTTAACCGACTTTCTAACTCCAATAATAACAAAGTTACTAATGGTGGACACTTAATATAATACAACTTGTGGGACAATTTCTATTTGGACGATCAGTTTGGCGCGGGGTCTTCGGGGTCAAACCTGGTTAGATTCGCTTCATGCTGCACCTGTAGGCGAACTCATACGACTGGTGGACTTGGCAAAAATTTGGTACTGGCGTACACTTGCCACGTCGTGTGAGCGGTTTGCTGGTACAATCATTGGGCACTGGTGAATGCTGGCTCGTTTCCCATCGTCCGTCGGTAAAAATGATACAATTTAAAGACTTCACACTTATTAAACACTTCACTTCATAAGTGCCTAATCTATACTTGTGAATGCGCTCAGGTCGATACTATTCATTCAGTATGTTGCAATAAGCGTGCAAAAAAGTTTTTTTAATTTTGTTTATAACTGTTATCAATTAAAAATTAAAATGGAATGGTCAAATGAAATGGTTCTAGAGTTTTTCGATTTCTACGAAAATGAACCTGTAATATGATGCGCACCACATTTGTAACATAAAAACCGAAACTAAATTGTCGATGCTTGGAAAAGGAAGGTCGCACAAGCGATGATATTTTTAGGATGACCGCTATTAGTGATGGTTAACATTCGTCTATTCATCACGCCAATATTTTATCAATTTGGAGGCGTATAAATAACACAATTGTACACGTCGTGTGAGCACCTCCACTTTGTTATGGTTGTTGTAAGCTGGTCTACTTCTCAAATATACTAATATTGGTGCATTTGTCAAGTACATCAGTCGTCTGGGTCCGCCTTATGACTGAATGCTCCAACTAAGGTAGAATGCGGATGTTCGTTCTTGCACGAAACCTCAGGAGCGTTTAAGTGCATCCGCGCGTCAAACTGAGCGTCTGAATGATCCATAAGTAAATTTACATTTAACGACACACCCCAATTTTGAGGCTATTTTTTTATTAGCAAAAAAGTGAGTCTTAGAGCTCGCAAAATACATATTAAATTGTTACCTGCGATGGAGCCGAAAAGAAGAGTAAAGAAAATTATCACAGTGCAAAACATCTTACTGATTTTATAGTAGATTTAATCAATGCAATAATTTACGACCGATATTTATCCTACTCGTTTAAGTAGTCACATGTAATCACAGATAGTTAATTCATGTGCAACTCGTGAATCATTTCAATTATCAATGAATAATATTAGTTTTGCAAATTTTATTATTTTACATTTACATAAATATTCATCGAAATTGATAGGATATAATCGGTGGGACTATTAAATACATTAACCCACAAAATAATTTAATCCACCTACTTCTATGTTCTACAAATGAGTTCTCAATTTATTTACTTAAAGTGCGTTTAAGGTTGATAAAATCGATTCATTTGTTTTATATGGTATGTAGACATGCGTTGATGATGCACCGTTATTCAGATGAAAATAATTTTCAATGCAAGGTTATTTCTATCTTATCTGTATAATCATTTTTACATCTTTGATTGACATTCAGTTGTAAATAGATTTTATTAATAAACTACATGAATTGGCTGTAATGCAAGTAGTTGAGTTGCTGTTATTTTTCCAGTAAACTTTTTTTTAATTCAAGTTCAATTAGTAATGCATGCGATGAAGAAATTCATACCTTATGACGGTATCACAAAAACATTATCGGAAAAAACCTACCTTAAAGTAGTCATGGCAGAGTCAAAGTTGGGAACAACAACAACGACAAAATTCCTAACAAAGGAGATTTTGGCCTCAAACAAAAGAGGAGATTGACCTATTAACTACATGCAAGGAAATAACTTACACTTTAAAAAATCGAAAAACAGGAGATGGACGTGGAATAGCCCAGACGGCAAAACAAAAAACGAGATTGACTTTATAATATCGAATAATAAATCTATCACAACTGATGTATCCGTAGTCAACAGAATTAACATGGCAAGTGATCATAGAATGATAAGGACTGAATTAGAAATTAACTTTAAGTTAGAGCGAAACAAACTAATAAAACAAATAAGATCTACAACCATAGAAATGTTTAAAAGTAACATAGAAAACTATCAACGAGAATGCAGAAAAGAATACTACCAACTGAATACAAGACATACCAAAAATAGCAAACTGCAACAAGACATTTAACAAATGATGGAGAAAAGAAGGAGCATGGACAGAAATTCTTTGAAGTACCACAAACTGAATAAGTTGATAAAGAAAAAAGTAAGACAAGACACCGAAATAATAAAAACCGTAATAGAAAACAACAAAAATATGAAAGTACTAATAGGAAATAAAGATTGACAACAAATACACTAAATTAATGAAAGAGTCAAATAGCACAGATCATTGAGGAATATTATTAATCGGTGGGGAGAGGCAACAAACACTGAAACTAGTGAAATCGTAAAGAAAACCGTTCCAAAATACACCGTAATTAACTATTTCATATCATTCATTCATTATATTGTCTCACCGAATATAACAGGTGGTGTGATTAATTATCGAGTATATTAAATTTGTGAAATTGAGGCTGGACATTCCACTCGCCCTTCGGACTCGTTGAATCTCCAGCTCAATTTCACTCATAATATCATCTATAATAATCATACCACTAGTTATATTATAACTGATTATATCACTCATACCCACGTAACACATGTACATCCAATGGACGTACATTGGACGTACACAAACGGATCACTTGGCGTCCAATGGACGTCCAATTTGAGACTAAATTGGACGTACATCTGGACGTCAGTTTGTGGACGTTTTTGGGACTACATTTGAGATCTTTTCGGACGTTCAATGTACGTCCATATCGTGCCGGTTCATGGACGTCCATCGACAAACGCTTATTGGACGTCTTTGGGATTGTAAACGGATTCGTTTTGGACGTTCACTGGACGTCTTATGTATGTCCATTTTGATTCAAATTATGGACATTAATGGACGTGCTTATAAATGTTGTGGGATTAAAAAATAAATAAATAAAAATGGAAAAAGCATATATTCAAAAATAAATAAGCTTAAAAAAAATTCTAAATTCAAAAATTGTTACAATAACGATCTTTAACAAATAGAACTAACCATTAACAAATTAAATAACATGAAACATATTCTTCAAAAATACGCATAAAGAAATATGTAAATTTAAAAATAATTTGCAGTGAACAACTTTACCTATTTAACTTTAACTATTAACAAACTAAATAACTTGAAACTTAACCTTAAAAAATATGCACATTCAAAAATAATTACCATACAGAATTTAACTAATTATTAACAAATTAAACAACTAGAAACTTTGAAAAAAGTCATTTCAAAACAACACCGATCCTTCACCACAATTTTTCCATTGCAGCTTTAATGTCCCTTTCGGAGGAACTAAATTTACAATATCTAAAAAAAGAAAATATTACACACCCCTTTCTTAAAATCATTTCAACTTACCAATATAATCAAAGCTGCAATTTCAAAACCCACTTTTTCTCTCCGAGCTTGGATAATTCAAATTACATAATACAAATTCATGTAGGTATTATCAAACGGATTTGGGATTTGTTTCGTAAATTCAAAATAAGTTATTTCTGCCAATCGGGGCAAAGTGAGTTGCCTAAAACATATTAAAAAATATTTAAAAAAAACTTAAATATATTGTCATTTTTACTTACGGCAGTCTCCAAAAACTATTCAAAGGTCACTCACTACATACAACTGATGAAATAAGTGTACTGACACCAAATGCATCGAACAAAAAATTAAGGGTAAATAAGTTACTTGAAAGATGGTTCATGGCCCCGACAGCCGCTAGAATAAAGAAATTCCGAAACCATCAATAAAATTTCAAGGTTACGGCACATTCACCTTTCCAGGGTGCGAATAATAGCTGAATGTATTACTTTAAATTTTTAAGTTTAAATATCTTATAATCTATTGATACAATTATCGAATTCAAATTTTTTTTTCAATTTAAGTTGTTCAAAAATCTAATTAATTCACTCTATTTCTTTTAAAAACGAGACAGATCCTTTGTGCAAAACTTCAATTACTTCTTGAAAATACCTCCCCAAATTGAAATCAAAATACCGGGCCACTTGGAGTTGTAAGATTGTGTTTTTGTTTAACGTAGAATGGGGTTAAATTAATCACTGTGCATTTTAAATTTTCTACAGCGTTTTACTTTACCTACAAAGTTTATTAACGTGATAATTAGTTGTAAACATGTATCACTTAATGATTTATAGTGAAAAAAATTTGATTGTTCGTTTCTAAATTAAATTATAATTAAAATAATTAGTGGGGTCAATTTGATTAGTGACGGAATCAAACAACTTTTTGATTATTAAACACAATAGAGGCAAATTTTATCAAAACTTTATTTACAGGTAACTGAAACTAAACAATTGTTAGACAAAATTTGAAATAATTAGCAGTTATAAATTTGTATTCAAAGTTGTATCTCGCATTTTACATACGAATTGCTAAAAAATCGTTCAATAGTTTAATTAATAATTCACTAGAAACTCCTTATCTCGTAGATCTAATCAGGATATCAAAACAACGTATTCTTCATAAACTCAAAGTCATAAAGTCAAAACGTAGTGAGTTTAATAACGCTTTTAGTTAAAGTTTCAAATTTTGTGATACATGTCGATTCGTTTACGGACCGATCAAATCAAGTACACGAATGTACGTCCAATGGACATTCATGCTGATCCGTTTATGTACTGTCCGTTTATGTCCATGAATGTACGTCCAATAGACATCCATGCTGATTCGTTGATGGACGTCCAGATCAAGTCCATAAATGTACATCCAGTGGACGTCCCATTAAATCCATTGCTGTAATGTACATTTATGGATGAGCTTGGACGTCCATTATAGATCCGCTTGTGGATCGTCCATAAATGGATAAGAAATGGACCAACATGTACGTCCATTGGACGTCCTGTGTTACCTGGGTAGTGCTTTCTTCCCTATCCTAACGACCGCCTAATAAATAATGATAATCAGAACTCAAACTTGAATAATAAGTGATAATCATGCGTGGTACTCAGTACGCCTGGAGTGCCATGCTGTCAACTGAAATGTCACAGTTAGAAAAAATATCGTGTTTTGGTGATTCTTCCTTGAAAAATATTGAAGAAAACATGCAAAACCATAAACCGTATAAGGTCTCAAAAGTATATCTGGGCCCAATTTACCGAGTTTGTAATAATAAATAAATTACTATTTAGAAGACTATTAAATTGTTTATTCGTGATATAATCTGACGAATACAATTCTGGAAATCGTGATTATTGATAATCTCATGGGTTGATGCACTCAACATGTCATAGTCTTTCAGGCTAGTGGAATTAATTTTTGAGAACATGTTTTGTGTCCCAACTCATGCGATTATCGAGAGTCACGATTCCACTCGTATTATTTATGACAATATAACGATAAAAGTTAACACCAAGCAAACTAAAAGTCGAAAGAGGAGTCCGACAGGGAGACACGATCTTTCCAAAATAATTCACGTTAGCCTTGAAGAATATCTTTAAGGGAAAAACGTGGTATGTACCTATAAGTATCGATGGTAGATATTAAGTCATTTGTGATTCGCAGATGACTGGTTCTCATAGGTAGCAATATAAATGAATTATAAGAATACCAGAAGATCTAACAAAGAGTAGAATCAGAAAAAGTTGGTCTAAAAATGAACTTAGACAAAACCAAGGTAATGACAGATTAAAATAAAGTAATACAAATAAATAGTATGGAAATTGGAAATTATTTAGGCCACTCGGCCAAGTTAAGCAAACAAAACCAAACACCTGAGATTACAAGAATAATTCGTTTGACTTGGGCGGCCGTCGGAAAACTCAACACAGTTTTGAGAAACCCTAACATACCAATAAATCTGAAGAGAAAATTGTTCAAGAGTTGTACATTACCTGTTAATTATGACATACGGTATGGAAACAGTGAGACTTACTGTACATTCCGCCAATCGGCTAACAACTCCGAGAGCCGTTGAAAGGGTTATGTTGGGTGTTTCTTTGAGAGATCACCTTCGAAATGAACAGTTACGGAGAAAGACAAAGTTAAAACGAAGTTGAATGGGACATGTGGACATTATATGGACGAAACATATAGTACAGTGACGGCCAAGAAAACACAAGAGAAGCGTGGGAAGACAAGAGAAACGTTGGTTGGACGACATTAAGGAAAAATTGGGAAAAAATTGGTACCAGGTTGCCCAAGATAGGAGCAACTGGAAAACTCAAAGGGAGACCTATATCCAGGATGCAAAAAGGCTGTTAAAGAAGAGAAGAAGAATTCTTTGTTTTACAAATGAGTTTTCAATTTGTTTATTTAAAGAGGTAATTATTATTGATAATTAAGTGCATTTAAGATAGATAAAAACAATTCGTTTGTTTTATATGGTATGTAGACATGCGTTGATGATGCACCGTTAATCAGATGAAAATAATTTTTATTGCAAGGTTATTTCTACCTTATCTGTATTTAATCAATTTATACATCTTTGACTGACATTGAGATGTAAATAGAGTTTATTAATAAACTACATGAATTGGCTGTAATGCAAGCAGTTCAATTGTTGTTATTTGAACTTTGATTAAAAATCTTATTTTATCGTATTGTATAAATTGTGTAGAATACTATTTACGACTGATGATGAGGTCAGCAAATATTAAATGCACCCAACGATACTCATTTCGTAAGTGCAAGTCCAAATTCATACTAGTTCGGTCGGCTACAAATTTTGAGTTAATCATTTAACAAACTACAAAAAATATCAAATAAACGATTTGTTGGGTAGGAATTTAAGTAATTACAAATATAAACTTTAAGCTTCCATTAACGGCAAATATTTTTTTCGTGATATTTACAATTTTAACAATAACAACCAATATTGAATGACGGTTCATGATAGTTCGGCTATTATTTTATTTCTGCTTTAACGCCTTTACCTTAATCGAACGTTATGTTAGTGTTGTAGTTTTATTGAATTTCTCAAAAAACAATAAAGGAGACCAATACAAAAAGGGGTGTGGCACACAATAATCACTAATTTCACACTTTACAACACTAAATTTATTAATTAAATAATTTAACTTCACAGAAAAATAAAATTACGTTAATTCAACGATAAACATCTTTCTTTTTATAACTGATTGATCAAAACTCAATAACAATAAAAAGAAGCTCCACAAAGCGGGTGAATTTCCCGGCCGTCTATAGTAAAGTCCGGGTTACACCCTCGCTTCCATAGTCGAACAAAAACCGCCTTGCGCAAGTCACTTAAGGTCGACGCTACTTAAGAACGAAGGACGGGCTCCGCCGCGGTGCTATCAGCGGCGCTAACATTAGAGTTTTGCTCATTTTGTACATACATTATCCCAAATGTGTTACAATGTTGTTTTGAATTTGATTACTGTACTCATTTTACGACCAAGGCACTTGATTGGCAATGAAGTCTAGACTACTTGAAGTTGATGTTGTTCAACCCACGTGTTCATTGTTGTTGTTGCGTGGGATTTTGTATTCATGTTATTTATTTGTGCCGTATTTGGCTTTTGCATTATTGAATTTGGATTGTTAATAACAGAATTATAGCGTGCTGCATTTTTCGTAAATAACTTATAAATATTTTACAATCAAGAGATTTTTACTATGTAAAATACTTACAAAATTTATAATACATTATTAACAAACTATTTTAAAGCGCTACATTTGTTTCATTTGTAATCCAGTTTACATAATTTGTTATCCTGGCATAAACTCCTGGGTAGTCCGGACTAGTACAAGGCTTATAAGACCAAGACACTGTTCCTACCAACACGCCATCGACCACCAGAGGACCTCCAGAATCGCCCTGAAAGAAGATAATTGTACATGAAGGTATAAACAAAAGCAGAACATGTTATAGAAAAACTAAAAGTGTTATTTTACCGAACATTGTCCTTTTCCTCCTTCGGGGACTCCAGCACATAGATGAACATTGCTATTAAATACCCAACCATAGCACACGTAGCAGTATAAATCAGGAAAAATGATTAAGTTCGCCTTTTGCAATACGTCCATACTAACTCCACTCGTCTGAAAAAGTATGTTTCATAATCTCACAAATATTTTTCTCAATTATTTCACTCTTACAACGTTCGAACCCCAACCGATTACAGTTGCATTTGCACCTACCGGTATTTCTTCGAAGGACGGTGTAAGTTTTACTGCCTGAACATAATCATTGTATTGGAACATTGGTGTGATCTAGTAAACAACAAATGATATGGAAATATGGTTTAATATCGAATTAAACATACTTGTATCAGAGCAACATCATTTTCATATCCAAATCCTGGTGTATACTTTGGATGAACAATTACTCTTTCTACTTTGACCGTACAATTTTCCGCTATTTCCCCGTCATGTAAGTCAATAGTACCAAATAAAACTGTAGCATTTTCAATTTTGCTGAAACGGGCGTAATTAATTGCAATTTTTAATAAGCTACTATCGCTTTAAAAAAAATGTTAATGCTTACTTAAGAACTATGCAATGCGCAGCAGTTAATAACCAACTTTCTGATATTATAGCAGCTCCGCAGCCATGTCGATTATAGTACCTCAAAGATACCTATTAATATGAAAATAAAATAATCGATTACGGAAAATGATATAATGCTTACTACATATGGAAATTCTTTCTCTTTTACGTCTGTACCATTAACAATTCTGTTTTGAAATGGTAATACTGAAATAATTACAAACATTTATAATACTAAAATAAATAATAAGTATCCTATGTAAGATTGCACAGAATATTAAACTTTTCGATTACTTACCAGTTGCTCTACAAAAGCAAATAAAAATCGACAGAATAACAAAATCCTTCATCATTCAAACTTATTTGATCTATATTGTGTTTAACGAGTTACTGCAATTTATATTATGCACCTCTACCTTTAAATGGCCACACACTTTAATCATTATGGAAAGACACACTTTTTTACGATAATGAAACAACGCAGATTTTCCTACCTCCGAAAATACTGTAACTACGTAAATGATTGATTAATTGTATAGATTAATGATTAATAGTATTGATTTTGTCAATATAGATATGTGATAATTAGGTACTCTCAAATCCAGTGGAGTCACTTGTATTTGAAGAACCAACTTTAGAATCTATCGAAGTAAAAGGTTCAACATATAGACTCACGTGCGGTAAACTATTTTTTTTTTTTGACAATAAAATTTTCTGATTTATAGAATCATCCACAGAACCTTCCCCAACCGCGCTATAGATTTCCACCCCCCAGCACGTTTTAATGTCAAAATATCACTGACGCATTCACAACCGTCATTACTACAAACCAACCAATGTATTATAGTTGAGGAGTTGAAATGAAAACCGGGTTAAGTGCCAAAAAATCAATTTTCTTTTTTTTATTGAAATCCGTGGGGAATGCCCAACCCGATGCTGTGAAAACCGGGCTAAATGATACGACCACGTAAAGTAGTTTGAAAGTGATGTTATACAGCGTGTAGAAAAGTATGGAAACCCCTAGAAACCTCGAGGGTTTAGTGAATATCTCAAAATGTATGAAAAGGCACTTAACCCGGTTTTCATTTTAACTCCTCAGTTGTGGTTCTTGAAGATTTGAAGTCGCACTAGTTTTTTATTGCCCATTTTTAAAATCGATTTAACTCTTGTTCGTATTTTGCTGCAGTTTTTTCGGACAATAAACTTGAAGTCACACTCGTGGTTTCGTTTATGATAGCTTTTGGTACGTTCATTTTTGACAGTGAAAACATACACAAATAAATAACGATGAACGTTTGTCACAGTTAATAATTCCAAGGCTTGTAAGACGTCGTTTGGGAAAAGCTTTGACACATTGTTAGTAACACTGTTGCAATTTTTAATCTCATTTACAAATGAGTAACACATAGAGTATATTATTTAACGAGCATATAATGTAAGCTATTATTAACGAAGATGGAAGTTTGTAAATACGAGTTCATAATATCAACGCCCAAACGGGTTGATATTAAAGAAAAAAAACATTAAAATAATACTTATTCTTTTTAAGGAATTATTGACCTACTTTATGCGGTTTTTGAAATACTAAAAGTGAATTATTAATATAATTTTTTTTTCGCAAAACCGTATGCTGAATAATATTCAGTATACCGCACATATTATTATGTATGTACTTCTATTTCTTCTTATTCTGTTGCCCTATACGCTTTAGACATTGTATTACATACTGATGCAGAAAATATTCACATGCGTCATCAATTACCGAGAAAATTGTGACAAACACATTTATTGATGTAAATATTTACGGAATTATTGAAAACAGAATAAATATTTTTAATTAAAAAACATACTTATAATTTCTTAGTAATATTGATGCGTGTCGTGAAGTGGAAATTATGTTGGATTTGATACAAATTTATTAAATGTAATTAGTTCTTATCGTAATTATAACGATAAAATAAAACTTTAAACTGAATTTATTCATCCACAATAAATCAAGTACCTAGAAAAGAATAGCGTACAAAAATTTACTGTATCATAAAATTTTACCTTAAAATTTGCTTGTGGGTGTGTTAAAACAAATCTGTGTTTGCATAATTGTTTTCAGAATTAAATTATTTTAGGTTCGATTTGGCAAAAAAATCATTTTTGATAATGTTTTGCTTGTTTGCTAAAGTGTTCAGGAGTTTCTAAATATTATAAAGGCGGAGTTGCTCACTACCTCAATCAGTTTCTTGCAAATGTTGACTTTATTTTTTAAAATTTTTAAACAATGTTTTTTTCAAATTCTTAAAAAAATAAAAGACATAATATGTGGCCGTTCTTTTTTCGAAAAAATATATAGTAAAAGAATAAAAAATGAAATTAGAATAATATCGAAAAATTAACGGCCCTATCATAATTTAAAAAATATTCTAAAAATATTCTTGGAAGAATTAAAAAAATATTTTCAAAATTAAACCTATGAAATGGAATATAAAATCAACCTGTAACAATAATTCTTGGAGAAAATTTAAAGTGAAACATGGTACAGCTTCGCCTACTAGGCGGGGTTTTCGCGTACGAAATTTATCAGTTCCGAGAACTCTAAACAGAAACATAATTCTTTTAACCAATAACGCACGAAGGTCACTCATAAATGAGACTACTTAAATGGGATAACGTAAGATGAATGTTGCACCTTTGTCTGACCGCTTGCAGCGTGTATAGGCTTCCAAAACGTATGTCTGTGAGTAAAAATCTTAAGAATCAATGAACCGCCCAGTGAAAATTTTCGTTTATGCAAACTGAGAATTCCCCCTTAAGCAAAGTACTCTTATTTCTAGTTTATGCCAAAATACTATTTAAAAAAGTTTGGTTAAAACGGAAGTTTTGTTAATAAATAAATTTTACAAAATGATAGGAACTGAGCTCACAAAAATTCTAATGTTGAAATTAACCAATGCATAGCAGAACACTCGGTTCTTAGAAATTTTATATGCTTGAAGTGCACGATGAAACTTGAAACTTCAGAGAAAAAATAATGTTTGAAGAAAACTAATCTGCAAACAGTAGCTAGATCTAACAATAAGTGCATTTGTTCTATGTGCCAAAAGCTTAGTCGTTTGATCTAACCCTGCTAGAAAATAATAATCCAAGTGAAAATGTAGAAAATAGCAATAAATTACGCACTATCAATAAGAATGTAAATATTTTGATATGTAATTTGACAAAACCTTTTTCAAAATTTTAAACACGTGTGTCCAATCTGTTTTAAAATGTTGGTTATAAATGTGTTTATAAAAAGGTGGACGATAAGTTTAAAAAATAATCACACGGATATGATGATAAATTTTATGTAATAAGTAAATATTTATTGCAATCTTATTATTTCGATTATTAGCATTTGTTTTATTTAATTAATAAGCCATTAATTGTTTTTCGTTTGCATTTTTAGAATCGTAACTGTCGTCGGCATTTGTCTGTTTTCTCTGGGGCGCGAGTTCTGGGACAACCTGTATAACTATTATTATCCCTTTTATTATTTCTATTCATAGCTCTTTCCGTTACCAATTTTTCCCTTCATTCCTGTCTACATGATATTAGTTATTTTTGATAGTTCCAAGTCACACATTATCGGTGGCCAAGTCTGATAGCCAAGACATTTTTCTTGTAACAACTCCAACGCGGTGTGCAAAGTTTCCTCTCCCTTCTAATCATCCAACTGAAGCCTGAAGCCCCTGAAGCCAACAAAAACTTCTTTATTATGTTGCGGTAACGAGTGCCATTTCCGGGCTCATTTTCGAAACGGTATTGGCTAGAAAAATCGGGGACTATAGTTCCGCCCTGTGAGCTTTTGCTAGCTTTTCTGTCTTGTAGTAGCAATTCGCAGGCTGCCGGTCCACACCGAAACCCCATACAATATGACTGATGACGGGAAAAATTAGATATGAAAATAAGAAAGATTCTTAATGAAATTAAGTTAGCAGCATGGGTTGAATAAAAGATAAAATGAGAAAACATTGATTTACGTTATAGTATTTTACATTATTAGACAGGTGGTGAGAGGCTCGCCTGATGACTCGACAGTCATTTCAACCATTGGCCAGAAAAACGGTTACCTGACGCATATTGTATAATAGTTTATTTGTTACCCATCTTTCTTGTAAATAAGAGTAAAAATTGCAATCCCGTCACTAACAGTTATGTCAAAGGTTTTCCCTAATGACATCTCACAAGCATTGGAATTATTACTGGGACAAACGCTCATAGTTAATTCATTTGTCTTCACTATCAAAAATGAATGTGCCAAAAGCTGTCATAAACGAAACTACTAGTGTGGCTTCAAGTTTATTGCCAAAAAAATTTGCGGCAAAATACAAACGACAGTACGTCGATTTAAAAATTGACAAGAAAAAAACAGTGGAATGGGTGTGACTTAAATCTTTAAGAACCCCACTTATAATATACTGGTCGGTCTGCAGTAACGATGGTTGTGGATGCGGACGATGATATTTTGACATTGAAACGTTTTGGGGGGTGAAAATCTATAGCGCAGAAAGCAGAAAATTGGCTTGTAAAAAAAATATTTATCGTACTTGAGTCTACAATGTTGAACCTTCTACTGTGCTGGATTCTGAAGTTAATTGTTCAAAAAGAAACTACTCCACTTCATCTCGCAATGCACATACATCCATGGCTCTGATGTTGAACGGACAAGATGCAGTGGGGTCACTAACCAGTTAATTAACCGGCTGGCAACCAAAATTAACCGGTTGGTAACGTTGTTGACATTTGTTAATAACTGCCTAAAATCACTTTTCAATGACAGTAAACAATTCCGATAAAATTACGTTTTTCGGTGATCGTTTATTTACCGGTCGGTTCATGAACAGGAAATCATGCATTAATTACCCTACTTATAAATGATTTCTTATTAATGAATAATTTTAGTATCTATCTAACGAATTGTACCATTAATTTGAAATGCCACTTTATTGAAATGTAATATGATAATACTAAACCCAGTAAAACCAGTAAAATTGTTAAAAGATATAATATCAAACTTTTGCCATTATTTTTTATTCACGGTATCATTGATTTGAATCTCTATAGATTTAAAGTTCATGGTTTGCTTGATTAGAATATCTATTGGAACTTAAGGTTAAATTTTCTTCAATTTCGTAAGATTCGATCAACGGAAATATATTGTAGACAACGTAACAAAATGTCTTTCATTAAACACATGTTGGTAATATAAGTATTAGAAATGAGTAACAAATAAAACTAATTAAACGGAAAAAACAAACGTTTAGGAACAGCATTGCTTATTGAACGAATAAAATAAAGATTATTTGAGAGTAGGTACTCAATAGAGTTAACGTTAAATAAAGGAAAAATGAAATGACTGGGAAGATAAGTAAAAATAGCGATTATAACATAAGTTATAAGTTAATTATAAGGTATGCGGAAAAATAAGAAAACAACATTTCGAAATTAATGTATAATTATGTTCACATATTTTAATTTTATTTGCAAAGTCAAAATTTTGTTTTGATCAAAATTTAAAATTGTATGATTATGTAATAAATATGCTTATAATAGGCGTTTGAAACATGAAGTATAGTAGATAATGCGTGTCTAGCTTCCAGTTTGGTTACGAATCCACTCGGTATAAACTGGAACTTTAGCTAAAATTCCTGGAGCCTCTTGTATTATGCATGGTGTTATTGACCGTAAGATAATACCATATTGAAGGCCGTTAATTATCAAAGGTCCCCCCGAATCACCCTGAAATGAAAATATATATTGCATATCATAGTCAAAAATAAAATTGATATTTTCGGAAACGCATTTTTTATATTATTGCCAACTATATTTACCATTATATCAATAAATCAATTTACTTACATAAAAGGTTCATTTTGTTTCTCGTGAATAACGTTGTTTAAAAAACTTTAATCGATTCTTTGATCCAATTTTAGACTAGTAGTAAAAGAAACAATTACGAATTAAATGTTATTGTCAAATGATAACCTTAGTGCAAGGAAGACTTACTAATAATAAAATGTTACATATACTGCGCAACGTTTTTATTTTAATGTAATTCCTCAACAGTGACTACAGAGAAGGCAATTAACACATGTTGGATATTTTTATATTAATTAGCTCTAATCACCAGAGATCAATAATTCCAAATAACTAATAAAACTACAAAATTGCATATGAAATTATCGTTTCAAAAACCAAAACCAGATCAACAACTGTTAACATCACCCCAGAAAATGTAGTTCCACTTGCAGAGTGTTTCTTGATTCCTAGCTTGTTTTTAGCGTTGAGCGTGTCAAAGTTGAAATTTGATCAACTCCGACGCTGTGTAGAATTTCAAATTAATCCCTAGTAACACAAAAGTCGGAATGACGTAGGAATCGCATAGAATCTAGGTAGAATCCCGACCTCGCTCCTAGGTTGCCATGTAACGGCTTTTCCGAGTCAAAACTGAGTCGTTTCGGCAAAACGGCTCAGTTTCGACTCGGAAAAGCCGTTACATGGCAATCTAGGTCCGAGGTCGGGATCCTACGTCTAGTGTGCTACTAGGGATATTTCTGATCAACGATCGCTGCGTTTCAGCCTTAAATGGTAGGTATACAAAACCATGTCCGTGCTCGTGTTGGGAAATGCATCCCTTCGACGAGATTTCCTTAATCCAGTTGTGTTGTAGTTAACTTTTCCATTGTTTTCTTTTATATTTAGTTACACTTTTTTTTGTCGCTTGCTAACATTTTTATATCTTTCCATTTTATTCCTTTTTTTCTTAGCTACTGTCCACACCACTTCGGATTAAATAATGGTCAAAATACGCTATCATGGGATCTCGCAAGAAAGTTTCATTTGAATTGACCTTTAAAGTTTACTTCAACATCAATAATTAAAAGTTAATCTGACCATTCTGATCAATCAAACAAAGCTGACCTCAAAATGACCTTGAAAATGAGGATCAAGGTCATATCCAAGGTCTCCTTTGGATTCCTCGTTGAAAATTACTTGTGGCGTGGACTTCGGTTATTTCTTTTTTCACTAATCCCTCAAGATTTTTAGGGGTTTCCATACTTTTTCTACACGTTGTATACTCGGATAAGCACGTACTTTAAATGTGATTCAGATTTGAAATTTTTAAACTTAATAATATCTTATCTTACAGATTCATTTACAGGGATAGGTTTATTAGAATTTTTTGATTTATTTTTAATCGTAGAATACTGCCCTTAAGTTTGTTTCCTTATTTTACACCCTGTATGTGGGATATTACAATAAAAAGTTACGTGAACTCTTTTATTGTAGTTGTGCTTATAGTATGTACTTACATAACAATTTCCTTTCCCTCCTTCAGGAACTCCTGCACAGCACTGTAATTCAGGTTCAACGATGCCATTGTATGTATCGTTACAGTATTGATCAGAAAATACTATAACTTCCGCTTTTTGAAGGGTATCCATAACACTAGCACCCCAAGGCTAAATGTAATTAAAAAATAATTAGACTGCGTGGTACAATGTCAGCGGGTTAGATTTTGCTAAATTTTATAGTTTAATTATAATTTTCGCACAATCATGCTGTTACTAGCTACTTACCATTGTTGTTGACAGAATATGTAAGTCGAACTTACCACCCTAATGCGGTAAGTAATTTGTGACACATATTATGCCTTCAAAATATTCTTGTCAAAAAAACATTACGTGAAAGTCAGTCTAAATTTCGTTACTTCATTTCGAATAAGCGATTGTGCGAAAAACGTTGTAGACTATACGGTTATTAAGTGTCATAACAGAATCTTGGAAATTAAAAAATCTCGACTACTTCTCGATTTTAGAAAACTCCTCCATTCCGTTATAATGCACTTATACAGGGAGCGCCAGCCAACTGGAATAAATTCATTATCTCAATTATTGTGCATATTGAAAAAAAATCCCGAAACACGTCATTTTTAGTCTATTACATGATATTGTGTAAAGTGAAAATTTCATTCCTAACCTCAACCCCCTTCAAGTGACAGTTGCAACCCCCAAATTTTTAAATGGGAAGACGGGGCTTGTGATACTTCATTTGAAAGGTCTCCTCATGCTCTATACAAAAATGATTTGGTTTAAAAATTTATTGCAAAAATGAAGAGTAAAAAAAATTAATCTGTTTAACGAAATTCGTTACGACATACTAAAAAAATCAAAAACTAATAGCGTTTGGTTCTTGATACTGAGAAGGCAAGCAAAAACAATTGAAATGTTCAGAAAGTGACATAAAAACTTAACAACATTTTTTGTTAGTTGACAGTGTTAGTTTAGTTTAAAGCGCTGATTGATATATTTTTTATTGTACTACATTATTAAGAACGAAACCCTATTAATTTTTGATTTTTTAATGTGTTGTAGCGAATTTCGTTAGGCAAATTAACTTTTCTTTACTCTTTATTTTTGCAATAAATTCTTAAACCATAGCATTTTTGAATAGAGCATGAAGAGACCTTTCAAATGAGGTATCGCAAGCCCCCCTTTCCATTTAAAAATTTGGGGGTTGGAACTGTCACTCTAAAGGGATTGTGGTTAGGGATGAACTTTTCACTTTACAGGATATCATGTGGTAGACTAAAAATGACGTGTTTCGGGATTTTTTTTTCAATATGCACAATAATTGAGATAATGAATTTATTCCATTTGGCTGGCGCTCACTGTACACCTTATATTCCACTAAAATAAGTTTACAATCTAAAATCAAAAATTTAACTACTCCGTTACTAATTTTGTCCGTTCTAAATTAACTTGCAGTGTACAATTTTACAATCTTACCAAATTATGTCCCCAACCGGTTAATGTCCCATTAATTTCCGTTGGTACTTGTGTATGCGGTTCTGGAAGTAAAACTGGTTGAACGTATGGACTGAACTCCAACGGTGCATCTAACTGAAATAAAAATATAATTACATCTACGTACACAACAGGCATTGTTTAAATATTTACTTCAATCACTGCTACATCATTATTGTCACCTATAGCACCTGGATAAGGAATAACACGTTTAAATTTTCTTGTGTGATTAAGTAGTTCCTCGCCATTGTGCAATTTAACGCTTCCAAATAAAACACTTCCATAACTAAGAATACTAAAATAACAATATTTGAAAATTACCAGTAAATGAGTATTTACAGAAAACTTACGGTTTAACAATGCAATGAGCTGCTGTTAGTATATAATTTTTGTTGATAATTGAACCACCACAGTTATGACGGTTGTAATATCTAATAGATACCATATATGGAAATTCACCCTCCCAAGCATTAGTTCCATTAACGATACGATTAAAAGTTCCTTCTAAAATAAATATTTTTTATTAAAAAGTAATTATTAGAAGAAATTGTTATTACCAATTTCGATATTGTGTATGAATAATATTGTTAACAATAACGTAAAATAAAACATGTTGATGCAACTTATTGTTTTAAATAATGTTTTCCATGTTCGCTCTTTAAATAGCCATTTCTAATCTCAAGTGCAGCAATTCCGATAATTATTATTTGTAAAATTAAAATTGCAATTGTTTACAAAACAATACTGTATTGCACTATTTATGATGTACTTATTTACTTCATTTTTTCTGACTCAACCAAGGACCTTTGTTTTTTTTTGTTTTTGTGGGAGAGAGGTAAAAATCTTCAAAAAGACACCTGTCGGTCCATGTTTAACAGACGAGGACACGATATGCCAGCCCATCAACGGCCAACCACCGGCAGCGTTCATTGCCAGCAATGGGACATCAATAAACCAGCAGACCATGCCCGGCGGGAAGACTGGCTAAAAACCCCTCTGGGCCTTTGGTGTGGTTTGCCCTGGAACAGGAATTTTTGAATATTATTTATTCTACACTTTTGACGCTGTGAGTGGCTGTTCAGAATAACAAGAAGTAGGCGCACAGGAAGGGCCGCGGGGGCAGGAATTATGCGATGATGGACCTCGGACGACGATACCGATCGCGTGGGTCGGGTACGTAGTCCGCTGACGTACAAATCAAGGAATTCGGGTGGACAGTGGCGCGTTCAAAAATTTTTTCCGCGAGTGAGGCGATGTGATCGCGAAGTGACTGGATATTTAAATCACGGAGGATGTGTGTGTTCCGAACGAACCAGGGTGTGCTCGTAACCAAACGAAGGGCTTTATTTTGTACGGCGTATACCGTCTCCATGTAAGAGGGAGCTGCGTATCCCCACACAGAGATCGAGTATGTTAGAGTGGCTCGTATAGTTGTTTTGTATAGCAACAGCTTATTATCAATGGATAACACGCTGTTGCGACCCAACAGAGGAAAAAGTTGGGCTATTCTCCCGTAAGCTTTTTGCCGCACGTGATTTATGTGGGGCCTCCACGAGAGTCTGTTATCGAGGATGACACCCAGGTATCCCGCGGAAGTGTGCCACGCAATCGGTTGTTAGAAAAGTGTGACCTTGCCTGACGGGCCTTTCCGCCGCCTTGTGGAATAGTACGGCTTGCGTTTTCGCGGGATTTATGGCTAAACCAAGGAACTGTTATAATCCAAATAACGCTAATTTCTATTTCTCTTTGGAACCGTAGCTACAATTCTCAAAATTAGAGAAATTAAAATATAATCAATTTGTCACAAAACATTTGCAGTGGAAAAACTAAATGTTGACTACCAGAAAAAAAATCCAAATGTGTATCAGTAATACCCAGAGCGTTGAGCTGCCTACCTGGTGCGTCCTCACGGTGGCGGATAAAGGAACGGCCATGACTATTTTTGGAACTTGTCCTGGGTTTGGAAGTGGTGTTTAGCCTAACCTTCCTGATTAACATCGGATTTCGGTAAGGTGAAAACCACTGGCGTGGACCAGTTCGCGTCTCAAACCGTAAATAGTTGAGCCAGTGCAAATACCTCTCACCTTGACAGGAGTAGTACAGCCAGGGGCATAGGGGACTAGGCTTAATTGCCTGAACTGCGTGGATAAGATACCATTATAAAAACTTTCTCAATCGCAAGGCATTGTGCGCACAGAACGGATCCATGGCTGAGGATAGTCAGCCATCAGTAAAAACTCGGGGTACCGGGCGCACCCCGTTCTATTAATGCCTTCTTCGCCAGCAGGGAGCTCCTGGCGATGATGACCCATACTTCCTCCCTTAGGCATGGTATTTCAGTGCAGGTTAAAACTTGAAGTAAACTAAATTGGTTTTTATTTTAACCCTAAAGTTAACCTAGAGAGCGTATTTCAGTTGCACCAATTGGATTAAACTCGACAACGTGAACTCGGGTAGTCCGAACGTTGCCACGCATGCGAATTATGTTGTTTGACTATTGTGCTGTGGCAAATGAGAGTCATACGCAAGCGCAAGCTACAACCCTAATAAAAGGTTAACCCGAGACGGAGGGTAGGGTAATCTTTTAAAACTGGTTATGTTCCTAACCGTGCACCGAAATACACTTTACCCAACGTAAAAGAGGTTACCTTCAAACTTCTAGTTTAACCCTAGACTGAAATACCGGGTATAAGACCGCACCGTGTTCAGTCAGGACGGTCGGCTTGTCGACCGAACGGCCGTTGAGGTAACACAATATAACCAAAACGGGAACGGAGATAGAAGTGACTGTCCTGCACCTGAAATTCCAGGTATTAGCGATGCACGACAAATGAAGCTACTACAGATCTTGGTGGGAGTATTACTACAAACCAGCTGCGCACAAGACTTTTTTGAGCTCAGAAGAGGATGATGAAGAAAGTTCAAAAAGTTTTGGCTGGCACGTGGGTTGATCAAAATCCACACCGGGCAAAAAAACTGAAGGACATAAGCTTTGGCATTACTGGGATCAAATGCGTGGCAAAAACTTATCCTAATCCGTGTAGAATGGACTGGGCGGCCTTTGAGACAGACCTAAACCGCAATCTAGGGAAAACAATAACTCGGCTTAATAATAGCCAGGACTTCGAAATGCCTGTGGTGCAGCTAGCAGATGCAATTATTTCAGCATATCTTTACAACTGCCCTCAAACCGTAAGGGTATCCAACCGGAACGTTTGTTGGTGAAATGAAGAACTCAATCAGTTGAAGAAAAGTGTTAGGAGACTCTTTAATAGAGTACAGGCGTTTTTTGACTGAGTACAATAAAGCTCTTAGAAATTCCCGTAGACTTTCGTGGAGGAAGCACTTCGTTCAAAGAATTCTTAGTGCTCATTAAGATACATTTTCTAAATTTTTAGGTCTATAAGAAAAACTTCAGATTTTAAATAATCCCGTAGAAAAAATCTAAAGAGGTTACGTTGGGAAGGGGGAACGCGCTGTCAATTGAATTGGTTTGTGCTGCACTATAAATCTTTCGAATTATTCATCAAACAATATTCTATTGGAAACAATTTAATTTCTTGCGTTAAATTGTTTATTAAACTTGAATGTTAGTTCTTTAAAAAAAAATCATTATTACTACAACATTAAACTATTGAAGTAAATATGCATGTTCCTAAAAATATGTTATGCAAGATGCCAATATTTTTCTGTCACTGTTCAAGTAGTAAGAAAGTTTATCAAAAAAGAAGTAAAGAGAATGGGTACTTATTTCAAAAACTAATTTCCCAAAAACCAATAACGTTGTAAATAAAAGTTTCCCTCAACAAATGGCATTTGAAAATCTATAATCGACATTATCAGAAAGATCGTGTTAAAAATGGTAAGTAATGTAATTATGAATTAGTCTCGCCCAGAACGACATAGCTTTTTGAAAAACCTATTTATTAGAATTTTTTGCATGTTATTATATTATTTCATTTAGATTCAAACAAAAAGTATAATACAGCAAAATAACAATTACAAAAAATGTGTTTTATATTTGACTATAGTTCCAAACCAGTAACTTTCTTCATCCATTCCACACAAGTGGCAACTCGATCATATACTCCCGGATATCCCTTGATGGTACACGGTTTTCTAGACTAAGGTACGGTACCATATTAAGCACCATTGCCCGTCAGTGGGCCTCCCAAATCTTTATCAAAAATGTATTTGCAGTATTTGACTATAACCAATTAATTGAGAGTGTACTTTGTTTTTTGTCAAGGTACATCACTCACCAAAGAGTTGCCAAATGAACTGCCAACTGGGTTAAAATTTGTGAGCTTTACAAAAACTTCTCAATTGAGCAAGTTTAAAGATAGTGTTGATGGTGTTTGGTTATATTAAATATTTTGTGTGATACAGTATTATTTTATTTATAAAAACAAAAAGTACAAGACAATAAGGTAGCAATTACAAATGTATTTTATATTTGACTATAGTTCCAAACCAGTAATTGTCTTTATCCATTCGACATAAGTGGAAACTCGAGCAAATACTCCCGGATATCCTTTAACAGTACACGGTTTTCTTGACCAAGATACGGTGCCATATTGTACACCATTAACTGTTAGCGGGCCTCCCGAATCCCCCTAAATATCATTACCACAGTTATTTTGTTTTCAGCAATTAAATCAATAATTAATTACAGAACATTGTCCCTTTCCACCTTCAGGTATTCCAGCGCACACATGAACTTCTGGATTGGCCATTCCATGGTGAGCATTGTAACAATCGGTTTCAGTGTAAATCTTTATATCAACTTTTTGAAGTACATCCATGATATTCCCTCCAGACTACAAAATTAATTTGATGCTCAAAAATTAATGTCAACAAATAACTTACTTTATCGTAACCCCATCCAATTAAAACTGCAGCGGCATTTCCAGGTGTTGGAGCGTTTGCTGGAGCTAATTTAACGGCTTTAGCATTATCACTGAAAGTTATTGGTTCTTGTAACTAAAATAATTTTATGAACATGAAAGAGTTGTTTCATAATTATGCTGAATGTATTACTTCAATTAAGGCAACATCATTTTCGTATCCTCCAAAAGGTTGATAATTTGGATGCCGTATAGCCCTCTTTACAGAGCGAACAAATTCAGGCGGACTTTGTCCATAATGCAAATCAACTGTACCAAAAAGAATAGTGGCCTGGTTTATTCTATTCATAAAAATTAGTTAATTTAATTATCATTTAAAGTTAATAGCTTATTTTGTACCCTCCAAAAATGCAGTGAGCGGCTGTTAATATCCAATATTCCGAAATTATTGATCCTCCGCATGAATGGTAATTTAAATATCTTAATGACACCTAGAATTAAAATTACTAGTGAATAGTTCCAGAACAAACATTTTACTTACAATATAGGGAAATTCCCCGTCGATGGCATCGGTTCCGTTAACAATACGATTATCAAAGGGAAATCCTATTTAACAAAATTAAAGAAAAAGTTAATTAACACTATTCTTTCTAATACATTACCATAAATGCAAGTTACACCTAGAATTGCAAAAATTGCTGTTTTAAATGCCATTGTATTAAATTAATATCGTACTTCAGTAATTTATTGTATTTCTGATACCTGCTGTTCGATTCATGTCGCTTAAATAGTTGTAATTGCAGTTATCATAGCACAACATGAACGACTCGTCTTATAAAAAATAGCTACCTAAATAGTTAGGAAAGTTTTTCCGACAAACCCTTTAAATAAGGTTGGTACCACAATTTTTCGGTACAATTTCATTATCATTGAAAATATTCAATTTTAAAAAAAAAATTAAACTAAAGTTTCAAAAATTAACGAGCCGTTCATGTTTTATTAAAAACAGGTTAACCGTGATTTGAGCGATAAGAATTTTCACAATTAATTTGAAGTGCTATTCTGTAACCTCAGTTATTATTAATTATTGTAAACCGAGAAATTGACAAACGCATTTTCACAAACGTAGTATTAAATTAACAACGTAATTTATAAAGTAAGAATCACAACCTTATCTTGGTTTTGAAATTAACCCTTGTTTGTACTATTAGATTTTAGAGAGTAATTTCGAAAACAATCAATTAAAGTTTTAGAGAAAGGAGACTTTTCGATAAGAATAAAAGCTATGATTTAACAATGAGATTATGTCTTTTAACATTTGAATAGTGTATTTTACAGGTTCAAATTAATTTTGTAGTCTGGAGGACATATCATGGATGTACTTCAAAAAGTTGATATAAAGATTTACACTGAAACGGATCGTTACGATGCTCACCTTGGAATGGCCAATCCAGAAGTTCATGTGTGCGCTGGAATACCTGAAGGTGGAAAGGGACAATGTTCTGTAATGTGTAATGGATGACATCCATCATATCATCAATAATATTGTATTACATAATATTATAATGAATTCCAAAATCAATTAAACTTTGATGGGGTTTACCATAATTTAAAAATAGTGATAGTTTTGAAGCCTTCCAAATCTTTTGTCATGATATTATGTGTTGAAATAAGAATTTTGTTGGAAAGTTATTGTATAAAATATCTTCAAATGGTTTTATAGTTATGTTATTTATAGTTTGAAGTTAAATGACAACATCTGATAGCATAAACAAGGTAAGTTTCGGAATTAAGTTATGGTTGTGATTCTTAGTTTAGCAATTACGTTGTTAATTTAGTACTAGAAAGTTTTTGTGAAAATACGTTTATCAATTTCTCATTTTACAATTTAATAGTAAACTGAGGTTACAGAATAGTACTGTAGTACTGTACGTTAGGAGGTTAGAGAATTTAGAAGATTGAAAGCAAGAATTCGTCATGAGATACGACGAATCCCTTCTGAAGTTATTGGCAATGTTCAAAATAGTATATTATGCAACAAGCACAAAATGATGCTCATTTTGCAGCAATTCATACGAGTGTAAAATTGCCATTTTGTGCGCGTTGCATACTGCACTTTTTCTACGATAACCTCTGCTAACGCGTTTAACATACTTTAATCAATTGATACAAAAAAAATATAGAAATATTTCTTTTATTGCTTTAAACACATGAAAATAAAGAATTACCTATTCCATTAATAAACCATATAAGTTCGAGTGCCTGTACGACAGTGCTCAACCAGTTAAGAAAAAAAATCAACCATGAAATAACTTTATTTAAAGTTAAATGTACAATTATTGAAAATCATTTTTGGAGAACTTGTAGAATGTTGGATACTGATATTCTCTTGATATTGTCAATTTTCTGTCGTTGAAGTCGAAGGCCTTTCACGGTTTCCCATTCCTGAAATCGATGGTAAGTTTGAAATATCCTGTATTGCATTTGAAATTTTATTAGCTATGTCAAGCTTATTTTTCTTCGATTCATCGATATATCCCTCAGCCACTGCCGTGGACTTCCAGCCACCGTGACGTTTTAATGTGGTTATGTCACCACCAGCATCAACAAGAATTGTTGCGGAAGATCGACGAAAGCAGTGCCCGGTATATAATTCGTGATTTGGCAATTTTAAATACTTGGCAATGCTTTTGCTCATGGCACCAAGCTTATTCAGGCCTATTCTTTGAACGGTACATTTTCCTTTTTGATAGTTAATGAAAAACCACAGACCATTAGCATTTGGAGGGCGAAGATTTCCGTATTTTTTGTAAATTTCGTAGTAAGGACTAGTTACAGTAAAATTTCGTACACTTTTGGTTTTACTGTCTGGTATTGTTACTAAAACAGCTGAACCCAAATCATTGAAATCAGTAACTTTCATTTGATGTAATTCGTGTCTTCTACATGCACCCATTATGCCCATAACTAATGCAACCTGCAATATAAATTAGTACAACTAAGTTATTTATTATTATATGGCTATATAAAACTTACTTTTGTGACTAAGTATATTTCATCTGGAGCCTCAGAAATAAATTTTTTGATGTCATTTGATGTAAAGATCTTTGACTTTTTCGGCCTGTAGCCGGCGGACTGTCGCTTGAGGAATGCTTTCAGTTTTAAATATTTGGCAATATCTATATTGTCATGGATACTAAGAGTCATTCTCAGCATGGAATATTGTGCCCACAAAGTAGAACTTTTGAATTTCTTCGCCAAACCATTAAAATAAGCCATTAAAACGTTCTCAGAAAACGATTTTGCGTTTTGATCTCCTTTCCACTCCAAAAAGAGGTTATAAGCGCGTTGATACATTTTCTTAGACGTTTCCGGTAATAAATTTAATGTTGTGAACTTTGCAACTTCAGTTATGTTTGGAGGTGTTAATTCCAAGTCATTATCACTATCACTTTCCATATTAATTGTAAGAGTTATCGAAAATAACTACGAAATTATTATCTGCAACGTACAAAAATGTTGACAGAAGCAAACTGAGGCGTGTAGGATCAAAACATGCAATCTCCATTTTTTGCTAAAATTGAGTTAAAAGTTGAGATAGATTGTCAAGAAACGTTCCCTTCCTTAGGTTTATGGAGTTAGTATCAAAACCAGTTAATTCCTGAGAAATTGCTTAACAAAAATGTGCGTTCGGTTCAAAACATGCAATCTCCAATAGTCGTTCCATATCAAAGAATGCAATCTCCATGCAGCCAATGAGAAGCGTTCATTGGACCTAACCTTAGTTTTTACGTTAAACAGGCTTGTATACGTGTTTCGTTATTTTGATTCTTGAATATAGTGTTTCTAATTAGTTTCAAGTTCAATCTTATATAATTAAACTTTATACAACTAACCCTATTGTAGTGACGCCTACTAAGGCAAGAAAAAGAATTGCACAACCTACCAAGTGGAAACGTAATATCTTGAAGGCAACAAGGTACGTAAAATTCTTATTTTAAAGACATGATTTGTTTTGTGTCTGAATAAATTATAATTTGTTTATTACCAAAAAAATGTATATAGTGAAGACTGTGTACTCCCTGGTAACTGATCTTTTTTTCGATATGTCAGGTGCACAGCAAAAGAAATGCCTGCATATCCTACCTGTAATTATCTTAAAGGAGCTTTCCAATGCAAAACCTTGACTATGAAAGATATACAAAAATTTCACTCATCGTTTTATTCATCCAATATTAAAACCAGCCAAGATACTTTAATAATAAAATACACACAAGCTGTTCCTATTCAGAGACATCGGCCAAAAAGTGGCATTAAAACTGCCAAACAGTTCCAGGTAAAATGTTTTGTCCCCAATAATAGCAATAAGCGACTAGTCCCTGTATGCCAAAAAAGTTTCGAAACAATTCTTCATATCTCGATAACAAGGATACACAATGTTGTAAAGCAATTTTATGAAACACACGCTTCCCCTATGGAAAGGCGCGGTGGTGACCATAAGACTTTAAGAAATGCTCAAAAAGTAGATGCCATAATTGCTCATATAAAAACTTTGAAATGTAGTGAATCGCACTACTGTCGAAATAAGGTGTCTGCCAGAATGTATCTTCCATCCGAGCTTAACATCAACAAGCTTTATAGAATGTTCATTCAAATTGAGGGAAATCAGTCGATTAAAAAGTGGTTGTTTCGATTTGTTTTCAACCGTAAACTCAATTTAAATTTTAAAACACCACAAACCGACGTGTGTTCAACATGTTGTGAATTGAAAGAAAGGATTAAAAAGACCGAATCAGCTGAGAAACTAAACATCATGATGGAACAGCAAATACACAAACTTAAAGCTAAAGCATTTTACTCTTTACTAAAAGAAGAGAAGGAACATATATGTACATTTTCATTCGATTGCTAAAAAAATCAAACTCTTCCAAAATTACCAGATCAGTCTGTGTATTATAGCAGACAGCTATACATGCATAATTTCACTATAGTGCAAGGTACCTCAAATCAGCCACTTACAACAGAGAACGTTTTTACCTACTCTTGGACTGAAGACCAATTTCCAAAAGATTCCAATTTAATAGCAAGCGCTGTTTATCATCGCCTAGTAAACACAAGATTTAATGATCATGTTAAAATTGTCCGGTTAGTGGCAGATGGATGCGGAGAACAAAATAAAAATTCGACGTTAATATGCATGTGTTCTGTTTGGTTAACTAAAAAAGCACCTCAACACATTAAAGAGATAGAATTAGTGTTCCCCGTTGTTGGACACAGTTTTCTTCCACCAGACAGGGTGTTTGCCAATATTTAAAAGCGGATTAAAAATATTGAAGTAATTGTCAAGCCACATTTGTATATTGATATTTTCAAGCAGTCCGCAACTGTAATACAAGTAGGTGGCGAATGCAATGTTTTAAATTAGAAACAGGAACACAGCACTTTAAACTCCCTGGTTCTTGGCACTTTCCTTTTGCAAAGGCGAAAAGATATAAAACAAACGTACTGATAAGAGGAGAATGTCATTGCAAAACTTATCTTGGTGCTTACAAGACTGTAACTAAGAAAAATCACACTGTTAGTATGGTTAATCCTGAAGTACTTCCAGAAGGGTGTGCAGTCAAGCTCGCTAAATTAAAAGATGTGCAAAATTTGTTAATAAAACATTATGGTGCTCATTGGAGGAACGACCAAGATTTACAATATTATTCTAGGCTAATTTGCAACGAAATAACTGAAAATGTGAATGATGAAGAAAATGATAATGCAGTAGATGGTCATTGTGTCCGAATGGAAGAAGAACCTAATGTGACTGTATAAAATATTACCTATTTATTTAAACTTTTTGTATTAATAAACTTAGTAACTACGCATGTTTTTTATCTTTATGTCTTCATAAATATGCTTGAGAAAATGTTTTCTTTTTTTTGTAAATTTCTGTTTTAACTTTTTTTTATTTTGCATATTGGGATTAAAGTGCAATTTTTAAAAAAAGTTTTTATTTGCTGTCTACCCTCAAGAAAATAATAATATGGTAATAGTAAAGGAAAAAGTCTTAACAAAACCTGCAATCTCCAAAGTTGTTAGGATCAAAAGTAGTAAAATCCAATGGTTAGGATCAAACGATGCAATCTCCATAATGTTTATGTTAATTACATTATAAATACTATTCTCATTTGCAATGCATTATGTTTTATTGATAACATTGATTCAATGCTGTCTACTGATCATTTATTTGAATTTGTACGGCAAACAGAAATATAGTAGCAGTTTTTTGCGATTTGTCAAAAACAAGGAAGAGTGGAGATTTCATGTTTTGATCCTACAAGCCTCAACTGATGACATTCGATTTTCTAGGCCGCCTTAATATTTGTGACCAAAAACAGTGAACCGAACACGAAATATTTCATTTCGCATTTGTTGCCTAGCAACCGATGCGAAATGAAATTCTGTACAAAATGTAGTTGTTTATGATTGAATTTACGCTCGTGAAATAACATATTTCGATGTTGTCGTAGAAAAAGAATTTATTGATCGCATTGGCTGCTGTCAGGAAATCAACAACGCACAATATTTTAATTTAATTGTTTTTTGAATTTAATCATTATTTAAAATTAGTATTTTGAGATAGCTAAACCGTTTTCTTTATTTTTTATTGTAATCATTCAGTTTGTACCAATCCTATTTTAAAAAATACGCTACTAAAAATAAAATTTTTAACGGATTCGAGCGTTTGCCCAATAAATTTTGTTGATATCAAAACCGTCTCTTATTTTCAGCGCTTCCTTGATGTAATTATTATTAGACTACTCTAATAATTTTACCATACATTTTCGAAACTTTAGGATTGATTATTTGGAAAATATTCAAAAATTATTTACCTTATTTCCTTTGTTATACTCATGGTCACTTTTTAGAAAACATTTTAAAAATTTTTTTAAAAACACACATTTAACACAAATGATTGTTTAGTCACACACACAAATATTTGGAAAACTTTCCTCTTTAAGGTCATACGAAGTTAACATTGCCGTACTGAGAAAAATGTGCTAAATCCAAATTCGTAAAAAAAGTATAGGGTACCATTTAAAAAAATTGTCGATGACGTCATAGTGCGAAAACAAAAGACGATCGTAAAATTATGAATATTAAAAAAGATGCAGTTTTAAAAGCTAAAGTTGACCGGTCCGAGGGTTTTTTGTGAAAATTCTTCTAAAATGTTTTATCGAATTTGTTCCTTACTTTACAAAAGCACTGTTTATTGACGTTAACTGTTAAACACCATAGATCTTTAGAAACAAAAATGAGGCTGGCAAAATGTTACATATTCTCTTATGGAGTGGATGCATGGACCATGACAAACAAATTGATGAAAAAATTAGAGGCTTTCGAAATGCGGATGTACCGTCGTATTTTGCGCATATCGTGGACCGACCACGTTATTAACGAGGAGGTCCTCAGTAGACTCGGTACACGGAGAGAAAACTCATTTACGATCAAAGAGCGTAAATTGGAATACCTTGGGCTTGAGAAATATCGCATTCTTCAACTCGTCTTGCAGGGCAAGTCAAATAATAAAAGAGGACCTGGTAGACGAAGACACTCATGATTTCATAATCTACGTCAATGGTATGGACTCACTTCAGTACAACTTTTTCGAAGTGCAGATAAGCCATGAAAAGCCATGTTAATTGCCAATGTCCGCAAAGGATGGGGCAGCAGAAGAAGAAGAAGTCTCATTCGAAAGGGCTTGGGGGAAGAAGAAACCCAAGCGACATTTTCAAAAAAAAATAGAAATATCATAAAAAAACTTTTCTTCAATAAGGTAACAAGCTACCGAACAAATATTGGGGTTTTTTGACGCAAGATGGAATCACAGCAGTAGAGTGAAGTTCTTGAGCAACACAAGTTCCCTGAAGATATTTAATTTACAAAGTTGTTTTTCTCTAAAGTAACAAAATGTAGCTTAGGTCCCTTCTTCCCCCGAGCCCTTCAATTGATATTCGGATTAAAATTTCGGAAAGAATGCCGAAAACTGCACGTTTCGATCTTTTTTTAAAAAAATTCACGGAAAAAATACGATTTTCTTGACATTTCAATCTCAATAAAACAACATATTTCAACTTTCATAGTAATTTTCAACATTTATTACATCTTGCATTGGTGGAATATTCTAACAATTAATTAAAATATAACACAAAAAGATACAAATTCGTATGAAAAAAAAAAGAAAAAAGTAGCTAGGTACTATATTTTTTAAACAAACATTACAATTACATTATTAAATTATTTCGTAAATAATTTTCAAAATGTACATGTTATTGATCATTTTTAATTAATTCATTTCATAACTACTTGACAGAAAACAATATGAATATTTTTCATTTCTGTGAACTCGTTGATAACGATATTTCATTAAATAATAAATATGTTTGTCATTTTATATCGATGACATTCAACAAATAAATAAACAATGTCATTGTCTTGTGCTCCAGTGCTCGGTGTTCTCGATTTTCTACCAGGAGGAACCGATGCACTGGATATGCACCTGGTTATTCGACAATTAATTAATTCGACCTATAAGATGTAACATGTAAGTAAGGTCAAAATAAAACCAGCACCCCGAAGGTTCAAACCTAAAGTAGAAACTATTGAGACAATTAAGTTTTATTTACAATAAGTTTGTTTATTTCAAACATTTCCGTATTTATTATTAAACACGGCGGTTGTGCTTAAACATAATTACAAGGTCAAATTAGTGAACATGCTAAAAAAGATGAACCCCGATCATAAAGATCAGATGTATTAAAAGATTTCATTGGGATCATTAGAATAGGTAGTAACACAATTTCCCAAAAACATCGAAATGCACAGAGGATTACGGGTACTTTTTAATCTCCATTCGGAAGCAATCTGTAACGAAGCCCAGAGATGTTGAAAAGTCAATGGAACCTAGATAAATAACATCCGGTTTGCTAATGGTCTAACCTTAATAACCGACAACGTTGAAGGTCTTCAATAACTTTTGAGAGAGTTCACATATACAGTGAGACAACGGGTCATAAGGTTAACGTCAACAAATCAAAATTCAAGATAGTGACCAGAATCCAGCCAAAGCCGAAAGAGTAATAAGTTCAAATACCTAAGAACTTGGCTTGATGACAAGAGAAAACTTGACCTCAGCAAACGAGATAAAACGCAAAATAGGAACCCCACGAGTTATATTCTTAAAATACCGTGAAGTACTTACTAATCTCAATTTTGATTTAAATTTAAAAATATGATTTGGTCGGCTCCTTTGTATGGAATGGAAGCATGTGTTGAAATTCTACAAAAATAAATCTCACATTTATAATCAGCTGCAGTGCAAAATACTTGAAGAAGTCTCTGTTTATAATTTTTAACACTTATCTAAATATTAACCCCTAGCTAGATATCATATTATATACGTCTGGTTAGGGCGGATTTCCAGACCGTAAATATGATTAGGATTTTTAAAAACTAGTCTCCAAAAGTTGGCATATAACCAAATACTAATTGTAAGAATCCCTGGGACTGCAAGAGTTACCAATCAGGAAGTCTTGCGCAGAATGTTTCTAAACATAAAACGAAAGTAAACAACATATTTAGGTCACATTATGCGTGGAAGTAACTAGCAGTTCTTGAGACTTATCATCCAGGGGAAGATTGAGGGAAAACGAGGTATTGGCAGAAATCAATTACCTTGGCTACGTATCATTCGACAATGGACTGGGTTGCGTATTATGGATGATCACGTGCATACAATCACAGGCCGATACAAGGCAAAACATATTATCGCAAACATCTATTGTAAAGAGGAAACAAAAAATGTTTGTAATCTAAAGTTATTTTCGAAATAGAGATAGTCTTGAAAACCAGAAAGTAGTATTAAGAGAACGATTCTGAATGTTGTAGTTGATAATAATGCCTTTGGGCATATATTTAAATGAAGTTGTGAATTAATTTTTTTAATTTTAATTTTCACAGCTAAGCTTAATTTCACTTCCGTCTGCTGACATGTTATTAAGTCTTTACGTATTTATTTTTGCTTACCACAAAATTATATTTTATCAACGTACCTATTGCAAATTATGATAGACCTACAGTTATAGATGCAATCTACAATGCATTAATAAAAACAATTTTGTTATTGTTTTCTGAATTTTGTAATTTAAGCATTTACGGTATTATCTTAAAGTAGACTTAATTGTTAATTTGCTTGTATTGATTCGGATTGTAATAACTATATACCCACAGCGCCACTACTAGAGTAAAATATTATTTCACATAATTATTATCTTTAAAAAAATTAGTTTTCTGTACGATTCGTATCCTTATCTTTCAGTACAGATAATTTTGTATACAGATGTCGCTATCAATGTATTTCATCTAGGGACCCTGTAAATGGTCTCTAATTTTATCTTCAAATCGATATGCTCATCTGTTGAATGTTATATTTTAGGTTTTGCAAATTCCATATCCTTTTATAATCTTTCCATTTATACTATTCCAAATAAACAGTTTTTTTTTATAAAAAATAAAATAATAAAAACAAAGAAATTTTGTATCATAATAGATTTTATTAAAATTACCTTAAACTGAACCTACATTTTGATAATTCAGTCCACTTCATAACGGTATTCAAGTATGTTACTTTACAATTTTATCAAAAAATGAAATAAAATATCCATCACTTACAAATCCATCACTATAATTTGGTTTATGTGTAATAGCAACCTGTTTCCTATCCTAATAGAAAAGAAAAACCTGGACCAAAAACCACCTAAACTAAACAGTTAGGCCTTAGCAAGACGCAACTGAAAACCATTACTGAATTCCTCCCAATATCTCCGGAACACAATATTATTTGTTAGAGACCCTTCATGCAGACTTTGCGGTACGTAATCAGAAACTGCTATGCGGTATGCAGCTGTGATACGTTAGCCGATAAAGGAAGGAATTTTGAAACTTCTACAAATGTAGCGGAATGAGTAATTCACACCAGGTGGGAGATTTGTACACGTTGGTTGCAGTGTGCCCGAAACAATGCTATTGGCGTTTTTAAACCAAATTAAATGTAACTTAAATTAATTTGTGGCTTATTATACAGTGAGGACGAGTGGGTTGAAATAAATTCATTTAAAATTCATGGGTTTGGTTTCTGGAAAAACGTTCGGACACGTCGATTTTTGTTTCTAAAACTGCATCATTTTTGATTTTTGTAATTTTAAGATCGTCTTTTGTTTTCGCACTATGACGTTATCAATAATTTTTTTAAACTGTACTCTATATTTTTATTCACTAATTTGGATGCAGCGCATTTTTCTGAGTACAGAAATGTCAAATTCGTATGACCTTAAAGAGGAAAGTTTTCGAAATAATCAGTCCTAAAGTTTTTAAAATTTATGATAAAATTGTTAGAGTAGACCACTAATAATATCATCAGGGAATCGCTGGAAATCGAACAAAACATTCAATTGTGTGTTTATTTTGTTTTTTTGAATGTTGACACTTGTCAAGTACAGTTTCAAAGCTTGAAGAATGGCGCGTTTAACTGAGAAACAACGAATAGAAATGTTGGTGATGGTAGGATATTACGATAATACTCGAACACAAGCTGAAGTTTGCGAATTGTTAAATGATAAGTACCCGGAGAAGCCTATTACACAATCAGTAGTTAGTAAGATGGAGAAAAAGTTTAGAGACAATTACAAAACCAACCATGTTACATTTCCAGAAAGCACACAATTGAATGTTTTGCTCGATTTACAAGAAAATCCTCACAAATCAAGTAGACAAATAGCTGCAGAACAGTCACTAAGTAAATCTTCTGTTCTACAATATTTACACAAGAACAAATGGCAGCCATACAAAGTACATTTTGTTGAGGAACTTATTGAAGACGATCTCGACCGCAGAATTTTGCGAAATAATGATGGATAGATGCAATGCCAACCCGGAATTTTTACGTAAGATAGTTTTTTCCGACGAGGCAACATTTTGTTTGAATGGTTCGGTATACAGGCAAAATTTTCGATATTGGGCACCAGAAAACCCACATTGGAGAATGGAAATTCATACACAATTCCCTCGGAAAGTAAACGTTTGGGCCGGAATTGTGGGTACCTCAATTGAGGGTTGAGGGAACACTTAATTCTGAAAAATATTTAACTTACTACAAAATGACATAATACCCAGTGTAAGTGCACTCTACCTGAATAATGAAAACCCAAATATACCGACAAATTCAATATGGTTCCAACAGGATGGAGCGCCCCCCACACTATTCGAGAACAGTACGAGAATACCTTCATAATATTTTCCCAAATAGATGGATCAGAAGGAGAGGTTTTATCGAATGGCCAGCTAGGTCATCAGATTTAACCCCATTAGATTTTTATCTATGGGGTTATCTGAAATCTAAAGTCTACTTCAATAAACCGGAAAAATAAACACGCAGTTGAATGTTTTGCTCGATTTCCAGCGCTTCCTTGATGTTATTATTAGTGGTCTACTCTAATAATTTTATCATAAATTTTAGAAACTTTAGGACTGATTATTTCGAAAACTTTCCTCTTCAAGGTCATACGAATTTGACATTTCTGTACTCAGAAAAATGCGCTGCATCCAAATTAGTGAACAAAAATATAGGATGCAATTTAAAAAATTATTGATAACGTCATGCGTAAACAAAAGACGATCTTAAATTCATAAATATAAAAAAGATGCAGTTTTAAAAACAAAAATCGACGTGTCCGAGCGTTTTTCCAAGAACCAAACCCATGAATTTTAAATGAATTTATTCCAACCCACGCGTCCTCACTGTATAGTCTGGATACGAAATGTTGAGTTTTAACAGGTATATGTTTTCGAGCGAGTTATAGAAGAATAAATCGCACAATCGACGGTTTGCAACCAGCATTTTTTTCTTCGCCTTATGGTAAAAGAGGACGGATGAAGAAGGGTAGGTTTTCCAGGTTTCACAATTCGGTCCAACAACAAATTTGTTCTTGGCACAAAAAATAATAATACAGGAAATCAATATTTTTGAAATTATTTAGACAAATGAAATTTATCTTGTTCTGTACGATTAATGACTGCTATGAAAAATAAATCTAGAATACCATCAGGTGCTATTTCCAAAGTTCAAATGATTAATTTATGTAACAACAAGTCATAGTTATAGTCAATACAGCAGCAATAATATAGCATACTGCGAAGCTTGCAAACATATCATGCAATACAACAGTATGCAATTGTTTCGTAACGTAACAGAGTTTAGTAACACGCATGTTATCTTAACATTTGGCCTGAATGAATGTCATGTTTGAATCTGCAAATCTGGCAATCACTCGAATAAATCTTTATTGTAGATTTTTTCTATCCAGTTAAAGGTCTCCACAGACATCTTATTATTTCATCGTGCTTGCTTAAGAGGTAGGCATCAGATTTAATTAAAAATTTTAAGATAAATACAATTTCACAGAGTGATTCGAAATATAAATAAATATACGTACCAACAAAAGAGTGCACATAATTGGACGAAACGTTAGTAATCTACAATATTCAGACGACAAAGTCTCGATGACAAATGATCAACAGGAATTAATTGATGTTCTAAGAATTACAAGTTGAGTCTGGGAAAGTGGAACTGCAAATGAATACCAGCTACAAATGTAACGTACGAAGAAGAAAACATAACATTAAAGAACAAACAATTGGAAAGAGCGACAGAATATATAATTTTATACCTAGGTCAACAGATCATAATAAATAGAGAAATCCAAACAGAGAAAATAAAAAGCAGAAGAAAACTAGATTGGACAGCGTTCGATAAACTGAGTTACATACTGAAAAATCAAAATGTCAAACCCAGAACAAATGTTTTTGGCTCATGCATTGTACCAATTTTAACATATGAAGCGCAACTTTGGACAATGGTCAATGACAAAGAATAATATGAACCTACTCCGAGTCATGCAACACGCTGTGGGAAGACTAATGCATGGATTAACACTCAAAAACTATAACATGAACACATTAATTAGGCTGCAAACGAAGGTAACAGTCTAAAGTATTTAAAGCGCTAGAGCTAAAATAGCAACATGCTGCCCAATAAACCAGTACCTCCATGCCAAACCCAAAGTGTTAGACCAACGCTGGCAATCGATAGCTGGTGTCTGCACAATTTGCCGACGTTCGGCCAGCATTGACCTGCATGGAGCCTGTACGATTTGCCGACGTTCGGTCAGCATATGACCTGCATGTAACCTGTATGATTTGACGACGTTCGGCCAGCATTGAACCATAATAAATTTAGTAACTGTTATCGATAATTAAGGGGGGGGGGATACACATTAAATTAATATAATTATACAATCATATAATATTTAATAATTTTAAATTTTATGCATACACTACAAACGAAATACCAAGTTATACAAAGGATTAGATATGTACATACGTTTATTATAACCGACAATAATGATCCAAGTGAAATTTTAAAATACTTAAATTCAATATAACAAAATATACAATCTACTATGGAAACAGAAGTGAACAATAGAATAATTTTTTTGGACATAACTATTACAAAATACAATAATCATTTACTTTATCATATATGAAAACATTGCTGTCGAAAATCAACAACACGCTTGAAGTTCTGCTGTAGTAGAAAGTAAAGAAGTAGTTGGAATGAGTATTTGTGGCAACAGTAACTGTGTTATAAATATCAAGAATTATTATAACAATATGCAGTGTAGTGTATTTTGTAAATTTAAATAAATAAATACTTATTTTGAAATTATTAAACATAAAGCTAGTTTATTTGACTAATACTATAAAGAGGTACTTTATTGCCGCAAAACTAAACCATAAAGCGAACTTTATTATTCAGTCAGACATAAAATAATTTACAATTTATTTACAATTAAGTTGAAAAATATAACAGTTTCTACCACAGCTTTCACGTATTCTTCTTCACTATTCATCTTTACTCGCACAAAATACACACTTGTTGGAGATCTTTTTTTTCTCAAAAACCATGACATAACAAAATAAAGTGACCATTAGTTGATTATCACTCTGCTTATCAGCACTTTAAAATTTTTAATTTTGTACTTTGCCGTGTATCGTTGGCTGAAGAATAAATAGCATGTTTCTTACAGATTAAAAGTTACTTTTTTTGGCTCGCAATTTTATATTTGCTTGGCTTCGCTCACGCTCCGCCTCGAAAACACAAAATTTACTTGCTAAAAAGTGACATTTTTAATCCTAACAAAACAATACTCTATGTTGCACTAAAATAAAATAAAAATTGCTGTGCTAATTACTTTGTTGCCTTTCTTTGTCTGACTCTAATTAATGTTTTTGAACAATCTGTATAGTAAATCCAAAGCACCCAACGTATTTGTCAGAGTGTTTCCAATAATTTTGTAACTACCGCGAAATTTACTTCAGTTTCCCAAGCATTAAATTTTGCAATAATATATGTACTTTTTTCAGCCTTTATCGCACGAAATTTATATCTTAATTTTATTTTTATATTTTTCTTGTTATTTTCATCATATCCTCAAATTTAGAAGAGAATGCTTCGCCTTCCATTAATGCGATTTGTAACCATAGTAACGTTATGCTTAGATGTGCGGATAACTTCATTCCGGTTGTCTCGTGTCTAGATATTTTTTAATCTCGAAAAGACGCCTTCTGATATTTAGGTATAGGCATTCTTTTTTTTATGTACACAAACCCAAGTTTCATGATATACATTAACATGTTAAGGTGGGTTTGGTAGGTCTAGAAGTGAGGTTAGAATTATTGAATTTTCAATCCAAGTTAATTTAAATATTACAACTTTAAGAAACATTTACTCAGTGTTACACTGTAGCCTACTTAATACCGAATGAGGAGACATACTTGAGAAATTTAGGTAATGAGCAAAATCGCTTGAAAATATTTTAATATAACTTAATAAATTATGAAAAGTATATGTCATCATACCTTCATGCCAGTGGTTTGCGATTTCTACCTTTTGAAGCTTATCTGCACCCCACATTTTAAATTAACTTGGATTGAAAATTCAATAATTCTAACCTCACTTCTAGACCTACCAAACCCACCTTAATAATCTACAATGTAAATTTATTCCAGAAAAGTTACATTTATTAGAAACGAAATGATTTAATAATTTATGCACAATAATAAATAAGTTTCTAGACGCATTAAAGAGCTTTTACACCAATAACTTATAAACGGCAAAAGCGACTTGTTGCGTTTGTACGATATTTGAGATAGATTGTGCTCATTGTGCTTTCTCATGCTACCTAATTTAGATAACAAATTCATTTGCCGCCAAATTTTGTTCTTTGCTATCAATTTGTTATCAATTGGCGGTTGTAAGTAATCGACACTACCATAGTTACTATAAAGTATTTTCAACTGCACATGCCTTTAGTACATACCCTTATTGAGTGAAATTGGGACGCTTGAATGTACTTTTTGCCTTACTGATAATTTCTAAATACACAGTCCATTTTTTGCTTTAAATATCCAGGGTTGAAAGTTGATTTATAATTAAAGTAAAAGAAATTGAAGTTTCTAAGGAATGGTATTATCATGTTACGCAACAAATTATGGAACGAATTTTGAAATTTAGTGAATTTATCTGCCTTGTTGAAATTCCTAGAAGATTTCATCGGTGGTATTAAATTGCGTTACCTACATTAAAGTTAAACACAAACATACGAGGGGAAAATGATAAGTACAGTGCCTTTAATAACAAAATAAATTAGGGTAGGCTGTGAAATTTGAGAACTATTATAACAATTTGAGTTTTTCTGATTAGAACCTTTGCATGACCCTAGGAGTTAATGTTTTTGGAATAAACTTTTAATAAAAAATTATTTGTCTTAATTTCGATTTAAGTAATCTTATTTTGAATATTTGTCTTGAGGATAGTTATATGAGACGAAATTTCTTGTTATTTGCTTTAATTATATTTACTGTTAAATTTAGCTGGGGTCACTATGACCCCATTGTGCAATTTATATTAAATTATGATTTTTCGATTATAACTTTGTCTCTTGCTGCCTATAGCTATAATCTTTCAAATTGTGTAAAACGATGTTTTACTGCATTTTTATTAAATTATATACATATAGGTATATTTATATACAGCCTGTTCCGTTTTGAATCCATGAAAATTGAATGTGAGATAGAACTTTAAATTTTTAAACAAGAAGTTCATATCGACACATATTGAAAAATGCTTCCTAAGGGAGTTACGTCCCTTTAAAGGAATACCTGTAAAATCGGCTATTAAGAAAACGCCACCAGCAGATAAACATGGACGGAATTAAAAAGCCTGCGGGGTAGCGCTGCCAAGTCAAACCGGTCAATAGAAAATGAATAAATATATTGTATTATTATTACATTACAATATATTATTTTGAATATTGTTTTTTATATTCTTAAAAAACATTTAAAAAATATTTTTTTAAAACATTAAAAACATATTTCTTACAAATATTAAAAAAATATTTTTATGACACTTTTGTTAATATTTTAGAAATATCATTTTAAAACATTTAAATAATATTTCTTCAGAACATTTAAAAAATATTATTATGACATATTTGTTTATATTTTAAAGATATTTTTAAAAAACATTTTAAAAATATTTCTAAAAAACATTTAAAAAACATTTCTTAAAAATATTTTTTAAATCTTATTAAGAAATATTTTTTAAATGTTTTTTAAAAATATTTTTAAAATACAGGGTGATGAAATAAAGGTGCCCGTGCGTAGCGACATGTTATAGACGATTTCTAACGAAACACGAATTTGAAAGCCAAAACAAAATTTGTTGTCTCTTCACCAAGATATAAGCTTTCCTATTCAGACAATAAAAATCTATACGATTAACAATTTTGTAATAATTTCATTATTAGGGTCTAAATTTGATGCAGTTGATGGTGCTTTTTAAAAAAAAATGGTAAAAAATCTATTGAAACCAACTTTATTACCGATGTCAAAAGTACGGTTTCTTGGCTCCGATTAAAATTTATCAATGTCGCAACATCGTAAATTTCCTAGGAAACGTTGGCAACAATAATTCACTTTCCAATGTCAGTTCTCTTGTCAAATTTGAACGATACAAGTTAAGTGCTCTAAAGTCTTAAAATGGAATACAATTTCAGCGAATATTTAGACATGTTGCTCAGCTTGGGTGCAGCCGATAATAACGCTTCAGAAGCTGCTAGGGAATATGCTAGATTGTATCCATATCGACGACATCCAGATGCTAAAGTAATTAGAAGAGTGGAACAAAGATTAAGGGGAAATGGACAAGTATTGCCGATTTCTGTAAATCGTGGACGACCTCGTGAAGTTCGTACACCAGCGTTGGAAGAAGCAGTTGTGGAAGCGGTAGAGAATGAACCAGGACAAAGTATACGAAGATTAGCGCGACAGTTTCAAGTAGATTATCGAACAATACAAAGTATACTCGTCGATGAACATTATCATCCTTATCACTACATTAAGGTGCAAGCTCTTCGTCCAGGTGACTATCTTTCTAGAGTGCAATTTTGCCAATGGTTACTTGAGCATCACGGTAACAACCCTAGGTTTATAGAGAACATTTTATGGACAGATGAGTGATATTTCTCTCAAGACGGCATATTCAATCAGCATAATAATCACATATGGGCAACCGAAAATCCCTTCGCATTGCATCCTCGTGCACATCAGCAACGCTATGGAGTAAATTTGTGGGGTGGCAGCATTAATAGTAACCTCCTAGGACCATTTACGTTACCTGCAAGATTGAATGCAGAAAAATTTCTACAATTTTTGCAAAATGATTTTCAAATTTTGCTTGAGGATTTGCCCCTTGCTATTTTCAGACAAATGTGGTTACAAATGGATGGCGCACCTCCTCATTTCGGTAGGATAGTACGGGACTGGTGTGATGAGGCTTATCCAAATAGATGGATTGGTAGAGGTGGTGCAATTGCATGGCCTCCCCGATCACTTGATCTTAATCCTTGCGATTTCTTTCTCTGGGGTCACCTCAAAAATTTTGTATATGCCACTCCGATAAGCAACATAGAAGACTTAAGACTAAGGATAAACGCAGTGGTTGGTACAATAAATGCCCCTATGCTTCAAAGAGTAAAGGAAAACTTAATTCGAAGAGCAATACTGTGCGTTGAAGTTGAAGGGAGACATTTCGAGCAGTTGCTATAAAATTTAATCCAAACGAAGGGCTCTATGCAAGAAGTCTCTTAAGCCACTTTTTCGTATTTTGAGTTATTTAAATTTTTTTTCAATTTGATTTGGAAATTATATTATTTCGATTTTGATTGATATTTTTGTACTAAATAACATGGTTAGGGGTCTTTTAAACGGAAATCAGTAAGTGCGATCGAAAGTTCATCCATTCTTGTCAGAAATAGCGCAAATAGTAGAAAATTTCTACGTCACTTAAGGACTTTTTGCATAGAGCCCTTCAATTACCTGTTTGTTGTGTATTATTCTTTAATTACATTAAATTCTTTTGAAATAAAAAAAGTTATGTCAACGTGACAGTTGTTTATCTTACGCAAGTGACAGTATCTGACAGTGTTGGTTGCTTAGATACAAGAAGTGGGTCTACCTGAAATTAATTCTTTAGATAAAGAAATATGTGCAGTATTGCCACGTTGTGCTCTTAGACAAACTGTTTTAATTTTAAACAGAATCTACTTGGACCACTTTTGTTGCGATTTCCACAATGCTTCAACAGAAAGCATTGTCCCGATATCAATCACGGGCACCTTTTTTTCATCACCCTGTATTTTGATACCCGATTTCTGAAAATGACGTTAATTTATATCTTCAATTATTACCATGGTTACTATTCTTGCAATAATGGTAGCCATGATATTTTAATTGTAGCTTAGTTAATACCAAAGAAAATAACAATATTCCACCATAGCCCAAGCAAAATGTCACCAAAACAGCGGTTACCCTGCAAAAGGTCGGTCAGGTTTGGTTTTTTGATATGTTTTATCACAAATGCCCTTAATGTTAATGTCGAGTTTTTGACCTCGTGACCTTTCCGGAAAGTGTTGAAAATAGAGGTTGAACTTTAAAAAAATACGTTTTTGAGTACGCTGCGCAAACGGCTTTTTGGAAAAAAAAAATGATTCATTTAAATACCTGACGATTCAGAATCGAGTCGAGACCGCAACTCTAGGACCAATAGTTTATGAGCTACGATTTTTTGAAGTTTACCACTTTGATTCCTTAAACCGCAAATGATCAGTTTTTGCTGTTATCTCACGTCTCGTGCGCTCCAGGCTGATGCACTGATTATATCGAAACAAATGATATGGCAATGTAATGGGCATTAAATGCTCTTTATTATGGTTTTTTGTTTGATCTAATTGGATGAAAAATGACTACACGGCGAGCAATCAAACTTGGAAAATTATTGGAAAAACTCCCTATATTTAGTATTGTTTCAGTGTGCTCTCAAATCTGCCCATTATAACCAATCTCAAAAATTTTACATTCCACGAATACGTGACAGCTTATGGGGCACAGAAGTGCAATTTTTTTATTTTTTTTTGCTACTGACACCCTTCGACCAGTGCAGCTTTATTTATTTTAAATCAATAATGGAACATTTTTTTTGTAAAACCGCAATTTACAGAAATAAACGTTAATTATTGACTTTAGGTTGCTTATGTAAGGTCGAGCCGTGTGTTTTGGGTTGCCTGTTAATTTTTCTAATACCACCAAAGGGAGGGAAAATGTTTATTCAAAACTGTACATTAAAATATAGTGAAAATCAAAACTCGCATTTACCAGTTAATCGGAAAAAGGCACAGAATATAGCTAGCCAGTTATAAACGATGAATATCGACAGGAGTAGAGTGTGCTTGCCGATATTGAAACCATCCAAAAATAAACGAGCCACAAAAACAACGAATTCCATAAATATTATAAGTGAATACAGTATCAACCAAGGTAAAAACAACGACGGATTTTTCTGAAATATTAACAATTTAGTACATACAAGATGATTGTAAATATCTGTGACAAGTTCAACTTGGCTTAATTTGTAACAGAAATGTAATCATTTTCTTACCATAAATGTCCCGAAAATAAGCAGCATGTAATATTCCAATGAAAGTACCAGACTGATCAGTTTTAGATCTCGTTCAGATTCCGGCGGACACACTTTGCCAGTTTGTATTCTTGACCTCCACAACGAGCACGGCAAAACGGACCCGCACCGTATTATTCGAATGATATCAAATAAACTCGTTCCCTGCAATATAAATAACGATCATATACAGTCGGCTCATTTTAAAAATAGATGGTCCGCAGCGACGAAATAGGCAACACATCTCGCAACACAATGATCTCTAAATTTAATTGAAGCTTCCTTTTCTTTTTAATTATTAAAATAAATTGTAGACACTACATTTAACAACACTTTTCCACTTCGTGTTTGGAGCATTTTCTGAAATATTGGGGTAAAAAAATGACAAAATAAACGATAGAAATGACACAAATACACAAGTTTTCCACTTTTGCACATTGTTTGGAGCATTTTTAGATTTCGAGTCCCACGCACGTGCCGGCTTTGCCCAAATGGTAAACGCGACGTTGAAAAAGAAAATGTCAAGAAACGTCAAGAAACGTCAAGAAACGTCACTCTGGCACAAAACCGGCCAGTGCGCCGATTTCAAACGAGTTTTAGAAGATGTGACTTACCATTCCGAAAATCCCCAGCAAACCGGCGTAAGTAGAAGATAAGTTCAGCAGCGGATAGGAACATATCTTCGTGAATGTCTTGTAGTTACGGCGGATCGGAGGCCCCAAAATCGTATGAAACGGAATCTTCATACTTGCAACTAGTAAATTTTGAAAGAAAACAAACTACGACGGTAAATTTAGACAAGTTTCTTTTGACGACTGAAAATTTGTTGTGAGAAACAAAATTACAAATTTTGGCACATCACGGCTTGTTACGACTTTTACTTTCTCTAAATGATCAAGTTTGGTCATCTTCCTAGGCCAAGCAATAAAGCATATTTTCATGACATAAATACTACCCGGAAACCGACTGTGCGATTACATAAACGACAGTTAGTAGATGAATTCTGCATAATTTTCCACTCGAGGACCATAATTTTTTTCGATATTTAAAAACTTACCCCTAAATTGGTTCTTACCCTAGTGCGAGTCTTTAACAAAATGTTTGCCAAAGTGCATCATTGTATAACAATATACAGGGTGATTCCTAAAAAACTCTCTAACTCAGTTATTTATTGCCCGATTTCGGAAAAAATATATAAATGATTAGTCGAGTAAGTACTACAAGAATGTATTAATTGGGATCTTTTCCCGCATTAACTTCAATGTGAAGCGACAGTCAACTTCTTTTATTTTAATTGCAATATATAAATATATAAACAAATAAACAAATATGTCATAATAATATTTTTTACATATTCAAAAAAAAAATAATTAAAAATATTTCGTTGCTACTAGGCGTACTGTTCATTAACTAGCTATGCTTGTTCGTGTACTGGTATTTTGGATATTTTGTATTTAAAAGAAAAAACGTGCAATTAATTTGCAGTATCAAAATAGATTGTAAAGATTCCGTAAAGGTCTGAATCATAAATTAAACTAAAACAATAGACTATAACCAAAACACTTTCAATTTGAATGCTTTTAAAATTTTTTGGTCAACTTCACCCTACTAGTGAACTTGCCCCAATTTGCGGCACTTTAAAGTATTTTAGAAAACTAAATAAATTAGAATAAATCAGAGGGAATAGTTTCATCTGTTCCCGAAAGTTCATTTTATACGTATCAATATCAATGGCTGCAGTTGGTATTTAACTGCCAAAGTATGGAGATCGAAAAATGATTAATGTAAAGACTTTTAAAAAAGAAGGGAACTTACGATTAATATGACAAAAAGTCTATCTAAAGATCGTCAGAGAATACGATGAGCCGAGCTATTTATCAAAATTCTGAATAAATCATTCTCGTGAAAGTTTACCGCGAAGAAGGTATTAAAGTAACATATACCTCTGAAACAAATTTCCCATTTCTGAAAATAAAATTTTGCAATGTAGGTACATTATTGATCGTAATTCTCTTTCCAAAAAGAATTTCGTTTTTAAATTTAAACACTTTATAGTAGAATGGCGTCTAGATAAAGTTTTGCGGAGCAAAATTGTTCACGTTCAATAGGGTATCATAGTTTTTTCTCGTAAAAGCACATGCGGCACTTTTCGAATGGAACAGATGTTCGAACAAATTATATTATCTTGCAATATTATTTACTAGGTATGGTATTCTTGAAGTTTTCATTGTCTTTGTTCTGCTTGTTATATGACTAAATTGTAATTGCACTTAAATAGAAAATGCTTTTATAGTAGTGGAATATAATACAATAGTAATTTTTAATAAACAGAACATCTTCGATCTGCATACTTACTTATCATGTTTTTTGGATTCAAATTTCTTCCTGGCTTAGAGTTACTTCGGAAAGTCTGGTATGCCCTTAAATCTTCAATAATTTAGTAGAGTTTGTACTAATTCTCTACACAAATAGAACCAAGTATCATCACAGTAATGTAACTCTGGTGCCTTCCCTAAGATTATTCGCACATTGCCTGTATTACGAAAGCTTCGGAACAAATTGCTGCATGTGACTGTAGTAAGTAAAAAGTCAAGAACATAAAGAAGCAAAAATACAACAATATTAAAAATAGTATTGTATTGTATTTCTTACAATAAACTAACCGACAGGATGAAACAAAACTACAGCAGCTGAGATGCTTGATTGGCAACGATGATTTTATATTAGATTTTCAAATTATTGCAATAATAGTGTTCGAGTTTGGGAAATTATTATGTATTTTCAATTCAGCAATGTGTATTACAACACAAGTGTTGGAAACGTGATACGAGAAATGCCCTTGAATGGAATTCCTCATAGAAAATAGAACTATGTATGGATTTACTCGTATTATTGCAGATGATCAGATGATGAATTGTCCAAAATATAGTGAATTAATGGTAATAAATACCAAAGAGGAATACCCTCATTAAATTATCATCATCTTCAAGGATTAAACCAATTGCTTTGCTTCGGCCTCATTCCCCCACCCCTTTTCCTTGGACATCCCAATCTTCGCTTTACTTGTGGCTTATACAGCAAAAGATTTGTATGGATAGGAGCATCGTCCATTCGGATTACGTGTTCTGTTCAATTATTTCCGTATTCGTCCAATTTTGTCAGTAGTTTGAATATATTCAATTCTTGTCGTAGCAATTTGCTTCTTCATGTAACATGCCACGTGTTTTACGAACTTAATTTTTGCAGATGAATTTAGCTGTATTTTTTTTGTGAGGGTCCATTACTTCACTTAATATAAAAGTGCTGTAGCGGTCTTAAATTCACTTATTTACTGTCACTTTTTAGACATCATTGAATTGTTTCACACAAGTAATTATCTGAATTTATTTAACGTGCTGTAAATGTTTTTCTCATATTACTTTGTATGCTAACTAATTCACGAAGTTACCTGTTCGATGGTTTCATTTTCTAAAGTCATTTACTTAAGTTAATTCGTCCTCTTGTAACATCTTTGCATTTGTGGTTAATATTTTCAAATTATATTTCCTTGAAATTATATTAAGTTTATGCATATCATACCTATTTCATAATTTGATTTCAAATATTAGCGAACACAATTGTCTAAGGTTATCAGTTTTGAATTGTGGTTTGATATTAGCTGGTCGTTCTTTAATAACTTAGTAACGTACGGAAAAAATCGTAAGTGTAGTTAAGGGATCAAAATAATATTATTTCTATATCTAATTTTCGACAACTATTAAATTACCAGAAAGTTGCATCTGGTTAAAGTTAAATCAATTCATTATTATTGGCGGAAATGGTTGGCTATCAATGAATAATTACTGTTTAAAACTGAATAAAAAAGAAGCAAAGGATTTATAAACTTATTTTAAAAAGTATTAGTTTATCTCTGTTTAGTCACACTCGTCGGTTTAAAATAATTAAAATAATTTTAAATAAATTTAAAATATTTTGCTCCAAACATCTTGCCGGAAAGTTGCCAGTCTCCTGGCAGAGTTGCCTAGGTTTAACAATTTCATTCCTATCATCATCCATATAGGAGATCTAGATGCTTATGACATAACGCGTAAACATTGGTTTCTTGACTAAAGATGTCGTTCGAGTCATAAGCATTAGCTGGCTGACAAGCGGGTTTGATAGCATTTGTAAGAAGAGGACACAGCTTTATGACCTCTTCAATATACCGCTGAATTACCAAACCATATCACAACTCTCATAGTTCAGTGGTGCGATTTCAGGATTTCGCCTTTCTCCATGTCGTATCATCCTTGAATCGGCATGCGGTCAATGTGCATTCTAAAACAAAAGTGCCCACTCTGCGACACTCCACCAATTCAGTCTTGCCATGCACCATGGCAAACTTTGCTGTTGATGTTGAGAAGTTATTGGAACACAAGTTTGATCGATGTAGTATCAAGTAAACAGACCAAACCATTGATCCGTTTTTGATTCTATTATTATTATTATTATTTAAATAATATAAGACGATGAGCTAAATAAACCGGTGAAGATAGTCTACTTAGGGGTAAGGCATCTATTTTTGGCATTAGCCAACATACATGAGAACGTCCCATTATGTGCAAAAGTGGTTTACAGTCAATTCGTCCCCGGCGATTCGTACCCGGCGATTCGTCCCCGGCGATTCGTCCCCGGGCAATTCGTACCCGGGATAATTCGTCCCCGGACAATTTGTCCCCAGCAAGCTGTATTTTTAAGAATGCATTCGCAAATATTTAACAAGCATTTCGATTTCTTGTTTTGAAAACCTTTACATATATGAACCTTGTAAAAAAATATAGATAAGTGGAAATAATCGCACGTGTCTAAGTAAACAGTACAATTATGATGTTAGTGATAAATGCATATATATTGATGCCGGGAAACAATCGCGTGTTACTATATGCATATTATTTTGAGTTAACCCGTTATTTTTTATTTTTAGACTGATTCTGAGTGGAACAAAAATAATGTAACTAATAATGTTTATATTCTCAATGTATTTTGAAAGTATTTTGAAAATGAACTTGTTATACATCATTTTAAGCAGAATTTAAATAAAACGTTTCATTTTGTAGTTTAAAAAATTTTAACAACGTAAGTGGAGTTATTATTTCAAGTGACAAGTGACTTGTAATATTTAATACCAACTTACATTATTTTACGAAAACAGTTCATTGCTATAAGTTTCATGTCCAATCAAATAATGCAACACCTTGAAAATTATGGCAAATTTATTCTATAATTTATACAAATTAATTTTTGTTAACAATAAAAAAAATTTAAAAATAAAACTTAAATACAAATTTATTTTAGGTAACAATAAAAAATTTAAAAAAATAAAACTAAAATTCAAAATTATATGAAATACCACGCAGGTAATCTAATAATTGCATCTTCTGATAGTCTTCAACGATTAATTTTATTCTTCTCCCAACATCAACGTATTTTTTATTTTTGAGGTTTAAAGAATTTCCCGCTAGAAACTGTCTGACTTCGTAATGGTGAAAATGTTGTTGTGTTTTAAGCAATTAACGAATTTATATATGTTTGGGTAAAACGATCTGCAAATAAAAATAAAATCACGATGCCAGCCTTCTACTGAATTGTTGGTCCTAGCTTGATTTTTTAGAGCTCTCTGGTAATTATTCCACTGATTTATTTCAAAACGACATACAACAGATACACTTAACAATATTTCAATGACTGCGTCATAACTTATCACTGGATTAAAACGTACAATAGCCAGGATGCCTCTTGAACGATATGCGAGACTAATCATTCCAGTGTGTCTCTCAAAGGATGCTGTTACTTACTTTTTACAATACATGTCAATAATTACCCTTCACAGAATAACTGTCCCGGACACACACATGTGTTAAGGGCGAATTATTCGTTTTAAAATTTGAAACGGACTATCCGGCGAATCAGAAACAGAAACGATGTTCTTCTTTTACCACAAAATTTGCAAGAATTAAATTTTCCAGATGTCTGTAAAACCATTTCAATTAACGGGGATGAAGTGCAGTTTTTGATGTATGATTCCGCAATTGATATTTTACAATTTTTTCGTAAAATGTAGGTTGGTATTAAATATTATAAATCACTTGTTACTTGAAACAATAACTCCACTTACGTTGTTAAAATTTTTTAAACTAAAAAAAGAAACGTTTTATTTCTGACAGCTTTAAATTCTGCTTAAAATGATGTATAACAAGTTCATTTTCAAAATACTTTCAAAATACCGCGTGAGGTTGAAATTTCCATTTAATTTAACTTGTACATACATTGTACATACGTATATTCGTTGAACGCTTTACAACGATGGAAAAATAAATATAAACATCATTAATGAATATTATCAAAAATATGCAAAAACATCTATGCAACAAATTTGTTTACATTGAGATTATGAACATTATTATTTACATTATTTTTGTTCCACTCAGAATCAGTCTAAAAATAAAAAATAACGGGTTAACTCAAAATAATATGCATATAGTAACACGCGATGGTTTCCCGGCATCAATATATGTGCATTTTATCACTAACATCATAATTGTACTGATTACTTAGACACGTGCGATTATTTCCACTTATCTATATTTTTTTACAAGGTGCATATATGTAAAGGTTTTCAATACAAGAAATCGAAATGCTTGTTAAATATTTGCGAATGCATTCTTAAAAATACAGCTTGCTGGGGACAAATTGTCCGGGGACGAATTATCCCGGGTACGAATTGCCCGGGGACGAATCGCCGGGGACGAATCGCCGGGTACGAATCGCCGGGGACGAATTGACCGCATCCCGCAAAAGTAGAGGGTCTCCTGCCTGTATAGACGTATACACAATAACCCTGTTCAGTAATAAGCAAGTAGTTACTTATCATTTAAGTAACATTTATTTGTCGAAATGATTATTTTTGTAGTTTTCAAAATTAAAAAATTATAAAACACTACAGAGTGTTTCTAAAATACGTGTGTTTATTTCAATCAGGTTAAACATCTTTTCTAATAGCATTTTCTGTGAATTTTTTGCCCCCTAATTTTAAATCGTGTTTCTTGTTCAAAATTGAAATAAGTCACCAATTGGACAGCACTTCCGATGCGCAGTGCAACTGCGCATGATTCTATCTCTTACTTTTGAAAAGGTCCATTGTCTAATTAATTACAAAGATCGACTTGAAAAAAACTCAAATTAAAAAAGCAAAATGTACGAAACTAAAAAAACTGGAAAAAATTTCCAACAAATGTTCAAAAATAGGCCCTTTTGTGCTAAACAAGCCTCCACACGTCTTTGCAGGCTATGGTGAATATTGTCCAGCATTTCGCGCGTCACAGCATCTACAGCGGCGTTAATGCTGACCAATATTCTTCTCGATTTTGTGGTGGTGGTCGTAAGTCGTACACCTGAGCCTTCATTTGCCCGAAAAAAAATAATATCCAGTGGTGTAAGGTCTGGTGAACGCGTGGGCCATAACACCGGTCCACCGCGACCAATTCACCGACGCGGGGAGTTGGTGTTTAACAAATTTTGAACAGCAGCAGCGTGGTAAACTGGAGCACCATCTAGTTGAAACCACTTGTCCTGATACCTTCCCAGTGGTACGTCGTGCAATAAATCATCTAGTTGATTATTTAAAAAAATGTAAAATATCATTCTTGCAGGTAGAATAACTGGACCAATAAGATAATGATCCAGTATACCAGCCCAAACATTGACTAAAAACTGTCTTTGATTATTTCTAGGTCGCGAAAGATGTGGGTTTTGTGTGGCCCAATAGTGATTTTTTTCTGGTTAAAAATTTCATCACGCATAAAAGTAGACTCCTCAGTCCATAGCATTCGTCTTGTAAAATTAAGGGTTTTCTTCCACTGGATTCCGCAGCAAGTTACATTACTGTGTCATCAGTTCAAAATCACCTTCTTGTAGGGCCTGCGCCCTAGTATAATCATATGGATGGTATTTTTCCGTCTTTAAAACCCGTTAAACTAAATACTTGGACAGTTCAAGAGTTCTTGACACACCACGAATACCCCGGCCAAGATTTTCATCAGTATAATCAAGAATCGATTCTTCATTCTCTGGTGTTCTGGAAGTGCGTGGTCGTCCAATATGCAATATGCAATATTGGGGATTAATTGTCCCGTTTTGCGCATTCGTTGATTCAGCCTTTGAATACATTTTTAGCTGGTCGCACTCTCTGCGGGTATGTTTCTGCATAAGCTCTTGAAGACCGGTTATAATTACTTTTACACTGTCCCAGAATTAAATACATGTATTCCGAGAAAGTAAACATTCTTGAATTTTTTAAATGTCACTCACTGACGTCTGATTTTGATGAATAATAAAACAATGAAGTTTTGAATGTATCGCTAGTAGTACCATAAAAGCTTTGAATTTATTGATAACTTGTTGCGTAGCAACTTAAAAGAGTGTAAAAACACGACAACGCAGTTGGAGTGTTTTCATCATCAAATCACGATTTAAAAGTTGCTACGCAGAAAGTTTGAGTTAATTAATCGAAGAAATTCAAAGCTTGAATGGTATTTGATTAGATTATTTTATGAATGTATAAAATTTGACACAAATAAAATTGTTTGGACATTTTTTGTTGGTGGAAACTAGGCAACGTCAATATAAAGGAACTCGAAATTTTATCAGAATATTATCCCTGTAAAACCGTGTTCCTTTCTCAAATAACGAACTGTGATTGGCTATATTAGCCATGAATAAAATAATCGTTGTAAAATGACGTTTCTAAGTTACTAAAAAAGATACATTGTTACACAGCAGTGTTGCCGTCATGTTTTCAGAGATAATTTTCAAATTTTCGAAGAGAAGTAGTTTCTTTACTACTCAACATAAGTTGTTACCATTGCGCACAAAACGTAAACTGATTAATAACGAACGATTAAAATAAATTTAACAATAAAATGTACTTTCAGTTTGATGATATTAACTTCTCAAAGTGTGACATTCAAAAGTTCATAGTGCAAAAAATGACCTCGATAGAATTTTTTAAAGATTTTTCCCTGGTGTAATCATGTACCGCTAGTCCGCCATTTTTGGGACATTCTGTATGTGAACCATTGCTTTAAAAAAAACATTATCAAATAGAAAAAATGTATTATTTGGTATGCTTTACTTCGTATTAAAATTAATACAACTATTTCAGGAACACTCTGTATACGCACTAATGATAATAAATAAAATAGTACTCCATAAAAGAAGACAAACAAGTATTAGCTAAATATATGTAACATTTTATTCGGTAACTCGACATCAATCCAATGAAGCTTAGTTTTCAAAATATTATCTTTTTCTATCGATTATTATTATCGTCACTAAAAGGATTGTGATACTTGACCTGCATTCAAAACTAATTTCATAACATCTAAAACAGGAAATAGGGTGACCGGAACTGGCTGGGATTTTCCCTCTAATATGAGTTGGAGGGAGGAAAATATAGGTGGGGAAGCGCCCGTTAACCTACTTTTCGAAGCCGCAACCTCATTGCGCCTTTTGTATTTTCATTCGCATTCCATCAATTTACGTACATTTTCCAAATCTCCTATAATTCGTTGCCCATGGACATAACGATACAAGTATATCCGCTTAGTATTAAACTGTTTTTGACGTGTTTAAAATCAAGTTTTCATATTATATTCCTTTTAATCTAAATTGTAAGGTCATATATAGGTACACTTGTTGATATAACCCAGTCACGCCTCAACATGCACTACGTTCACAAATCGAAATGCTCTCAATTTCCGTAATGGATTACCACAATTGTGATGACGTCGGTTTTAAACAAACAGTCTCGTTCAATATCGATTCATTTTTTTGTACTTTTTGCGTATTCTCGGCATTATGTCGTGATTTATTTACAACGCCATTAATATCTTATGAAATTTCATGAAGTGGATGGAACACTTTTTGAATCAACTTAACGTGTCAGCAGGAAAAAAGTCAGCGGTGTTGAATTAAAAATCAAAAGCACTTTTGGTGCTTTTAAGTAAGTTTATACAGGAATCAGGGGTTCCCAGGTGAGAGAACGAGCAAAGCAGGCAGGCGCGGCAGGTACCGGCTGTCCGGGCCAGCAGTGTACGCGCAGCTCGCCCAGTCCACGTTCCGTCGAGACGCTATCCGTCGAGACGTTCGCAACAGGTAGCCAGCGCCGCCTAGGCATGTGCGCGTAACCAATACTAAGCTATTACATTCACAGATAGTTACGCAAGTAGTTACAGCGTCGAAGGCGATAGAGCTTTACTGTTTTTGACGAATTAATTTGTTTTATTTGTGACGAGCCGAGACTATTTTTTCCATTGCCAAAAAATTAAGTGTTTATAATTTTTATTATTTTTATATGACTGTAAAACCACTGCTATTTACAACTTTGGGGTAAGTTTAACTTTACCAATTTCTTGCTTTTAAAATTAATTATATGTATGGTAGATTAGTGAAACAGATAAAATGACAGTCATATTTTCATTCTTAAGTTACAATCTTTTATAACAAACCTGATACATTGGAATTGAAAAGTAAAAGCTGCTTCAATGGGTAGTTATGTAAACCATAAGTACGGAACTTTTACATTTTAAACTATTAATAAAGTTTACTTTACTCTTTATTTTATTAATAGTGTTAATTACATAATAAATATTCTAATTTTCAAACTTAAACCAGGAAAACTAGTATTCATTTTATCTACTGGCCATTTAAATAACATTCATTTTCTTACTTACTTAATTCTATATTTAGATTATTTGAAATGATTTCAAGACTTGAGAATCACCAAATTATTTTGTGCAGTAATGACTATCATCATTTTCCCATTTAAGTACCTATTAGGTAACTCATATAGATAAAAAAGTAGACGGCTTATTTTGATACAAAATCTAGGAATAATGTTGATAAGTATCTAAAAATTTATTTCCGAAATGTATGAATAAACCATTTTTATTTATTAATGGGTCGCCGGATAAAGTGAAAGAGGAAAAAGCTTTACAAAAAATGCCATTCTTTACGAATACTAATACGAATACTTTTCTACATTCTTCTAAATGAAATAAAGAATAAAAATTATGAAAATATATTTTATTCCGCCTCAATTAGTAATATGTTCTAACGTTGAAAACTTAGCTATTGCTAATTTTTTCATTTCCAACCTTCATTATTAACTTTCTTGTCTATTATGTACCTATAAGTTTCTATAAGTTTGGAAATAACATAGCAGATAGCACAAACACTTACCAACGTCAAATTTGACTGGCAACATTTAAAAATTATAGCTTTATTCTAAATGGAAACTATTTATTATTTGCTTTTGGGCGATTTATGTATTATTTAGATGTAAGATACTTCTGCGTTTGTAATATAAAGGGTTATTAAAGGGTAACATTGTTTCCGTAAGAATTAAATTTACTGCAATTCAACAACTTCACTTTACACACACGAAATCGTTTTTTTAATTTTCTAAACTTATTTTTTATCAAAATCTTTCTAAATTTGTACAAAATTCCTAAGAAATAGCTTTCAAAAATATAAATTTAAAACATTCAAAAAAACGGCGCTGTACTAGAAATTTCCTAATACTCAACAACAATATAACGTTTTGTTTATTGAAAATTTCCAATAAATTAGGTCAGAAAATTAAAAATAAAATCTAGATATTCGGAAAAAATCTGTTGAAATCAAATTATGATTGTGGTACGCCTGTACACGGTGCCGAGCGTAGTCATAGTATTGCAACAGTGAGATATTTGGCGAAACCATGATTACTGTGGCCGAAATCCCTTTAACATTGGCCAGTTTAGCATACGCTTGTTGTAACTTAAACTTTAAACCGAAAACAGTGAAACGTCCACGTGAAAAATGAATCTGACGAAACTGAGCGTATCACCTTAATGGTTTTACTTACTGACATTAATAATGACATGATGAAACTTTGATTTAATTGAAACTGCAAAATGGCAAATTTTCACTTGTTCTTCGTTATTTAAGAAACATAATACCTGGATTTTGTTTGTAAAGTTATTAATTTTTAGAATGAACAATAACTTTTACAAAGAATGACATTTCATTCGGAACAAATTTTTTTTCCATTTTTTTAGCCCATCTGAGAACATACTTTGCATGCTTAACAAGTATGTGTTCTCGTACACTTTTCAAATTTAAGTTTTATTTAAAATTGTGACAAAAATTAAATATTAAAATATAAATCAATAAGTCAACGTCAAAACACGATAATAGCTTTCATTAATGGTTTAAAATTTATTTCGGTCTATAATTAAGAAAAAAAGATTTATCACAAATTTATTTATTTAATCTAAATGTTCTTTTACCGTTAGTTGTCGGACTTATCACCAAATAGGTATGCAATGTACAGTTTAAAAGGAGTTTATATGTAGAGTGAATTGAAAGAAAAGCAATTTTGATAAACGCGAGTTATGGTTCAGAAACCTCAAGCTTAATTAAAAATTGTATAAAACGAGTCATTCGGGAAAAATTAAATAAAATTTTACCGTTGTAACAGACATACTATAATAGTCCGACATTGTCATGTACAAGTTGGTTTCTTTCTTTCTTTCAACTTTGGAGAACCGTCATTTTAACATCCGTTCGATTTAGCTTACCAGGTCAAGCAATTTTCATTACCCAAAGTACTTCGATAAACGTATAAAATTAAATATAGACCTATTAGATCTTCACGGTTAAAGTAATAATGCCTGGTTCTTTGATTATAACCTATACAATATAAGTTCGTTTACAGAATGTCCAGAGTATATCTTCGGCAGATGTTAAGATATCTATGAGATGTCTAATGTCGGACGGCGATATACTTTAGCCATCGACTAGACATACATTTGTCACAAACTCGGACATCCAGGGTAAATCCCGGTAGGACTTCTATTAGATACACATTTTGTCTATCCCGAAGATATCCGTATTTACAGTTATTCATTATCTTATATATTTTGTATGTATGTATTAGATATTCATTTTTTCAGTACAGTGGATATTCATTAAAATGTTTATTCATTATCTTAACGATTTCTAGGATTTTTTTTGTTTTATTTTAACAATTAAACAATGTATAACAAATTATCTTATATGCACATTTTACACATTATTTGCACATTATACTTCTATTAATTTTCTGTTTTAAATGCTTTGCGGCGTTTTTCAGAAAATCTTTGATTTATTTTAATCCTTGGATTTGATCACTTATGCCCTGAACTAAGTTCAAGGGACCCTGAAAATAAAATTTAAAAATGATTTCATTAATTAATTAATTTTTATTTAAGACAAAAATTCGGATAATTACCCTTGCTTTTTTTCTTCTCAGTTGTATTGTTTCATTATCGTTCATTAGTTGGAGCATAGTTCTTCCAATGAAATCGCTGAGATCATTTCCCCCAATTCTTGACATTTCAATTTTCTGAACATAAAAATATATTTAAGTTTTTAATATACTTTGTTGGAATGTACTTACCGCTTCATCGTCTACTAATACGTCATCTACGGACGAAATGTGCAGAACTAAATATACAGAACAAGGAGAACATTTTTATTGTCACGTATACCTACCTGCATTAACCTGTACGAAAATTTACCAGACAATGACAACGACCCCATTCCAATAGAAATTTTTAAATAATTTTTAAAGAATGTCGTAACTGCTTATTATTTATTAACTAAATTTAAAATTTATTTAAATTTTCTCAGCAAATTACGCTTTGTAAACTCTTATGGAATAAGTACAATTTATTACTTTACAAATTAATTAGGAAAAATTCTTTAATGTTAATTTATTTATACAGGGTGATTCCTCAAAAACGTCCCACGCTCTAACTCAGTTATTTATTGCCCGATTTCGGGAAAAAAATATATAAATGATTAATCGTGTATTAATTTGGATTTTTCCCACATTAACTTCAACGTGAAGCGACAGTCAACTTTTTTTTTCAATGGTAATGATACATTTTTAAATTTATTGTGATAGAAGATTTTTTTCTAAATCCAATGATAGCTTGCAGTAATATTAAGGGAAAAAATTTTTTTTTATAAAAATAACTCGGGGTTCCAGTAAAAAAAATTAGCATGCCTTGGAAAATAATAAGATCCATAAGATCCTCTCGTGATAAATGCCATTTAAGTGCCAATTTTTCAACTATTTTATGATTCGAATTGCCTCTTGCGGAACTCAATGGACTTTATCTTCAGCACCCCCACACAACGCCAGAATTAATACTAATTGACTAGAAGTTAAATTTGCTGAAAAATGGTTAGGAGCATTTGGACCAATTCGCCAAACCTTACGGCTCTCGATTTTTGCCTCTGGAGCTATGTTCAAAACCGAGTTTATCTAACCAATGCAGAAAACGTAGAAATTTTGAGACAGAGGATTATCAATGTTTGTCGCAAAATTCCTCCTAATTTTATATTGAATGCAATCTATGAAGTGACTAGAAAGTGCCAGTTGTGCATTCAAGAAGATGGTGGTCAATTTGAACAATATTTAGGATATTTTTTTGTTTAGCTTGGTTTTGTTATTTGAATAACATATTTCAGTCAATTCATTATTATTCATCCAGTAGATATTGTGTGTTGTAAGGGAAAGATGTTATTTGTATTGTGAATTTTTTTAAAAAGTACATGCATTCAATTATGCGTAACATAAATAGTTAAATATACTCGGGTCTGTTTTTATGCAGTAGATACGTTCCACAGAAAACCGCATAAATAAATTTCGCATAAAAAAAGAAGTAGGGATGTGTTCCGTACTCTCTAAAACCGCATAAAACCAAAGCAACAAGTTAAAAATTAAACGGAAGTCGGATAAAAAAATCAGAGTTTAAATTGCATTTTCTGATTGCATTTTCTGACGAATGCCTATAATGTGACATTCATCATTTTTGCAGTGCTAAAAAACATGAGGTCAATTGGTTCGAAAATTTGAAAGTTGTTTTAAAATTTCATTTTTAATTGTTTTCAAGAGTAACAATTTTTGTACCCGGCAACTTTTGTGATCCGGTGCGAAATTCCTTTTATCGCTCGACTTCGGCTGAACTTCAGGTTCGTTTTGTGTGGATTTTTTTCCTCTGACAATATAATCAGTAGCTAAACTTTGGGATGACTTTAATTATCGTTTGTGTAATTCGCGATATCTAGCAATGCAATGCTTGAGCTCCCTTTGGAATTTGAAAGCTCCTTCTCAATTTGTGTCATTGGTCAGAAAGTGATTTTCCAATTTATTACAAGGTTAGTCCATCTCGAACTACATTTGTAGTAAGGAGATCAAGTGTTTCTTCTACTTCACTATTACTTTCTGGATCTTCGACTATATCTGAAGTTATACCAATAATATCATCGTCACTTATAGCTTTAGCCACAAGTAATTCGTCGATATCATTATTGTTAAAAGTATGAATTTGGTTCCAATTTTTGCAACACATTCAGGCGAAATTGCTTTCCAGCAGATATATAAAGTGTTTGGTCTTATTTCAGTGAGAGCAAATGCCACTTGATTTAAACAATCCCAAATAGCAAATTGTTTCCAAACTTCCATTATTGTTAATGGTTCACTTTCTAGTTATTTGGCACTTAATTGTGTTTCCAAACTTACCGATTTTCGTATGGCCACTTCGTTATTTTTAATCACTTTGATAGTAGATTCGCCTAAATTAAAATCTTTACCAATCGCTGTAGATCCTTCTGCCTTTGCTAAACGTCTAAAATTACAATTTTGATTTCCAAAGAAATTGCCTTTCTACGGCGCTTTTTTTCTCCATTGGTCCAAATTAAATCTTTACAATAAAAATTAACAAAATTTAGATTTATGATAATGAAAAAATAAGCACCGTACTTACATGGAAAATTATACTTCACGGACCCAATTTTTTAAACGCTCTTACTGCTTATACGAAAGTTAGAATGTAGGTACTTTTTTTTTTTTTGTTAAGAGGAGGTAACCTGTGTGACTACTAACTTCCTCCCCCATACGTCTTCCTCACCACGGGAACCACATTAACATTACGTCAAGTATTACTTCGAGATAGAATGTAGGTACTGTTCATATACAATTTAGTGCAACTTGGCGACTTGCTCATATAGAACAGGAAATCCTAGGTCCATAATACAACGGAGAACCACCGGCTTCTATACAACGGGGAAGTCCCGAATTTCCTTGAAATTACAAACCGCAGAACTTCAAATACGCATAAAAAGAGACCCGAGTGTAATGCAATATTATCTCATCAAATTTCTTTAAATTTTCTCAATGTAATTAATAGAACAGACAGAGACGAACGATCAAACAGTCATCAGGACATGTTGTTTCAAAACTAATAGTAACTTTTTTAATAATTCACGAACAGCGTTGATATTTTTTTCGTTCATATACCTTGGTTATTCGTGTATTGATATTTAAAAGCATTGTTCAGACGAAAAAGCAAAGGGAGATTAATATTTAAGTAAAATTTGGTTAAGCGTGCACAGTATATTCAACGTAAAAACATTTGCTTTAGGAAAAGAAATAATTTATAGCTATTTATTATTAATTAACAAACAGCACATTAAATAGGATTAGACTCTATTACTGAAACATACATGTCGTAATGATAAGTCCTTTTAGAATTTAGAGGTTGTAGATTACTACAAGGATTCATTCACATTAGTAGCACGTACAAAGTTCAAACGAACCAACGGCTATTCACAAACAATTATCATTCTACTACCTTGTCCTTTTGTCCGGGCGCTTTTGATGCTGATGGACTATTAATATTTAATTTTTACTCTTTGACTCTTCTGAAAAAGCAAAATTCAAAATTTGTATTATCTGCGTCGGTTATATTTACAATCAAACAGGATTTGAAATTATTGCTAAATGTGACCACACATTTGTGTGAACTAATATAGGCGATTTTCATCAGAATAATTAAATGAAAAACTTTGATTTGTAGACAGTGTATTTAGTTGATTAGTAGATCAAACATAATGTTCTTAACCCTGCAGTGGGCGCGCAGCGGTACTCAGTACCGCAAATTAAGTTTTTTGTTTGTTCTACACGCGGTTCTAGTCATACATAAATGTTGGCTCGTGTATGTGTCTTTGACCTATCGCACTAAAATACCACTCCACCCTTTTTTTTATTGAATTCATCTGTTAATAGCAATCGGTCATTCCCTGAAGGGATCCCAGATTGCGGTATTGAGTACCGCTGGGCGTCCTAATATGTAAATGAAATTCCTAAATAAAATAGTTACGAAATTACACTATGGTCTCTTTTTATGCGGATTTGAAGTAATACGGTTTGTAATTTCAAGAAAATTGTATGATTGTACAATGATTAATGGTATTAGATTAGAAATGGATTTTACCAATTTAATTTTTTGTTTTTGCTTTTTCTTGTAAAAGTTACTGTAATAAAAAAAAATATTATTTTTACTGCACTATACATTTTTTAACTTATACTTGTGCAAAATGAGTTTTATGTGTAGAAATCAGTACTATCCTAAGTGCGGTACTCAGTACCGCGGCGCGCCCTAACATGTAACTCAGATAGGTGCGCCCACTGCAGGGTTAAAAGAACGTTCTACCGCTATATTTTTCTAATTTGATGTTACAGTCATAAATTAATGAATGAATTCTTTTGAACGCGACTTTATTTTTAGACTTACTTATCCCTTTTTTATTTATTATCATTTTCTGTTCCTACTATTGTTTTAAGCACAAATATTGCTGTGAGTACAGTGCGACCTCGATAATCCGAACAAATAAAAACCGCGATAATCCGGATAAGTAAATAATTGGTATTACTGAAGCGGGACAGTTTTTCTTTTATTGAAAAGAGAAGCATCTAATACAAAACAACTAGAAAATAGTACATATACGAAAATTATTTAAAACAAAAGCATACTTATTAAATTTTATATTATTTTGTAAAGTAGCACTTTGTAATTGTTGTTTGCTTGATCCTTTTCCGGTTCATTGTAAAATTCGCTTCTTTTAATGCTTGAATTGCAATAACATCTTGTATTAGGATATCAATTTATTCTCTCCACTTTATGCACACATTGAAACTTTTAACTGTCTCGTCATTATTAACAGTCTGGTTTCTATTATTTAACTCTGGATTTTTATTGTCACTATCATGATGCTCGTCTGCATCATCCATGTCTTCCAGTGGTAACAAATTTTTATCATTTTCAAGCTAGTTACATATTTCCACTTTTGTGACATTTTGCTCACTCAGTGAGAATATTGAGCATAGCTGAAGCATTTGTTAAATATTTATTGATTAACAAAAAATACTAAACGAAAAATTTCATGCTTAACATATATACGTTGTTTACGTGTCATCTTTTCAATGAAGGGAAGCAGATTGTGCCGCAATTGATCAAGAGGAATTGGATCATCAGCCTCATCTTTAGTGTCTGGGTCGTAATTTGCCACGTAAGCCATAATTTTGTGCCGGTTTTGCTGCAAAACTTCTTAGCAGACTTTTTCCCAAGCATTGCATAGTAGACATACAACACGCTTCAAGTTTTTAATATTTAATATTTTTGCTAAAATAATTTCGTCAATCTGATGGCATTTTGACCCATAGGTTGCAAAAGTGCTGTACAATTTAGTAGAAGAAATAATGTTGTAAATTGTCCATTGTCATTGGTCAGCTCTTCTATAGTTCCATTGCTCGAGGCGTTATCGACGATTAACAGGGCTCGTTCAGGTCCGGATTACCGAGTACTATCAAATACGAATTATAATACAGTACACAATGCAATGAAATGCTTGGCCGGATTATTGAAGAATCCGATATAATTAAGGTCCGGATTATCGAGGATGCACTGTATTAATATTTTATTTGTGTTATTATAATTTTTAATCTAATGTTGCTTCGAATATGGTTCGAAAAAAAATAGAAAAACCAAATATTGTTGCAACAAATCCAACAGATATCTATGTCTCGAACATATTACGGTAATATGCAACGACTGTTCAACGGAGAAAGAAGACTGATTTGTGACAGTTTTATTTTCGTAAAATAATTTTTTTGTGATTCTGCTTTTATTTTGTTTGATAGGTTATGTTGTTTTTATAGCACCAAAGTTATTTTTGAAAGAATGTTTAATAATTTGTTGTTTTTTAGAGATGTTACAAAAAAGTGCCATAATTGTGGTATCAGTGAATACCCACTGATAAGTTCAATAAAAATAATGTTGCATTAAACCTATTCATGCTTGATTGTAGACAAAAGACGTAGTTTCCAATATACAAATTTACAAGAAGAAAATTTATTTTAAAACATGACTCTAGGGTTAAGTAAAACAATTTGTAATTATATACTGTGTTTCCCGAAAGTAACGGATAAATTCTATAAAATGTTTGAGAAAAATATTTTAAAAAAATGCTCGAACAGATCGATTTTTATTTTATAATTTTCATTTAAAGATGTAACTCCCCTCAACCCTTACTAACTGTCAAACATTCCAACATGATTTTCTTCTTTTTCTTTAGCTCTCGGAATGTATCCCATCCGCCTCCGTTCTTTTTTAATGATATTATTCTTTCATTATGTCGCATTTAAGCGCCATGTCCCGCAAGAAACAACAGGTAGGACACATATATCAAACACTCTTTATAAGCAGAAATTCTACTTTGAAACATTGATAATGCTTCCCGAGCACTTTGAACAATATAAATAAATATTACTTTATTATTGTCTTTTTTTTTTTTATTGTAAAATTTACACGTCAAAATGCTTTTTAACTAATTTCTTATTCATTTTATGCAAAGACAATAAACAACGTTTTTCGTGGTTCTAAACACCGTCGATAGATTTTAAAAGGAGGTTCCTTCACTAATTCTAAGTCAAAAAGTTCGCGCGACAGTTTCAAAGTACCTCTCTTCATTAGCTTTAATGTTTTTCTTCCAATGGCAGTGGTGTAGGTATCGACATCAAAGTTTAACTATTCGATTATTCTTGAATACTCAATGAAACTTCAATAAAAATTGCCTCTTTCACATTTGTCTTACTATAAACCGTTTTTGGAAAACACACAAATCATTTCAGTACTTCCTATTTACTGATTTTAGTATTTTTATACCAACTACCAGACAAATGATCATAAAAATCAATTACAGTTCTTGCTTATTTTGAATTTTGGGAAAAAATTTGGAATAATCTATTTTAGTTTAAACCTTTTAACACTCTGTACTTATCTTAAATTCTACAGCGTTTTGAACGTAATTAAGTTTATTTGACCTTTTTGTATTAGCATGAGCCAAGGAATCATCGCTTGAAATCTTTCGGGGTTGTTTAGAACCGTTCTGCATTTATCTGCATTTATCGAAAACTCGCCCGAAAACCTAAATTCCCTATATCGAAATAAGTTTTTCCATATAAAGTATATTAAATTATCTTAGTAAATTGTTACTTTTGCTGTGAATTTCTACTGTTGGGGTTGCAAGTAAGTACCACGATTTTTTTTCCACTTTTTATACAACCCAGCATGTTTCTTGTTTAGTTCTACTAGCTTGGTATAGTTATAACGATAAAGGTGAAAAATGTCCTTAATTCTATTTATGTACAGTTTTTTTAATTTTTTTAACTTCTCGTTGTACCCCACATTAAGTTAGTGTTTCGTTCTTTCAATTATCTCAAATACCGATTTTCAGATGTTAATGCTAAGTTATTACAAATTCATAAAGTTTAAAAATAATATTCCGAAAATTTTTTTCGGCTATCGATCGCAACTTTTTGTTTTGGCAGTATCAACTGAATTCAAACTGAACAACAATAAGCGGCTCCTTCTTTTTAACCTTTTACTTAAACCCTCATAGAAAGTGTAATTAACTAAATGTCAACACATTTTTAGAATGTGAACAGGTAGTTCAAATATGAAAAAGGATTGCAGTTAACCTTTTAAATTGTTTAATAACGTAATTGTCAAGATGTATTCGTTTCTGGACTATTTATAGGGATAAAGGTTAATGGATAAAGGTTTCACACTGGACAACCTGACCAAAAAAAGAATGACCCGTTTAAAAGATTTATATTTACTGCTTTTTCAGGTAAACTTAAATATACTTACTACTTGAGTCTTTATCACACAATTTTTTTTTATTTTCGCGTAGTCTGATAAATACAGTGCAGCCTACATGCCAACTTTAGAATTTACATAATTTCATATTCATGGTAAGTGTAAAAAAAGTATCAACTTTCAGTCCTATAACACACCACATATAAAAAACTGAAATTGGTCAGCCATGTAGCAGGCTGACGGTTATTAACTTTTAGTTTCGAGTTTTGACACCGGCTATACACAGGTGTCTAATATCATTGTTGTTAAATAAAAAAAGGCTTTATTGAAATATTTTGTTTACCTTCTTGCTGTACTGAAATGGTTTGAATTACTTAGGGCCCGTTGTTCGGTCAAAGTTTAAACTCCAAGTGGGGTAAGCTGATCTAAGAGGACGCAGCCGATAATAGTCAGTAGTGCAAATAGGAAAGAAATGGTTTGCGATTTGAATCTAACGTATGCTTGTATTTGTGTCAAGAAATTATTGAAATAGGTAGCAAAATGACAAACCCAGGTAAGTTTGAGTTCTTTTGTCGATTTTCTTATTTATTTTGATCATTTTCAAAAGATCGTTTTAAAAAGAAATCAAATATTACAAAACTAGTTTACAATTTAGACTTACAAATACATCAAAGAAGAAGATGTGGAAATATTCAGAATGCAAATAAATTTATAAGGAAGCAACAAAAGGAGTACTGGACAAAGAGTGGAGGCACGAGAAGTACACTTTAGTGGTTTTGTTTGCAATTTATTTGTAGATTAGTTGCTGCGTACTCTTATCAGCTACTTTTCATACTCTTATGCAGCCGTATGTGTAAGAGTAGGTACGCAAATCCCATTTTGTGAATTTTCAACAATTATTAAGAAATGGATGAAGCTTGTTAATTAATATTACAAGTTTATGTTTATAAATACATATATACTTTTTCTAATAAAATAAATTTTAAATTAAAATTAGTTTGTTTTCTACATCAATTTAAAATTCCGAAACTATGTTGGGCGGGAAGTGAATTAGTAAATTATTCCGTTAACGCTTAGATTTAAACCTGATTTGTAGATTGGGTAACGCATCCGTAATCGTTCGGCAAAAACGTTGGCGGTACGTACCGGTAAATTTATCAATTTATAAAAGCCAGAACGTAACACACGGTGGTACCTCACACTGCGTAATCTCAACGTAAAATGTTGACGTGTATGGATCTGGAATAGACTCTTTCATATTTTGAAGAATTGGAAAATAAACAAGGGATCTAATTTGGCTTGTATATTCGACCATCCTTAGCAATTTTGAATTGAAATATTCTTATTTTAAGGTCGCTATTGTCAATTTGAAGGTTGTGCTTGTGTTAGACCAAAGACTACATAACCTCGCTCTAAAGTTTACTTCACAAGAACATTCGTAACTGATTGACTGACTGCAAGAGCTGTATCTTATAATGATAAAAGTTGACGATTTTTATGTGTCAAGCGGATACTTCAAAATCGCGTTATGAATTCAAGCAGATGATAAATCGTTTTTTCTGAAGTAGTAAACTGTTTGAATAAAAGTTAGTTGCGTGTATTATCGTTTGAAAATTTAAAATCTAAAAGTTTGCGTTTCTGAAAATGTGAAATGAATATAAAAATTTAGCTAAGTAGTAAAATACTATTGTAAGTTGTTGAACCAATTGAACTTAATAAAACGGAAATGCATAAAAATTGAGTCTAACTACCTATGATATTTTTGAGTAATTATAAAATATTAAATCAAGATATAATTTCGATCGGGGAGAATCATTAATTAAATATTTAGTTCTTAACACTACGTTTCAATGTAAATACCTCATTTCTATCAACTGGATTTAAACGAGAATAGGAGTGCTGGAGGTAATTTAAAAACATGATTGAATTTATCGACTGCTCAGACTTTATAGGTTCTAATTGAATATTAATTATTTTGTGTTGATTCAATAAATGCAAAAAAATTAAAAGTGCATTGTAATAATGCTTTCCAACTAAGTAAATCTTTTTGAGAAAATGTGAAACTAACACACCTACGTATGTATGATAGTCGGCACATAAATGAACACAGGGTGTCTAATCTTTTTGCGATCCGTATTAGAAGGATGCTTACGAGGTTGTGCACAAAATTTTAGATCTTTATTCAATATTTTGTCTAGCAATGGACTCTAAGAAGTGTGATTACATCTAATTTAATTAAAAAATAAATAAATAAAAAATGGAAAAAAGCATATATTCGGAAATAAATAACCTTACAAAAATTTCTAAATTCAAGAATTGTTACAATAACGAACTTTAACAAATATAACTAACCATTAACACATTAAATAACATGAAACTTATTCCTAAAAAATACGTACAAAGAAATATATAAATTCAAAAATAATTTGCAGTGAACAATTTTACTTATTTAACTTTAACTATTAACAAACTAAATAACTAGAAACTTAACCTTAAAAAATATGAATATTCAAAAATAATTACCGTACAGAATTTAATTAATTATTAACTAATTAAACAACTAGAAACATTGAAAAAAAAACATTAAAAAGCAAAAAAACTTTAATACATTGTCATTTTTACTTACGGCAGTCATGAAATTTCCATGTTGTACATTAAAATTCGTGTCGATTCGACTTGGGATTTGTTTCGTAAATTTACAATAAACTATTTCTCCCAATCGGTGGAAAATTGAGTCACCTAAAACACGTAAAAACTGCAAACTGTAATAAGTACAGTAAACCTGTTAATAACTTTAAAGCTAGCACTATTCATTCTACTTAAATATGTAATGCAATATTTGAAACAAAATCAAACGTAGAGCATTTGCACACGATTAGTCCTCCCTGCGGGTAATCAAAGTTCAGTTAAAAGCATCAATTTTTAATTTGAAATAAACATTTATTGTGAACACTATCACTAATATTTACTTTCTCATAAGCATCAAACAAAAGTTACATTTATAATTCCCTGCTACGTTTTGCTCTATATCGTTATTCCTAAAATGCATTTATCGTATTTTCAAGAGCTTCACGTCTGTAAAAGTATAGCAATTTTTTGAAGTTAATTTCTTGGCATCTGAAGAAATAATCAAATGTTAGTGTAGCGCACCATTAGCCCTTGGTATTTGAAATATCCACTTCCGCTACAGAAAATAAGCAAAGCAATTAAGTAGAAGAATAAATTTGCTGCAATATAAACAAAACAGAATATTATTATAAAAAAAATTATTTTCCGACACCATAAAGTAACAAAATAATTACATATTTCGCGAAAACACCTTTATTATGCTTTATTAAATACTCCGGTGCGCACCATTCCCCAATTATCCCCTAAGTGGTCTTTAATCAGACAATTTTGATTCTCATTCGATTACTCATTGGTTCACTTTAAAACTCTTCTGTTGTTACATGAAGTAAATTATTCATCAAGAAAGTAAATATTTATTATAGACGTATCCAGGAACCGTCTGTACTTAGTACCACAAACTAACTTTTTTTATGGAAAACTGTATGTAATGTATAAGACAGAGATACAAACTAATTAACTACATAATATGCCTATTCGCGTCTAATTTTGTCCCCTTCTCTAATCTTTCCATACAAAAAATTTTAAATTTGTCAATCTTTTTATATTAACGCATAATCAATTTCGAATTATTTGTGACTTATTAAATCGTTTTCAACTACGCGGAAAAGCTATTGTACCTTTATTTCATCTTCCCATTTTTCTCTTCTTATTTAATAAAACGGAAAAAAGCTGCATCAGTCTATTGATGTTAATGGACTCAAATTCAATATATCCTTTCACTTCAATTCTTAGTAGTAGCAGCTTCCATTATTTATTCTGAAGTGTTGAAATCATTTTTCACATCCATTCGTCGTCGTCGCGTCGTTCTATTCCTTCAAATTACCGTGAGTATGTATTTTGTTGTAATTCTAAGAAACAAAATATTAATCTTGTTATGTGATTTTAGAAAAAATGCATTTTTATTCCACTAATAAAAATGTTTACATATAATATTTGGGCTTTAGTTGTATTGTGCGTGACATCAAATGCATACAATAATGTTACGTTTCGAAATTATTGCCTTCTAATAATCTATGCAGCACGTAAAGATATTTTTGTACTTCTAAATACCTCTGTGCACATTTACCAAGTTTTCACGTGTAACAACTACAGCCATTTGGTATTGTTTCAATCTTGTTTTATGTTTTTTTTATGGGGATACCTAAAAACAAAAGTTGTTTGAATCGACCTGAAACATTTTTGCTTTTAGGTACCCCCATAAGAAACCGTCATTCAACGGTCTTGATGCAACACCCCTCAATATGTTATGAAAGGTCATGTAAAACTTCCAGAACCGATTCCAAGAATGAATAAATGTTAATGGGAGACATTTGGCGAACGTAATGTTTAGAAATTAGCTTTTTGTAAGCCAAAGGGTTATTCTGGTTACACGTGATAAATAAATAAAAAATTCATTCTTTAAATAATTGTTGTTTCTTTCTAAACAGTTGAGTGCGCTGAATGCGACCATTGTAAACTAAAGGGTAACTCATGCTGATGGTGAGGAGTTGTCGACCTTCGTCCCTACCACCACCTTACGAGCTCTAAACCCCACCTCATATCATCCCATTTCATTGCCGGATCTTTTATAAACGCGCGAGTATACAACATTATAATAAGAGCAGTTTCTAAACGTACCTATATTATGTATTAGTTATCTCGTAGAATATCTTTTTCTGCTTGAATACCTCCATCCCACGATCGTATTTTTTCGTAACTCCCACGCAATCCTACATCCTCCCTTACCCTAGAATTTTTAAAGTTCCAAAGCTTCTAATAACTCTTTAATGCTTGTATAAATAGGGCTCAATTTTATAACAACAAAATGCTGAATACTAATTTAAAATTTACTAAAATGTCAAATTCTAAAACACTTCAAAAATGGTTCCTGGTAACTGCAACTTACGCAAATCGAAAAGAAAAGTCGAAACCAAATGTAACAAATAAAATAAGGTAACACATAAATATTTGGCACAATTGTTTAAATAGTAACAAATAATTCGATGTGCAATTTCGGCCACGGAATAGTTAATACTAGCAATCGTTTCTTCAACTTTTTCACATTCGAAAAACTGCCTGTAGATATTTAAATTCAATCAAGTTGTCAAATTTTACATTCTCTAGCTATGTAGATGTAAAAGTTTAGAAATGAAAAAATCACAGACAGATTAATTAATTTATACATCTCTTATCATTTAACAAAATAATAGGATAAATAATATATAAAATAAATGAGTAACTTTTCAGTGTTTCAGTGTTTGCTTGAAATAGTTCGAGAATTGCTGGTTTATGTGTTATCTGATGCACCTGGGGTTTATAGGTGCAATAAACATTTATCGTGAATGATAAGCAAAGGATATTTCGTTTGTCGCGCGTTGTACCACGACATCAGTAAGGACGTCTTGACCGTAAAAGCAAACTGCAATTTGAAACACAATATTTAGAGTTCTTAGAAGGACGTTAGATAGAGCGTTGGATGAAGTTGTCCCAGTAAACCATTTTAAATTTACATATAACCAGTGCTCTTTTTGTCATGGAACGCTTGGGAACGGCGTTCCACACCTGTTTTCGACGAATTTTATAAATTTTTGTAATAGCTGTTGGTCTAAATAAAATCGCGTTTAGCGTTACACCACCTTTTTTTACAAAAAGAGCACTGCATATAACATTTACGTATCTTCTAGAGAACATTGTTATAATACTTTACTAACATCGCTGCCACATTAATGATACCAAAATAATTACAGCAAATATACGTTTCTATATTTATGTAAGATTTATATCAGTTTGTTCTTTCTATATCACTAGTACATAAAATATTGCTGAAGAAGTGATATGACTTATTTATGTAAAATGTATGTTACAGGTTATACGTCCTTGTTATATTACTATTGATACTTCATAAATATGTACCGGTTACATTCTATTTGTACGTGAATGCTACGTTACATTGTAACATTACAAGAACATAATTATTAATGTTGGAAATAGTTATTTTGTTCTATTGTATTGTAATATATTTATTACGTTACAATTTTTATAAAAAATTAATTTTTTTATATTTATAGGGAATATAATATAATATCGGCTATTTCTAGGCCTTCAAAGGATCTAGAAATAAAATATATCTTATACTCAAAGAAACTATGGTTATAATGGTTCAAGTCATATCACTATATTTTCGAGTAGAGAGTAATTCATTATTGTTTAACTCGTTCAACCTTGCAATTTACATTTATGAGTTGACAGTACACTTTATTTCATGGTTTGAATCATTTTTGCTTTACGTATAGCAGCTTAAGAACGACTCACAAATGTTTGTTAACTCATTTTCTTATACATTGTGGATTAATGTATTATTGCTAAACATAATTCAAATACAGTAGAATCCGGTTATAATGGCTCAGGTTAAAGCGAACCACTGGTTATAACGAACTTTATTCCAAGTCCCGACATTTTCCCCTATGTAACAATGTAAAAAACAAACGGTTATAACGAACTCGGATATAACTAACTATCGGATATAGCGAATCTGAAAAGCCGAAATTAATAAAACTTTAATCGGCTATAACGAACTTTGCATTGTATATAACGCGTAATAACCTATTTAACTACTACTCATTTAATGACAATTCATCATCAGATTCAAAGGGAAGTGAATTTCAGCAATTGAAGGGCTCTATGCGAGAAGTATCTTAGTCACTTTCATATTCTGTGATATTTGAGATTTGAAGTTGTAAATAAACAATTGCACTGTTAAAAAAAAGGGAGAAAAAAGCCAAACCAAGGAAAACACTTTTTTTCTTTTTTGCTTAGAACGTCATATAAACATGAAAACTTATGTATTTTTTTGCGAGGAACACGATGGTGCAATTAAAAATCGATTTGCTCTAAGATTCACAGAGATAGAAATCTTAAACCTAACCTAACCTAACCAAACTGGGTTTATTTTTTTGTGTTTCTCTTTCGGGGATATTTTAGAATTTTTACACTGTTGAGGTTATGTTGTGATTATTTACCTGTTCTAAGTAAACAATTGCACTGTTAAAAAAGAAAAAAAAAAGTGAGTCTTCTGTAGTAAAAAAAGATCAGTCAAAATCAAAACAATGTGATTTCCAGATCAAACAGAAATATAAATCTCAAATATCACGGAATATAAAAAGTGACTTAGGTACTTCTTGCATAGAGCCCTTCAATTAGAAAATTCAAATTTTTTCGAAAACCTAAACATGAATGACAATTTATTAGTTACAACAGAATATTTGTGTATTTGTGGTAGACAAAAGTAGCCAAGAAGAAGCCAATGAGGAATGAGGATGAGCCGGAAGCACCAGCATTACAGATTTTATCTACACAGGAAGCTGTGAGAAGTATTAACAACATTCGTAATTTTTTTTCAGTTTTACGGTGTGCCGAACTCAATGATTGAAAATCTTAGTGACGTTGAAACGTGTGTGGACAATTTATACTTTAACAGTGCAACAGTTCAGTCGAAAATAACAAATTTCTTCAAATAAAATTACTTGTTGCATTATGCTTTGTTTCAATTAAGTTTAGTCCTTATATTCTTAATGGTTTTATACATATGCATATTTATATTAGACCAATAAAGGTCTCATAAAACACTTTGCATTTATTCTTTCAATAGCGTTTATAACGAACTTCGGATATAACGAACCGATTTTGACGGTCCCTTGAGGTTCGTTATAACCGGATTCTACTGTATATGTAATTTACAACAGTTTTTTAAAGAAAGCGCTTCTGCATACGAACAGAATTAAGCCGTTCAATTACCTATTACAATAGCAATGTACTCTTATTTCATTGGTGTGTATCATTCAGACGATGAATATTTATTTTTAATATCAAAAATATTTTAGTTTTCTTCAAGAATCGTGTAGCTGAAATGTAAAAAATGCAAAATCTAGGCTATTATATTTTTAGGCCAAAGAAATTTAAAATTTCTAAAAAAATAATGTTAAATGCTTAAAAATTTGAAACACGGATAACTAGTGCAACGATTCGGGACAGTTAGTTGCTATTTGTGATTAGGTAAATTAAAGTACATTAATTCTATTTACACTTATATTTACAACATTTAAATAATTTTAAATATAAATTGCCATTACACTTTATGTGAAGCAAAGAGAATATTAAATATAAATGAAATAGAATTATTTTTATCGTTTCTTTCTAGTTATTGACGAATTGTTTCATTGTGTCAAACTAAACATTAAATAAGCACAATAAACAATTTCCAAACAAATTTTAAGATTTTGGAACTTAAAGAGAAAGTCGTTCGTTACAATTGAAACCAGATGGTCGAAAACAGACCCTAAACGAGTTATTGAATAAAGTCACCGTAAATTTTCACATTATATACAACAGTTGAAAGTATGACCATCTCCTCTTGTTTTCTATAACATTCTAAAGTAGGTCAAGAATTTGGCTTTACTAGATTTTCTTACAGCTGTTCGCAATTTTTACAGCTGGAAGTAACAATTTCGTGTATTTCACTTTTTCATAACAGAGTTTTTAAGCTAAATATTATAAAATGAATTTAACTTTAAACCATTGATAGAAAATTTATTTTTTAAAATAGTTAGAGGCCCACGTATTTAAAGAAATATTATTAAAGTAATATTGTGGTAAAGGAATTCCCCATATTTTTTTTTTGACAAAAGGAAAAAGCATTTGACATAAAGTGAAATTTGATACGTGTTGAAAATTAATCCGAAAACCCTGTAATGAGCTGTGTACAAAAATTCCCGCAAGAAAATAAAACATATCTTGAGGATTTTTTCTTATCCATTGCTAAATAACAATGAAATGGTAAATAGTAATTATTATTAGAGTCGCTGCAGTAGAAATAAGTATTCCAGAAAACAAAATTGGTTCACAAATTTTATTTTAATTAAATTTCAACATTTTTTATAGATTTATTTCCAGGAAAGCAAAGCTCAGTAATTGATAAACAAGTGTGTAAAAGCTTCCGTCTTTCGCTTCGATCCAGTTTTCATCGAAAATGAAGAGAAAGGGCGAAGGAGAGTTATTTATTACTCTTGAGATAATATTTCCTGACAACACGATAGGCTCGTATAAATTTTCATGTGCTGGTTTATAGGTTGAAAGGTGCAAGAAATAGTGTGCGATACACACCTTATATAAATGTAAATACGACAACATAATTTGTTACTTGTTTTTCGATCATATTTTATGATAAAAGTAAATTGCTCTGAATGCCACGCTACTTTTATATGGACAGTCACGCTGTCAAATTGGTGATAATACTTTTAGCGAGTTTTTTCTGTTCTCTCTTGTGCTCTTCCAGAATCTGCGTTCTACCGCTTGTCACGTATTGTCGATCGAGTTGTGCTAAAAATAAACGTTCACCTCTTATTTTGTGAATACCTAAATAAATCACATAACTTGTTTATTGTCTGTTTATTGAAGTATAAGTATTAAATTGATAGCTGGTTAAGAAGAAAAGTTTTGTTTTATTTTACTAGTTAATAAGATAACGTTCCCTTCACACAAATACATCATTATTTTACCTGTTCTAAATTAAAGACAGAAATACTCTTTGTGATTGTAAACGATAAAGGAAAACAAGGCGCGACAAAGTGCCGAAAAGTCAGATGTGGTTTATGATGTTTTATAGAGAGAGATGTATTTCAAAAGTGGATGATTTCTGCGCATGAGGTGAAAACGCGTCTTATGTCATACACTTTTGTACGTATTCTATACAAAAATTTTCTACCGCAATACCACAATGATGAAGTAAAATATTTAACTAGTATCTATGATGATAAATGGTACCATGTATCCAGTATATTGATACCCTACATTGCCGTTCTACTATCGAGAAATTTCTTGAACTTATTTTAACCCTTTGAGGACAGAGAAATATTAGCATTTCAGCGCATTTCTGTGAAATTTTCACAAAACAATCTCGCAAAACAACAAACGATAACTAACAAAATAGGTACGTCTCTAAATTGGTTAACGTTCTTAAATAATTTTTTTTCTACGTTCAAGAACCCGTTAAATAGTGCGGTCAATGAGAAAAACCAACAAGACAGTAGCCGCATAATTTTAGAATGTGGTTTGCAACTATAACCACTGGTACGCAAAGGGTTAATTAACAACTGAAAAACTGTGCATTAGTGTAACTGTACCTATTGCACAGTCCCAACCTGTTGCATTCCATTTATTAAGAATATTTTGCACATAACTAAAAACATCAATGTGTTAAATTGTTCTCTGATAAGAAATGAAGGGTAAGGCTAAGAAATGAAGGGTACAGGGAAAGAAGAAAGCACAGTAGCACCTCGATTATCCGAACCTCGATTATCCGAATTTTCGATTATCCGAATTGAAAATTTTTAATATTTTTTTTCGCCGTCAAATTAAAATTGTAGCTCTATGCAGCGATGGAAATTACAACACAAGTTATGTACACTATTTTAACTAACACACAAATGCACTATGGAACATCAGGGGGTGGATTCCGACCCAAGAAAATATAAGTGAAGATATTATGCAGTTCAGCAATCGTATAATGTCAGAGGATGATAGCTCAAGCCGTAAATCTATGAAAAAATCACAAAAAGAAAACGTCGAAGAGTGTCTCTTCATATGGTTCACGCAAAAACAATACTCTGGTTAGCCAATATCTCGACCAATTTTGTGTAAAAAGGCGATATTTTTCATTACAAAATTAAACGGGGATCCAAATTTTAAAGCAAGTTTGGGTTGGCTCGAAAAATTGAAAAAGCGACATGGTATCAGCTGGAAATACATGGGAAAAAGCTTTCTGCCGACAAATCTTCAGCAAACACCTTTGCAGACTCGTTAAAGGTGTTTGTGGAAGAAGCAGGGTACGATGAAGAGTTTATTTATAATGCTGATGAGACCGGTTTAAATTGGAAACAACTTCCCAGCAAATCTTTAGCATCAAGGTTTGAAATTACTACACCAGGGTACAAAATCAGCAAAGAACGTGTGACCATAATGGTTTGTGCTAATTCAACAGGCAGACACAGACTCCCACTGTTTCTTATTGGGAAATAGAAGAAGCCTAGATGCTTTAAAAATATAAAATCTCTTACAGTTTTATATGATCATCAGAAAAGGGCATAGATGAGTGGTGAAATTTTTAAACGATGGTATGAAAAACAGTTTATTCCAAAAGTCAAAATTTTTCAAAATTCTATAGATAAGAGAGGAAAAGTATTGTTATTACTCGACAATGCACCGTCGCATCCGTCAATAAAATGTTTAAATCACATCTGTAATACAACTAATGGATCAGGGAGTAAAAGTAACATTAAAGCGCTCATATCGAAAACATACTTCGATGAAAATAATGAAGACTCCCTTATTAGCTTCCACAAGATCAATTTAAAGGACTGTTGCTACATGGCAGTAGGGAGTTGGAATTCTATAGATGGGTCAACATTAAAAAAATCATGGCACAAACTTCTGAAAAGACCGGTAGTGAGTTTCAGTAATAGTAATGCAGATTTGGTTGGTATCGAAGACATCACAAATTCCAATATGTCCCGAATGCGAAGATGCGAAGATGTCATGGAGTGGTTAAATTGTGATGCAAACGATCCTGGATTCTAAATTCTTAATGAGGAGAAAATCATTAATGAAATAAATGGCATACCCTCAGAAGAAGAAGACAATGAGGAGATTGTCGAGGAGGAAGAGGAAAATAATGGACCTAAGGATTCTGAAGCTTTTCAGTGCGTAGATATCGCCATGAAGTGGTTTGAAAGACACGAAGAATGTAGCCCAACACAACTTATATGCCTCAAAAGTATAGAAGATTTGGCGGCTTCTAAAAGAAGAGCTAATTTTAAGCAAAAATCAATCATTGATTATTTTAATTCGCAGTAATTTAAATTATACGTTTGTATACATACTTTTTTGTTTAATAAAAATATTCATACAATGTAGATACATTTTTCTTTCTCCTTTTGATTATTTTTTTAATTTTTCGATTATCCGCACTACCCTCATCCCCAATTAGTTCGGATAATCGAGGTTCTACCGTATGTCCACTCCCGATCGAATATGAGATAACTATGCCATTTTGTAGCAAAAATTGAGTACCTACTATCCCATGTCCAAAGTTTAAAATAAAAAAGCAGTTAGTCAGCAGATATAGTTAGTTTTGATATTTGCATTACACAGCAAGCATAGTAAACAATTTAGAGATATGGACATACCTACCTCCTTTTTTTCCTGTACCCTTGAAATGTGTAGACGTGCGGAAAAAACTGAAACAACTACCTACAACTTAATACCGAAGCCGTGACTAAATGCATTTCAATAGCAGTTTGAATACGTCTGTTTTGTTTAGTACATGGCACCTTCGGAAATAATAAGTATTTTATCTAATTATCATTTATTTGCATGCTCAATTACATTAGTATGGGAATTTCAGATTGAACAAAAACCCTCTTTTTGCAAAAAAGAAGTGCAGTGGCTGGCTAACCGGTGCACTAAAACTCTCATAAACCTTTTTGCAGCCACCATGGCTGCGAAGTGGTCTGAACTCATGATAATATTCGATAATTATTCAACCTCTTCAAAGTTACATACTTACATAATGTTCTTGTGTGCCTGTATAGCTTATCTACGCGATGCGCCTGTTCAAGTATATCAGAACGTTTGGATGGTAAAACGTAGACGCTCAGGCCGGCTGTGCAGGCAGCAAATAGATGAAGGGTACACGGGAAGAACGAACAGAGTCACATTTTCGTCTTGTCGAGATTTTCGAGTTTTAATGTTTGAAATTCCTATACATATATTCCGACAAGCTTCGAAACTTTACTTGTTATTTTGATAAACTTACAGCGTTCTCTCATAAAATTCAAGATCATATTTTGAAAGCTTACAAATTTCTATACCAAATAGTATTAAAATGAATTTCAAGAAAAATGGACTCTGATCATGCTTTCCGTGTACCCTTCAGATATTTTCATTAAGGTGGGTTTCGCAGGTCTAGAAGTGAGGTTAGAATTATTGAATTTTCAATCCAAGTTAATTTAAAATGTACAGTGCAGATAAGCTTCAAAAGGTAGAAATCGCAAACCAATGGCATGAAGGTTTGATGACATATACTTTTCATAATTTATTATGTTATATTAAAATATTTTCAAGCGATTTTGCTCATTACCAAAAAATTTCTCAAGTATGCCTTGAGAAATTTTTCGGTAATGAGCAAAATCGCTTGAAAAATTTCTCAAGTGTGCCTTGAGAAATTTTTTGGTAATGAGCAAAATCGCTTTGAAAAATTTCTCAAGTATGCCTTGAGAAATTTTTTGGTAATGAGCAAAATCGCTTGAAAAATTTCTCAAGTATACCTTGAGAAATTTTTTGGTAATGAGCAAAATCGCTTGAAAAATTTCTCAAGTATGCCTTGAGAAATTTTTTGGTAATGAGCAAAATCGCTTGAAAATATTTTAATATAACATAATAAATTATGAAAAGTATATGTCATCATACCTTCATGCCATTGGTTTGCGATTTCTACCTTTTGAAGCTTATCTGCATTGTACATTTTAAATTAACTTGGATTGAAAATTCAATAATTCTAACCTCACTTCTAGACCTGCGAAACCCACCTTAAATAAATTAAACCGCACAGACATATCGGACCGTGTGTATGAAAGCAATCCGGCCGTCTCAAGTTTTAAATCTTCCGCAGCAGCACGGTCTCTTCCACCGCAAGTCTCTTTTCTTTAATAAGTTGATTGCACGTTACCAAAACTGAAAAATATTCTTTTTTCAACACTTTGTGAATGGACAAAGCCACTTTCTCTATTTTCCCATAAAATAGCTACTGTTTTAATTGTCATATAGTAATTAGTTACTTCATATTATCTATTGAGGATTCTATAATAGAACGATTTTTGAATGGATTATGAAATATTTAATTTGGACTTTTGTAGATCTGTAGGATATCTACTAACTTATTGATTAAATTTTAAGCAAATTTGATAGAGTTTATTATGTTTTAAAAAATTATTGGAACACGGGTCTCTATTTGCTGTTAAAAGGTGGTTTAACAATTTCTTCTAACTAAAATTTCACTGTTTAAAAAGTGCCATGAAACGAATTTTTAGCCCGCCAGAGCTGACGCAAAATAAATTTTAATAGTGGCTGGCGCCTGTTTCAGAGACCGAGAGTTTTATAGTTTAATTATTATTGAAAACTTTTATTTTATGTTAAATCTAAATTTATGTATTGGAAATTGCGTCCTCTCTCTACAATAAAACACAACTAGATTTAATATAACATTATCTATATTAAACTTAATTATGTCACTTTTTTGTAACACCTCTAAAAAATAAACAAATCATTCGACTTTCTTTCCAAAATAAGTTTGTCGCTAAATTTTAACATAATAAGCTATTAAACAACATGTGAGTTATAGCAATAAATAGATTTAAATTAGTAAACATCTAGTTTTTTAATAAACAGAAATGTGATTTTGCGTTAGTAATTCGCAAATAGATTAACGCAGCATACGAAAAATGTAATAATTGTATTGTAGTCTCTGTTCGATTTGACTGATTAAACCATTTCCATTGTTTTTTTTTGTGATGCTTTCACAACTCTCAAGAGAATTTTAGTAGCAAAATCGATAGCCATTTTATATCCATATCGAAACATATTTAGGCTTTGCTGGACATGACTCAAAATTTACGTATTATGATAAGAGATTTTAGAACTGCAAATTTTATTCTTATCTTTTAGGGCGCACTGAAACAGGTGACGGGCGGAAAATGGCCCACGGGCTGTAGTTTACCGACTCCAATTCCATTTTCCTAGGTGATCTACCTCCAGTCAGTCACCCGCAGTAACTTTCAATTTTTGACTTAATTCAAAAATTGTCTTCTCTAATTATTTTATATAGGTAATTAAAATTGCACGATTTCTTTTTGTTAAAATAAAAAATATACAAGGTGTTTGGTAATTACACGAACAAATAAGTACATTAATTTTAACTGGAAATAGAATGCGTCAATTTCAAGAATATGTTTAAATACGTCATTTTCATAAAACTTTTATTTAGTAAGTTAAAATTGTTGAAAATTTGGGGAAACTTTTCCTCGCCTATTGATACTATGTTTCTACAATAATTATGATAGAGTAATATACAAATCAAAACAGTGTTACGTAAAATATGTTCGCACATATCGTTGCACCAGTCAAGTCAAATGTGAGGGTGCAGTTTTTAAAGTGGCGTACAACCCGGTACGCCACTTTAACCCGGGTTGGTCTAATAGTGCGCCAGTGATTCCTTTTACAAACATTTTAAAATATGACAAATTCACGACGCAGTACCGACGGCAGACGGGAAACCAGAAACATCCATTCCGTCGGGTTTTACAAAAGATGATTACAGTAAATAATAAATGCATGTGAAAATTGTTAAAATTTTAATGAGCAGGCTTAATTATTGCAGATACGACACGCTCATAGTAAACAACAACATTAACAAGAGAGATTGCGATCTGAACGAAATTAATAATAAAAATATATATACAGGTTGTATTATATTAAGTGTCCACCATTGGTAACTTTGTTATTATTGGAGTTTCTTTAAAATCCTTTCAATGCTGTTCAAACTTAAATTTAACTCCCTTGAAATATCTCGTATTGAAATTCTAGGATGTGCCTCAAAATACGCTATTACATTAATTTCGACTTCTTCAGTAATTATAATTTTTTTCTTCTCTTCCCTTTGGAAAACTGTTTCGTTGCTCCTAAATTCTCTATGCCGTCTTAGACCGTTGAATTGGTTGCAAACGAAGGAAGCACTGCTGCTGGTAATAACCTCGAGCTCTCGCCGAGTTCTTGTTGTTGTTGTTGTTGTTGCCGCATACGAAATATTCTTCTAACATGTCACATTTTTCTAAATGAGTAAACGCCTTGTTGGGAACCAAAATTGAACACAGCAGTTACTAAACCACATCTAACGTAATGAAAATTGTATATACCACATTAATGTTTGATAAAAATGTTAACTGACACATTTATTGAATTGCTTTTGACGTTTTAATAATTACCATTTTCAATTGTTTCAGTGCCTACGTAATTTTTGTAGTTAATTAAAATAGAAACTTCAATTACTTCTAACTTCTACTACTACAGTACTAGTGCATTAAGATTTTTTTACTCAAAATTAAACATACCTTCGAAATTTCCAAAACAATAGATAGGGTATTCCATTTAAAGAAATGTTATTTTCGTTAATATCTCAAACAGTTGAGGTCCGATTGTTTTTTTGCTTTCATTACAGTAATCAGCGGAAAAAACACCAATTCTCTGCTAATTTAACCGACTTTGTAGCTCCAATAATAACATATTTACCAATGGTGGACACTTAATATAATACAACCTGTATATACAGACTGTCTCCAAAAAATAAGACGAGTTCATAGCTCCCTTATTTATTTGAAGATTTTAGTTGTCTATATATCAAGTTAAATGGTTGGAAATAGGCTACAAATGAGCTAACAAAATCACGTATAACCCCAAGGGCATTAAGGCTATACTGTCAAAATATATATATATATTTTTAGTAATTATTCTCGTAGAGTTTTTTATTCTGAATACAACAATATATCACAAGTAAACACTTACATAAGAAAAATTAAACAAAAAAAAATAATAAAGCACCATTTAGTCTTGACCGCGGACACGAAATTATATGAGACTTTTCAGCCAGTCTTCAGAACGTCAAAACAAAGGTTTGTGCAAAAATACAGGTTGCTCTCTTTCATTCCGCAGTTTCCTCCTTATGGCACCTTATTTGGCTGTACTATAACACAGTTATAGCTAATTGACTACATCGTGAAACGTTTAGTTTTATCGGTTTTAACATAATTTTAACGAGAAATTTCATTATGTGACAAATTTGTTTGGAAAATGGTTGCAGTGAAAAAAATTGTCATTCGTTATTTTCATTATAATGTATTACGATTTGTAACTTATCAACTGCCAACTTCTCGGTATTTTCTTTTATATTTGAAAATGCTCAAATGTGCCAGAGAACTTAAAGAACGTAGCATACAAAATGATCGTGTTCATCAAAAACAACGTCGATATTAAAGTAACAGAATAACAAATGCGCCAGCAATTTCAAAAAATTCAAGAATTCTCCTTTTGTTTCACAACATTGTTAACACTCACACACACTCACATTTTGTTGTGCGTCAGAAAGTTGTTACTTAAGTTTTGGAGTTAAATTTCAAATGGAAATCGTTGAAATATTAAAAAGAGATTCCAACAATAAGTAAAAACGTAAGTGTCTATTGAGCACTGATACGATTGGAATACGTATCAGTAAACGCATCCATTAATAAATGATAGGTAACACAAAATGGTTTGAGTATCAATTGAAGTTACGACCGAACAAAAAAAAAGGATTGTGAAGCCCAACGAATGACGCATATGGGAAATTTAACGGCTCAACGTAAACTTTTATCTAATTTTCTTTACGACTTAACTTCGAAAACAACCAAAAGCGATGCAAAGCAGATTTTGGTGTAGATAAATTTTCTGTCTGAAAGTATATTATTAATTTTTGAACGGTTTGTTCGAAGTCACGTAAAAATTTACCTATCTATGGAAAGGTTCCTATTTAATAACCTATTTATGGGCCTTTTCTATGTAATTTTTTTAAGGCCAATCTTCATTACATGTTGATATCTATTTAGTTATAACATATATCAGCTTTACTTTATTTTAAGTTTAAAAGTAATGAATATAATTTATAAACAAAATTTTAACTTTTCTAATTTTTTACCCGTCCTGAAAGTTGCGTAACCCTGAACTGGAAACTATACCTTATGTCACCACCAGAAAGAGTGCCATACATGCGTGTTGTTCGCGTACAACTGGAAACTTGAATTTCTAGTGGTTATTATTAATTTCATGTATGAGTCTTTCTCGCTTTATCGCATGGGTGGAGAGAGGTGGAAAGTGTGTGCACAGTGCGTGAACAGTATATACGAACATGATGTGAGGATTAAGAGGATTAACTATCCAAAATATTTATTTATAGAAAACTGGTTAGAGTTGGTTTCAACTTGTGGTGTTTGTATTTCCAGAACGGTGATCTGTTCAAATTTATTCCATACGGTGGTATAGTAGCAGAAAATTTCAAAAAACACACATGGATTTGGGAGATTTGTTATCAGTAATAGAAAATCCAGAAAAGCACAGAATTTTTTTCGACAATTTGTTTTCTTTTTACTTACCGATTTGCAATATTATTATTTTTTGTCACAGGCAGTGTAGTACAAGCAACCGTGTAGCTGAATGTCCAATTAAACCAAAAAAAGTTATGGACGAGGTTCCTACGTTTGTTCGTTTGATTCAAATTTGGAAGTACTGATGGTACAGTAAAATGATAATTCTCTGGTTACTGTATTGACCAAGCTTGTAATAGTACTTCCACTGCGACAAACTAAACGATATTATAGAAATTAACATAAAGATGAAGCAGTTTCACAACCAAACGTTTGCAAAAGCCACACCATAAATAATATCTGTGTAAAAGATGTAAAATACACCTGCATCCAGATTTTCGAAAGTTTTCATTTTAAAGTGTAATTTTTGTTATTTTATTTTTTTTGTGGAAATGTTTCAATAAATTATTATTTTTGCTAATAATACCGTTATTTGTTAAAGGTGCGTATATGGTATGCTCCCTCATTTTTTTTTGAAGCTTTCAAATACATTTTTAATAAAACATCAAATCCGTCTTAACTAACGTATTTCAAGTTTTTTTTTTTTATCTTCGGGAGAGAGGAAAATTTTTAAGAAAACGTCTGTCGGCCCAACTTCAACAGACGAGCCAGGTTTTCCACAACGGGTACAATATGCCAGCCCACCAACGGCCCACTGCCGGCAGCATGTGCTGCCAGCAATGGGATATCAATAAGCCATCAGACCATACCCAGCGGGAACATATTACTGACTAAAAACCCCTCTAGGCTTTGATGTTGTTTTGCCTGGAACAGGAAGCTTGGAAAAATATTTATTCTATACTTCTGACGCTGTGGGTGGCTGTTCAAAAGAACGGGAAGTGGACGCACAGAAAGAGCCGCGGGGGCAGGGATTATACGATGATGGACCTCGGACGACGATACCGATCACGCTGATCGGGTACGTAGTCCGCTGACGCCAGAATCAAGGGATTCGGATGGACTGTCGCGCGTTCGAAAAATTTTTCCGCAAGAGAGACGATGTGTTCGCGAAGTGACTGGATATTTAAATCACGGAGGATGTGTGTGTTCCGAACGAACCAGGGTGCGCTCGTAACCAGACGAAGAGCTTTATTTTGTACGGCGTATACCGCCGCCATGTAGGAGGGAGCCGCATATCCCCAGACAGAGATCGCGTATGTGAGAGTGGGTCTTATAATTGTTTTATATAGTAACAGCTTGTTATCAATGGATAACACGCTGTTACGTCCAAATAGGGGAAAAAGTTGAGCTATTCGCCCGTAAGCTTTTTTCCGCACGTGATTTATGTGGGGACGCCACGAGAGTCTGTTATCGAGGATGACACCCAGGTATTTCGTGGAAGGGTGCCACGCAACCGGTTGTTGGAAAAGTGTGACGTTGCCTGACGGGCCTTTTCGCCGCCTTGTGAATAGTACGGCTTGCGTTTTCGCGGGATTTATATCTATACGCCATCTGGAGTACCATTCCTCCAGGCTATCAGCCACGTGCTGAAGGCGCCGTGTGACAATCTCTGGATAGAAAGACCGAGTTAGGAAGGCAGTGTCGTCAGCGTACTGCGCTAAAATGGCTTGGTGAGGCGGAATTGGAATATCCGCCATGTAGATGTTAAACAGAGTCGGCCCCAGGATCGATCCCTGAGGGACTCCAGAAGAGACTGGTTTTATGGCGGAAACCGTGCCATCAACCTTGACTCTAAATTCGCGTTCTGTGAGATATGAGCGGATAAGGCGCACAAGGGGTAAAGGAAAGTTGAATTTAATTAATTTGAAAACGAGTCCGTCGTGCCAGACCTTGTCGAACGCTTTCGCGACGTCGAGAAAAACAGCGCCCGTGTACAAGTCGTTGTTGAGTCCTTGCGTAATGTACTCCACGATCCTGAAAACCTGATCGGGAGCAGAGTGTCTGTCGCGGAATCCAAGCTGCTCCGGAGGAATTATGTTGAGTTCCTCCAGAGCTTCCTTGATTCTTGTGTGTATGCAGGCCTCTGCTGCTTTGGCGAGAGTCGAAAGGAGGCTGATTGGCCGATAATTCTGAGGGAATTTCGGGTCGTGGCCGGGTTTGTGAATTGCTACTACTTCCGCGAGTTTCCACCTGGCGGGGAAATGACGCAGCCGTAGCATCGCGTTTGTTATGGCGAGTAGAAAAGCGATTGCTTTTCTCGGGAGGTGTTTGAGGGCTCGGTTCGTTATGCCGTCGTGACCTGGCGCCTTACGGGGGTGAACTGAGCGGATGTATGCCACCAGTTCGTGAAAAGAAACGAAGCGAACCGTGCCCTCGTCAGGAGTGTTAAGAGTGCGATGAATGTCTTCGCGAACATGCTGTATGTGCGCGTTGTTAACCTGTTCATCGTTCAGGCTGAACTGTTGCTCGTAATTTAGCGCAAAGGCGTTTGCCTTTTCTGCTAATGTGTACGCGATACCGTTTGTTCCGTGTATAGGAGGAATAATTTTGCACTCCGCACGTAGCGCTTTTGTCATCCGCCAGAGTGAGCGATCCGCAGTTTCCAAAGACGCGACTCGAGCGCTCCAACGTTTGTTTCGAAAAGTTCGAAGCGCATTTTTGACTTCTTCCGCGAGATGATTTGCCCGCGCTTTATCCGGAGGGTATAGTGTGAGATGAGCGGTGCGCCGCGCTCGATTCTTCTCTCTGATTAAATTTAGAATATGTGTCGGGATCGCGGTGTGTTCGATTATTGCATGTCGTGTGTGTGTCGCGGCTTGTAGGGAGGTTTTGATTTTTGTTTCAAGTTCCTGGACGGCATTTTCAATCGCGAGTGTTGTGTTAATACGCGGGACGGGGCCGAGAGACTGTATAAGGTGATTTGTGAAACGGGGCCAAGAGATAATTTGTTTTTCTATCGCGTCTCGATCTTCGATTTGCTGCCCGCTCAGTACAATTACGGGATCGTGGTCGAAGCTTAGTTCCGGTAAGCTGAAAATTTCCCAGTTAATCGGAATATCTTTATAAATCGCAATATCGAGCACATCAGAGAGGCCGTGTGTTGTGTGATGTGTCGGATCTACAGGGCCGTCAATTATTATATCATTTCGCCGGTTTTGATACGCGTAAAGACGTATTTCAAGTGATATTAACGAAAAAAGTATAAAAATTGATAGTTTTTATTGTCTTGCCCATTAATGGGTTAACACAATCTCAACGTTGGACTCTACTGCTGATGGATTTTCCAACTTTGGACTAAAAATTCAATCACCAAACGATATGCTCAATATTATTTTAAAATGTTCCGTTCCTAAAGCACAGGTAGATATTTACAAGCTAGCAAATAAACATTAAGCAGTAAAAACAATAAAAAAAATAAATTTACATAAAGGTTGAACAGTCTTAAACATATTTAATAAAGCCAATAAAGTTAATAAGTTAATAAAGTATTAAAAACCTTAATTAATATGTGAATAATTACGATTTTCTTAAGTTTTTTTTGGTGATATGGAATGGTTAAACGTGAACGGAATCCCGTATTTCTTAAATTTGCTTTTAATGGAATTGAATATAATATACAGAAATTTAAGCATATGTACAATCTTACATTTTCCAAAGAATTCGCGTTTATTATTTAGTTAGTGAAATATTCAAATTTCTTCGAACGTCAGAAAGTACATTTACATTTTTGTTTTCAAAAAGCAGAAACGTCGGCTTGCATTTTTCTCGCTATTTCAAGTTATTCCATCAAATTTTCGATCTAGTGGACTATAAACGTTCTATTCAGCATCCGTTTTAAATTTATGTAAGCACTACACTTCAGTCAAGGACGGTTACTTTTCTCAACGTTAACTTCCAAGCAATCTATTTAAATATCTTTTCAACTACTTTTCCTACAATTATTATAATGACGTAGTTACAATTAGTTTCAAACAACGAACAAAAAATTCAATAGACAGAAGTAAAATTCATTTATAACTGTTAAAAACCCCAAATGTATTTAATTTTATTTTTTCTACTTTGCGTTCGTACTGAGAGTATTACGACACGCGTTTGCGTATCGTACTAGACAAAAGGCGTGCGGTAAAAAGAACACTAAAAACAGTGTAATTTATTTTTTAAATTTTGGCAACTTGTGGCTGTGACAACCTAACATTACTGTCAACACTAAATTAACAGTGTCAATTTTCAAATTCGCCGTATTTTTTTTTCGTAAATATGGCGTGATTTTGTGGGTAGCAAATTACCAATCGTATTTTCTGCAAAAAAATCGTATTTCTGCGGGCGTACATTCTAAAACATCTTCAGCGAAGTTGATTTTCAGAATTTATTGAAATAATGACATTTTAAATTCATTTCCTTCCATAGCCGCCTTTAATGTATTTGCCGCATGCCGCGAAATTCCCTAGATTTTGAAATTTCATGTTTTTGCTTAAAAAATGTGGCAAAGTAGAAAAAATAGTGTATGATACCTCGTTTATAAGGCATTTTGTCGCACTTTCTCTTTTAGGGACACTCCTCGCAAGCTCGTCGTGCCCTAAACCCGTGCGTGCGACAAAATGCTTCTTATTAAACTCATATCATAATATACTATTATTTAATTTGACGGTACAACAAAATCTCTGTTAACGAACACTCCCCCTTAATAGCGGACGCCCCTTTGCAACGGACATTTTTTTAATGCATCAAATTAAAACATGTCATTATAAACGCTTTCTCAACAACGGCTAGGTTTGTTTTCGATTCTCCGTGGATGTACGTTATGGAGAGGCTTCACTGTATATTATAGAACAAGTTTCATAAAGTAGGTATCATTAATCGATCATAAATCTATTTGATATTTAATCCCGGACAGACTTTTTGCCGACAATTATTTCCAGAACATATTTTTGCAAGGATTCACAAAAACTATAAATAATTTAAAAAACGTTAAGATATCAAAAAAAAAATTAGGTACTGACGGATTCCGATATAAAAGTACGCTACTAGCCTGTTTACATTTTTTAAAAAAATGTTTAAGATAATAACCTTTCAAATTTGAAAATGCGATCGTGGCGCGTAATTTAAGAAATCATTGCATTCATAATGCTACAAAAACACCACCCAGTAGCCTGAAACATTTAGCAAATTTTGCTAAAAATCTACATATTAGTATTTAAGCAGCACTCATGGGATCAGTTTCGGATCCAATATACACGCAAATATCTAAAAATAAATGTTTTCACAAAACTTATTTTTTTGACAATTTTCATTTAAATTGTTTACCTACTTCATCTTTCTACTTTCTGCTTCCCACGATACAATGCCTTACTGAAAAAGCAACACCCACACACAAAAAGTTAAGAATATCTATTACCTTTGTGTTTATGTTTCACTAAATTTATATAATATTCTATAAATGTTTAAGGATTTGTAGAAAACATCTGAAGAAGATGAATAAATTAGCAGCCAATATTTTGCTTATATGTATATGAACATGTATTTCTCTTTATTTGAAATTAATTTTCTTTTTTGCAGTAGATTACGTTTTGCTAACATGGAGAAAAACAAAAAGTGTTATCGGTTTATAGAATTTCAGAGGAGGATTTAGCAGGATTTTCTTGATGGCATTATTTCAATTCAATTTTCCTACTTTTGTGTTTAGGTCTATTTCATCTGTGTGTTACAGTTTGGAATACTCTTTGCACAAAATATTTCTGATTATTTTGAGTTCTATAATTTGTAATTTCATTTCATCAACTTTCATCAGACAAACAGTAAAATTGTATGCTTTGAACAGCGAAATTATTAGCTAATTGATTGAAAACTTTCGAATGAAATTTATAACAAGTAATTGGACAAAATTGTATAAATCAATTTTATACATATAATGCCGGATCTTCCGGGAATAAAAAGCTGTCTCACTGTTGTTGTCTAGACATTTTAATTATCCTATTTTTTTCAATTCTATTTTAAGAAATTGTGTAGGTGTTACTTACTAATATCAAAAATACTTTTTTCTTTTATTTGCGCGAGTTTAATACGAATTCTGTTGGACGGACAGATAAATGCGAATAATTTTTCTATATTATTATTCAAATGTCATTCAATTAGACAGAATACACATTTATAAAATTACTTTACTCACAGCAGACAAAGTCAAAGAATGAAACTCTTAAACAACATAATAAGCGAGAATGATGATGTCGTTGTATTTACTGATTTCAAAAGATAAGTCTTATTTAAAATAGATCAGAGAGAATCGTCTTCGTTTGATTCATGTATTTTCAGAATACCAAAATAGTATGCAAATAGGAATAGTCAGTGACTTTGTTTCAAGCAAAATGTGAAACAAAACCAAATGGAAAGAATAAGTAACACTTAAACGGGTTTTAATATACTCGTTGCTTATTATAGCAATATACCTTTTCAGTCATTCTTGCGTGATGTATTGTGAATTAACATTTTCAACATTTATGAATAATTAAATACCATTACCATGCATTCTATACGACCATTACAGTTTAATAAAGTATAGTATCTGAATGAAAATGATATTTTATTTAATAATAATACCGTCATTTAACACTACAATTATTGTCACTACTTCATGATACCGAAAATAGTCAAAGGGTAATATTTCACGCCATACAACGTGCGTCCAAAAAAAAAATGTTTTCTAGAATGCTAATCTTTGCATGTCATCGTTCATGTTATTTTACATGTATTTGTAAACAAACGGAAGTTCAACATTATTGGATGAAATGCATGAAACCGTAGAATTGTTAGTGTTTTGAAGTAGGTAGTCAGTATTTATTGTAATAAATAATTTCGTTCCATTACAGTGTCGGTCTGGTCAAGGTGTAAGCTTGACCGATGGCAACTGGGCCCCACAGATAGTACGATATAAATGTGGGCCCCTTCTATGCCTCCTTTATATCCTGGCAACCAATACTTTTACACCCAGTCCGTTACTGCCCATTATGTAAGTTTAATTAGTTCATTCATTTGTTGATTTTCTGATATTTACAAGCAGTTCATAACTGTAACAGAAGATGCTTTACGCCTCACATTTGAAATTTTCCCATACTTCACTTCACCACGGATTTTTTGAACGCACGTTAAGTTTAGCCTTGCATTAATGAAATGAATAACTGAAATAATTATTAAAAATGATTGATAAATTATCATAGACAAATAAAAATGCCTTTAATATGTATGTAAGTAGTTCTGAATGTTTTAATTTTAAATATTTTTGATAGCACTCCTAACGCATTCATTTTATAGATATACATTTCTTAAAAAAACTAGCGCGAATACAAAAATTTGACAAGGCGCAAACGTGCGTCTTTTATAGTTATTTAACCAACATGCGCGTTAATGAGAGCGATTAATATTGTTGAGATTATTAATCACGGATTAACGCAAAACCCCACGTAACACATGTACATCCAATGGACGTACATTGGACGTACACAAACGGATCACTGTACGTCCAATGGATGTACATTTTGAGACTAAATTGGACGTACATCTGGACGTCAGTTTGTGGACGTTTTTGGGATTACATTTGGGATCTTTTCGAACGTTCAATGTACGTCCATATCGTGCCGGTTCGTGGACGTCCATCGACAAACGCTTATTGGACGTCTTTGGGATTGTAAACGGATTCGTTTTGGACGTTCACTGGACGTCTTATGTATGTCCATTTTGATTCAAATTATGGACATTAATGGACGTACTTATAAACGTTGTGGGATTAAAAAATAAATAAATAAAAAATGGAAAAAGCATATATTCAAAAATAAATAAGCTTAAAAAAATTCTAAATTCAAAAATTGTTACAATAACGATCTTTAACAAATAGAACTAACCATTAACAAATTAAATAACATGAAACTTAGTCTTCAAAAATACGCATAAATAAATATGTAAATTTAAAAATAATTTGCAGTGAACAACTTTACCTATTTAACTTTAACTATTAACCAACTAAATAACTAGAAACTGAAAAAAATATGCACATTCAAAAAAAATTACCATACAGAATTTAACTAATTATTAACAAATTAAATAACATGAAACTTATTCTTCAAAAATAAGCATAAAGAAATATGTAAATTTAAAAATAATTTGCAGTGAACACCTTTACCTATTTAACTTTAACTATTAACAAACAACATAACTAGAAACTTAACCTTCAAAAATATGCACATTCAAAAATAATTACCATACAGAATTTAACTAATTATTAATAAATTAAATAACATGAAACTTATTCTTCAAAAATAAGCATAAAGAAATATGTAAATTTAAAAATAATTTGCAGTGAACACCTTTACCTATTTAACTTTAACTATAAACAAACTAAATAACTAGAAACTGAACCTTAAAAAATATGCACATTCAAAAATAATTACCATACAGAATTTAACTAATTATTAACAAATTAAACAACTAGAAACTTTGAAAAAAGTCATTTCAAAACAACACCGGTTCTTCACCACAATTTTTCTATTGCAGTTTTAATGCCCCTTTCGGAGGAACTAAATTTACACTATCTGAAAAAAATATATATTAGACACCCCTTTCTTAAAATCATTTAAACTTACCAATATAATCAAAGCCGCAATTATAAAATCCACTTTTTCCCTCAGATCTTGGATAATTGAAATTGCACAATACAAATTCATGTAGGTATTATCAAACGGATTTGGGATTTGTTTCGTAAATTTATAATAAATTATTTCTGCCAATCGGTGCAGAGTAAGTTGCTTAAAACGTAAAAATATTTAAAAAAAACTTAAATTCATTGTAATTTTTACTTACGGCAGTCTCCAAAAACTGTTCAAACTACACTGATGAAATAACTGTACAGACACCAAATGCATCGAACAAAAGATTAAGGGTAGGTAAATAAGTTACTTCAAACAAGGTTCTTTGACTGGACAGCCGTTAGAAATTCCGACCCACACAATAACATTTCAAGGTTACGGCATATTCACGAAAAGTAACCACCACCTTTCCAGAGTGTGAATTTATTGCTTTCAATTTTTAAGTTTAAATATCTTGTAATCTTTTTTAATAAACTTAATAAGTCGTTAAACAAATCTTGTAATCTATTAATACAATTACCGTTGAATGGGGTTAAATTAATCACTGTGGATTTTAAATTTTCTACAGCGTTTTACTTTACCTACAAAGTTTATTAACGTGATAATTATAAATATGTATCACTTAATGATTTGTAGTAAAAAAAATTTGATTATTCGTTTCTAAATTAAATTATACTTAAAATAATTAGTGATCAACTTCATACTTAAAATGGGGTCAATTTGATTGGTGACAGAATCAAACAACTTTTTGATTATTAAACACAATAGAGGCATATTTTATCAAAACTTCATTTACAGGTAACTGAAACTAAACAATTGTTAAACAAAATTTGTATTCAAAGTGGTATCTCGCATTTTACATACGAATTGCAAAAAATCGTTCCATAGT